>OY787673.1:36183407-37421124 GCA_963678985.1 Spisula subtruncata | reverse complement strand
AAGTTATAGGGAACGCATCTTTAAGTGTGAAAAAAACATTAATAGGAATTAACGTATTGTTGAACAAATTCCCAATTATTATATTTTAATTGAAAATAAAACTTCATACTTGAGGTGATATCAATTTGTACAGTATAAATGGACTTTTCAGATATCTTTCTATCGGAAAATGTAAACATATTTGAATGTTTTCCGCTCAATATATTCCTGTTTTGTATCACAAACACGAGTTTTCTTATATTCCAATAAATTGTCAATGACACAGAGTAATATTATGCATATTTTAATTGAAAGACTCATGCCTTTGAGAAGGAATATTATTTAACATAAATTACGCTCGGAAATGAATTAAATATTGCATTTCAATCGGCAGTTGGGTCGCAGTTTGTAACTTTAATTTATGCGATGCATATGTCCTTTCATAAGTAATTGGTTGGGTATTTACTTAAACCAACAGTTTTTATTCAAGTCAACTGATTCACTTGCAATTTCATTTGAGTTAACTGTTTACCTGTCTTAAACTTATATGGACACGTTTTAAATGATTTCTCACATCTTGTTTTTGAACATTTAAATATTTTTGATAAGTTAATTAATGAGATATAAAAAGTCCGATAAAAATGAAAGTAACATGCAATAGAAACAGCCAGACTCAAAGGGCAAAAAGGAATCACACTTAAAACAAACCACACACTGGCAACAAGCCCAACGTCACAATACCAAGGGAAAATTACACAGGAAAGCGTAAATGAACTGCTAAAAAGCATTATTCAAAAAAGTTGTAAATAGTTTCAGTTAAGGATATAACCTTACAGTGGTATGAATTAATTTGATGGCTGTCAGCACAATACGAGGGGTGTTTCATAAATAATGCAACTGCCCCGCGCACGCGCGCTGGGTGCTGAATAAGGTAGAGCAGTTAATTGTTTTCGAAAAAGCTATCCTTCATTGACAATGTCCTAAAAGATTAATAAAATCTGTCGGTGTATAAAGCCAGGGTATTATTCTATTTAAGTCCACTCACACCCACTGTTGTAAATTCAGTAATGAAGAGATAGACAAATCATGACGTTGTCCAGTTTTGAATGACCTTTAAATGGTGTTTGCATCGTACGATTTTATTTTTAAACTAGCCATGTGTCTTGAGTAGTGTCTGATCCATACTATGCATTTTTTTGCGCATGGAAAATCGAACGGGATATCCGGAATAAACTACATTTTCAAAGAAAAACAAAGTCAACAATAAAAACCCATTTTTGAAAAAAATACGTTTCAAAAAGACTGAATAAATATTGAGCACATAAGATTATTTCTTTACTTTATACATATTTAAAAAGCTGAAAATATTTTCAACAATATTCTTAATTGCTACATGCATTATTTGCACATGCGACCACAAAATGTCAACTATGAAAAGCTACATGTACACGATAATTTCCATATCTTAATTGTAACCATTATTTGCCCCATTTAGAATATTTAATAAAGCAAATAAGTTTTCCTCGACTACATCAATAGTTCAAAATTGTTCATGCTGATAAAGCATATGTTGTATTAGATATTTTAAGTTTAAAATATCACATGAATCCCCAAAAATGTAGTTTTATGCTACAATTAATGATAAGTCTATTAAGGCATGTACAGTGGTCTTAACTGGGGTCTATAAGAATGTACCATAACTACCTTAATAATTGATCGAAAATCCTGAAAAATTGCCTACTAGCACTAGAACATTTACTTAACATATATCAATTTACAAAACTACTATAATAGACCGCAAATAAATTTTACAACTAAAGTTGCAATATTTATGAAACACCCCTCGTTGTAAGTGTACGATTAGACACAAGCATATGATAATGCAACTAAACGTCATACTTACATACAACTGCATACTTGTTTAACACGAACAGTATCGAGTTCGAATGAGTGCAAACCTATTCAATAGGATACGACTGCATAACCCATCTTCGCAAAGAATTGACCGGGAGAAAATGACGAATATTGTCGTTATAGTGTACATAGCTATATCGAAAGAATTTTTTTTTTAAAGTTTCAAAAACTGAAAAACAGTTTCGCTTCAGTTTTGACAGAAACTCTCTCTGTGATTTATTGGACATGCGAACTGTCCATTTTCATACGAAAGTGTTCTAGAACACCCTATGAAACTATAAGAATCGTCTATTTTTCGACGATTGAATCAAAGTACACGGTACCCATACAAAGTCTTAATTTGCAATTAAGGTGGTCTAGTATGATACTTAACACGATGCAAGTAATTATTTTGACATTGAATGACTGTTAGAATATAGCTCTATACAGTTTAAATTAAATTAAAAAAATATTTATTTTAGTTTTCTCCGATATTTTTGTAAAACTGAAGTTCATGACGTGTATGTTACAATCCAAACTTTGTGTTGCAGATCATCACTTAAGCCAAACACTGAGGCTTTACGTGTTGCAGATCTTGAATACGATGGCTGGGAACTAGTATTCAGAGCAACAGCTGGAAATGGACAGAGCGCGTATGATGCCTGGACAAAGGGTGAGTAAAAGTTTTACTCCAGTAAGATGGTATATTTTTACCTATATTTTAGCCTATAAATGGATTGAAAGTAGGTAATGTATGACGCTGACAAGAGCTATAATAACTGTAGTAATGATACTTGGACGAAAGGTGAGAAATGGTTTTACTTCAGTTAAAAAGTATATTGTACAATTTAGCGTACAAATGGATTGAAAGTAGCTCGTGTCTGCTTCTGCCAAGAGCTATAATTACTGCAGTAATGATGCTTAGGCGAAAGGTTAGCAAAGATTTTCCATGTATCTTGAATATGTAAAGTTTTCACATTAAGTCGATGTCTGATGATGATGACTGTCCGTATATCTCATGCATTTCCTTGAATTCGGGTTAGTATAGCGAGTTCGCATAATCTTATACGTAACATGTGTGATATAAGGCTATAATACATAAGCGTATATTTCCAATAAATTGATGCGTGTTTTTGCGTTTTTAGTGTCATATGGTATAAAGAATCTATCACTTTTTGGTCAATTGATATATTGTCAAAGGCTCGCTTAATAAATTCCCCAAATTTATATCAATTGACAACTCTTGTTTGTATTTAAATCAGACATGTTTATAAAGTATTTCTTAACCCTCTCGAACAAATATTGATGAGAATTTCTTAACCCCCACGAACAAATATTGATGTGAAATTCTTAACCCCCACGAACAAATATTGATGTGAAATTCTTAACCCCCACGAACAAATATTGATGTGAAATTCTTAACCCCCACGAACAAATATCACAATGCAGTATCCATGGCATTCTCATTGCGCATGTATTTGTGATATATTATTATATAGTTAGTGTTTTATTATTATTGAACAGGGGATGGTACAAGTAGCGATAAACCAGACAGTATGGAACGATCTAAGTCTACCCATTACCGGAGCACTCTCGTATCTGCATGGAATGCCCTAAATGTGAGGATGGTGAAGTTTGCATTGTACAACCGAGATAAAGAAGTAGCGTACGTCATCTTCGACGGTCAAAGTAGTGATACAATGAACTGGTTTACCAAATCACGAGTTATCTCTTCAAGTTGGCCCGACCTTACGAATACACACGAATTTAATTATTTTTCTATTGAAGGGCATACTAATCCGAGATACATTCGCCGATTTTTCATCAATGTTTATTACAATGGTTGTGATAATGATTACGGTCACGTTGCTGTTAGCGAGGCGGTAAGTGATCCCGCATGCCACTGGGATCGTCAACCAACCTATCCACAATTTCTCTATTCACAGATCAATTCAGTCGACTACTGGAATGCCAAGCAGTTTGGTAGGGCAGATTATATGGCGATACTCATAAAAACGGAGTAGAAAATACACATTATGTTTTAAGTAAAACAATGACAAACTAACCGGTTGATAATGTGCTAATCATTTGAACTGATTACTGTTGTTACTAATGAACTAAAATAAATGTATCGATGTCATGCACTAACACAACGTGAATTCAATCAACACCACTTCTAATACATTCTAATAATTTTGTTGAACACATTTATCATGTTATCTACAATGGACACTCGAATTATTCGACAACTACTTTGAAACGAAATAGGAAAAAATGAACCTGAAAGCCTGATTTAAAATTTATTTTGTAAGCATAGGGCCTGACTATAAAAACTACTTGAGTATCAGAAATACGTACATATGCTTAACATTGATGTGTATAGCTTGTCGAATTCGACACGAACCTGACATTTTGATAAGCATAATTTAACAGCCGATATATTGTATGTATTAGTATCTTCGGTTGTATGATTTCATAGTTGGGGAGTATCACGTAGGCGCCCGAGATGTAATAGATACATACATTCAAAATACCGATATTGATCGACTTGCCTGCGACAGTTGATAATTTCAAAGCAAGAATCTTGTAATACATGTATATCCATGCGTAAAGGTCAGGGTCAGGTCAAATTCGACATGCTATACCTTCGGAACGGACAGTCGCCTACTCATATTCGAAATAGGTTCGTGCTATATGTTGTTATTGCATGATGACTTCGTGTTTTAAGTTTTAAAGTTATAATTCTGCAGGTCAAATTCCTTAAAATTGGACCAATTTGTATGTCGTTTTTCGTAAACATTAATTATTTCATTTAGAAATGCGAAAATATCACCCATTCCTGAATGATTTCAACACAACTAACATGTTTATGAGAATCTATGATTGCAATTGAAAACTGTGTATTGTATGTAATCTAACAAATTGAAATGAGATATACTCCCCTTGAATATCAAATGCAAGTATTTAATAATTCATAGTTCTTGTTGTTTATAAGATATAAATATATTTTAGCACCGGTCTGTGAAATACACGATTAGGTTTCAATTGAATTCATGTTGACTCTTGCGGGTAATGTGGTTGAATGCTATCCATAGGCCATAATCAGCATTAATGTGGTCAACGCGTGGCACCCCACTCATATTCAAACCAATCACACATTTTCGCATGAAAAGATAATAGTTTTACTAGTAGCTCGCGACAGATTAAATAAAGATAAAGATAATGACTTACATGGCTTGTATTTACAAAAAATCTTAAGTGGAAACTTAAATTTTATTACTTAAGTTAAACCATTGAACTCCAGATTGTTTGCAAGGAACAAAGAATAACTCATAGTTCCTTGGTGATTATTGTAGCGCTAAAATATAACGCTTCAAAACAACTTACAAAGTCTTACTTGTCCTGTTTAGCTAAAAGACTAAAGGAAAGTTTATGATTTTGAGAAATTGAAAGTTTTCCCTTAAGATGCTTTGTCAATACCACCCCTGTTGAGTGATGTACAGTCGGTGAATCTACTGTATTAGAGGAGAATTCTACTGGGGTAGTAATTTCAGAGGTTTGGCGTTTGGTGATATTAGTGATAAGTAAAACATTGTCATGATAAATATATTTAGGCCTCGATTAACTTTGAAATATATATGTAATTATATACGCAATAAATATATTGTATTGTATTAACCACTCAATCGTGCATAGACTATACTTATTTATTCAAGGTTGATTGTGAAACAAGTTTTTCCAACCTATATTAGTCACTATTGAGACCTCATACCTAATGTTATCTATCGCCATGAGGGTGTGAGAGAAGAGAAGAAGACAGTTATCCTTGTATGCCGAGCGCCTAGCAAGGGAATTTCTGGTACCATTGTCATTTTGTCTTTGGTATGACGCGGCCAGGGATCGAACCCAGGACCTTCCGCACTCGAAGCGAACACTCAACCACAAGGCTATCGAGGATCATATACTAGTATTCCCTTTGTACGAGGTTGGTACAAATATCGGTAACAAGGCGACCATGATAACATCACAAACTGACATTGTTTGGTTTTGTTATTGTGAATGTATTCAAATTCCAAACACATTGTTTCCGTTTTAAGTTGTTTTCAAAAACGAAGTCTTGTTGAACATTTTCTTCCCTCTTCCCTCTTCGGTTTGTACAAAACACTCGCATTACAAAGGATGTCATTGTACAATGTAGCAATCATCACAATTACCCGTTCAAAAACGATTTGCAAGATAGAAGAAATAACAATCATTTTCAAAAGGTAGTTGGCGTGTTTTGTCCACACAATGATAATCAGGCCCCGATCTCCTGAAACATCTCAATCTGAAAAGAATCTCCTCACAAATATTGCTATGTGTAGTTTGGATACACTGAGTTGGAGAATTTTCCCAAAATTAGCATCATAAAAAGTTAACATTATCCTTAGATAATTAGAGTTAAATGTCATTCGTTCGGTCGTCATATGTATCGAAAATCCAGTTTCTGATTTGAGCAAACACTCAATTTGAGATGATATTTCTACTTGGAGATGTTTTGGGAAATTAAGACCAGAGCGATCTGAAACTTTTCATATCTTATATAATATATAGGTGTAGTGAGTGATTGTAATATAGAAACGTTGTTGTATCATCTGTTGACTATCAACAAGGCAAGCTATCTATTTGATAGAGAACTGTCGAGTAACATAGGATACCACATTGTATCCACTGTTCAAAATGTTATCAATACTGGGGGCATTAAGAAAAGCAATTGTTTTTACAAAGACCTGAATACGATGTCCCGTTGTTTCACACAAAACGGAACTCATCAATGGACGTCCATTGTCGGATATTCTCGTATCTTTTTTGTATTCTGAATGCCAGCGAATGTCGGTATCAATGTAGAGATCTACGTACATGTATGCATGCTTCCTTAGAGCAACATGCACTATTTGACACCCATCGGAAAGGCTTCAAGATGACTGCCGGGTCGAATTACTTTGCTATAATCAACATATTAATATCATTAATCACACGTTATATTTTTCAAAAAGTGTTTATATATATATTTGTGATCATTTCCATTTCCAATCAACAATTGTTGCTAAAATATTGAATGAGCCAGAGAAAACAAAACATACATTACAGCTATGATGTTTTACGAGTGACGTAGCCGTTTAATGTATAACCAAAATATTATATAACCATTGACTGAACAGGTAGAGTTTAGTTTAGTATTGAAATTATATTGCACCTTATTTGCATATGCCTTATGCTTTTTTGCCTTAGATTATTGCTGATGTTTTGGTCAGAGATACTACGTTTCATAGCTTTCGGGTGGACTTCTTGTACACAATGTACAGAATTGTACATAGTGCAAGTACAGTGTGGTGGTAAAGTATATATATCGTTAGATTTGAATGAAAAGGTCGTAACTACAAAATCAAACTATTGAGAAAACAAGACAACCCGTGATACAATCGCTTATTACTTATGGTTAAACTTTGGTCAACATAATGTGTTCCGATTGTCTTGAAAAATAGGCACATAAGATGCGCCTAATGGTGTTGATTTCAAATATGCAATGTCGTACACTATCTATCGGTATAATTACCGTATACACACATTATTGAACATAATTTAAGTGACCAGCTTTGCAACAGTAGATATAGCAAGCCGCTCAAAGTTTGTAAATATCATATTATAATAGGCGAAATATAAACATGCACTCTATACGAACGCTGACGCTCGATAAATGTACATCTAATTGTCTATGAGATGCGTAGTTTAGGGTTATACAGAAGGCCAGGATCGTGTCAAATTCTCTAGGCTATACTCGCACTGTTATGCGTTAGGTTTCGTGTGTTTGTATATAACATGTTATATAATGTAGTGTCATTTTATTAAATTAAGACATTTGTCAGCTTACAAACGTTGTAAATATATATAATTGTCTTTGTTGGCCACGACATAGGCTTAAACGACATCTGACGACGAAAGATGAAATCGCGGAAGTTAATGTTAACCGTGGCTATAACATTGCATTACACTCAACCCCTTTTACAACGCACCACATATGATAAATCGGTTTTAGTGATGAAAACGTCAATTTATGGTTATTTATTTTCGGATTAATAATCTTCAGTCTATATTCAACGATGTGTGTGATTTTCATGCAATTATTATGAGTTTGAAATGAATTATGACATAGATAACACTGAGACCCATGAAAGTGAAAGTCACAATTTCAAAAGCAAGTATAAGAGCCCGATCCATTGATGCATGCACGTGATATCTCCTCCTAAAGGATAACATTAATTACGTAATAGGATAGAATTATGTTTGACGTGATGTTTCCCACCATTCAAGCAAAGTTTGACTTGAATTATAAATGTAATGTGGCTATGACTGTCTGGCTAATACCATACGACCGAGTGCGGTTCAGATATGCGCAATATGTGAACCTAAGATTGATTCAAGCCTTATTTATACTTGAAGTCTTGGTTATGAGTATCAGACTTTCAGGACATATCCCGTGGTGCTTCTATGGCACCTCAAATCAACACTATGAAGGAGCTTGAAGACAAAAAATTGGGACTTTTTGCTCTAAACGGGAGAAAACTCATAAAAAATGTACTAAAATAATTTTCCTTTTTATTGACAATTATGAAAGAAATAATTATGAAAATGCAATAATGTACTTTTTGGCTTGTTGATTTACGTCCGTCATGATTTTGACACTGTATGCAGCCATGCGGAACCAATTACAGTGACACAACCTGTGTCATGTTTCCTCATAGCTCGGGCTCAATACCTTTAGCTGGTTTCATCCAGGACGGTCTTTGACTGTGCCATTCACTTGGAATCGATGTTCTTAGCCCACATGCATTGTATGGTAGCAGTTGAACCGCCATGCTAAGGCACCGAGGCTCTTTTCAGTTGAAAGCGAAGGCACAAGCATCGAGAACAAATATTCGAGATATTGGCAGCATAAAAATACCTTTAGCCAATATTGTTTATGTTGTTTTTTCAATGTGTACACCAACAGCGTACAGTTTAAAAGTAATATTGATCACACAGGCCGACGCGATCGAGCTGCACGCGCAAAACATGCAAAATCAAAAAAGTTCTCTGGGCGGGGTATTCCGAATGAAAAATAAATCGTTTTCTTTTTAATTAGGTCAAGCTTATGAACTGAACAAACCCTGTAATCTATCAATTTTAGCAAAAAATGTATTTTGACAAAATTTGATTATTTTCAATAGTGGTGCGTTTTTAAAGCGGTTGAGTGTATAGCTTTGCATCCTTTGTTGCACAAATATAATGTTAACATATACCCTATTTAACAGCTGTACTCGAAGGTATCAGTCAGTAGTGAGAGACATTTCGTTGTGAAAACATAAATTTTCAAAGAGTTTAATTGACCATGGCTTTACTCGCAAAGGTCACGATTTCACTAGTTATAGTATACGTGTCCGTCGGGATATTCGGCGCAATTGCACAGGACACAAATTGCCAAAATAGTTTCCTCGGAGCACAAATTTTAGAGAAAGTAATGTCCATAGAGCTAAAAAGTGACTTGGCACTAAGCAGATTGGATACATGTCTGCCCAGAACACCTGCAGTAAACACGCAACATAATCTGAGGTAAGTCATACGCTTGCATTGAATAGTAATTCTATTTTTGACAAAAGTCTGGGCGGCCATAATTACCATTTCATTTTATACTCTGGGTGTTTATGTTTTGGCGGAATATCTCAACCAGATAGATCTACATAACTTTGTTTCACTATATTGTATATGCTTGTGTAAATGTTTTACGAAATTATTGACAATGTTTAATAAAAACCTCTTTTCTAACTCAGTTCATAGTGTTAGTTATAGTTTAGTATTACTTGCTCCAAAAACTCATGACACGCATACAGAACCACTTGAAGACTATAAATGTATAGACGAAATGGTTCCTGCAAAGTATCTGTTTTGTCCTGGCCGAAAAGGACGGCTTTTGATCAATTCTATTAGAGAAAGCGCACACATGCACATATCCGTTTTTCATTCAACACAAAACAGAAAATTCATTTTTAGATTTTAATAATTTTGGACGTTATTTAGTTTTTTATTATTAACATTAACCAACCTCCTCCATTTTTGCTGAATTTTGGTTTATTGTTTATTATCTGATACAAATTAGTCTAAATTCGATTTCAGTTTACAATTATCTTTGGTTCATTGCTGTCTATACACGGTGGGGGAACCAACATATACATAACAAAATGGGTTACGCATTATTTAATATGTCGAACTTCTCGACGAAAAAAGGCGATAGTCTTATTTGTTATCGATTTATGTTAAAATCCATATACATATCCTTTATATTTATTGTGATAATTGAGATCAGCTAAAAGTCTCGTTAATATGTGAACACTTTTACAGCTTGCTAAATACGTTAGTTGCAAATGATGCAAACGTTCAGAAATAAATTGTGCATATGGCTATATAAAGTGTTGCATTTATATCATGTTTAAAGAGGCATTCCCTATAACTAGCATATTTTTCTCTACTAGCACATTAAATGAGCTAAATGTACGAATCACTATCAAATAATGATTCTCCTATGATGTTTAATACTCCTGAATCGATTAAAACGATCAACGTTATAGGGAACGCATCTTTAAGTTATGGGTATATTTTAATTGAAAAGAGAACTTTATACTTTAGGTGATATCAATTTTACAGTATGAATGGACTTTTCGGATTTCTATCTATCGGAAAATGTAAACATATTTGAATCTTCTCCGCTCAATATATTTCTGTTTTAAATCACAAACACGAGCTTTCTTAAATTCCAATAAATTGTCAATGACACAGTGTAAATGTATGCACATCTTAATTGAAAGACTCATGCCTTTGAGAAGGAATATTATTTAAAATAAATTACGCTCGGAAATGAATTAAATATTGCATTTCAATCGGCAGTTGGGTCGCAGTTGTTACTTTGATTTATGCGATGGATATGTCCTTTCATAAGTAATTGGTTGGGTATTTACTTAAACCAACAGTTTTTATTCAAGTCAACCGATTCACTTGCAATTTCATTTGAGTTAACTGTTTACCTGTCTCAAACTTATATAGACACGTTTAAAATGATTTGTCACATTTTGTTTTTGAACATTTAAATATTTTTGATAAGTTAAATAATGTGATATAAAAGGTCCTATAAATATAAAAGTAACATGCAATAGAAACAGCCAGACTCAAAAGGCAAAAAGGAATCACACTGAAAAAAAACACACACTGGCAACTAGCCCAACGTCACAATATCAAGGGACAATTACACAGGAAAACGTAAATGAACTGCTAAAAAGCCTTATTCCAAAAAAATTGCAAATAGTTTCAGTTAAGGATATAACCGTACAGTGGTATGAATTAATTTGATGGCTGTCAGCACAATACGAGGGGTGTTTCATAAATAATGCAACTGCCCCGCGCACGCGCGCTGGGTGCTGAATAAGGTAGAGCAGTTAATTGTTTTCGAAAAAGCTATCCTTCATTGACAATATCCTAAAAATTACTAAAATCTGTAGGTATATAAAGCCAGGGTATAATTCTTTTTAAGGTCCACTCACATTCACTGTGGTAAATTCAGTAATGAAGAGATAGACAAATCATGACGTTGTCCATTTTTGAATGACCTTTAAATGGTGTTTGCATCGTACGTTTTTATTGTTAAACTAGCCATGTGTCTTGAGTAGTGTCTGATCCATACTATGCATTTTTTGCGCATGGAAAATCGAACGGCATATCCGGAATAAACTACATTTTCAAAGAAAAACAAAGTCAACAATAAAAACCCATTTTTGAAAAAAATACGTTTCAAAAAGACTGAATAAATATTGAGCACATAAGATTATTTCTTTACTTTATACATATTTAGAAAATATTTTCAACGACATATTTTGAAAATATTTTCAACAACATTCTTAATTGCTACATGCATTATGTGCACATGCGACCACAAAATGTCAACTATGAAAAGCTACACGATAATTTCCATATCTTAAATGTAACCATTATTTGCCCCATTTAGAATCTTTAATAAAGCAAATAAGTTTTCCTCGACCACATCAATAGTTCAAAATTGTTCATGCTGATAAAGCATATGTTGTATTAGATATTTTAAGTTTAAAATATCACATGAATCCCCAAAAATGTAGTTTTATGCTACAATTAATGATAAGTCTATTAAGGCATGTACAGTGGTCTTAACTGGGGTCTATAAGAATGCACCATAACTACCTTAATAATTGATCGAAAATCCTGAAAAATTGCCTACTAGCACTAGAAAGTTTACTAAACATATATCAATTTACAAAACTACTATAATAGACCGCAAATAAATTTTACAACTAAAGTTGCAATATTTATGAAACACCCCTCATTGTAAGTGTACGATTAGACACAAGCATATGATAATGCAACTAAACGTCATACTTACATACAACTTCATACTTGTTTAACACGAACAGTATCGAGTTCGAATGAGTGCAAACCTATTCAATAGGATACGACTGCATAACCCATCTCCGCAAAGAATTGACCGGGAGAAAATGACGAATATTGTCGTTATAGTGTACATAGCTATATCGAAAGAAAATTTTTTTTTAAAGTTTCAAAAACTGAAAAACAGTTTCGCTTCAGTTTTGACAGAAACTCTCTCTGTGATTTATTGGACATGCGAACTGTCCATTTTCATACGAAAGTGTTCTAGAACACCCTATGAAACTATAAGAATCGTCTATTTTTCGACGATTGAATCAAAGTACACGGTACCCATACAAAGTCTTAATTTGCAATTAAAGTGGTCTGGTATGATACTTAACACGATGCAAGTAATTATTTTGACATTGAATGACTGTTAGAATATAGCTCTATACACTTTAAATTAAATAAAAAAATATTTATTTTAGGTTTCTACAATACTTTTGTAAAACTGAAGGTCATGACGTGTATGTTATAATCCAAACTTTGTGTTGCAGATCATCACTTAAGCCAAACACTGAGGCCTCACGTGTTGCAGATCTTGAATACGATGGTTGGGAACTAGTATTCAGAGCAACAGCTGGAAATGGACAGAGTGTGTATGATGCTTGGACAAAAGGTGAGTAAAAGTTTTACTCCAGTATGATGGTATATTTTTACTATTTAGCCTATAAATGGATTGAAAGTAGGTCATGTACATGTATGACGCTGACAAGAGCTATAATTACTGCAGTAATGATGCTTGGGTGAAAAGTTAGCAACGATTTTCCTCTTGTATCTTGAATATGTAAAGTTTTCACATTTAGTCGATGTCTGATGCTGACGAATGCTTATATATCACATGTATTTCTTTGTATTCGGGTTAGTAAAGCGAGTTCGCATAATCTTATACGTAACATGTGTGATATAAGGCTATAATACATGGGCGTATTTTTTCGATAAATTGATGCGTGTTTTTGCGTTTTTAGTGTCATATGGTAAAAAGAATCTATCACTCTTTGTTAATTGATATATTGTCAAAGGCTCGCTTAATAAATTCCCAAAATTTATATCAATTGACAACTCTTGTTTGTATTTAAATCTGACATGTTTATAAAGTATTTCTTAACCCTCTCGAACAAATATTGATGTGAAATTCTTAACCCCCACGAACAAATATTGATGTGAAATTCTTAACCCCCACGAACAAATATTGATGTGAAATTCTTAACCCCCACGAACAAATATTGATGTGAAATTCTTAACCCCCACGAACAAATATTGATGTGAAATTCTTAACCCCCACGAACAAATATTGATGTGAAATTCTTAACCCCACGAACAAATATTACAGTGCAGTATCCAAGGCATTCTCATTGCGCATGTATTTGTGATATATTATTATATAGTAAGTGTTTTGTTATTATTGAACAGGTTATGGTACAAGTAGCGATAAACCAGACAGTATGGAACGATCTAAGTCTACCCATTACCGGAGCACTCTCGTATCTGCATGGATTGCCCTAAATGTGAAGATGGTAAAGTTTGCATTGTACAACCGAGATAAAGAAGTGGCATACGTCATCTTCGACGGTCAAAGTAGTGATACAATGAACTGGTTTACCAAATCACGAGTTATCTCTTCAAGTTGGGCCGACCTTACGAATACACACGTATTTAATTCTTTTTCTATTGCAGGGCATTCTATTCTGACATATAGTAGGCGATTTTTCATCAATCGTGGTGCTGATGGTTGTGATAATTATCATGGTCACATTGTTGTTAGCGAGGCGGTAAGTAATCCAACATGTCACTGGGATCGTCAACCAACCTATCCACAATTTCTCTATTCACAGATCAATTCAGTCGACTACTGGAATGCTATGCAGTTTGGTAGGGCAGATTATATGGCGATACTCATAAAAACGGAGTAGAAGATCCACATTATGTTTTAAGTAAAACAATGACAAACTGACCGGTTGCTAATGTGCTAATTGTTTGAACCGATAACTGTTGTTACTAATGAACGAAAATAAATGTAATGATGTAATGCACTAACACAACGTGAATTCAATCAACAATAATTCTAATGCATGTCCTACTAACTGTAAACAGGTTTTGCTTAAAAATGAATTTTAATTCTGAACGTTTAAGACGACTTTCAGACTCGCATGCAAAACATCCATGTATAAGAACATGCATCTTGTGGGCGTTTTCATCATGCTCTCTAGAGTTTTGGAGTAGTTCTGTTCATGCTAAGGACACTCGAATTAACTTATATGACAGCTACTTTGAAAAGAAAATTGACAAACAAATGAACTTAAGTGAGAACTGTTTTTTTGTGAGAACAGGGCCCGAGTGTAAAAACTGTTTTGTCTGAAACACGTAAATGCGCTTCACAATGATGTGTATAGCTAGGCAATTTGACACGAACCTGTGTCGATATTTATAAAGCATCTTAAGTGACAACTTAGAATGTTCTTAAAATCTCAAACTGCTTAACTGAAAAACTACCAGTAACAACTATTTGCATTGTTTAGAAGCATTATGAAAAGAGCTACAGTAATCACATAGAAAACGTGTAATATTCTAACATAAATCAAAATATTTAAGTTTTTACTCAAGATGCTTTATGAATACCGGCCCTGACCGTTTGATTAGCATAATTCAACAGTCGACATTTTGTCTGTATTTATAAGCTCGGTTATATGTTCTCATAGTCGGGAGTATCACGAAGGCGCTAGAGATTTATTATATACATACACGAATTTAAAAATACCGATATTGCACCATTTGCCTGCGACATTTGATATATTCGAAGCAAGAACCTTGTAATATATTCATGCATAAAGGTCAGGTCAAATTCGTCAAGCTATAACTACGGAACGGATAGTCGCCTACTCCTATTCGAAATTGGTTGGTGATATATGTTGTTATTGTATGATAAATTCGTAAGGTATACTTGAACACCGGCCTCTGAAATACATTATTCGGCAATGTTTCAATGTTGTATATTGTGTGGTTGTCAGCTACACATAGGTCATTATCAGCATTAATGTAGTCAACACATGGCACACCACTCTTATTCAAACCAATCACGTTTTCGCAAGAAAAGACAGTACTAGTGCATCGCGACAGGTTGCAACGAACCAACAAAGGTGATGGTCTGGGCTGGTATTCACAAACAATCTTAAGTATAATCTTAAATACTTTTTACTTAAATTAAAATATTGAACTCCAGATAGTTTTCAAGAAACTGAGAATAACTCCTATTTCCTTGGTTATTATTGTATCGCTTTATATAACGCTTCAAAAAAAAACATACAAAGTCTTAATTATAAGTTTCCTGTTAATCTAAAAGACAAGGAAATTGCATGATTGTGGGAAAATTTAAGTGTTACCTTAAGATGTGTTGTGAATACCAACCCTGCTTAATGATTTACAATTTGTAAATTTATTGCATCAGAGGAAAAATCTACTGGGAATAGAAAGAACTTTTAATTTCCGACGATTGGTGTTTGGTAACATTAGTGATAAATAAACCATTATCAGAATAAATACACATGTGTTTTTAAGCAAACATACGCTATGTAATGTTAGCTGGATTGTAAACTTTGCCAACACTGTGCTAATAATTTCCTCTTTGGTAAGCGTACTCAACCTTGCTAAATATACTTTCAGCGTCAATTTATCTAGGAACCATAATGATGTATAAAAAGGATGTTCTACATACTGCTCTTTGAATTCCCAATTTCGCGTCTGTATTGGAATTGTATTTATGTTTTTGTTTATATGATATAGACATTATAGTCATGTTAAACGCAAAAAATATATTGTATTGTAGTGTACTGTATTAACCACTTGATCATAAATAGCTCATCCTGATTTATTTAAGGTCAATTGTAAAACAAGTTTTTCCAACTTATATTTATCACTATCGACACCTCATACCTGATTATATCCATAGTCATGAGGGTATGAGAGAAGAGAGCCAGTTAGCCATATATGCTGAGGGCCAAGCAAGGGAATTTCAGGTACCATTTTTATTTCGTCTTGGGTTTGACGCGGCCTGGAATCGAACCCGAGATCTCCCGCACTCGAAGCGTACGCTCAACCAGTCGAGTAACATAGGATACCACGTTGTTTCCACCACTCAAAAGGTTATCAATACTGGGGGCTTAAGAAAAGCAATTGTTTTGACAAGGACCGGCATTCGATGTCGCGCTAACGCGTTGCTTTATGCAAAACGGAAGTCATCAATGGTCGTCCATTGTGTGGTGTGTTTTCGGAATGCCAGCGAGTGTCGGTATCAATGTAGATGTACGTATACAAGCTACCTTAGAGCAACATGAAATATTTGACACCGATCTAGAAGGCTTCAATATGACTGCTGAGTTAAATCACCTTCCTTATAACCAACATATTAATATCATAAATCACACGTTAATTATTTCAAGAAGTGATTATTTATCTATTTGTGATCATTTCCATGGAAAATCAACAATTGTTGCTCATATACTGCATGAGCCAGAGAAAATAATACATACAGCCAAGTTATGATATTTTACGAGTGACTTAGCCGTTTATGAACAAACAAAATATTATATAACCATTTCCTGAACAGGTAGAGTTTAGTTTAGTATTGAAATTATATTGCACCTTATTTGCATATGCCTATTGCTATTTTGCCTTAGATTATTGCTGATGTTTTGGTCAGAGATGCTATGTTTGATAGCTTTCGGGTGGACTTCTTGTACACAATGTACAGAATGGTACATAGTGCAAGTACATTGTGGTGGTAAAGAATATATATCGCTAGATTGGAATGAGAAGGTCGTAGCTACAAAATCAAACTATTGAGAAAACAAGACAACCCGTGATACAATCGCTTATTACTTATGGTTAAACTTTGGTCAACACAGTGTTTTCCGATTTTCATGAAAAATAGGCTCATAAGATGCGCCTAATGGTGTTGATTTCAAATATGCAATGCCGTACACTATCTATCGGTATAATTACCGTATACAAACATTATTGAACATAATGTAAGTGACCGACTTTGCAACAGTAGATCTAGCAAGCCGCTCAAAGTTTGTAAATATGACATTATAATAGGCGAACTTTATACATGCACTCTATTCTAACGCTGACGCTCGATAAATGTACATCTAATTGTCTATGATATACGTAGTTTAGGGTTATACAAAAGGCCAGGATCGTGTCAAATTCTCTAGGCTATACTCGCACTGTTATGCGTTAGGTTTCGTGTGTTTGTAAGTAACATGTTATATAATGTTGTGTCATTTTATTCAAATAAGACATTTGTCAGCTTACAAACGTTGTAAATAGATATAATTGTCTTTGTTGGCCACGACATAGGCTTAAACGACATCTGACGACGAAAGATGAAATCGCGGAAGTTAATGTTAACCGTGGCTATAGCATTGCTTTATAGCTTTGCACCCCTGGTTGCACAAATATAATAGTAATAATGCATCCTATATAAAATCTTCATTAGAAGGTACCAGCCAGTAGTGAGAGACATTTGGTTGTGAAAACATAAATTTTCAACGAGTTTAATTAAACATGGCTTTACCCGCAAAGCTCACGATTTCGCTAGTTATAGTATTCGTGTCCGTTGGGATATTCGGCGCGATGGCACAGGACACAAATTGCCAAAATAGTTTCCTAGGAGCACAAATATTAGAGAAAGTAATGTCCATAGAGTAAAAAAGTGACTTGGCACTTAGCAGATTGGATACATGTCGTTTGACAAGAACACCTGCAGAAAACACGCAACATAATCTGAGGTTAGTCATACGCTTGCATTGAATAGTTATTTTATTTTTTGATAAAAGTCTGGGCGGCCATAATCACCATTTTATTTGATACTCTAGTGCACCGCTTTATCAACGTACTAACGGAAATCGTAAACTTACGTTCAAATTTAATTTCAGCATATTTATTTAGCAGCTGTACATTGGGGCAAGCTATTGTATGTAAGACTTCATTTAACTTAATCGTGATTATTATTACAGCTCAAACTTCCATATTTTATAGTTGTAACAGCATTATAAAGAAATTTAATTTGATCGTAAGTTAAAGATTTCCATAAATACTTTGATAAAACAGTACCTAGGTGTTTATGTTTTGGCGGAATATCTCAACCAGATAGATCTACATAACTTTGTTACACTATATTGAATATGCTCGTGTATATGTTTTATGAACTTATTGACAATGTTTAATGCATTACGGGCTTTAATAAAAACTTTAATTTTTTTCTAACTCAGCTGATAGTGTTTTTTATAGTTTAATATTAATTGCTCCAAAAACTCATGAGACGCACACATAACCACTCGAAGACTGTAAATGTATAGCCGAAATGGTTCATGTAAAGTATCTGTTTTTGTCCTGTCCGGAAAGGACGGATTTTATTCATTACTATTAGGGAAAGGGCACACATGCACATATCAGTTTTCCATTCAACACAAAACAGAAAATTCATTTTTAGATTTTAATAATTTTGGACGTTATTTAGCTTATTATTAACATTAACCAACCTCCTTCCATTTTTGCTTATTGTTCATTATCTGATACAGATGAGTCTAAATTTGATTTCAGTTTATAATTATCTTTGGTTTCATTGCTGAATATACACGGTGGGGGTACCAACATATACATAACAAAATGGGTTACGCATTATTTAATATGCCGAACTTCTCTTACTGGATATGTTGTTAACATTTCGACGAAAAAAGGCGAGAGTCTTATTTGTTATCGAATTAAGTTAAAATCCCTATAATTATCCCTTATATTCATTGTGATAATTGGGATCAGGTAAAAGTCTCGTTAATATGTGTACACTTTTACGGCTTACTTAATACGTTAGTTGCAAATGATGCAAACGTTCAAAAATAAATTGTGCATTCCCTATAACTAGCATATTTTTCTCAACTATCACATTAAATGAGCTAAATGTACGAATCACTATCAAATAATGATTCTCATTTAATGATAGTATTCCTGAATCGATTAAAACGATCAACGTTATAGGGAACGCATCTCTAAGATATGGGTATATTTTAATTAAAAAGAGAACTTCATACTTTATGTGATATCAATTTGTACAGTATGAATGGACTTTTCATATATCTTTCTATCGGAAAATGTAAACATATTTGAATCATCTCCGCTCAATATATTCCTGTTTTTTATCACAAACACGAGCTTTCTTAAATTCCAATAAATTGTCAATGACACAGAGTAAAATTATGCACATTTTAATTCAAAGACCCATGCCTTTGAGAAGGAATATTATTTAACATAAATTACGCTCGGAAATGAATTAAATATTGCATTTCAATCGGCAGTTGGGTCGCAGTTTGTAACTTTAATTTATGCGATGCATATGTCCTTTCATAAGTAATTGGTTGGGTATTTATTTAACCAACCGTTTTTGTTCAAGTCAACTGATTCACTTGCAATTTCATTTGAGTTAACTGTTTACCTGTCTCAAACTTATATAGACACGTTTTAAATGATTTCTCACATCTTGTTTTTGAACATTTAAATATTTTTGATAAGTTAAATAATGTGATATAAAAAGTCCGATAAATATGAAAGTAACATGCAATAGAAACAGCCAGACGTAAAAGGCAAAAAGGAATCACACTAAAACTAAACCAAACCCTGGCAACATGCCCAACGTCACAATACCAAGGGAACAAACGTAAAGTACGCAGGAAAACGTAAATGAACTGCTAAAAAGCCTTATTCCAAAAAAGTTGTAAATAGTTTCAGTTAAGGATATAACCTTACAGTGGTATAAGTTAATTTGATGGTTGTCAGCACAATAGTAAGTGTACGATTGGACACAAGCACATGATAATGCAACTAAACGTCCTAATTTCATACAACTGCATACTAGTACTTGTTTAACACGAACAGTATCGAGTTCCAATGAGTGCAAAAACCCATTCAATAGCAAACGACGGCATTACCTATCTCCTCAAAGAATTGGCTGGGAGAATATTGTCAACAGATTAAATAAAACTTTTATTGATTATTTTAGTTTTCTCCGATATTTTGGTAAAACTGAAGGTCATGACGTGTATGTTGTAATCCAAACTTTGTGTTGCAGATCATCACTTAAGCCAAACACTGAGGCTTTACGTGTTGCAGATCTTGAATACGATGGCTGGGAACTAGTATTCAGGGCTACAGCTGGAAATGGACAGAGCGCGTATGATGCTTGGACAAAAGGTAAGTAAAGGTTTTAGTACAGTAAAAAAGTAGATTTTTACTATTTAGCCTATAAATGGATTGAAAGTAGGTCATGTATGACGCTGACAAGAGCTATAATAACTGTAGTAATGATACTTGGACGAAAGGTGAGAAATGGTTTTACTTCAGTTAAAAAGTATATTGTACAATTTAGCGTACAAATGGATTGAAAGTAGCTCGTGTCTGCTTCTGCCAAGAGCTATAATTACTGCAGTAATGATGCTTGGGCGAAAGGTTAGCAATGATTTTCCTCTTGTATCTTGAATATGTAAAGTTTTCACATTTAGTCGATGTCTGATGCTGACGAATACTTATATATCACATGCATTTGTTTGTATTCGAGTTAGTAAAGCGATTTCGCATAATCTTATACGTAACATGTGTGATACAAGGCTGTAATACATGGGCGTATTTTTTCGATAAATTGATGCGTGTTTTTGCGTTTTTAGTGTCATATTGTATAAAGAATCTATCACTTTTTGGTCAATTGATATATTGTCAAAGGCTCGCTTAATAAATTTCCAAAATTTATACCAATCGACAACTCTTGCTTGTATTTAAATTAGACATATTTATAAAGTACTTCTTAACCCCCACGAACAAATATTACAATGCAGTATCCATGGCATTCTCATTGCGCATGTATATAGTTGTAATATATTATTATATAGTAATTTTTATTATTATTGAACAGGGGATGGTACAAATAGCGACAAACCTGACAGTATGGAACGATCTAAGGCTAGCCATTACCGGAGCTCTCTCGTATCTGCATGGAATGCCCTAAATGTGAGGATGGTTAAGATTGCATTGTACAACAGGGATAAAGAAATGGCGTATGTCGTCTTCGACGGTCAAGCCAGTGATTCCATGAATTGGTTTACCAAATCACGAGTTATCTCTTCAAGTTGGGCCGACCTTACGAATACACACGTATTTAATTATTTCTCTATTGAAGGACATTCAAAGTACGATCGACGATTTTTGATCAATAGGTATTTTGGTGGCTGTAACAACGATTATGGCCACCTTGTCGTACTCGACACGACCACAACCTATAATTGCGCCTGGGATCGTCAGACAACCAAACCACAATTTCTCTATTCGCAGATAAATTCAGTCGACTACTGGAATGCCAAGCAGTTTGGTAGGGCAGATTATATGGCGATACTCATTCAAACAGAGTAGTATATACGCATTATATTTGAAATATAACAATGAAAAACTGACCGGTTGCGCATCATTTGAACCGATAACTGTTGTTACTAATGATAGAAAATAAATGTAATTATGTAATGCACTATCCAACGTGAGTTCAATCAACAATAACTCTAATACATGTACTACTAACTGTAAACAGTTTTTGCTTAAAAATGAATTTTAAGACGACTTTCAGACTCAGATGCAATACATCCATGTATAAGAACATGCATCTTGTGGGCGTTTTCATCATGCTCTCTGGAGTAGTCCTGTTCATGCTAAGGACACTCGAATTAACTTATGTGATGGCTACGTTGAAAAGAAAATTGACAAACAAATGAACTTGAGTGAGAACAGTTTTTTGTGAGAACAGGGCCCGAGTATAAAAAACTGCTTGTCAGAAACACGTAAATGCGCTTCACAATGATGTGTATAGCTAGGCAAATTTGGCACGAACCTGTGTCGGTATTTATAAAGCATCTTAAGTGACAACTTAGAATGTTCTTAAAATCTCATTTGTTCTTAAATGTTTCAGCTAAACTGAGAAACTACCATTAACAACTATTTGCATTGTTTAGAAGCATTATGTAAAGAGCTACAGTAATCACATAGAAAACGTGTATTATTCTATCATAAGTCAAAATATTTAAGTTTTTACTTAAGATGCTTTATGAATACCGGCCCTGACCGTTTGATAAGCATAATTCAACAGTCTGTATTTATAAGCTCGGTTATATGTTCTCATAGTCGGGAGTATCACGAAGGCGCTAGAGATTTATTATATACATACACGAATTTAAAAATACCGATATTGCACCATTTGCCTGCGACATTTGATATATCCGAAGCAAGAACCTTGTCATATATTCATGCATAAAGGTCAGGTCAAATTCGTCAAGCTATAACTACGGAACGGATAGTCGCCTACTCCTATTTGAAATCGGTTGGTGATATATGTTGTTATTGTATGATAAATTCGTAAGTTTTAAAGTGATAGTTCTGCAAGTCAAATTACTTAAAATTGGACTAATTTGTATGTCGTTTTTTCAAATAAAACAACACTAATTCCTGAATTATTTCATTAAAACTAACAGGGTTGTTTTAGTAGCTATGTTTGCAATTGAAAAATGTGTATTTTATGTAATCTATCAAAACTGAAATGAAATATATTCCCATTGAATATCAAACCAAAGTCTTTTAATCATTTATAGTTCTAGTTGTATAGGTAGGTATACATATACTTGAACACCGGCCCCTGAAATACATTATTCGGCAATGTTTCAATGTAAAATCTTGTGTGGTTGTCAGCTACACATAGGTCATTATCAGCATTAATGTAGTCAACACATGACACACAACTCTTATTCAAACCAATCACGTTTTCGCATGAAAAGACAGTACTAGTACATCGCTACAGGCTACAACGAACCAACAAATGTGATGGTCGGGGCTGGTATTCACAAAGAATCTTAAGTATAATCTTAAATGATTTTTACTTAAATTAAAATATTGAACTCCAGATAGTTTTCAAAAAACTAAGAATAACTCATATTTCCTTGGTGATTATTGTATCGCTTTATATAACGCTTTAAAACAACATACAAAGTTTAAGCTTAAAGACAAGGAAATTGTATGATTGTGAGAAAATTTAAGTGATCCCTTAAGATGTGTTGTGAATACCAACCCTGTTGAGTGATTTAAAATTTGTGAATATATTGCATCAGAGGATAAATCTACTGGGGATAGAAAGAACTTTTAATTTCAGACGTTTGGTGTTTGGTGACATTAGTGATAAGTAAAACATTATCAGAATAAATACACTTGTGTTTTTAAGTAAAAATACGCTATGCAATGTTAGTTGGATTGTAAACTTTGCCAACACTGTCCTTACAATTTCCTTTTTGGTAAGCGTGATCATTCTTGCTAAATATACTTACAGCGTCAATTTATCTAGGAACCATAATGATGTATAAAAAGGATGTTCTACATACTGCTCTTTGAATTCCCATGTTCGCGTCTGTATTGGAATTGTATTTATGTTTTTGTTTATATGATATAGACATTGTAGTTATGTTTAACGCTATAAATATATTGTATTGTAGTGTACTGTATTAACCACTGGATCATAAATAGCTCATCCTGATTTATTTAAGGTCAATAGTTTTTCCAACTTATATTTATCACTCTCGACACCTCATACCTGATTTTATCCATAGTCATGAGGGTATGAGAGAAGAGAGCCAGTTAGCCATATATGCTGAGGGTCAAGCAAGGGAATTTCAGGTACCATTTTTATTTCGTCTTGGGTTTGACGCGGCCTGGAATCGAACCCGAGATATCCCGCACTCGAAGCGTACGCTCAACCAGTCGGGTAACATAGGATACCACGTTGTTTCCACCATTCAAAAGGTTATCAATACTGGGGGCTTAAGAAAAGCAATTGTTTTGACAAGGACCGGCATTCGATGTCGCGCTAACGCGTTGCTTTATGCAAAACGGAAGTCATCAATGGTCGTCCATTGTGTGGTGTGTTTTCGGAATGCCAGCGAGTGTCGGTATCAATGTAGATGTACGTATGCATGCTTCCATACAACAACATGAACCACTCGTATATGACACCCATTTTGAAGGCTTCAAGATCACTGCTGAGTTAAAACATTGCTTATAACCAACATATTAATATCATAAATCACACGTTATTTATTTCAAAAAGTGATAATTTATTTATTTGTGATCATTTCCATTGAAAATCAACTATTGTTGCTCATATACTGCATGAGCCAGAGATAACATTACATACAGCCCAGTTATGATATTTTACGAGTGACGTAGCCGTTTATGAACAAGCAAAATATTATATAACCATTTCCTGAACAGATAGAGTTTAGTTTAGTATTGAAATTATATTGCACCTTATTTGCATATGCCTATTGCTATTTTGCCTTTGATTATTGCTGCTGTTTTGGTCCGTGATGCTACGTTTCATAGCTTTCGGGTGGACTTCTTGTACACATTGTACAGAATTGTACATAGTGCAAGTACATTGTGGTGGTAAAGAATATATATCGCTAGACTGGAATGAGAAGGTCGTAGCTACAAAATCAAACTATTGAGTAAACAAGACAACCCGTGATACAATCGCTTATTACTTATGGTTAAACTTTGGTCAACACAATGTTTTCCGATTTTCATGAAAAATAGGTTCATAAGATGCGCCTAATGGTGTTGATTTCAAATATGCAATGCCGTACACTATCTATCGGTATAATTACCGTATACAAACATTATTGAACATAATGTAAGTGACCAACTTTGCAACAGTAGATCTAGCAAGCCGCTCAAAGTTTGTAAATATGACATTGTAATAGGCGAACTTTATACATGCACTCTATACTAACGCTGACGCTCGATAAATGTACATCTAATTGTCTATGTAATACGTAGTTTAGGGTTATACAGAAGGCCAGGATCGTGTCAAATTCTCTAGGCTATACTCGCACTGTTATGCGTTAGGTTTCGTGTGTTTGTAAGTAACATGTTATATATAGTTGTGTCATTTTATTCAAATAAAACATTTGTCAGCTTACAAACGTTGTAAATAGATATAATTGTCTTTGTTGGCCACGACATAGGCTTAAACGACATCTGACGACGAATGATGAAATCGCGGAAGTTAATGTTAACCGTGGCTATAGCATTGCTTTATAGCTTTGCACCCTTTGTTGCACAAATATAATAGTAACCATTCATCCTATATAACAGCTTTACATAAAAGTTACCAGCCAGTAGTGAGAAAAAGTCGGTTGCGAATTCACAAATTGTCAAAACTTTCTTTGGCCATGGCTTTACCCGCAAAGCTAACGATTTCACTAGTTATAGTATACGTGTCCGTTGGGATATTCGGCGCGATGGCACAGGACACAAATTGTCAAAATAGCTTCCTCGGAGCACAAATATTAGAGAAAGTTATGACCATAGAGCTAAAAAGTGACTTGGCACTAAGCAGATTGGATACATGTCTGCCAAGAACACCTGCAGTAAACACGCAACATAATCTGAGGTAAGTCATACGCTTGCATTTTATTTATTCTATTTTTTGATAAAAGTCTGGGCGGCCATAATCACCATTTGATTTGATACTCTAGTGCACCGCTTTATCAACGTACTTACGGAAATCGTAAACTTACGTTCAAATTTAATTTCAGCATATTTATTTAGCAGCTGTACATTGGGGCAAGCTATTGTTTGTAAGACTTCATTTAACTTAATCGTGATTAGTATTACAGCTCAAACTTCCACATTTTATAGTTATAACAGTATTATAAAGAAATTAAATTTGATCGTAAGTTAAAGATTACCTTAAATACTTTGATAAAACAGTACCTAGGTGTTTATGTTTTGGCGGAATATCTCAACCAGATAGATCTACGGAACTTTGTTTCACTATATTGTATATGCTTGTGTAAATGTTTTACGAAATTATTGACAATGTTTGATGCATTACGAGCTTTAATAAAAACCTTTTTTTTAACTCAGTTCATAGTGTTTGTTGTAGTTTAATATTTCTTGCTCCAAAAACTCATGAGACGCATACATAACCACTTGAAGGCTATACATATATAGACGAAATGATTCATGTAAAGTATCTGTTTTTTTACTGGCCGGAAAGGACGGCTTTTAATCATTTCCATTAGAGAAAGCGCACACATGCACATATCCGTTTTTCATTCAACACAAAACTGAAAATTCACTTTTAGATTTTGTGATTTTGGACGTTATTTAGCTTATTATTAACATTAACCAACCCCCTTCCATTTTAGCTGAGTTTTTGGCTCATTGTTTATTTTCTGATCCAGATAAGTCTAAATTTGATTTCAGTTTATAATTATATTTGGTTTCATTGCTGTATATACACGGTTGGGGAACCAACATATACATTCCAAAATGGGTTACGCATTATTTAATATGCCGAACTTCCTGCACTGGATATGTTGTTAACATTTCGACGAAAAAAGCCGAAAGTCTTATTTATTATCGAATTAAGTTAAAATCCATATACATATCGCTTATATTTATTGTGATAATTGAGATCAGCTAAAGGTCTCGTAAATATGTGAACATTTTTACAGCTAGCTAAATACGTTAGTTGCAAATGATGCAAACGTTCAGAAATAAATTGTGCATATGGTTATATAAAGTATTGCATTTATATCATGTTTAAAGAGGCATTCCCTATAATTATGTCATAATTTCATACAACTGAATACTTGTTTAACACGAAAAGTATCGAGTTCGAATGAGTGCAACCTATTTAATAGGATACTACGGCATAACCCATCTCCGCAAAGAATTGGCCGGGAGAAAATGACGAATATTGTCATTATAGTGTATATAGCTATATCGGAGGATATATTTTTTTAAAGTTTCAAAAACTGAAAAACAATTATGCATTCATATCCATTAGATCATATTTCGCTTCAGTTTTAACAGAAACTCTCTCTGTGATTTATTGGACATGCGAACTGTCCATTTTCATACGAAATTGTTCTAGAACACCCTATGAAACTATAAAAATCGTCTATTTTTCGACGATTGAATCAAAGTACACGAAACCCATACAAAGTTTTAATTTGCAATAAGTTAGTCTGGTATGATACTTAACACGATGCAAGTAATTATTTTGACATTGAATGACTGTTAGAATACAGCTCTATACACTTTAAATTATATAAAAAAATGATTATTTTAGTTTTCTACGATACTTTTGTAAAACTGAAGTTCACGACGTGTGTGTTATAATCCAAACTTTGTGTTGCAGATCATCACTTAAGCCAAACACTGAGGCTTTACGTGTTGCAGATCTTGAATACGATGGCTGGGAACTAGTATTCAGGGCTACAGCTGGAAATGGACAGAGCGTGTATGATGCTTGGACAAAAGGTAAGTAAAGGTTTTAGTACAGTAAAAAAGTAGATTTTTACTATTTAGCCTCTAAATGGATTGAAAGTAGGTCATGTCTGACACTGACAAGAGCTACAATAACTGTAGTAATGATGATTGGACAAAAGGTAAGTAAAAGTTTTACTCAAGTAAGATGGTATATTTTTACTATTTATCCTATTAATGGATTGAAAGTTGGTCATGTCTGACACTGACAAGCGCTATAATAACTGTAGTAATGATGCTTGGGTGAAAAGTTAGCAACGATTTTCCTCTTGTATCTTGAATATGTGAAGTTTTCACATTTAGTCCATGTCTGATGCTGACGAATGCTTATATATCACATGCATTTCTTTGTATTCGGGTTAGTAAAGCGAGTTCGCATTATCTTATACCTAACATGTGTGATAGATAGAGGATATTTGTATTTTTCCGTGTATGATCGGCTGATAATTCACCGAGTGAGCAGCGGCTGTAATATTTTCACGAGTGGCGTAGCCACGAGTGAAAATATAAGTCAGCTGCTCACGAGGTGAATTATCAAACGATTATACACGGTAAAATACTAAAATTCTATTTATTTCATGGTTCAAATACTATTAGCTTTAATGATGGAAATACTCCACTATATACCTCAAATGTTTTGCGTGACGTCGTTTTCCCGCCATGCACGCGTCGAGTTGCAACCATATAGTTCTTCTGCAATGGCTTCAATTTCGTCCATTTGTTTTACATTTATGTACATATAATGATCTGTTATCTGTTAAAGATTAAGAGAGCAAGTAAAAATGCTTATTATTTTATTTTTGGCGGCGGGGAAACTTGTTTTAAAAAAATAGTCCGTTTCCGTGAAATTATGAACTGTGAAATTATGAACTGTGAAATTATCGGGGAATAAGCCACCGTTATTCCGCCGTAAACCACCGATAAGCATAAAATTAAAGGCTATAATACATGGGCGTATTTTTCCAATAAATTGATGCGTGTTTTTGCGTTTTTAGTGTCATATGGTATAAAGAATCTATCACTCTTTGTTAATTGATATATTGTCAAAGGCTCGCTTAATAAATTCCCAAAATTTATATCAATTGACAACTCTTGTTTGTATTTAAATCTGACATGTTTATAAAGTATTTCTTAACCCTCTCGAACAAATATTGATGTGAATTTCTTAACCCCCACGAACAAACATTGATGTGAAATTCTTAACCCCCACGAACAAATATTGATGTGAAATTCTTAACCCCCACGAACAAATATTGATGTGAAATTCTTAACCCCCACGAACAAATATTGATGTGAAATTCTTAACCCCCACGAACAAATATTGATGTGAAATTCTTAACCCCCACGAACAAATATTGATGTGAAATTCTTAACCCCCACGAACAAATATTACAATGCAGTATCCATGGCATTCTCATTGCGCATGTATTTGTGATATATTATTATATAGTTAGTGTTTTATTATTATTGAACAGGGGATGGTACAAGTAGCGACAAACCAGACAGTATGGAACGATCTAAGTCAACCCATTACCGGAGCACTCTCGTATCTGCATGGAATGCCCTAAATGTAAAGATGGTGAAGTTTGCATTGTACAACCGAGATAATGAAGTGGCGTACGTCATCTTCGACGGTCAAAGTAGTGATACAATGAACTGGTTTACCAAATCACGAGTTATCTCTTCAAGTTGGCCCGACCTTACGAATACACACGTATTTAATTTCTTTTCTATTGAAGGGCATACTAATCCTAGGCATATACGGCGATTTTTCATCAATGGTGGTTACAATGGTTGTGATAGTGATTATGGTCACGTTGCTGTTAGCGAGGCTGTTAGTGATCCCGTATGCCACTGGGATCGTCAACCAACCTATCCACAATTTCTCTATTCACAGATCAATTCAGTCGACTACTGGAATGCCAAGCAGTTTGGTAGGGCAGATTATATGGCGATACTCATTAAAACGGAGTAGTAGATACTAACAGGTTGATAATGTGCTAATCATTTGAACTGATTACTGTTGTTACTAATGAACTAAAATAAATGTATCGATGTCATGCACTAACACAACGTGAATTCAATCAACAACAATTCTAATACATTCTAATAATTTTGAACGTTTAAGACGACTTTCAGGCTCACATGCAATAAATCTTTTTATAAGAACATGCATCTTTTGAACACTTTCATCATGTTATCTACAATGGACACTCGAATTATTTGACAACTACTTTGAAACGAAATAGGAAAAAATGAACTTGAAAGCCTGATTTTAAATTTATTTTGTGAGCATAGGGCCTGACTATAAAAACTACTTGAGTATCAGAAATACGAACATATGCTTAACATTGATGTGTATAGCTTGTCGAAGTCGACAAGAACTTGACATTTTGATAAGCATAATTTAACAGTCGATATATTGTATGTATTTGTATCTTCGGTTGTATGATTTCATAGTTGGGGAGTATCACGAAGGCGCTCTAGATGTAATAGATACATAAATTCAAAATACCGATATTGATCGACTTGCCTGCGACAGTTTATATGTTCAAAGCAAGAACCTTGTAATACATGTATATCCATGCGTAAAGGTCAGGATCAGGTCAAATTCGACATGCTATACCTTCGGAACGGACAGTCGCCTACTCATATTCAAAATAGGTTCGTGCTATATGTTGTTATTGCATGATGACATCGTGTTTCAAATTTTAAAGTTATAGTTCTGCAGGCCAAATTACTTAAAATTGGACCAATTTGTATGTCGTTTTTCGTAAACCTTAATTATTTTATTACAAAATGTCAAAATAACATCCATTCCTGAATGATTTCAACAAAACTAACATGTTTATGAGTATCTATGATTGCAATTAAAACTGTGTAATAAAAATGGTGGTCTCTGTGCTGGTATTCACGAAGAATCTTAAGTGAAAACTTAAACAAAATACTTAAATTAAACCATTGAACTCCATATAATTCGCAAGAACAAAGAATAACGCATATTTTCATGGTGATTATTGTAGCGCTAAAATATAACCATTCCAAACAACTTACAAAGTCTTACTTGTCCTGTTTAGCTAAAAGACTAAAGGAAGTTTTATGATTTTAAGAAATTTGTACGTTTTCCCATAAGATGTTTTGTGAATACCACCCCTGCTGAGTGATTAACAATTGGTGAATGTATTGCATCAGTGAAGAGTTATACTGGGGAATGAGCGAACTTTTAATGTAGAGGTTTGGCGTTTGGTGATATTAGTGATACAAAATGTCAGTAAAACATTGTCATGATAAATATATTTAGGCCTCGATTAACTTTGAAATATATATATGTATTATATACGCAATAAATATATTGTATTGTATTAACCACTCGATCGTTCATAGTTTATACTAATTTTTTTAAGGTTGATTGTGAAACAAGTTTTTCTAACTTATATTTATCCCTATCGAGACCTCATTCCTGATGTTATCTATCGCCATGAGGGTGTGAGAGAAGAGGAGACAGTTATCCTTATATGTTGAGCGTTTAGCAAGGGATTTTCTAGTACCATTTTTATTTCGTCTTTGGTATGGCGCGGCCTGGGATCGAACCCGGGACCTCCCGCAGTCGAAGCGAACGATAAAACAATATGCTATGGAGGATCATATATTAGTATTCCCTTGTATGAGGTTGGTACAAATAATAAGACGAGCTTGATAACATCACAAACTGACATTCTTTGGTTTTTTGTCACATTGTGAATGTTTTCAAATCCCAAACACATTGTTTCCGTTTTTTAGCGGTTTTTGTTGAACATTTTCTTCCCTCTTCCTTCTTCTGTTGGTACAAAACACTCAATTTACATATCTAGCAATCATCACAATTGGCCGTTCAAAACGATTTGCAAGATAGAAGAATTAACAATCATTTTCAAAAGGTAGTTGGCGTGTTTTGTCCACACAATGATAATCAGACCCCGATCTCCTGAAACATCTCAATCTGAAAAGAATCTCATCTCAAATATTGCTATGTGTAGTTTGGATACATTGCGTTGGAGAATTTAGCCAAAATTAGCATCATAAAAAGTTAACATTATCCTTAGATAATTAGAGTTAAATTTCATTCGTTCGGTCGTCATATGTATCGAAAATCCAGTCTCTGATTTGAGCAAAAACTCAATTTGAGATGATATTTCTACTTGGAGATGTTTTGGGAGATTAGGACCAGAGCGATCTGAAACTTTTCATATCTTATATAATATGTAGGTGTAGTGAGTGATTGTAATATAGAAAAGTTGTTGTATCATCTGTTGACTATCAACAAGGCAAGCTATCTATTTGATAGCGAACTGTCGAGTAACATAGGATACCACGCTGGTTCCACTATTCAAAATGTTATCAATACTGGGGGCATTAAGAAAAGCAATTGTTTTGACAAACACCTGCATGCGATGTTCGGGTTAGTATTACTACCGTTTATTCCAGAATTATATAGGTTGTTTTGAAATTAAAAAAATACTTAAACATTACATATAACAGAAATGACCCCTATAAAAGCCACTTTTTGTATATCGAATGCGAGATTGATGCAAGTGTTGTATATAGGCTAAGTAGAAGGTTTCCGACTTTACAAAGGATTAAGTTATCTAGTGTAGATCGAATTATAACCTGAAAACAATTTCCTCATTTTCGGGAATTTGTGCAATACTTGTCTTGCATGTATGTCAAAACCATATCCAGTAGACATGTTCAACATATTCAGGACACCCTTTGTGCTGTTATAAACGACATTGTGGTGGTAAAAATGTTGTTTCATGCAAATAGGTAGTCATCAACCTCTTAAAGAATTCTCGTCAAATGTGTGGTTTATGTTTTGGATGCCAGAGAGTGTGGGCTTAAATGTAGATGCATGCATGCTTCCATAGAGCAGCATGAACTATTTGACATCCATCTAGAAGGCGTCAATGTAGCTGCCGGGTTGAAATACGTAGCTCATAATCAATACAATTTATATCGATATAATAAATAACACGTAATTTATTTCATTTATTTGTGACCACTTCCATTACAAATCAACATTTGTTGATATCATAGTTAATGAACCATAGAAAACAAAACATACATACCAGTTATGATCTTTTATAAGTGACGTAGCCATTTTATGTATAACCAAAATATTATAAAACCATTATCTGAACAGGTAGAGTGAACTTGTATTGCACATGTTTGTATACGCCTTTACACTTTTTACGCCGTCAAAACAAATTCTACCACTGCGTCACTCAATATTTACCCTAACTGGACTGTATATATATTTTCATGTTATCTATAATTGTTCATCGCTTCTTGTTGGTTACCATTTCTCTGAGAAGGAATCGTAGAAAGTATACAAGTGTGACAGCAACGAATCACATATAGCCGAATGCTATAAGGTGATAATATGTCTCAACATATAATCAATATAGTTATAATATTGGCAAATAGTAAGGTTTTAAATCTTTCTGGAAACGCAGTCCGTTTTCGTTTGTACATTCTTCAGTAAACTACCATTTAAAAAATGCTGCTGATACTATATAGGCTGACTATACAATCGTGATGGTTATAGTAAATAGTCTCAACATATACGTAGTTAATATAGGTATAATAGTGGCAAAAGGTAAGCTTTTAAATCTTTCTGGAAACGCAGTCCGTTTTTGCTTGTACATTGTTCAGTATACTCCCATTGACAAAAAATGATGTTGATGGTATGGAAGAGATTATCACATCTGTAATGAGAACACAAGTTAATGAAGTTTAGTATAAAATCAATGCACATTGGTATAGTCTCGATATGACAAATTGTTAACAGTGTTGCAACTTTTGCTCACACATCTATCGGACCAACTGACACATAGAAGTAGGACTTTCAAATCAAATCCTAACATTTGCTCCATTCCTTTACGCTATTAGAAAGCTGACTACATGCCGTAAGAGGTTACGTTCAAATAAACTATCTGTGTAAAGCTAATGCGTCTTATAAAAGTAATAGTCCAGCAGCCGCATGTTTAGATCTGTGCAAAAGCCATTTGATTGGATGACGTAACGTTCACATCGATATGACCTCATACGGAATGTCGTAAGATTTTATATCAGCGTAAAGAAGTGAAGCTTAATAAGGGCCTGAATTAAATCAAATTGTACTTTGTTGTTATTTATTGCGTCTTAGGCTATTGCTGGTCAGAGATGTTTCATTTTGCGACCATGATAACCCGAAGTCCTAAGTAATACCAGCATTTTGTTTTTAGAAACACCATCGTATCATGCAGGCGATAGTTATAATAGCATGGAAGATCAGAGGAAATAATTCAATACACAATAGTGACGGACACGGTGCATTTTGACTGTCAACCTCGCCCGATGCCTCTGGAACAAACATATGTTGTATTTATTGGACAGAGGTCGAACTATCATAATAAATGTAGCAACAACAGAAACCCTTTAGCTAACATAAACTAAACACTGCCGTATGTGAAATGGCACATATTACTGAATATGTCTTACTAGTAGTCCATTTAGTTCGCAGTGAATAGTTTCTTGTATATCTGTTTAGTTAACACTTCTTCCAAACCTGGAAATAAAAACATAACAATGATTAGATATTACAAAAACATTTGCACTGAGTCGATACTTTAAATATTTTAAAAAAGCGAAAATATTTGCGCTGAGTTCAAATATCTTTTTTGCATGGATACGCTGTTTTTGAGACTATGATGAAATCATGTTTCGTCAGCAAGCTTTGCATTATCAATTGTTAATATTTGCTATCAAAGACATATAAAGATTTAAAGTTGGGCATAAGGATGTCAGGGTGTAAGCGGGAGTGTTGGTGACTCGAAGTTTCAGTATATTGTATTTAAATTAAGATATCAACAAGTGATTTTTAAAAAACGTTTACGACAAACACTTTATCATACCCCGGCGGAAATACGTACTGCAATATCACATGAAGGCAACAACACTAATTAAAATAACTCTCCAGCAGACGACTCAACAAATACAAGAATATGTTTAAAAGGTATGAGGAAATCGGACAGGGAAGGCAGCACTCAACCCAACCAGCCGAGCAGTCTAACGGTATATTTGTATAAATGATGTTTTGGCAAATCATGAAATAGAAAAAAACTGTTCTCCTACCCTTTTAAAATTAAGTCAAGATTTTTGCATTCTGCCAATAAGTGCCATACTGATACACTCAACCGCTTTAAAAACGCACCACTATTGAAAATAATCAAATTTTGTCAAAATACATTTTTTGCTAAAATTGATAGATTACAGGGTTTGTTCAGTTCATAAGCTTGACCTAATTAAAAAGAAAACGATTTATTTTTCATTCGGAATACCCCGCCCAGAGAACTTTTTTGATTTTGCATGTTTTGCGCGTGCAGCTCGATCGCGTCGGCCTGTGTGATCAATATTACTTTTAAACTGTACGCTGTTGGTGTACACATTGAAAAAACAACATAAACAATATTGGCTAAAGGTATTTTTATGCTGCCAATATCTCGAATATTTGTTCTCGATGCTTGTGCCTTCGCTTTCAACTGAAAAGAGCCTCGGTGCCTTAGCATGGCGGTTCAACTGCTACCATACAATGCATGTGGGCTAAGAACATCGATTCCAAGTGAATGGCACAGTCAAAGACCGTCCTGGATGAAACCAGCTAAAGGTATTGAGCCCGAGCTATGAGGAAACATGACACAGGTTGTGTCACTGTAATTGGTTCCGCATGGCTGCATACAGTGTCAAAATCATGACGGACGTAAATCAACAAGCCAAAAAGTACATTATTGCATTTTCATAATTATTTCTTTCATAATTGTCAATAAAAAGGAAAATTATTTTAGTACATTTTTTATGAGTTTTCTCCCGTTTAGAGCAAAAAGTCCCAATTTTTTGTCTTCAAGCTCCTTCATAGTGTTGATTTGAGGTGCCATAGAAGCACCACGGGATATGTCCTGAAAGTCTGATACTCATAACCAAGACTTCAAGTATAAATAAGGCTTGAATCAATCTTAGGTTCACATATTGCGCATATCTGAACCGCACTCGGTCGTATGGTATTAGCCAGACAGTCATAGCCACATTACATTTATAATTCAAGTCAAACTTTGCTTGAATGGTGGGAAACATCACGTCAAACATAATTCTATCCTATTACGTAATTAATGTTATCCTTTAGGAGGAGATATCACGTGCATGCATCAATGGATCGGGCTCTTATACTTGCTTTTGAAATTGTGACTTTCACTTTCATGGGTCTCAGTGTTATCTATGTCATAATTCATTTCAAACTCATAATAATTGCATGAAAATCACACACATCGTTGAATATAGACTGAAGATTATTAATCCGAAAATAAATAACCATAAATTGACGTTTTCATCACTAAAACCGATTTATCATATGTGGTGCGTTGTAAAAGCGGTTGAGTGTATATGTCAACAAAATAATAACTAAACCAATGGCAGGTCTGACATTTCGGAAAAATTACTTCAATGTGTGTTATGCCAAACTAAAGTTTGAAAGGCTTACCGTCCGGTTTTGAACAAATACGTCTCGGAAATCTAAAGTTACACAATTTTCATCTATTTACCACGCATTAATTCCTATTACAGTGTATATACTAAAAGTAAAAAATATGTTTCTCCAAATTACACTATAAAACATTACGACATATTAAACAGGTGTACATAGTGCAATATTTCTGTGTATCATATTGTTTTAAGTATATATAAATAAGTAGAAAACACTTACCTAGGTCGGCCTACCATGGCATAATAATTGTTTAAATCAATAAGGTATCGTTTGAAATCATCTGCAGAGTTGAATTCAGATGGTCTTGCAGGTGGTGCCATCACAAGGTCGGATAATGACGCAACCGCTGACATCACCATTGCCAAGACAAGAAATAAAACGATGACACGTGAGTTCATGGTTGAATAAGCTGAATAAATAGAAGATGAGTAATTTTACAAATTACACTGTATATGTTTTCTAAACGGATACTCGTTTTTGTGCCACTGCAGTTTACTTCAACTGATAATCTTACGCAAGGTTTCCAAAAAATATAATATTCACATAAATTGGTTTAAATAGTTTATGTTCTCATCGCCACTTATATCAATTACAAATGAAATATTCTTCGCAAATCTATTGCATTATGTAGACTGAAAGAGCCAAGTTACACCCATACAACACAGTACGATAATATCATATTTGATTTGTATAACTTAGAATAATTAAATCACATCGAGAGCGCACAGCAGTTAGTGATTTGTTTCGAAAAAGATGCCAGCAAAAGTAACATGGTAAAATAATCACTAAATAAACTAAAAATATAGTTTTAAAAATGAAAAACACTTACTTTGGAAATTTCGATGGAGGCTATGTGTCCTGAAATCCAAATGTTCAAGAATGTGCTGTTACGTCTCATGTCCATTGTCTTTTATAGTGCGAAGAAGATACGCGTGATGCCACAAACAGATATTGTTCAATTTGACCCAAAATGACCGAGACGTTATGATACAATCAGTTAAAATTTATTGGGAGAAAATGAATCTACAAATTGAGTGTCAAATTCATATGAAACAAAATTGTTTTTTGTCTGCCGATGCTTCGATCGTGCTGGGTAATACTAAACATGAAAACATACTTAAGAGAAGCTTGTGGTGTAAACTTTAGTGAGAAATATCTTACTGCCGCAATAATACGCGGCAACATCGACATGTGAAATTGGCTACGATTGTTGACTTTGTTGGTCTTGCTTGGAAAATTAGTAATCGTTAATATCCGATTTAAAAACAATGCCCTTACTGGCAACTCGACTTGAATACAATTGATAGAAATTGACGAATCACTGTTGATTGATCTCATATATTTTCATGTTTTTATTACATTTGGTATAAAAGTTTTATGTGAAACTGTATTATAACATACATTGAATGTGAATGACACTCTAGTCAACGATATATCCACACATGGCAAATATATTGATGCACCAAAAAAACCACAAAGGGACAATAAAATGACCAGACAATGCTAAATTGGAATAAGTAGCCATCTTCACATGGCTAAGATATTAATATACCAACATAAACCAAGAAATGGAAATTTAAAATGTCTAGACAATGTTAAGTTCACACCCACATACGGTAATGGTGAACATCTTAAGATGACAATTATCTCAATAGAAGAAAAACAACAAATGAATTGTTTGGAATGTTTTTGACATCTTTTAAAATTGATATTTAAATACAATGATTGTTTCATTATAATTCTAAATGTTTGTACTGCTGTACTCGTAAACAATTTCTATGAAGCGGTGAATAATGTTGAGTTGACGGCCAAATTAAATTTTGTATTCATGTCTAAAGTTGTTGAAGTTTGTTTCGATTAGCAGCATTACTTGAATATTCCCAAATTATACATTTCTGATATGTACATCTCTCGTACATAATTTACAAACCAAATACCATGAACTGACACTTATACTGTGTAGAAGTTACAGCAATGGACGTGGCGTCAGTTATATAACTTATAACGGTTCTATCTATGAGGATTGTTTATACATATCGGTGTATTGAACAAATTCTTAAGAGTTTTAATTTAATGCAACCCTTAAAGTTAAAGCCTTTTTTCACGCTGGCAATCGTTCAACTATTTGTTATACTGCTTATAGCATCTAGACACGTACAGGGCGTCCAAAAAGAAAGTATACAGTTTCGGGGTATTTCAACCCTTAATGTTCCGCTGTCGCAAAGAAATTTTGCACATGGTTAGACAAAATATGTAAGTTTTTTCTGGTACAAGTTTGAAAATTGTTTCTCGATTTTTTTTAAAAAAAAATTTCCAAAAAGTACTTTATTTTGACTGCGACACCATTTTTTATATAAGTTACAACGTTTTCACAATTTCTGTCGTCTTATGTTTCCTGTTTTGCACCCAATTTTTATAAGTGTTGATTAAATTTACCCAGATTTCTACAGACTGGTCTTCTTAAATTATATTTTGATGTTGATCAGAAGATAAGTTGTGTATATTAGCATTGGATTGTTCATAAGCGATCTCGGATAGCCCAAAATAACAAAAATCCACATTAATTAAGACACAGGCTGTGGGCGGGCCGTTCAGCTTTGCAGTGGAATTTGCTAGAAATTATTTTGACACCAAATATTTCTTGTAATTCACCTGACACCGTGCATTGCCATGGGTCAGTCTGGCTCCATCTGAATGAACAATACAACATTCAAAACAAAAGATTCGCTGCGAAGTTCAGAAAGAGCTTGCTTAACAAAGGCAAGTAACACAATGGGTTTACTTCTTTCTACTTTGTTGTCGAAATCGTAGGTGAATAGCCTATTTAAAGCCAACAAACATGCCCATGCTCATAAGACACATCATATAACTATATAATATCAGCTAACACATTTGTGAAAGGCAATGCAAATGTTCCAAAAATGCGTGCAAGACGGAAAACACCAGAAATACAGAACTTGTGAAAACGTCGTAAATAACGTCAAAATAACACCACGGACAGAATACGTTAATTTTAGAAAATTAACATTTTTTAAAAAAAATATTCAAGTTAGTTACAAGTTTTAAAGTGATGCCAGATAAAAATTTCATCTTTTGACTAACCATGTGCTAAATTTCTTTGCCATAGCAAAACGTGAAGATTTTATTGAAATGCACTGAAACTGTATACTTTCATTTTGGACACATTGTATCAATAGTTTGCTAATATCAAAAGTTAAGTCGAATTGGAGATAACTGTGTGATTAAATAACGTAACACAAAATAAAGGACAAAACGATTTATATTTGCACATAACAAATTAACATTACAATATTCATATTCATAGAACATTATATCAAAACACAAGCACATACCCTGTACATTCAAAAATACCATTTACAAAGAAAATACTAATATTGCTACATTTATGTACATCATGATATGACATACTTTTATTCGATGCAACAAATATACACATTACATGTTTAATTCAAATACCACATTCCTAAGAAAGAATATCACATCCCCAATTTTCGTCAACTATAGCAAACAACAGGTACGAAACGAATCTGTCAGGTCGGTCACTATATGTACACGAAACCACCATTAAATTGATCAACGGTCCAGAAAATGGTTATGATCGTGTCTAGATGCGTCTGTACTATATAAAACAATCCACATATCCATTAGCCGTGTTTCAGTTATATTGTTTGGTATTTCTACTGGTTAATCACTGTGTACGAAACTATGCATGGAGGTGGATATTTTGATGGTACACGCATATAATACAATGTATTACCAAAAAAAAACATAAACATGGTAATACAGGAAAGTGAAACAGGAATTATGACGAATAGTAAGTATATAAATAAGACTACAAAAATGTACTTGGATTTCACAGAAGCACGACTAGTTTACCAATGATTTGCACAATATGGTATATTAAACACACTACTTTCTGACTCTCATCAAACGCATATAATCATACAGGATTTAAACAAGTTTGTTTGGTTGTTACACGGGTTAGTTTTCGTCATCAACACTATCGTTTTGGACCTGTCAACTGAGTCGTTTTCTTAATCTCTTAATCTGTCTCCCCATTTCATGCATTTATACACATTTTGCCATATTTTTCATCATTTTCGTTGGGCTTCGATAACGGTACTAACAGGCAAGGATCTGGTGACGTTGTTTCCAAACCAGTAATCGTCAGCATTGGACTGAAAACTGCTACACACCGTCTTTGTATTATTATTTGACTAGATTTCTTGATATCAGGACTAGCACTCCACAAACCAGGTGATAATAGTGTCATAATCTCTACTGGCAGTACGTAGGGTTTGGCATACTTTGTCACTGTTTGTTAATTCGTTTTACAGTCGGTTAGACGTTCACTGAAAGTTGTGAGTTGTGTGTGTATGTGCCTTTCGTTTTTTATGTGCGGGTATTGTTCCGTGTAGTTACATTATGTTGTGGCGTTAGTGTTTTCGGTGCTCGGCTGGTTAGGTTGAGTGCTGCCTTACCTGTCCAATCACCTGATATATTTTTAGATTTTTGTCTACGAATAAATCTACTCTTATTTTGATGCTTCATTATGTGTTGTATGTGGTTCATTTGTATTATCTTTGTTTCTATCCTTGTTCTTTTTAGATTTCGGTTTAGTCTTCTTCGGTAGATGACCTTGCACGTTTGTGATATTCCGGAATGCGTTGAAAAGGGTCGGAAGGTCTAAAATTAATATGGCAACACTCACAGAAGAAATTATGGCAACACCCGCAATACCTGGAAGATATAGGAGAAAATACATGTATAGGAGATAATCTTCAATAAATTATAAAAGATATGGAGTATAACAAAATATTAGAACATACGGCAAAAGAGTGTTGCGCAAGTTGCAAGAAGGATATGAGTATACAGCAAATACGTATACATCGGCATTCTTCTTTACAGTTTTAAATATCGTATTTAAAGGGAATATCGAAAATCAGCACATGAACATCATAAGTTTAAATACAAATAATTGGTTGTCTTTGTACATCGTGATTGTCTTTGTGATAAGTTGTTGTATGTAGGCTCCAACTCGTATTTTTGATATGTGTTGATGTGTATACAGATTAGTTCTAACTGTCGATGGTAGATGTACTTATGAAATGCTCAACTCATATGTGATTTTTAGCTTTGTATGTATGTGGTGCTCTTACTGTCTGTTGGTATGTAGTATGCGTTTTTGCTGAATGCGGTATTGTTGTCCAATTATTATCTTAATCATAGTTGTCTGTTAAAAACTCACCAATGGCAGTCGACGATTGACGGTCATCCTTTGCAGAGTTTAATGTCCGATAATGTGAAGAAGTAGAGTCAGCATCAAGGAATAGCTCGCTCAGAATTTCTTCAATTATTTCTTCTTGTGTCATATTGTCATACGCTCCGGAATTGCAGATACATGGTGTAATGTATATATTATTAATCGTCGTAGAGGATGAGGATACTGTCGGAGATGTGGGAGATGTTGGGGAACTGGATGAGGTATCTGGAGGGGTGGATGTTGGAAAGAGTGTTGAGGATAATGGAGAACCGGTTGTGGATTCTGGAGGGGTGGATGTTGGAAAGAGTGTTGAGGATGATGAAGAACCGGTTGTGGATTCCGGAGGGGTGGAAGTTGAAGGTGGGAGGGAAGATGTCGGGGGATCTGATGTGGTCTCAGGAGGGGTAGATGTCGGGAGATCTGATGTGGTCTCAGGAGGGGTAGATGTTGGAATAAATGTTGATGATGTAGACGCTATCGTTGTGTTGACACATACGTAAGGATATGTAGTGACATTTGCTGGATTAGTCAATATCGTTCTTTCGGATACATCTGGAATTACAAATATACAGATGGTTGTGTTTTTAAAACCATATTGCCACAGTACTGTTCTATTATAGCAATTACGAATGTCTTAAAACTACTACTCAGTTGTAAATACATTTAAATTCCTTTTAATGATAATTAATTCATACATGTAAAATTGGGCAGAATTTGTTTGTATTAGTTTATTAACTGAATTATCGTTATATTGCATATAAATACACCGCGATTGTTAGTTGCTATAGCACTAAAAGTAATTTTCATTTTCGCCCTTGTTTTGATAAGACCGTACTCAAGGCACCTTTTTCTGTGCATTCTAGGTAACGATGCATAATAATTTATACACAGTGTAAATAACAAATATCATTACATCGTTGATGAAGAAATATGCCAAGTCTAATAAGGATTTATATATTTTGTAGAAATTATTCGACAAGCTTCATAAAGTCAATTGTCATCAATATGTAATACATATTAAAGCCAAAACTGTTAATGACATTACCGTTTAAACAATACCTCCACATGAATATATCAGAACTGGACGATGAAGAATCAAAACAATCACATTGGTGATATTCACATTTGAAACCATCGTAGCTCACACCACGACAACCGGAAGTATCCAAACATCTCTGGTAGCACACTTCCGGGTTGGACACCCACTTTTCTGTCATGTTTCCATATATAGCGCACGTACCGATACCTTGTATAGTGTATATCTCATACAGTGGACAATCTGAAACGATTTATGACAGAGGTTGAGCACATTACTCTAAGCTTACAAAACCATCATCTAAACCGAATAAATTAGATCATTTGAGATGTATTTATGATTAAATTAAAAGCATATGAGTAGTCACGGAGTAGAACTGAAAGGCCTAGATACAGCGGACAGTCCGTTACGATTTATGCCACAGGTTGAGCGTATTACTCTTAATTCACAAACTTCTAAAATGAATAAAAACAGAGCAATAGTGATGATTATGTTCAAAGTATATATTATTAAGTAGAGCATATAGTAACAGAATTGAAACGCCTTGATTTAAGATCCAAGACGAAACAAACACTATCCAGATCATTGGTGTCGTCATAATGTTAGCCAACCACCGACAGCTGCTTGGACCTCGCCGCTACCGCGTCGTACACTCGTGCCCTTCAGCATTTGTGTCCGCAATTCATCTTACTTTTTGATGACGAGTTTAACTATTTAAAAACGAGAAATATTATTCATATTGTTTCATAAAACACCTCTGATATCCGATATATACATATAATCGTAAATGAAAGCATGACATTCAATGGAACAAGCAAGGCATAGTGTTGTTGTAATTAACGGAACTCACCCGTATCGCATGATTTGCGGTAAAACATTGAGTCATATAGTTGTTGTACCCTACCACACGCAAACTCCGAACAGACCGATGAACTGGTATTATACGACAGTCCTTCACAGGCCGGGACATTGTAACAATCTGTCCAGCAATTGCTTTCAGTGTCCAAGTTTATCGCTGATGCTGGTTGACAAATACTCCCTTCTTTGCAATTCAAACATACCTGTGTTGTGAACGTTGCACAATCTGAATTTATAAGTGATACTATCAATACAAATCATGTGCATTCATTTCCATGCGCCATATATAATATTTCTTGATTTTGTGAAACAAGATTATTGTTTTGTTACGAAGTATTCTTAAGCTTTTAAAAAAGTAAACGTCTTACAACGCTGGAAACAAATACAACAGCTACTGTCTTTAAAAAAACTGTTTCTTCACGATATATTGTTTAACCCAAAAACACAAATGACAGCTTAAAAGTCAATGACGTCGCGATATCATAATCACATTAAATGAAGTTTACCTTATTACATTAAATAAAATCATTTAACTCAATTTACAAGTGCTTTCTCGAACATATATGCATACGAATGTTTTTGTGGAAGAAATCAAGTTCTTACCATTTATACAATTCTTGATGGTGAGGTAGTTTGTATTTGTATCGGGTAACAAATTGTCAGTACAATTGTAGTATGTACACTTGTCTTGTCCGCCGAAGAGGAATCCTATTGCCTTACAGTTTGGGTCGTCCAGACACCTACCTATACAAGCTGATGTCGGCTTAAACCCTACTTCAGTATGATATGGTGCACAAGCAGGAGCAACTGATGTCATTATGACCATGTGAATATTTAGGCATTCTGAAAAACAGAATTTAGATATACTACAAACGTGCAAAAACCATTTCATACTCATGAATGAAATAAATACCAGTAATAATATAAGATCGCCTTGTAGCTGAACATTGTCAACAGTTAGACTTGTTCGATGCTGATTTCAGCAGACAAATGATCAAACTTCAGTCTCAGGATTTCAACTTGATACTATCCCCTCATTCCTCTACAAGATACTGACAGTCCAAGTATAAGACATAATACGTATTTGCCACCATTAGTATTACAATCATCTACATGTACATTACAGATGCGCTTATTTAAAATACTGGACTCTAAATGATACCATTCCAAACATATCAAAGTTCAATATTTCCATTACCGTCTTCATTTTCTTACAAGTAGTACCTGGATTGGACGTCCGCCTTAACATTGTATTACCCTCTCCGTTAGGTGCAGGCAAATCACATTCATACTGACGACATGAAATAGCGCTTGCGCTGTATATAATAGCGTTACAATACACACAAGTGGTGTCACAATCACTGGATGCGTCTATGTTGTTCTCTGTTGCCATGATTGGGAATACTTTAGTTGTATCCCAAGCCTCCCCACAATCTGTACGGCCGTCTTTTATAACTTGGTTGTATGGTTTGACTGGTTCATATTCTGCAAAATATATGAATTACAAAATTAACTTGTGTGTTGGGTCTTTGCGGGACAGAGAATAGTATTTTCAGGAACGAACAGAATACTGGGGAAATCAAACGTTATTTTGATATCAATGGCGAGGGACGAATGAACAAAGAAGATTGAACGAATCGAACTTTAATGTCGTGAGTATATTCAATCGAACCGGTCATTGTTTTTGTTTGCTTTTAGTACGAAAAAAGCGACATTCAACCACATTCGTTGATAAATCACCCGTGTATTGGCCAGTGTTAAAAGCGGCATCGTTACTCGGTAATACTGTTCTTTGACACTGGTCAGTGCAATGTGTTATCAACGCACGTACGGTAATATTAAACTTACATAGGTAAATTGGAAACGTGCATATTTAATTAAAAATTTCAAGGTATGAAAAATGCAACTACATTACTCAATTGGCTGTTAGTATTTAATCATTGAGGCAATATCTAACATGTGAACGTACATTGATTGATTTCTGTACGTGTTTTGATTAAATAGTACCCGGAAGAATATTACTCAGAATTTTATAACTCAATGGTGGTATATTTCTTATGAGTGACTGACCTTGTACAGGTTTGATATTAGAAAAGTAGTGTGCCAAGTACTATGAAACGATTAAAACTATTAGTTTAATTTATACTAATTTAATTTAGGTCCATTGTGAAACAGGTTTTTCCAACTTAAATTAATCTCTCTCCACATATCATTCCTGATGCTATCCATATTCACGAGTGTATGTGAGAAGAGAAGCCATTAAAACTATAATAATATCAACCTACCTGTCGAGGACATACACTCACGCATTACAAATGTTGTAGAGGAACCAGTATCACCATAATCAATGCATGTATGATATTCACAGCTATCTGCATCTGTATTGTGCGATATTGCTCTGAAACAAGGATTCAAGAAATGAATGAGTAGCAAGAGGGATTTAATAATCGCACCCAAATGAGTGCCTTTATCTTATAACGCAACAAAGCACAGCTATGTTCATTATTTCGCTTCTTACATCACCAATACTCTGCAATTTAGAGCACAGCCAGATAGATTTGCGTTGGACGACATTCCTTCTATGGAAGTTACGTTATTTTTCATTCTATATGACGTCAGCTATGCTTTATTGACTAAAAATATGGTTAGCTCTATAAACGCAAAGAAGGTCAATTACACGTTCTAAGTTAGAATAAATATTCAGTTCCAACAGTGGTTGGGTCTTGGTGATTGCACTATGGGTATAATCGAAATGTGACTCAAAGATATTGGCTGACTTTACGATGTAATGATTAAATTATCGTTATGTATATTGACATATTACTACACTCTTATCCATCTAATACCAAGGTTTCGGTAAATCAGGAGACTGCCCAAAAGTGAGTTTAGCATGTCAAACTTCATGAATCATTATGCCAACATTGAAATGCAGATATTTGCAACGAAATTAATTATTTTAAAATGGTGCTTTATGTTTTGGCGACATACCGGGAATAGATGATATTAAGCCTAACGCCGAATTGTTTCCAACGTGCTACATTTCATATTACTCGAATGCCATACCTAAAGCGTAGCATAGTCTTTGAGCGTTTGTTTTAAACGTGGGTGATACGTGTGTATAATCAAAGGCCGAAATATGTAAACCTAAAAACTGTTCTATAAGTTCGTATTAATAAATCGCACAGGGAAGGCATCACTCAACTCAACCAGCCAAACTATAGTAAAGTAGAAAGTCGAGTTCAATGTAGCATGTAACATACCTGCATGTATCCATATCTAGGCATCGATTAACACAGTAATCTACAGTTACTGCCATATCAAGATCCAATATCGTACATGATCCATACTTGTCTGTCAAAGTCAGTAGACGATATATTGGACAATCTGATTAAAACAAAAGTACAATACAACAAGATCAAATCATAAATCATTGAACACGAAAGGCAGAACTGACACATAAAAACATGAAAGAATTACACCTACAAACGAACATTTTTTAGCATAGCTGTAGCTGTATGACAGATCAATAGTTACAAATAATTACAAGTTGAACACGAGCAACGAAAGAGGACAGTCTGTGTTTCAAGCGTTCGAAATGGGCAATGATATAACATGTTGTGCATTGCAAACCAACCTAATTAAGAATATGAATCCGAAATGAAACATGTATGAGTCATGGCCTGGTAAATGCGATATGTGTTATGGTAGCGTGGGTATTTTCTAGCATTTATTTGCTATTAATAGAAGGATCTAAACAACACTTAACATATACTTAAAATCCATTTAAGTCTTGAACTGCTATTTTAATGAGCTATAACTTGATAACCTATTGTCAGAGTGACGCCGTTAGAGCACTTTAATTGATTCCTTCCCAAATGTGGAAAACATCATAAGATTGAAGAAATACAATAAAACAGCCAGATGGTTTGTTGACAAAATAACAAATTGTAAACAATAAATGAATGATTTAAAGTCTAAGGGAAGCAACTCTTGCAAAATCAGTATTTTGTTTACCATACCAATTGCCAAATACGATATTTGGTCTACTATTTCGACGATAGACTTAACATAATCTTGTCGAGTATTGGTCATTTGTATAGAAACAGCCTAATGGTCACATAATTCATTGTATGTAATGGATGATCGGAAGAAGTTGTGGGAGCAATAATGGGACTTTAATCAGTTGCATTATCCCCGCATAACTATAACTAGCATGAGGTAGAGCTGCATGTACATCACAATACTATTAGATATTTACTGCACTTAAGTTGAAAATGAAACCCATTACATAAAATGTTACATCAAAACTTACCGGTACTTGGTGAACGCCGAAACATGACGCTATTCATATAATCATAATCCTGCATGACCCAATGACAGTCCATATAAAAGCATGCTCTTGTGTCGAAGTCGTAGTAATAGGTATACTTGTTAGCATCCGCGTCAAACAAATCCTGGCAATCCTTGCTTGTTTTAAAAGGATCATAATGTTTGTACCATTGACAGTAATTGGATTGCTTACATCCCACACAAATCTGATCGTTAACTCGGGGTGGATCTGAAATTAAAAACTTACTAACTGTAAAATGATTTAATTAGATGGGTCACAATTACGAGGTTTTTTGGTAAAAAAGAATTTGGGATGGAACCTTAAATCAAGGATTTTGAAATCTACGAGGGTTGTCCCAGAATAGCGAATAATTCTTGATTAATTTACTCCAACTTAATGATATAGTTATACAATTTTGTATGTGTATTTCTACAACAATAGATCGTGTATTTGATGTATTTATTTTATATTAACATACGCCGTGTTCGATAAATGGATGCATTTGTAATCCATGGTAACGGTGTACGGTCCGGCACGAAAAAAGTGCGTATTACAAAAATAAATTTAAATATTTAATGGCAATAATACTTAAGTAGTTTTAGCCGCATTGCGCCAAAATATATTAATGAATAAATTCACATGTTTTGGCTAGTTTTTAACAATGATTCATGGTGATTATTATGACCTTACACATGTGAAATAACACTGATTTTAAACAAAGTCTTTCAGGTGTTTTGGTCTCCTGATTTCTCGACCGTACCTCGATTGGGTTACATGTGATTCTTGAACCACTGGTGATTGAGTTACTTCCCTTTGTGGTTCAGGCGATGTAGATGGAATAGTTACTGGATTTCTAGTCACAATCACATGCGGTTGCGTAGATGGAATGTTTACTGTATTTCTAGACGTAATACATTGTAACATGCGGTTTCTCCCTTGTGTTTAACAACATGTTCTCCGGTATTCGCGACCACTATCTCCGGCTTTAACTACGTGTAAACGAGGATATGTCGATTTCTCCACATATTCGGCTGGTTTCCATCCTTTCGGAGTGTGAATTCTGGCTTTATATTCTGTCTCACCTTAGCGAGTTTATCGTAGTAAAACTTCTGCTTCTCGCGAAGTTCACTCAAGCGTGACTGAACTTTCTCTGTGTCATACGACATTGGTTTTCTTAGAATTTGCGTAATTGGAATTAATGTCTTCTCCTCGACGTCCCATTAACCGTTGCATTGGAGACCCCGTTTCAGTGTCCCTTGGCGTATTCCGTAATTCCAATAAGCTCAGATAGATATCATCACCAGAGTCCCTACACATTTTTATCATGTCTTTCACTGTTTGTACTGCTTTCTCAGCCAAACCGTTACTTTGTAGTAGTGGTGACGACGTAGTATGACTGATATTGTACTTCGTTATGAAATCTTTGAAATCTGCGCTGGTAAACTGCGACCCATTGTCACTTATTAGCGTATCCATGATTCCATACCTAGCAATGATCTGTTTCATTTGATTAATCACGACAATTGTCCGTGTTTCACGTTGTAGAGGAGACACTTCTATGAAATTAGAATAATAGTCTACCATGATCAAATAATGATTGCCTTCTAGTTCAAACAAATCAGTTCCAACTTTACTCCAAGGAAACTGCGGTACTTCATGCATGATCATTGGCTCTTTAGCTGGTTTGTCTCTATATGTCAAACATTCACTACACTTGTTCACTATATCTTCTACTTGTTTACTCATACCTGGCCAAAATACTAGTTCTCTGGCACGTTTTCTACAATTCACTACACCCAAGTGCGAATTATGAATAACCTTTAGTGTTTCCTGTCGTAAGTCAGCAGGAATACATACTTTCGCACCGCGGTAAATCACACCGTTATACACTGCTAATTCATCTCGATAGTCCCAAAATGGCATTGCCTCTATGGCAATCCACCTTTCGTTTCCGGCCAACCTGAACTGATCACATTCTTCAATATTTGGAATTGTTCATCTTTCATGGTGGCTTCCACTATTTTCTCGTTGTTGCTGCATGACAGCGTGTCTATGGTAAGAACCATTAGTTCATCATCAATGGACTGATTTATTGCCCCTTTTAGTGGTAGTCTACTAAGACAGTCAGCTTAACCGATGTCTATACCCTTACTATGCACAAGTGTGAATTCATACGGCTGTAATTTCAGCATCATTCGTTGTATACGCATAGGCGCTGTCCTGAGGTTTCTTCATGATGCTCTCAAGCGGTTTATGGTCTGACTCTACCACCACGTCATTTTTTCCATAGATCAGTTTGTGAAACCGTTCACATCCGAATATAACTGCTAAACATTTCCTTTTCGATTTGCGCGTATCTTTGTTCTGCTGGTGTCAATGCACGCGACGCATATGCTACTACACCGTTTTTTTTCTAAATGATCGCGGCTCCAAGCCCTCTTATTGACGCATCAACCGTTATTTTCACTGGCTTATTAACGTCATAATATTTCAACACTTTGTTCGAAGTCAGCACTTTTTTGATTTTCGCGAATGCTTGTTTTTCGTCTGCACTCCATTTCCACTGTTCATCTTTGCGTAAATCACTCAGCGGAGCATTTAGTTCACTGAGTCCGGGAATGAATTTCGACACATATGATAACATACCCAAGACTGTTTCTAGTTCACCGTGATTTTCAGGATCTCTCATGTTCACTATCGCGGTTATTATCTGTTCAGTAGGCATAACACCTGCACCGGTTAGCTTATGACCTACATAATTCACTTCTGGCTGCGCGAATATACATTTCTGCTTGTTTAATTTCAGGTTTATCTCCTTTGCTTTCTGAAGAACTTTCTTAAGTTTATCATTATGTTCTTCCAACGTTTTCCCATGGACTAATATGTCATCCACAATGACTTCTGCGCCTTCCATAGTCCCGATGAATGTTTGCATTTCACGCTGGAAAATTTCACTTGCACATTTGATCCCCATTGGCATACGTAGATATTTATATCTACCAAATGGCGTATTGAATGTGGTTAATCTAGAACTTTTCTCTGTTAACTTGATCTGGTAGTACCCCATGTTTGCATCTAACGTTGTAAAGAATTTGCTACCATGTAAACGAGTAGCAACATCATCAATACTGTTCATTGGATAATGTTCACGCATGATCGCTTTATTCAGATCTCTTGGATCAATGCATACACGGATTTGGCCATTTTTCTTCCGAACACATACCATACTGTTCACCCACTCGGTAGGCTCTGTAACTGACACGATAATACCACCGCGCTCTATATGCAAAAGCTCATTTTTCAACTGATCATGAATAGCAACAGGTACTGGCCTCGGTGCATGAGCTACAGGTGATACCCTACTATCTAACTTAATTTCATATTCACCTGGTTAACAGCCTATTTCATCATTCACTACGTCATTAAAACTAGCTAGTAGGTTTTCCGTACTGATTTCGACAGCATTAACTCTTGCAATAAGACCAAAGTTCACTGAATCTTCCCGACCAAGTAAGTTTATACTTCTCGGAGTGTCAATTACTTGAAACATAATATCGCGTTTCAAGCCCTTATAGTCACATGGTAAAGTATTTTTACCTGACGATTTAATCTGTTTTCCACTAATACCGTATATGATCAAGTCAGTACTGGAAATCCTGGAATATGTCTTAAACTGTTCAGCTGTTTCCAAAGACAACACGTTACACATTCTACCACTGTCAATTTCTAACACCAAGTTCGCATTACCAACCTTCAAGTTCACGTTCCAGTCCGGCTCAATTCTAGCACCAGTTTTGGTCGAAAACACATCTTGTATGTTAACGCTCTGACCAAACATTTCACCTAAATCAATATTTTCAACTGAATCACCATCCGCGTCTGTATAATGTACACGACAATTATTATTACTATAGTTTCTATTACCACGTCCGCGTCCACGACTGTTTTGCCTTCCGCGAGAGCGAAATACACCGTTGTGTCCACCGTTCCACGATTACTGTAAGAATTATTATACTTGCACATTGTAGATGCCTTAAAATGTCCACGGAGACCACATCTGTCACACTGTCTGTGGTAGGCTGGACAATTCTAGGTGCATGACGACGACAACATTTCCTACATGGAGGCGTCTTATAATGTCCCGAATCACTCTGCCGGTTATAACTGTTGCCATTACTACGTGCAACATCCACATTTACACACTCGGCACCTAATGATTTCAAATGAGCTGTAGTAAGCTCCACTTGCCTACATGTACTTATAACTTTGTCCAAAGTTAACTGATCCGCGGGAATTTTCATCAATTTCTCAGAACATTTCTTATCGTTTATCCCATTGATAATCATGTCACAAATTAGCCCTTCCTTCTGCTCTCCGTACTGGCAGTATTCAGCTTTCCTCTTTAACTCCGATATGTAGTCCAGTATAGTCATTTTGTCTCTCTTAGTGTTCAATAATTCTTGCCTTTTAATGTTTCTACAGTTATGCACACCGAAATGTCGATCACATTTTCTAAATACCGTTTCCAGATCGTATTTGTCTTCTGCTGCACGAGCGACGATTCCATTCGCTTCGTCTTCTTCAACTGCTGGCTGCCATTCAAATGCATCATATATTTTCACACATTCATTTCCTAAATTGGATAACAATACTCCAACTTTACGCCTGCCTGGCTTATCATCAAGTCCTAGCGCATCTATGTGTATCAAATAGTCTCGCTTGTAAAGCTCCCATTCCGGAGCACCGGAATCAGCTGTATTAAACTGTTGCAGCGACCTAATTCCCAAGGATGCCATTATAATTTTACTGTAAACTATTGAACAAATGTCTATTCTGCAATCTTCGTTGCTAATACACTATCTTCATTACTGATGAAGCGTAGATTACGACCGATTCTGACACCATGTCATATTATCAACAAAACTCAGCCATGGCGGAACTATAATAACCTTTATTAACTTCTCATTGAAGATTATCAACTATTAAACGAAATGGCACAATGTAACGAAACGAGCAATCAAAGCACTGGAAGTGCATTACATTACAGTTACGAAGCGACGGTCATTTCCTAAGCATTGTGTTATACCGTATATAACATAGAATGGTATCTAGAGGAACGATAAATTATGTAAAATCCAGAGCATAATACATCAGGGTAATTCGGCAATTGTTTTTAAGTTTCCCCGACGTTTTGTTTGACACAGAAGGGAAGTGGAACGAAGGTCATCAGACGGACCCATCAGAACAAAAACTTACGTCAGATCGCTTCCTATACTATCCGCACACAATGTCAGCGCAAGCTGTCCAATTTGAAAAACATTTTATGAACTTTTGACAGTATGTAAAGAAATATATTTCCAAATAGTTGATAACAATTTCGGCATATAATTTTTAAAGTGTGAAGTCCACGAATGGAATTTCTTTGAAAAACTGTGGTAGTGTGACGTCGTTGGCGAGTGTTGACGTTGACGTTCTGTCGACCGTATAGCGTCACCTGGTCACATGTACACACTTTCTATGTTTTTGGAAGATACATTATGAAACTTGGCTAGTATGTATCTAAAAGTTTATTATAATTTGTGCATACAGTACTTGATAGTTTTCATTATATAACAGGATTATACGGTATTCTGGGACAACCCACGTAGGTAATTAATACAAGGGTACAGGGTACACTTATTGTTTGATGGGAAAAAAGTTCGTTTTTTAGGTTAACCACGGAATTTAATCCTCAACGGACATTGATGAGTAAACTGTAATTTAAACCCCTTCTAGTGACGTCGTACAAATATGCTTGAAATGTGTTTTGAGCGTATCCGAGTTGAGTTCCAGACATCTGTACAGCCGCATGGATTTAGTATTTACTGTTTTTTTTCAATATTTTTGTATGTCATTGTCACATCCTTACGTAGAGATGTCAGCAGTTTTGAACAAGGGCTGTTTATTCAGCTTTCTTCTGTAGCTGAAACTATGTATATACTAGTTCTACATGTAGTAATAAATGTACCAAACTAAGTCAAAACTACATGTATACTTATAATACAAAAACATGTCATTTACATAGCGCAAAAATTATGAAAGCATATTCGATTGCGCTTCACAATTATACACATTTCATTCACAATTTAGAACATGATTCTAGAACTTAGAATTAGTCATATGATCAAGAGCACACTCATTGCCGATGAAACTGACTATAAAAATAAGTTTTCAAATAAGCTCTAAAGCTGGTTTCACAATGACTGTCTTTCAGATAATTTGGTAGATCGTTCCACCATTTAGGACCAGTGACGGCCATATGTATACGTGGGTTGTCCCAGAATACCGTATAATCCTGTTATATCTTAAAAACTACCAAGTACAGTATGCCCAAATTATTATCGACGTTTAGAGAAATTATTTCTTGTCATACTAGCCATGTTTCATGATATATCTTCCAAAAACATTCAAAGTGTACACATTTGACGAGTACCAGGTGACGCTTTACGGCCGACAGAACGTCAACGTCAACACTCGCCAACGACGTCACGCGACCTCAGTTTTCCAAAGAACTCCCATTCGTGGGCTTTACACTTTAAAAAGTTTACACCAAAATTGTTATCAACTCCTTGGAAATATATTTCTTAACATACTGTCAATAATTCATTAAATATTATTTAAAATGGACAGCTTGAGCTAAAATTCTGTGCGGATAGTATCGGAAGCGATCTGACGTAAGTTTTTGTTTTGATCGGTCCGACTGATGACTTTGTTCCGCTCCCTTTTTGTGCCAAACAAAACGTCGGGGAATCTTAAAAATAACTGCCGAATTACCCTGATGTATTGTCTTGTGGATTTTACATAATTTATCGTGCCTCCGGATACTATTCTATGTTATATACGGTATAACACAATGCTTAGGAAATGGCAGTCACTCCGTAACGTCATCTGACGTCGTGATTTTTTACTATTGTAACGCTTACATCGTTGCTATATTACTTCAATAACCCATCAAATATGACATCATCACCATGAATCATTGTATACAAACTCGCCAAAAGATGACAATTATTCTTATATTTATTTTGGCGCGATAGTATTATTGTCATTAAATAATTAAGTTCATTTTTGTGATACATACTTTTTTCGTGCTGGCCGTAAACCGTAAACCATGGATAACAAGAACATCCATTTATCGAACACGACGTATACTATAATAAAATAATTTCGTCAAATACTCGTGCTATGGTTGTAGAAATGTCCATGCAAAATTATAAAACTATAGCATTATGTTGGAGTAAATAAATCAAGAATTATACGCTATTCTGGGACAACCCTCGTATGTATGAATGCGCGAATGGTTCGATATTAATGCAAACACAATCAAGTATATAGTTATGTGACCCTTTAGTAATCTAATCCGATTATAAAACAAATTCAGAACCTATATTTATTTGAAATGAAACATACTAACCACTATCAAGGCAGCGTAAATACAAGAACGTTGGTGAATTGGTATTAGAAAAGGCATAACCAGTACAGTTGTGATATTCACAGAAGCCCCCATCAGCGTAGTAAGTAGTTGCCCTGCAACTTGGCATATCCAGACATCGGGCAGCGCATTGTGCCATTGTCACTCTCTCGCCTCGATCTTCTCCGATGACGTCACACGTACCAGTAACTTGTAAAACATTGAACACTTCAAACCGCGTACAATCTGCAAAACGTATGAGAAAATACTACAACATGTACAGGAGAAAGTTCATATTGACAATGAAATAGTAACACTGTTCGATTACTTCAATCTGCCTTTATGTGGTAGTAAGAAGATATCACGATTTTTATATGACTACAAAAGGCGTAGCGAATTCATTTTAGTCACAACACATTTAAGTAATATGTTGACGTCTTACTAACATATAATGTAACATTTTGACATTATTATTGACCGAAAGGAATTAGCGTCAACTCAAGACGTCACGTCTGCTAGGAGCATGCATGTATTAATGATTAATTGTTGTATAATTTAACCATGCAGCTAGATCGGCATTTTATTGCCTGAAAATGTAGGTTTTATAAGTCAGTTGAATTAACAAGTGGTTTTGGAATCTATCATCAACAAACTGACTTTCACATTTGAAAACAGATGCTTACATTTATCATAGTTTAATGATACGAGGGGTGTTTCATAAATAATGCAACTCTGGTTGTAAAATTTATTTGCGGTCCATTGTTGTAGTTTCGTAAATTGGTATGTGTTAAGCAAACTTTCTGTTGTTAGTTGGCAAATTTTCAGGCATTTCGATCAAATATTAAAGTAGTTATGGTGCAGTTTATAGACCTCAGTTACAGCCACTGTACATGCCTAAATTGGCTTATCATTATTTGTAGCATATAATAACAAGTTTGGGCTTTATGTGATATGTTAAATTTCAAAAATCTAATCCAATATATGCTTTCTCAGCAAGAACAATTGTAAAGTATTGAAGTACTCGAGAAAAACTTATTTGCTTAATTAAAGATTCGCAATGGGGCTAAAAATTGTTAAAATTAAGCCATGAAAATTACCGTGTAGCTTTTCATAGTTGAAATATTGTTGTCGTACGTGCAAATAACGCATGTAGTGATTAAGAATGTTGTTGAAAATATTTTTAGCTTTCTTAATATGTATAAAATAAAGAAAAAATCCAATATGTTCAACATTTATTCAGTCTTTTCGAAAGGTACTTTTTCAAAAAATGGGTTGTTTTTCGGTGGATTTTGTTTTTCTTAGAAAAAGCAGGCTATTCTGGAAATCTCGGTCGCTTTTGCATGAAAAAGCAGTGCATAGTATGGATAAGACACTACTCAAGACACATGGCTAGTTTCAATAAAAACGTACGATGCAAATATCACTTAAAGGTCTTTCAAATCTGGTCAACGTCATGATTTGTCTATCTCTGCATTGCTGAATTTTGCACAGTGGGTGCGAGTGGACCCTAAATAGAGGCTGCCCCAGACTTTATACATCAACGTATTTTGATGATTTTATGCGAGAATGTCAATGAAGAATAGCTTTTTCGAATGCAATGAACAATTCTGTCTAATTCAACACACAGCACGCATATGCGGGGCAGTTGCATTATTTATGAAACACCCCTCGTATGACTATCTGACAATCCCTTGGGTACAAAATTCGAATGTCTGATATGAACTGTGAGCGACTAGTGCTATAAAACATATATATTTACTACTACTACATGTAAACAGGGATAGCGTTTCAAAGTTATAATGAGATAAATTGCGACAATGGATGAAATAGTGTATACTTATTATGCACTTTGACTCGTTGTATAATCCCTCCATAACAATACAGAAAACTATATTAAAAGGAGTTATTGAACGTTATAATTTTATAATTGTTGGTAAAAGCAGCAAAGTACTTCAGACCTATTAAAGCGGAGTTAAGGTCTGATTTTCCAAGTTCATCTAACTTTGACCAAATGTACATTTTAATTCATTTTATGATTTTCCGTTCCATATTTATAATCACCGCAATTAATACATTCCTTGTTTATACATGTACATCTAAATCATTTTCAAACCACGTTTAAGTATATCTTGTGACATGTTTTGCTTTATCACTCATTTTTGGATTTATCTAGCTTGGCAGGTATGGTACTACCTTCAGTGCAGTGTGAATCTATACCACAAAACTTCAGCACTTTGCAATAAGACCTACAAACGCATTATACATGTACAACTCAACTATTACAACAGAGCAAAACTGTTGCAATGGTAAAGGTAACCAGTATCAAAGCAACTATATAACACCACATCTGTAATGTGTTGATATATTATTTGAATACATTCTCGCCGTGTATCACCATGCTATTCTCGCCATGTATCACCATGCTATTTATTCAATTGTTCGTATCATTGTTGTTTTGTAAAAAGTCCTTTATAGGACTAGATATGCCAATAAAGTAGATACATATTATATGCTATATTATTTTGAAAACCTTTATGCCAATCAAATGTAGGTATATAATACAACTTACCCGTATTGCATGATTGTCTATGTACAAGGTTATACAAGTCCTGTTTCACATACGGACATTGTAGTAGTTTACATTCCTCGTCAACACGATTATAAGACATCATAGTCTGGTAACCGTCTGTAAAAATAATACTCCGTACTTGAATAATAATTCATATAGAGGATATTTGTTGATTTGTTTATTGAATATCGAACTTGATTTCACCGGGAGATCACAGAAATCAATATATAATTTATTCTATGACCACGAGTGAAATAAAGTATGATCTTTCAACATCAAAACAATAAATTTTCTGTTTAGTACTTGATTCATTTTCTGAAACAAATGTTAAGTCTGGCGCTGTTAACGTTGCGTTTCTGTTTCTGCACGATACTGGAACTAGCTCCAAAGCTGTAAAATTATCAAAAATTTATTTCCACTGTTACGTTTTTGTCACTGTAGTTGGCCTTCATTGAAAATTACTGTGTTCCATTGAAACCAAATAATAAAAATACATTACAAATGAAAACATGTGTGGCTTAAGCCTTTCTTCTCCAGGGAGACTGTTCAACAAGGTGATCGCGATTTCGTCCAAATTCCCTGCGCCTAACTTTTGGTAGAAAAAGCATAACATGATAAAACATGAGGTTTTAAAGCTTTTTTATGCTTATTGCAGGGTACAATATATATTAAATTATGCAGCTATGTTATTCCTCAAGAACATTGATGGACTGCTAGGTTTTTGCCGCACTAATCACGCGATCATAAAGGATCAATCACACGAGTCATTGATATCTCTCACAGGCCAATTAATGTGATCGTAACGGACTAAATAAAACTACTAACCATTTAAGCTCTCACACGTGGATTCCAACGTCACTTTGGTCTGATTGTTGTAATACAGACATCCATCATAGGGAGAGCATCCAACACATTCCTGGGTAGTTGGTGTTACACAATCTGAGGAACATCAACACATCGCAAAGGTTACAAAAAAACTTTGTAAGCACAACGATCTACCATGTGATATACCACATATCACAACAATGCTTCAAACATCTGTTATAACTAATTGAACGTAACGTAACGGCGCACGCGTAAATTTGTTATCATTCTGGCCCGGTTGCTATAGAAATGTAATGTGAAGAATCTGCCATTCGTTAAACATTACTTCAACTCATCACGAATACATAAGCTTGCTTATAAATGTTCATCTCCAAAGACAACAAATGACGGTTCCGATATATATTAAGTTTTACATTCATTTGTACAATAATTCGTTTTTGTATTGTCACTTTGTGTCAAGAAGCATCGGTAAGTAAAACACCTTGCAAATGATGCATACATCTCTGAATACAAACCAACTACTCATCCGAGTATTATTGACAGGTACGCTAGGTGATTAAAATGGGAATAAGGAAACGATCTTTCAAAGAGGAAAATAACAATTAACAAACAAACACATATGCTGTGTATTAAAACTAAGGATGGAGGTGTGTCACTGTCCTCTTAAATGTTTTAGATATGAGGGGATAACATACATTACCAAACTCACCTTCAATGCATCGTCTTCGAACGAAGTCATATCCACTCTCCATCGTATAGTTGTCACAGTCGTGAAAAATGCACCTGTAATCAGATGAAATCAAGAGCAGTATTTATAAATACAATGTATAATTTCAGTTCATATAATTCCTTTAAAGGTTTTCCAAACTTACAAGTATAAATTCGATGTCTACATCTCTTTCTTTGCGTTATCCATCGCCAGGATAGTTTTCCGTATACACTTCTGATAGATTCTTAACCATTATTTTAGCTTGTGTTTGTTGGTGTTTCGCTGTGTTCCTTTTATGTGTGCCTTCTTCTGACGAAACAACACATTATCACAAAACCTTGATATTACATTATGTAATTCCTACCACATTGTTTGATCTAACTACCTTTTTAACACGCACATATTTCCTGGTAATACAATTGGTTAATTGGTGTATTATCCTGACATTTGGGAAATCTGGAACCCTACCAACTGAACCAGTATTCAAAAAAGATATGAGGAAATCGGACTGGGAATGTAGCACTCAGCTTAAACAGCCGAACAAAGAAAACAGTAACAACACAACTTCTTACACGGAACAGTACCCAAACACAATCCAATGAAATAATTAAAACCCAAATTTCACGAAAAAATAAAAAATGGTGATCCCCAAGGGACCGATTGAACCTTATAGTTGGTAATGCAATTGTTTGTAATTAATCATGATATTGGGGAATCTTGAACCCTAATATCTATAAAATATCTTAGTTTTAGAAGTGTACCTTGTCAATGACGTGGAATTGTCAAAAGTTACTCCTCTACACTGATCCAAATCTAAACATTTGCTCAAACATGTTGCATATGTCACACCACCTGATAGATATCCTATCTCATTACATGTCCCTCTGTATCCAGGCATCTCAAATAGTTCGTATTTAGGACAATCTAGAAAATAAAACATCATTCACATGACATTTCCAACGTAATTAAAGACGTGTGTCTTGGTCTCTTATTTTCGAATTGAATGATGTATGTAGTAACGACCAATTGCTGTCTGTTTAGTACGCATTTGGGTTTTGAATTCTACGCAACTAGGACTTCGTACTGACTTGGTGAAATATATTTCTACCGAGAAAGCAGACTTATTCATTTTGAGGACAGGCGCTAGCCCTGTTTATTTTTAATGCCATTCCGTTAAAAACTGGATGGATTCCCCCTTGCAATAAGGAGAACGTGTTTGCACAACAATACGTTTATATAAAAATGCGACGTTAACATATGGTATCTATATATGTCATTTATCATGAACTATTTCTAACTAAGAGATATACCGTCGTTATAATTTCAGACAGAGCCGTTGAACTCTGAACTCTGAGCGTTACAATATGGCTGTCGGTGATAGTATTCTATGTCCTTGAACAAAAGTCATTCATATTGGCAGTGCTCTAGATAACTAACATAATGTTGCCCTAAGCAGTTCGCAACGTTAAAGGCAGATAAAAGTATGTTAATGCCATATTTCCTAACTGGTGTAATTTCAAAAAATATTACAGTTTTAAATCGTTTTAAATACGTTTAATGGATTCGCCATTTGGCTTTATTATGGTAATGTCACATATCCAAACAGATTAAAATGCAAACATCATGTGGCTAACGTGAAGCATTTCATTGCAAATTGTGTAATTTATCACATGAATAACGTGATATTCTATATGATACTAAATAACAATGTTCTCCAACAAGTTGATAACAAATGCTCGAAAACGTAACGTCGCCGGATTAATTCGTTACTAGTATTTCTGACGTCTGTCAATATTTGAATCATTTGTTGTCTTTGAGATAAACATTTCATAGGCTCGCTAAATAGCTTGTGTTTTCTAGACTCGTTTAAGAAATGTTGATCTCCAAAGACACCTCATGACGGATCCTATATATATTCGACATTGGTATGAACACTTACCCGTGGAGCAGGATTTTCTATATACCATACTATGATCTCCGTCACTTCGAAGTACATTTGGACAATTCAGATGGTAGTACTGCGTGTTGCTAACACTGTACCTGTTGTAAACATAATAACCAATTCGTACCCTGGGGAAGACTTGAAATATAGTCGAAATGTCGGAAACTACTGCAGTTTGTTTAGTATTCTTATATACTTTATAAACATATGATCAGAGAAAAATCACTTTGCATCGCTTTCTAAAATTTCACTTAAATGTAGTTACGTCCCTTAATAGTAACATGTAACTACAAAATGTATGCACAAAGTAAGCCCACATAATGCCATTCGAGGTGGGTATTTAGGCCTGCTTGAAATGTCCTTTTGGTTTGGTACATTTTGTAAATGGATGTTTCGTTCTATGTCTGACTGTTGGATTTGTGGGTAGACATTGACACCGGGTTGCTTTGGATTTTCAGTGAGTAATTTAGAGCAACAACAAAAAAAAAATAACATACGAGAAATAAATCTTGTACGTATAATTAGCAAAGACAGATTGGCACAAGAAAGATCATAAGTCTGGACATACCAAAATTATCGTCATAAAAGCTTTTGTATTGGTATAGTGTTCAGTTCCCTTGTCCTTGAGATTAATTTATCTGAGCGATGCATTAGTATTTGTATCTCTATGTAATTTTGGAAAACTTCATAGTCATATAAACGAAATAAATACATCCAAAGACGGAATACGTAGAGTATGAATTTTATAAGGGTTTTATAAACAACGAAACAAGTCTTGTTTTTATGTCGGTTGGATTAGTTTTTGTATTTAGCAACACTTCAGAGCCACAGGTAACTGTATCGTTGAAAACGAAAAAAAAAATTTTTTTTGAAAATTTACATTCTTCTATAAAGGTTTATTTGTTCTAGATGAACCAGAATTTCAATCAATCAAAAACAAAATTTGACTATCAATATCTCTATAAACTAATTATATTCATATACAGCAATGTTTAAAGTACTTATATGCCAGATCTTATCAGAATTGATCAAATATTTAAAAAGTTATACTATAAAATGTAGATACTGTTTCACAGCCGATTCATATGGTGCAATCAACACAAATCCATATGGCCGTCCCTCGCAATGTGTTACACCAGCGACAGTTAAAGTATACCTTCAAGCAATAGATTTTATGATATGAAGTTAATTTTTGGTTTACATTCATCCCATAACATTGTTTGTGTAAACACACATCCTTTTATAGATAATTGGTATGCATAAAGCAGTTTTTTATTAAAAACAAACTGCACCTCTCGAACCGGCTCGTGGATTTCTGTACAAATTGACCTTGAAAGAAAAATATAAATTTTCAAACAAAATATTTTTTTTTCGTTTTTGTTTTCTTTTTCAACGATGCAGTTACCTGTGTTCAGAGCTATCCTTACCATATTTGTTTTACATCTTCATCTGTTTGTATTGTTGTTGTGTCAATATTTAGTGGCATTGTTACATTAGTCAGTGATTGAACGCTTGGACTGGGGCAAATGTCGTCAGCTTTACAGTTGATACACGTCTGCGTAATAGGGGTAGCACATTCTGAAAAAGAACTATTTGGTAAAGTAACAGTATTTTAGCACAATTTCTGATCACTTGTTTTATTGAGGTACAAACTATGTACATATTGGACACACATATTTTGAGGCTTGGTGGGACTTATCATATACAATCTTATGTGTACCGAAATTACTTGTGCAATAAGTTATACTTTGATACTGGTTACTGTAAACTCATTAATCATTTCGTGGAGGATTAAATTTCGTGGATTTCGTTGTTCACATTCAACCACAAAAAAAACATCAAACAATATTTTACCCTTGTATTTATTACCTGATGTACAGTAATCATATAGAAACAATTAGCTATTTTCCATTTCTTTTGAAATATGGGCAGCTAAATATGTTAACTCAAGGCACAATATTTAAGTTTTCACTTATGATCCTTTATAAATACCGGCTCTTCAAATCATTCGTCACTATCTTACCTTCCAAACAATCTTTAATGATGTACACGGAGTTTGCTGTGGCTACCAATACAGAACATGTGATGTTATGAAGGTAACATATACCGACCAGGAAACCGGATGTGTGAGTTATACCTGAAAAAAATTGTATTGTTATAGTAAATCTTATCTAACTAACAACATTGCTACTTTGTCCCGGTCTCTACCGATACAAGAAGCATAAAGCTATTGTCCTATTCGTCAGACGGAAGATGTTAACCGAAACCGACAAGCAGGTTAGTCTTTCTTTAAATACGTAATTCAACAGTTGTATGACCCTAATTGACTCCACCGACATAAGCGTTATTGAATACAGTGTGTTTATGGTACAAAAGATGCGCTTAATTGCACAGGCCTTAATGAGGTTCGGGATATCCCAATCAAATGGCCTAAAGATTTGCAAATAAGCATGGTAATAAAAAAGAATTCAAATGGGATTGGCTTTGTCCTTCATTTAGTTTGTTTCTAGATATTGGAAATGCGTCATCGACATTAAGAAATATTTTTTATAATTGAAGATTTTGTGAAGAATTAGCATTTTGCAAATGACGTCATACTACCTGGGCCCCACCCCGCCATCTCCTACATTGCAGTTTTATGCATTGTGCCATTCCTATTTGTGCATATCAATTGAAAACTTCAGGAAATATTGGAAACATTATTGCATGACATTGTTGTCTGGTTTTGTATGTTTTTCTTCAAATAGCATTTTAGTTATCGAGACAGGCCATTAAATTATGGGTACCCCCTCTTATGTATGCTTACATGAGTTGTTGTTTATACAATACTAATTAAACGAGTAAATACGTACAAATATTCAACTTGCTACATTGTAATTTTAATACGCATGTGCCTGGAAGTAACCTCTTTTGTAAATATTAAACAATAATTTCGTAAATTGAATCACTAAACGTCGATAGTTTAAGTACAGCGTATGTTAACATAATGTCTCTAATATCTACTTCTGAATTCGAACCAATGTCAAATATCGGTAACTACCGTTGATTGACAAACACATTGTCCAAATGTCTCAATAGTTTCTTTAAATGTTTAAATATGAACATAATACATAAGTAATAGAATATAATTTTCCAAATCGAATTTGTAATTGTTCATGTAAATAGAAAAGAGGTTGATTATTTCAATGAGTGTTAAATCATTCAATTGAACTGCTACGATTATTATGGTTGGAATTATACTGAATGGTTTTCTGTAGTCATAACTAGGATCATCGTAAAGACGAAGTGCGTTCGAGAGTTGGCCGACATTTATCAAAATATATAACTGCTGTAGCCCATATCTATACCAGCCAAGTCAGTTAATTCCAATATAGGAGTTAGCAAGCGAAATATGTCCCTAGATGCACTTAATAATAATTTCTAATGAGTTTAGATGCATAGACAAAGAAGGCATTAATTCTAATCGTTATAAATATGGGAAAGAAGATCTGATTCATAAAATGAAAAGAAGATCTGATTCATAAAATGAATCAAACGTAACTTTGAAGGCACACCCGGAAACCAGAGATTTATCAACGAAAATAGGAGTACATGTAACTCCACACTTTAATAGCAGTACTTGGCAGGTATGCATTATCGGACCGAATTATTACTGCGGTAGCATTACAAAAAAAACAGGAAATGGAAGGCACTAAAATAACAACACAGGGATTACAAGTAAAATTATACAATATTCCACTTTCATCAGTCAATTAGGCCTAACTAAAGTTACAATACATTTACCCCTGCAACCTGGCGTATCGAGGCATATGTCCATACAATGTTGATAAAAGTAGATCTTGTCAATTTCTTGCATCACAGTACAGTTCCCAGCATACCCAGTGTTCTGATAGAGTTCGTATTTCATACAATCTGAAAATGAAGGTAACTCAAAATTCTAATTCAAATCATCTACCAGAGTGACATTCACATGCAATACATTTTATAGAAAGGTTTTACAATTATAAAAGTATAAATTGCTATGGTTTTTAGGGTTTAAAAAGCACTCATTTCGAAAAAAAACAAGGGATTGGTTGTTCAAAACACTAACTGTGTTTCTCTGTTTATAGAAATCACTTATATCGAAATAATCAAGGGGTTGGTTGTTCAAAACACTAACTGTGTTTCTCTGTTTATAAAAATCACTTATATCGAAATAAACAAGGGGTTGGTTGTTCAAAACACTAACTGTGTTTCTCTGTTTATAAAAAGCACTTATATCGAAATAAACAAGGGGTTGGTTGTTCAAAACACTAACTGTGTTTCTCTGTTTATAGAAATCACTTATATCGAAATAAACAAGGGGTTGGTTGTTCAAAACACTAACTGTGTTACTCTGTTTATAAAAAGCACTTAAATATCGAAAAACAAGGATTTGGTTGTTCAAAACACTAACTATGTTTCTCTGTAATCAAATACTCACAAATATGACACGTTTTATTAACATAAGAATACGATTATTAAAATGTGACACAATGTGTTAATGTTTACGTCAATACTTTATCAGATACCGGATTTGTGAATTCCTAGTTAACATTACGTCAACAACGTATGCTCAAGGGGATACGTTACCAGTTTCACGCAGATACAATGTTTGTGTACCTAAATACGGCAAATGCACAATGAACCCGGACTTCCTGGTTACTATTAAACTAAGTAACAAATTCAAAGAGTGGACATCACAATGATACACGTTGTGGTGCCAGTCCTGATAGTGGGAACATAAAATTATTGGGGTATCTTACATGGAGTAAAATTGAATGTAGTTACCCGCATTGTTCGTCTTCCTAAACAAATAACTTCCCGCAGAACCTTGAGATATAGTATTGCACTGGTTTAACAAGCATGTTCCAGTGGTTATACTATACGATGACGCCTTGCAGTCCGTGGAAGCTTCACACCTTGCGCGACAGTCGATCGATGACGTCACAGTGACATTTTCAAAATGTGACTGACATCCATCGTGAACACAATTTTGGCATGTTTGTATTGAGTTTGCTGTAAAGTCAAATAAGTAAAACCTTTAATGATTGATTTGTAGTAAGTCAGTTAGGGTCTTGCATATTGGGTGATATTCATTTGTTCATATAACAGATTATACCACATGCTGTTTGATGTCCATCAGTAAAGGTTATACGTGGGGTGTTCCACAATTAATAGGACTTTTTTCATAACAGTACGGAAAATCAGAAATTTAGAAAACTCGTTTGTTATAAATTATTTTCCATCTATTACTGATTAATATCGTTACGTTAGTCAATACTGGACTTAATCTAATCTATATTGTTTGTTTTCAATTTTTCGGAATGTGCATACACGTGTGATTCAACAAAATGGCTAATTTTGGCAACTGTTCTGTATAATTATGCGGTGATTTATCTTTACCTTATAGTGAATTATATCCGTTCATGTTCATATCATGTAAGGTACGACGTTCCCTGTCGGATTTTTTTAAACCTTTTTTTATAAGTGTTAACGTGAAAATCCACATCTTTTAAAAAGCGAAATTTTCCATACAAAACATTAGTTAGACAGTTGTCATCATAGCATTATTATGTGCATACCATCATAGTATGTTTGCACATAACCACTTCAAATATCAAAAATATGTGACACAGCAGAGCACGACAGGAGCAAAATGCAACATGCAAACAAGACAATAACTATTTCGTTTGTTCCTCTTCGTATCGTTCGGTATCTGCTATTCAGGATGAGTACCATGGCCTATTTCTTCGTTATTGTCTTTTTATAAGGAGCAGATTTTAAGTACTTATTAATTTAACAAAATGGACATCACTTGCATGTAAATTACCGTCCTATTCGGTGAAATTACCATTTACATATACATCTTTACTTATCATTTAAAATACTTGATAACGAGTGAGTATCGATTAATTCGCTGGCTTAGAATGAGAAGTTCGTACCTACAAAATCAATATTTTGAGAAAACAAGAAAAACTGTCTGACAATCACTTTTTACTTATGGTAAAACAAACTTTTTCAACTTCTGTTGGGTCAACTTGGCAAGTTCCTATTAACATGAAAAAAGGCTCAAAAGAAGGATCTTATGGTGTAGATTTCAAATATGCATTAGTCTTAGAAGGTGGTAAAAGGTACATACGATCTTCTCATTCATTCTAAGCCACCGAATTAATAGTTATACGTTGAAGAAATAAACAGTAGTTTATCATACCTGTAGTGTTAATGCACGTGATAAAAGTGTATCGCCAATCTGGTTGATTCGTTGTTGGTGCTGTACACGTGCTGGTCAAATAGTAGCACTCTTTAGTAACCAGATTGTAATTTATTCCTCTACACGTACTGGTATCTAAACAATGCTCTATACAAAATGACGCGTCTATTTCAATATCAGGAAGCTTTTCGACAACACCGTCGCAATTACCATACGTTGATAACAGATAATCCAATTCTATGTCTGGGCACTCTGAAATAAATATTAAGCTAATTAAGCTTTGGATAAGTACGTATTTGAACTCTGTAATAAATACATATAAGTTAAAGCTACATTAATTCTGTATACATGCATTTAAACGGTATTCTAGGACACCCCTCCAAAATCAACTTACCAATTTTCGAGGGCTGTTTTCAAATGTTCACTCGCTCAACCACCCTTTGACATTTTAATTTGTCATTGTCCTACCTAAATGAAACCTACATTCGAGGCTCCCTGTGGCGACTATGTTTCTCATGATAGTGTGGCAGCCAACATCAATATGCGGAGCCGAGGAATAATAAACACTGCCCTCACATGTAAAAATTTACACCTTGATGGAGTGGATAGTGTGGGCTATTCTTGCTCAGAGAAATTAACCAGTGGTCCAGACGTTGAATCCCGGGTAACTCGATCCCTACACGTGCCCTATCTCTATGCCACCACTTTGCCCATCAAAATATATATTTAATCCATTTAGTTATCACATTCGGCTAATTTGATTTATTGTGAAAATGAGGTTGAATATTTTTGCCTCTCTACGTTACATCATTACGAAAAAATTAGCAACATATCGTATTTATTTCGTAATACAGCTTCCCTGTTAGATTTTGTTATTACCATTTCCATTTCATTATAGATGTTTATTGTTTGAATGAATAGAATGATTGTTAGTTTTGCAACACAATAATGCGATATTGATATTTGCATATGCATTATTATCACAATAATTCTGTTATTATAATGTCGTCTTGTCAAATGTATACACGAAACTTTCGGATAACAATTGAAAAATGGCATACGTGTCTTATACATATGTATATTATTATTAACAGTTATCATCAAGATAAAAATGTGATCAGCAAAAGTCTAGATTGAATGTTACCCATCGCTTGGTTTCATTGTTATTTGTGCACCGAAATAAACGGAGATTCCACCACCTCGTGACCGTCTCCGTCGATTGTAAGCAAACGCAAACATTCAAACAAACACATAAACTCGCACGCTTTCCATGAAATTATTACCGTTTATACAGGACTTTCTCACTATCTTTTCTGGAGCAACAGTGTCCCAGGGTTGAACTCCACCACAATCGTAATAGGTACAACTGCAATAATAATAATAAACATGTATTAGGAAACACTTTAGTGTCAAGGCAAAATATGTTAACAAATATGATTGATAGAGAAATCAGCACTAAGCATGAACAACTTAAGAACACAAGAGATAAGGTATTGTACATATTTTATATTGAATACACGTACATTTTCTTCTTCTGAGATATAATAATTGACACGGAATGCGACACTCCACACCCAGAGTCTTATAAATGACAAAATTACTGTAAGCGCCCTCACATACTCATGTAAACAAACACGTGCGATGTATGCAGTTGCCACCTGTTTAGTAAAATTGATTTTGGTTGACACTTATTTAGTAAACAAATATGGACGTGACACTTGATTAGTTAAATGCGTTGTGGTGTGATGTTCCTGTTGTATGCAATCGGTTGAATAAGTTGTGTGATACTTTCCATCATGTCTTTTTGCCCACAACAGGTCTGCGCTCGGCAGAACTGTTAAAGATGACTCCTGCCGTCCCTGGCCGATATTCTATTACTTGTATGCATAAAACGAAGCACATGCCGTAATGACCAACACTCAAATGAACAACAATAGCATGTCGCTAAGGTTGACCATTTTGAACAAGGTGCAACTTTTTGGAAACCTTACACATTTTCTCTACACAATCCTACCAGAATTTGAAAATTTTGAAAATTTGATATCAGGTTGGGAATCCCACAACAAAGCTCAAATATAATATTACCTGCTTGCCGATGGTTTATAATGTACCGATGTTGCTGGTGTCCAGTATGTTGACTGGAGACAATCTTGGACCAGGCTGATCTCTGTAACCTCACGCAATGCTGAAGGGCAGTGTGATGCCGGCTTACATCGAATACATGTTTGAGTAAACGTCTTGTCACAACCTTGTAGAGATATATGTTTTCCAGTTGAAAGTAAAAAAGTTACAAATTTTCAAGGGCTCTTATCAGCAGTTTGGTCGCTGAAGCACCCTTTGACATTTTAACTTCCCTGGTCATTGGGCTACACTCGTGTCTCCCTTTGGAGACAACTTCTCTTCTGTGGTGTGGCAGTCAACATCGATCTGCGGCGCCCAGGAATAGACACTGCCCTCATAGGTACCATTTTACACCATGGTGGAGTGGAGCATGTGGAGCATTGCTCAGAGAAATTAACCAGTGGTGGGCCAGAGGGGGTCGAACCCGGGACCTCCCAATTCCGAAGCGCGAACCCTACCTCTAGGTCACTGCTCCCCACAAGTTAGATACTATGAAGATGGTAATCGTCTATATGAATATTCCACGTGTATCTTAAGTATTTTATTCCTTAAACGACACATGGTCGACTGTCAAGTGTTGAAAAAGAACTTTAATGAAACTTGATGTTTTTACTTTTTGTTGAGTGGTGTTCTGAGCCAAAACGTTACGTCCGCATTGTTCAAAATACGATATATCGTAAATCAATGCACATGGTTTTAAACGCATCTGTCGTTGTTAAAGTATTTCAAATTATGCTTTGTTAGTACGCCAACATATGCTATACATACTAAGAGTACAATAGTATTATATAAATACCTATTAAGTCTTATGCATACATACTGTTGCAATGATAAGAACAACAAAAATGATAGATAGACCATTCGCAATTCTTAACATATACGTATATGTTAAATTCAACTGATACAAATTAATTTGTTTGAGTGACAAATAAATTACACCATTTTTAACCAACCTGCACTGCAATCTCTTTCTACGAATACAGTGTTTACAAGAGCGTTATGTGTCCCTAATGTTGAATTTTGATGCTGGCACATCTGATGGTCAGTCCAATATACGATCGATCTACAATAGTCGTTATCTAGACAGCCGGCTAAACATTCCTGGTAGCTCCAAATACCATTATACGTCACGATCGTATCAGCAGGCAAATAATTGTATCTCTTGTGAAGTGCATACACTGGGCAAGCTGAAAATAGATTAAACGCATGGGTAACATTATACAGTAAACCGTCGTTAAGGCGAGCAACGATAAGACGCGCACACGGCTTAAGTCGTGGAAAGTCTCGTCGAATTTGCTCTACCGGGGTATATTGTATACGAATTTAGAAGTAGTACGACAAAACCTACTGTTTAAAGTATTTCATTAGGTATTTCCCATGAACATCTCTATTAATACTGCATATAACATACAGTACAGTCTCTCTAAAGCAGCACCATTTCGAAGCTGTAAATAGTGGCCGTTGTGTAAAGGCTATTGTTCGAAAGAGGTTAATATATGGTTGGCGTTGTTGTAGATGGATTAGATTCTACAGAGCGCTGCACTTGATATGTTGTTCTTTAAACGTTAATCATTCTGACCGTCTGTTTATTTGGTATTGAATAAGTTATCCAAGTTTAATTTTACAATTGCATACTAATTTTTAAAAGGTCGGCACTTTATATTACATCGTTCAAAGAACACAGTGTCTTTACACACAAAATGTGAACAATGTATTCCTACCTGTGCTGCATGATTTTCGAAATGCTTTTGCAGAAACACTGTATTCAACTTTTGAACATTCAGACAATTCACAAATTTCATCTTCAAATCGTAAAATTCCGGTGGTACAGTTATCGTTATTGGAACATTCTGTGTTGCAGTTCGCACCATTGGTCACACCTGTGAGTTGTTGGAAGGCTTGTTGACATTCAATACCACTGTCACAGTTGATGCAAGTTTGCATTGTAGTGGTGCATGCTGATGCTGCTGCAAAACGATCAATACTGTTAAGTAAGTGTTAGAATATATAACACATTTTAATCATGAAAAGGGCGGAGCCAGAGAAGCAAGGCTAATACTTTTTAGTATGTAAGACTTACCGATACAAATTTGAGCATATGGCGTCACGTGTATTTAAAGTAATGGTTTGATATAATAGAGCAGCCAACCACATAAATAGGCGAATATTAAATTTTGATATTCATTTTGAACTTTTGTTTGTTGACGATTGCGGATCCTAAAATCAGGCCAAGAACCGTGTATCTTGATATTGAAAATTGTGTTGATGTACGAAACTATAACGACACTCAACAACAACAAAATACTTGAGCACAAAAATAACACACGAACAATAACGTGTTCAGTAAATAATCTCCATCATGGCCTTCATAATACAAGGTGTTTTGTATGTTAAACAAGTATGACAAATTGAAAGCAATGCGTTGAGTGACTATGAACATATTTGACCATCAACAACTTGATAGTTAATATTTGTCACCAGGAACATAATCGTTTTGCAATGGGGGTAAGTGTAACATAGCTTTGATGCTGTAAGAAGGTGGTAAACAATTATGGTTAGTTTGAAAGCAATGTCTTAAGGAACTTTTTTGCAGATTTTGAGTTTCAGACATTTGTTGTTTTGTTAACATTTTCAATGGACGGTCAATCGAACAGACTATAACCGTATGTCACCCACATAGATAGATGCTGGGGCATATAAAGAAATGACACACGCAACAGTAAATGTGAATGACCTAGTAAACTAGCTAAAATATATAGAACATGTAAACATATAACGAGAGTATACCTATACCTTGTTCACATTCCAGCCATATAAACATATGATCGGACAAAGAAATGTTTGTCTGTTGATTGGTACAATTATGGTATAAACATAATACGTCATTCGCTCTGTACGTCACGGCACTGCAATCTGTCATGTCCAAACATTTATGGACACAGTAATCCATGTCAATATCCCCAACGACTTCATCAATCGTCGGACATGTTCCTTTAGTTAACCCTTTGCTTTGTAGACGATATACTGGACAATCTGTTAGTATTGAAAAAAGAATAATAAGTACACCGTGTATAAGTAAATCAGGTTATGTGTGGGCTTTGCTCCTTGCAATTGTGTTATGTGCATTTTATCCGATCCCTTAGGATCACCGTTATTTGTATTATTTCTTTGTGATAGTGACTACATTTGTAGTTGTGTTGTTGTTGTTTTTTGTGTTTCCTACTGTTAAGTCGAGTTATGCGTTCCCTATGCGACTTCTTCATATATTTTTTTGTGTTGTGTAGTAAATTATAAAACACTCAAACTCGCACATTTGTATTTACTAGATCCTTTATAAATGATTTTGTAAAAACATTATTACGAACCTCTATGAACATAACTGATTTTACTCGTTACATTTTACAGTTAAAATGTTTTGGTATAGATGGATTGGTGAGTGTTCAAATTATTTCTGTCCAGTACATAAGTATTTGGTTACATGTAACATACATTTGGTATAATTACCATTAAAGCATTGAACAAATATATGTCAGAGCCAATAGAAAAATAATTATGTTCATAATTAGATGTTAATACTGTCCGAGCATTCAGTACGTTTATCTAAATGAATAACAATATATGTAAAGCCTATGTCCTATTGAGCATTTTGCATCGGCGATGTACTTCCGTCTTTAGAAATGAGCATTGGTAGGCATTGGGAAAAGGGTACATGTGGTCTATTAGAAGTTTATAAGAACATGTTGAGAATCCCTGTTCCCGATGCCTCCCGAAACTCATTGATGGCAATCGGGAATATATCGCCGAGGCAGGAAAATGCTCAATGGGACCCAGTGGCTCATGCAATATTATCAGTAAGCTGGTATTTACCTGTTCTGCATGATTTTCTAAACACCGTGTTTGTAGAATACGTATTAAGGTTGAAATCCAAATTAAAGTGCGAGTAAGACATCCTGGGACATTGGTACAGGCTGCACAAACTTGACGACGGTTCGTACACGGCTGATTTACAGCGATCGTCGGCGGTACACGCATCGTTACACTCGCTCGTTAATTTCACACTGAACGAATTGAAGCTATTCTGGCAAACGGAGGAATAGTTGCAGTTTAGACACGTCTGTATTATTGGAACACAGTCTGAAAAAAGAACAAAATTTTGAGTTCTACACGTAGTATAACGTATGTTCTACCATTGCTTGATTTCACAAAGTACTTTCATAGAAAACATATTCTAAAATAGTTTGGTTTCTTTAAATATTCAAACAGCTAAACTGGAAAATCAATATGTGAAATAGTAGACATAATTTTTACTCATTAGTTTCGTACTAAAATCAGTTACTAGTTTCGGCTAATCGCCAATTTGCTTGATTTATGGGCATTTCTTTTTTAAATGTCAAATTATTGGGGTGTCTAACTTAATATGTTTTTATTAGTTCTGACTACTATTATTGACACAGGCTGTAATTTCACACTTTGTAGCATCCATGTGTAATTCAACAGTTGTTAGAGCCACTGGTTTAGGATCTATTATCTACAGAATAATAGACCTAATCATATTTCAATCTTTCAATAAAAATTAAAAATGAATTGAGTGAAACTATACCTGCATGACATATTCTCTTGTAGAACACACTTGCACTATTTAAGCTAAAGTCTTGTACGTTATGAGCAAAACAATAATTTGAAGTCGTATGAAGCGTAGCGGCAACACAACCGACTGTCTCCAAGCAACGCTCAAGGCATGTTTGTTCGCTATTCACGTCCGTATACTGGGCGATTTTGGTCGCGCTTGAAAAAATACCCAAGGCTCCTGGAACACGTATTATATCATAGTTTGGACAATCTACAAGACAAAAGGAATGAAGAGCATTAAACATGTTGCAAATTTGATTAATAGTACAATATATGAAAAACGAATTTGGACAATCTCTACAGGGCTACGCCTTCAAAATTCCAATTAGCGAATTTGTACTATAATGTTAACCTCTTTTGAGCAAAAACATCTAAACTACAGACAATTCTTGCAGTTCACAAAGGGTGTTGCTCTACTAAAATTGTCCGTTTGTCGAGGAAAGTGATATACAAATAAAAGACATAGTTTCAATGTTATTATACTGTTCAAAGTGACCATCATTGTTTTGCAAAACACAATAACCAATAATTTCTAATCATTGAAACAGTAGTATTCTTCAATAACTAAATAAAACAATTGAATATATTGAACATAGTTGCAAAACAATAAAATCTGTTTTTACCCGCCTGGTCATAAATCAATTTTAAATTGATATTCCAAAAATTATTGTATGATATTGTCTTGTGTACCCTGAGGAAAACATTAGTACAATACATGTAGTAATTGTTAATTGTCTAAACATTTTTCAATAACTTTTCCTGACTGTAATTTTTTATCAAGTATAACAGTATCATAACTTTAGTTGCATTTTTATTACATCCATTGTGCTTTTGAAGATTCAGCCGGGCCGTTTCCAGAGATAGAACATTTCTTGTGTATATATTATGAGTATGATTTCCTCCATAAACCATTATAGTTTTTTTCGAATTGTTCGTAGGTACGGGAGTGTTATAAACAATAAACAGTGACGTAGACTTAAAAGTATTCAATTGATGGACAGGGTGTATAATTAATAGAAATAGTGTCAGCAATGTTGTAAGTCTAAAACGCAGACTAAGGCTTTATATTGCAAAATTTTCTATTCGCTCTCATGCTGTTATTACTATATCGATTTTAATATAAATTGGCGTACATATTCTTTGGGTAATTACAAATAATCAAATAAAGTTTCACTTCTTTAAATATATTTGCAAAGAAATGGCAGTGATTATAAATGTTGTCAATTTTAAGTCGGAGTTTAACGTTGGTGAATACGGCCACAACTCTTACCTGTATTGTACGTTCTCCGGAAAGCGACAGATGCGGTCGAAGCATTAAAGCTGACTTGGTTACAGAAATGAAAGCTGCACTGTTCACTATCGCGGTCATACGTATACATACTACAATCATCAAATGCTGAACATTCTGCTGAACAGTCGTCATAAGATGTGAGACCCGTTTTATCAAACATAGGGCTCGTGCATTTTGGTCCAGCTTCGCAGTTATGACAGGTTTGTACAACAGGAGGAGTCGTGGCTGAAATAAAATAAAACGAATACTAGTATTGCCAATGGATATAATGAATCTATTATCCGGACCTATTAATAAAGATGTGCACACCTAGACGGATGTGAGGTTCTATCTCGTTTAACAAGTAAATGTACTAGGGATGTTCTCAAAGGTTTGTATGACTACAACTAGTACATTTGATTGATTTATCATCAATACTCATGATTAAATTCGTCTGCTTTATATTATATCCAGATTCATTTGAAACAATCCCTTGGTGTTTAATGGTTAAGGTGGCACCTTTGTATTCAAACATGTGTCGTTTAGTTTTATCAGCCGATAAACACCGAGAATGCAATTGACCAATAAAGCGATTGGGTCATGGTAACAAAACGTTTAGAAATGTTATGAGTGCTTGTATACTCCTGACACGTATCACATTGTATAAATCAAATCACTGAATGACTTATCGGATTTCTATGAAATTCTTCTTGTTTCATTTAATGTTTTTGAAAGCATATGTAAAATCTGACCACTGTACTCATTATTGAACTACTACATAATTCTCCTTACTCCTTATTGAAAATACCGGAAATCAACTCGTTTATTCACATTGTGTATACTTGGAACACAAAATCAGGTCATCAAAAACTTAAGGTGTGGTTATGTTTTACTAAGTATTGCTGTAAGATTAGCTCATAGTACATGACAAGAGGCATAGTAGAAAAAGTAGACACTATATATACTAAGGTCAGCTCATTTCACAAGACAAGGGTCATAGTAGAAAAAGTAGACACTATATATACTAAGGTCAGCTCATTTCACAAGACAAGGGTCATTGTAGAAAAGTAGACACTATATATACTAAGGTCAGCTCATTTCACAAGACAAAGGTCATAGTAGAAAAGTAGACACTATATATACTAAGGTCAGCTCATTTCACAAGACAAAGGTCATAGTAGAAAAGTAGACACTATATATACTAAGGTCAGCTCATTTCACAAGACAAGGGTCATAGTAGAAAAGTAGACACTATATATACTAAGGTCAGCTCATTTCACAAGACAAGGGTCATAGTAGAAAAGTAGACACTATATATACTAAGGTCAGCTCATTGCACAAGACAAGGCGCATAGTAGAAAAAAGAAGACACTATGTATACTAAGGTCAGCTCATTGCACAAGACAAGGGGCATAGTAGAAAAAAGAAGACACTATATATACTAAGGTCAGCTCATTGCACAAGACAAGGGGCATAGTAGAAAAAGAAGACACTATGTATACTAAGGTCAGCTCATTGCACAAGACAAGAGGCATAGTAGAAAAAGTAGACACTATTTATACTAAGGTCAGCTCATTACACAAAACATGGGGCATAGTAGAAAAAGTAGGCACTATTTTTACTAAGGTGAGCTCATTGCAAAATGCAATGGGCATAGTAGAAACATATACATTTTTTATAATTAGTTATTCAATAAATTTATAACTTACGATCCCTGCATTCCTTTATCCATGTCTCCACTGTATCCATAGTTGAAGTTGTTGTTGTACAATTGTACAAATCGCATGAAGTATCATCAGGATAGAAAACAGCCGCTCTGCAATGCACTGTGTCCATACACTGAGCGAAACAGTTGTTATCACTCGTGGCGACGTCGTCCGTCATAAGGCACGAGCTGTCTATCGAGTATAAATTTTCATACCTCCTGGCCTCGAATACAGGACAGTCTGAAAAATGTAGTAACGAAAAGACGTAGAAAGGAGTAACCAAATAGACCAATAGAAGTCGAAAATCGTATAACTTTTCATGCCTCCTGGTCTCGAATACGGGGCAGTCTGAAACAAGTAGTAACGGGAATTAGTTGAAAAGTATAACCAAATAGACCAATAGAAACCAAAAATCGTTCTCATTTTATAACAATAACCAAATCCACTCCAGGTGGGTGTAATACCTTACAAAGGGCAAATGGTATGTAGTTATGCTCCCCCAATTTAGGTCAATAACTATTATTTTGAATACATGCTAATACGCATATATGTTATAATTGCGTAGAACTAAACTGTGTTTAGTGGACTATAGTTGCTGAGTATCCATTAAGACCATCTCTTGACAACGCCTACCTACCTGGGTCGCCTCTTTAACATAAAAGGAATCGGTAATGTTAACTTTTGTCTTAGGAAACCTAAGGGGCTCTTAATAATCAACCTAAAATAACTTTCTACTCAGAATACAAGTAGAGCAGCAAGCTCCTTTCATAGGCTAAATGAAGAAGGAAGGTTGAACCAAACAGAACAGCAATAGTTTTTTGGTGCTCCGAAAATGTTGAAAAATGTGGTAGTTGTTTTGTGTTGTTTCTCATTTCTGTGCTCGGCTGGTTACGAGGCTGAGTACGACCTTCCCTGTCTGATATCTTCATACCTCTTTTGTGGGTTACTATCAGTACATTTTGCTTTTGAGAAGACACATATAAATCACGTGTTTCCTGTTTCGCAGACTCTATTTCAAATAACACCCTTAAACAGACCATTTTAGCAAAAAAAGATATTGATTAGGGGTAGAGATAAAGACATCGATGGCTAAGAATAAGAAGGTCGTAACTACTACCTACGACAATACGAATTATCAATATTTGAAATGGGCATCATAAGGCGCTTCTTGTGAGCCTTTTTCATGACAATCGGAACTTGTTGACCAAAACGAAGCTGTAAAAACTGTAAATTTCAGACAGATTTGTCTTGTTTTCTTAAAATATTGATTCTGTTTTAACGACACTCTCATTCTAAGCCAGCGATATATGTGCGTTATTTAATGAGCATGAAAGACATTTATTAACAGCCCTAGTATAAGATGAGATACTTTTAAATTCAAAGTTATGCTTTTTACGAACAGACGCGTCTGTGATTTCCAGTCAATGTATGACTTATTGAGAGACTATAGATACAATTAGTACGTGTATGCTTTATTATACATGAAAATGAATTTGTGCCTCAGTAGCTCAGTGGTTGGTTAGTGCGCTTGTCGTCTAATTTGACGATCTGGGTTAAAAAAGTTAGGATGGAGGCACATATAAATGCCTGTCATGTTTCAGTAGAAATAAAGCAAATAAAGGCCTTACTCGGCATAATTGGTTGCTGTATGAAAGTTATGTTACCTGAATGACATGCTCGTCTGTATGTGACAACATCGTAGTCAGTGTCTATCTCAGCGAGGCTTGAACAGCCAAACATATTGCACTCTTTGAATGAGCCATAATACAATGCCTCATCACATGACGGGGTTTGTTGACACAAGACTTTACACTCAGTACCATTCACCATGTTGGTTTGCCATCCTAGTGCTGGATTTGGGCAACTGGTACTGACGCGAACACAGTTTAAACATGTCTGCATCGTGGTACTGACGCCGCACACTGCCAGTGCTGAAAGAAATACGAAAAAAAACTGAGTACAGTAAACACTTTTACCCCAGTGGTAGCCTTGCCAATAACTAATAGCTCTTTATTCTTTAGGGGCCATAATTTTAGTTGAAATGAGTGATAGTGTTACAAGGCTTTGATATAGTAATTTGATTATAACGTAAATAAGCGCTCCAAGTTTGAAAGCAATGATGGACTCCAAAACTATGCGAATTTCAACATTTTGTAACTGACCGACGAACGAATGATCAGTAGATACAACGTAACCAGTGATTTATTATGTACGAGCTACGGTGCCTAAGCATGACATAATCATGATATATAGATTTTCAAATTTATTGATATTTCAAAATATGATAGTTCACGCTGGTACACTTATTTTTATGAAAATGTCCATAAAAGCTTTGAAACGGAATTCATATTCTTATTTAACCGTTTGTATTTGACAACCTATGAATGATGAATCCTAACATATAATGAAACAACAGTTGTATCAATAAAAAATCTAAAAAAACATTTACCTCCATTCAGTTGGTCAATTTCGTTGAAAAACACAAATGTGCAAAATAGCCATACCAACTCTTTGGCGAACATTTCTGAAAGGGATAAAATGAACAAAATATTCCATAAATTAGTAAACATTCTCATATTTCATATCGCTGGCTTAGAATGAGAAGGTCGTACGTACAAACTCAATATTGTAAGAAAACAAGGAACAGTTCCTCTTATTTACTCTTAAAGTTCAAATATGAATCAATCTTATAAGATCGTAAGTAGTACTCAGTAATATGACATTCTCATTCTAAGCCAGCGATATATAAACATCAATTAATGCGTTTTACAATCATGACTTGCTAATGAAATTAAAATTGTTTGCCAGCGCCTGACGTCCGGATCTTTTGTCAAATATCATTAATTTTCACCTTATCAATATGTTTGGCTTTAAGACTAGGAACATCAAAAATAGAATGAAGTTCATGCAATCACCCAATCTGACGGCCAGGAATCGCTTCTTCTAATTCCTTAAAAAGTCTTCAAAATAATACCGAATTCCCAAAAAATTAAGTGACAAAATCACTTGAATATTGTAACGATTGTTGAACTGTAATTTTCGAAGTTAAAATCTTATCACTTGTCTTAGGACGAAGCATTAACTACATGTATACCAGAACTATTGCTCCTAATTCCAATTAATATAATTTATTGTTTGTCCAATTGAATTCAAAGTAGCCACATAATAATCCTTTCTGTACTCGCATTGGGTTCACTATCCATACTTAGAACGATTCGGATCAAATTACAGGGTCATTATTTACATTGTTAAATATAATTGCAAAGAAATGGCAGGGATTATAAATGTTGCCAATTTTAAGTTGGAATTTCAGCATTTTCAGTCTTACAACATTGGTGAATAAGGCCACTGCTGTTAATAGATATCTAGCTCGCTTAATTACGTAAACTACTTCAATCAATTGATTTTAAAATTCCTTCTAGTCTTTTACCCTATACAATATTTTTCTAATTTGGTTAGTTCTAAATATTCCTACATAAATGTTAATACAAAAGTTGTAATTAAGATTGTATTTGGTGTTGCCAAGAAAATATGTGTTAGCCAACAAGCCGTAATATACACGTTGTGTATGTTTTGTTAATTTATTTAAACAAATGAAACACAGAAATAAGGCAGCACTCAACTTAACCAGCCGATCACAGAAAAAAATAACATCACAACACAATTACACGGAGTAATGCCCGCATTAAAGGAAATAACAAAATAACGGTGATCCCAAGTGACCAAATGAAACGCAGCAAAGATGACACCTAGTCTGACGAAAAAAAGAAACGAAGAGATCGGCCATGGATGGCAGAACTCAACTAAACCAGGCGATCACAGACAAAAACAGTAATTGTACAGACTGTCTCTGCATTTCTAAGTACATTTTAGAAATATTTTGAAATTCTAGAAAAATAACAATAAAGTTAATTCTTGTACTTACCAAAGTTCAGACCCAGTTGTATTCCGACACAATGATTGTAATTCTAATGGAAAAAACTAGTAAACTAGTAAAAAAACCTACTAAATCGGTAAGGTCATATTTTTGTGCTCTGTTATCGCCTATTGTCTTGTGGCACTGTCCAAGGCGTTCCAAGTTGTTCGATTTCTTGACGGTTACTTGTTTAAATGATCAATAAACGGTTCATTACGTATTATAAATACAAATATTTACATAGGTAACGAAACTATTTCTGTGCGCTCCTTAAATTAGTTCATTTCCGATTAATGCTTTGTTCTGCTCCTTATATATAATTGCATTGGTTACAACGTAAATTAGATTCATTATAATGCAATTGCTATTGATCGTGTATTATTTATTTCTATGTCACATTATTAATTGACAAATTGCAAATTACTGTAGATAGTTTTGTTTAAAAATATTTGTGTTTTTTTTTAATCTGCTCGTTGGACACTAATGTAAGGGTGTATTGCAAATAGATATAATACCATGTATTTTATCAAATGAATGACGTTAATGTATTATTCATGAAGACAGTAGAAATACACAAGGGTTGTCCCCGACATTGTCAATCAATACTTTTTAATTAAATCAATTCAACATTTACTTAAATTATAATTACATGGTCAAATAGATAAACGTGAATACCTTCGCCAAGCAACCTTTGACTCACAATCAGATGGAGCGATATCTTCTCTGGCGTAATGTCAATTACGAAGACTATCGCCTGTACCTCTTCTTTTGTTTATTCGATTTTCAAAATGGATGAATTGTAATATTTTAGTCAATCCTCATGCTCCTATACTTCTTCAACATATGCGCTAGTGTAAAATAAATATCGTTTCGCTTGGTTAGTTTCTTAGGGTTGTGCTTGTGGTGCGAAGTCGTTCCTGATATTCATGTGTTTTGTCGCTGGATTTAGCGGTTTAAGGCATGGTGTTTGGTACTGGGTCGGGTCGGAGCAACGCCCCTTGGTCACTTAGGGTCACCTGTTTTGGCATATATTTTTTAAACTAGGTCATCCTTCTATATGACATTGGGGACTTAGGGAATTACGTCAAGTCGGAGCTACGCTTCATTTTGGTATTTTTGGGTCACCGTATTTTTGCATATTATATTTGTGAAACTAGGTTATCCAGCTCTTTTGAAGCGGGGACTTAGTTTTTTTAAATTGACGTTAGGTTATGCAATTATGGGCATTGATCATAATGTGTTGTTCTGTGATGCTGTTCTTGTATTTTGTTCTCAGTTAGTTTTAAAGTTGAGTGCTGCCTTCCCTGTCCGATTTCCTCATAACTTTTGTTTTGTATCGTCCGTGCTGTACCCGTCAAATGTGACACACTCCACCCCATTTGATTAAATACTTCATATACGACCGCCAGCAATGCTTCCCGCTCACAATTCACCTAACTTAACTTATTATACGATCACGGTAGCAAGCCGGTTTTTAGTAGATTAAGCTAAGCAAATATTATTTTTATATTATGAATGCTAATTGTTACTCAATGAATTTGACAAAAGAAATTTATTACGCACGAATAATAAATGACTGACATACACTTATCGACTTGAAGGTACATACATATTGGGACGTACTCAAACTAGAATACTGTTGGCATTAACAGACCCTGTTCAATCGCTTTGTTTCTGTTCTTATTTTATTATACAAGTTTAATTATATAAATATTGAATCCAATAAATTACAACAATACATAATAGTTCTTCAGAATCGTTAATGTTCATGTCAAGTCCTCTTGAATTATTTTCATTACTAGATATTATTGAAGAATGTTAAATTTCAGCCATGGGGGATATCGACATTTGATTGTTTATTGATATTAACCGATTTTTTCATAAATACATATGTTTAATGTTTCTGCCATATTGACGGCACCCTGTGAATCAGACAAAACGTTGATATATGACTGTTTTATTCAATACTTGAATACATTATACTGATTATACTGACCGTGTTTTGATCACCGTTTTTTTGTTATTCCTTCGTGAAACTTGGTCATCCTGCATTTTGCGGAGGTGAATTCGGATTTTAATCATTTCGTTGGGTTGTGTGTGGGCATTACTCTGCGTTGTGTTGCGTTGTTACTGTTGTCACCGTGCTCGGTGGTTCAGTTGGGTGCTGCTTTCCATGTCCGATTTCCTCATATCTGTTTTGGTCAACAACGCCAGATTTCCATAGCAGGCAATACAGTCATGCTGTCTGTCAAATATTGCATTTATCAAGCTGCATTTCGTCTGTACGTACATTATACTCTCATGTCCCATCACATTATGTATGTACTGTCAAGCATTTAGAAGCGTGTGTACAATTTTGATGAGGAAACGACTGTATATTTAATTCTGACAATTGCTGGATTTCTTTACTGCAACTAATCATGCGCACGGACATGATGAGTAGGTAAATTACATATTTCTGTATAGCACAATGTAGATATTTCTACGAATATTCGTGTCCGTGGAAGTGTAATACTCATTTGCAAGTAACTTAAAATGTCTTCTCAACATGACTGTGCGTCGCATGACTGATGCCTTGTTCACACTGAGTGTCTCATCGATTTATTCCCGATTAAAATCAATAAGCCCCGGGAATCATTGGAAACAGGAATATCACACATTTTCTAATGACTACCCCGAGGCTTCCCATACAACACGATAGCTGGTCGAAAATAATAGCGTATGAAGAATATCATGATGCCGTAAATCTCAAATAAATATAATAAAAAGTTCCGATTTTCTTGAAAATAGGCTCATAAAAACCGTCTTGTGATGCTCATTTGATATATGCATGAGTCTTATTCTAAGCCAGCGATGCATCTTTCTTTGATTTCAGCAAGTAAAATAATTGATAGTATGATTCTTATTCAGCCTAAATATATGCGTTAAATACACTCCACAATACATGTAAGCTGCTCCCTTGGGGTTTTTTTCCCGGGGGAGCATCTATATACATCCTATATTTGTGGTGATTCTCATGCCAACACATAACCCAACGAAATAACTAAAAATCCTTTGTAAAAAAAGCAGAATGACCTATATGATTTACGTATGTATTGTATATGATTATTCTATGGTGACGAGAAAGGGAATTGTTTGTGAAGACCAAACGCCATGAAACTGGTCGTCAGTCCGACTTTCATTCCAATCAACCAAGCAATGCCCTTATAACCCGTCGCCATGGTGTCAACCTTTCTAGACTGACTGTCTTGTCTTTGTAAGTGTTGTTTACTATATCGATTCCATAAAAACGGTGCGTATTGTAGGTTGCGTTTATAAACATAACGAGAAATTATAAAACAGAGCAAATATGTATTGTCAAAACCATGTCTAAATACTAGGCACATATCGCTGGCTTAGAATGAGAAGGCCGTAAGAACCTTATAAGACTAGTACAAATGTAGAAGTACACATTTAACATCAGCATTACGAAAAGCTTGTTATATGCCTATTTGTATGAAATCTGAACTTGTCATGTTGACCAAACTGAAGTTCGAACAGCTTGTTTTGCCATAAATTAAGACTAATTCTTGGGCAGTGTTTTCCTGTTTTCTCAAACTATCGATTTGTACTAACGACCTTCTCATTTTAAGCCAGTGATACATGTGTGACTATGACGTATGCCAAGTTCATTAACCTTTGTCATAGCAAATATTGAATATTTATTTTAACCGACATAACACGGTGAATCAATAGTTGAATCTTATAGACACAAACTTGTTGACCTTTGCAGTCATGACACGGGCATAAATAAATATTCAGACAAATATGGTTGGCATTGTGTATAAGTAAATGTATACCAAGCAAATATATGGTATCGCTCAAAAGGCATTTCCTCGAGTATTTCTGGCAAAAGTGCGGTTTGAAACTCAACCGTTATAGACGAGTGACAGTTTAATGTATTTTATCCAGTCACTTCCGGCCAAATCAGCCCGATAACAGGGTGCCGGATAACATTTTCAATAAACCGTCAAGTGGTCATGTGACTTGCAATAAACCGTCACCTCATCACGTGATCTGACGGACTTCTTCTTAAAGCAGGGTCGCCGGCTGAAACTCTGTATCCGAGGATGAGGTTTTCCTATTTAAAATGAGCTTGGGTCGACCAATAATTGTTCTACGACTTACCTGCGTGTACATGACGTTATCAAGATGTCCGACGTTGTTGTTTTGTCGTGACGTCAGTGAACGAACGTGACGTTACGCACAAATAATGAAAAGGCAAATAAATAGTCCGACTTTTATTCCCTTTTTGAAGCAGATGTAGTGACCGGATAAATAGAATAATAGGTTAGTGCCGTGGAGTGAGTGAAAGTTTATCCGGCTCGGCTGCGGAAATTATCGGATTCGCCTACGGCTCACCCGATAAATTCCTCCGCCTTGCCAGATAAACTTACTCATCCACGGCACTAACCTATTATTCTCTATGTATACAGAATATATACGACGATAACTCTATGCAAAATTTGGATTTTTTAAGTCAACGTTTAAAATATTCAAGTTAATAAAGTATTCGCTTCGCAGTTTTTTTCAGTATAATTTAAAACCAATATCAAATACATTTTTACAGCAATAACTCAATGAACACATATATTACACATACGTACAAACGTGGGAGACAACATGTAAAACAAATAATGTAGTAATATAAATACAAAATTGATATACTTGTTCTAAGCAATTGAAAGCTCAAACAATCAGCATTGTGACATGGTTTAAAACAAACGAAAGAGTATATTTAAGAAAATAAATAACAATTAAAATATAAAATTGATATAAGGACTTCCGATGACGCGTGTTAAAATGGTAAAGATGATACATGATTAGCATGGTAAGAGTTATTTGACTCTGCATAACACAAGATAACTCACACATGCAAGTTAAGGTACAATCTTAAAGTTCAAAGTTAGTATTCAATACCAATACTGGTATATGGCGTACATTCAGGGTCAATTTAAGTTAGGGCAGCCCTAACCTAGTTAGGGCAGCCCTAACCTCAGCCCTAACCTGGTTAGGGCAGCCCTAACTTCAGCCCTAACCTGGTTAGGGCAGCCCTAACTTCAGCCCTAACCTGGTAAGGGCAGCCCTAACTTCAGCCCTAACCTGGTTAGGGCAGCCCTAACCTCAGCCCTAACCAGGTTAGGGCAGCCCTAACTTCAGCCCTAACCAGGTTATGGCAGCCCTAACTTAAGATGGTATTTAAGACCCTCTCCGTACGCGTGAAATTATACCTGATTTAAGTTAGACCTACCCTAACTAGCCCTAACTTATCGGATATATCGACTTTAACTCGTACCAGTCACGCGAAAAACTCAATCCAATCAAAAGCGCCGTTATATACGGGGTAAGCTTGAAACGTTTGGTCAGATGTTTGACCATAAGTTAGGGCAGGTCTTACTAAGTTAGGGCTGAAGTTAGGGCTGCCCTAACCTGGTTAGGGCTGAAGTTAGGGCTGCCCTTACCAGGTTAGATCTGATCTTATTAAAGACCCTAAATGTACGCCACAGCATGATAGCAGCAGGAGATGCCTATCGTTGTTTATCTACAGTCATAAAACACAGCATCTGCTCAACAGGAGATCACTATCATTGTATATATAGGGTCATAAAACTGGCCAGAGATCAGTACTCTACTGGATTCCAAACATAGTCTTATGTATGTATACACTAGAAAGTATCGGTAATATTATGCGTTTGTTTAATTTGTGTATTTAGATTATTGATAAGTATATTAAATACGGTTTTTATTAGTTTTAATTGCGGAAAATGCGACAAAAATGTGTGAAAGGCATTTTACCGGTGTATTGTTTATTTCACGGACACTAGATAACCATGTTTTGTAGCCGTGACTAATTTATGCAGGCATGTTGATTTGCTCTCAAATGGTAAGTATAGGGTACAAGAGGGTTAAGACTTAATTAGAATCGGCAATGATTTAATCAATATTGCCACAAGACAAAGATTTAAATCTAATCAGAACCGTACAAGCGAATTTACAATTATATTACACCTCACAGAGGGGCGCGCCATTAAACGATATGCTAACTAACAGGCTGTGCAATATTACATAATAGTGTGAAATACTGTTAAATTAATATACTGTACCGACATCAAGCTGAAACAACACCATATAGAAACAATATTTAATAAACAGATCAATAATCTAAATCTTACGTTACAAATTAAAATGTACAATTTAAAACAAAAGCATAATATAACCGATACTTTCTAGTGTTTATATATAAAAATGTAATACAGTAGAACATTATTGGAATTAAGTAGATTACTGATCCCTGACCAATTGTTGTGTTTTATGACCCTAGATATACAACGATAGTGATCTCTTATCAAATACATTGACCGATGATAGTGACCAGTTTCAGTGTTTTATGGCCTTAGATTAACAATCATATTCACCACCTGCTGATATCAAGCTGTGACGTACATAAAGGGTCTTAAATAAGATCAGGTTAGGGCAGCCCTAACTTCAGCCCTAACCTGGTTAGACCTGCCCTAACTTCTGGTCAAACCCGATCAAACTGGTGAAATATGGAAGGAATAATATTAGCATATATATCATGACTAATTTGTAACTAAGTCGCTGATTGGTCAAATATTCAACAAGCAAAATCCAAAACCTAAGGTTAGACCAGCCCTAACCTTTAGTCTTACTTTGTATTTAAGCGTACAAGAGGGTCATAAATAAGTAAGACCTGCCCTAACCTCGAGTTAGGCCTGGTTAGGGCTGCCCTAACCAGGTTATAGGGCTGAAGTTAGGGCTGGTATAACCAGGTTAGGGCTGCCCTAACCTGGTTAGGGCTGAGGTTAGGGCTGCCCTAACTAGGTTAGGGCTGCCCTAACTTAAATTGACCCTGAATGTACGCCATACTGGTATGTTCTCCTTTGAATTTCTCTGTTACTGGTTTGTCATAAGGCAGTGAAACGAAATATTCTTTCCACACCGCTTGCTTAGAATAATAAGGTCGTAACTACTGCATTTGTACTTATAACCTTATAAGACTGATACTACATATTTAACATCTGTATCATCAGGCGCTTTTTACGACCATAGTTTCTCGAATATCGGAACTTATCATGTTGACCAAAATGAAATTGTCAAAGTTTGTTTTACCATAAGTAAAGACTACACGTCTGACAGTCCTTTCTTGTTTTCACAACATATTGATTGTGTACTTACAACCTTCTCATTCTAAACCAGTGAAACGTTTATCTTACTATTCAGAATTTGATCTTCTTCTATTTGTATCGTAAGTGGCTACTGTACATATACAAAGTCTTCTAAGTAGAAACTGTTGTGACTAGCAGTTACCTCCCTATTTGATAATAAGCCAATTTCAAATACACTTTGGCTTCAGTTTGGGATTTAGTATATAGGGTTGCTTGAATTAGACATATCCCACTTGGTGGGTAAGGATAGAATGTCCTGGGTCTTGTTTGATTGGCCCGCACAGTATTGTATGATTTCAATTGACATGTATTTTTATTGCAGTACGTGTATTCATCAAATAGCAAATACACAACACAGATCATTAACAAGAAGTGCAGTCAATATCACGCCTGTTTATCTTTAAATTGTGTTTTTTGCTTTGATTTGACCGTCGGTTGATGGAGGGGTTGCCTTCGGAATATTTTAAGTAGCGTAGGTAAGTCCATGATTAAAATTAAACATCCAATTATTGATATAATTGTTACCCCTGCCACACCTGGAAAAAACATTAATTGTACATATATTAATTTATATTGATATATATATCTGAAAAACCATAACAGTTCTCGAATAGATCAATTGAGCTTTGTTTTTGTTGTGACAAATACCAAATGTATTAAATGAAGATGCTATGTTACGTTATGGAACAATAAATTTGCCCATGTGCGTAATTCCTGTTCAGTTTTGTGTCTTTTGTGCTTAGCTGTTTCTATTGAATGCTGCCTTCCCTGTCATATTTTGTGTTCGTATTATGTAATTGTGCTGTTTATATGAGAAGGAAATCTGTTTCCATAAGAAACGTCCTGTAATGCAGAAATTTCGAGATAAAATGTTTAGTTGTCATAATAATCAAAATAGATATATAAACATGTAACAATTTTTTGGAGGCGCTGGTAAAGTTTATATTCCACGTCTGGGTCGAGGGCATCCAAGTACATAATACCTAACAATTTCTTAGTTAGCGGTAGTTTGTATCAGTTATTATGATAATATGTAGCAATTCTTGTAACTATTAGAATCAAGAGGATGTTTACTTCAAGCTACATCTGTAGTTAACTCACCTATAGCCTTTGATGATGAACGATCGTCAACAGCAGAGTTAAGCTTCCGGTAAAACGTAGAGGTGGATTCAACGTCGATAGTCAAATTTTGTATAAGACTCTCAATAATTTCATCCTGTGAAAGGTTACCAAATGACTCGACTCTACAGTTACACGGCATAATGAAGATTGGTAATACTTGTGGCGGTGATGGTGAACTGACTGAAGACAAAATTAATCGACTTAAAGGTACTTGTATTGTACATGCATTCGGACAGTACTTTCATGGTTTAGAAAACGATATTTCGAAACAACCAAATGCTACATTAGTTGTTATATATGAAAGAAAAAGTCCTATGTAAAGTTCTATCTCAATTCGAGAGTTATCCGCACGAATGTCACAACTGCTTATATTTAAAGAAGGACATACTACAGTCTGGCAGACAACCCTCGTAAAATCTAATGTTCGTTTATATAATAATATATGTACCTTTTTGTTGTATTTATTGCATGGTTATTTAATTTGATAGCTATCATTTACCTGTTGGTGTCGCCACTGGAGGTGATATGGACGCAGGAGAGGGTGTCGTGAGCGCAGGAGCTGTTATCGAAACAGTCGGTACTGTGGACGTTCCTGTGGACGCAGGTGTTGTAAACGCAGTTGTCGGTGCAGATGTCGATGCCGATAGTGTTGTCGACGATAGAGACGTTGTTGATACAGGGATCGTTGTCGAATCTGGTGGTGTGGTCGAATCAGGTGTTGTGGTTGACGCTTCAGGGGTTGTTGTCTCAATGGGTGTTGTCGAATCAGGGAAGGTTGTCGATTCAGCTGGTGTTGTGGACGCAGGTATTGTTGATGTCGTGGGTGCTTGTGTTGTCGTTATAGGATTACACACAGATGGAAACATTGTATTATCGGTAGGGTCCGATAAGTTTGTTACGTTTGATATGTCTGAAAATAATATATTTGGAATCATATTTATATTACTGCATTGTGTTGTCTAGATCAGCAACTCCAGGGGAAGTACAAGTATATATCAAACCGACAACAGCAGCATTAACCGTTCATTTTCATAGGCGGATCCAAGGGGGGCGGACCCGGCGTACGCCCCCCCTAAAATCGCCAAAGAAACGATTTTTATTTGACTAAAATAGTCTAGTTATATGTAATTTGCCTTTAATTCTTTGTGAAAAAGTATTAAAATGTGAAAAGTTCGTGCTCGCTGCGCTCGCGAAATTAGCTTTAATCTATGACGGAAGAGGCGCATCCACAAAAGATTATGCTACAAGTACGCCTATATACTGGATCACTCTGCAATGAATGAAACAACGACTTTAAGACTTAAATTAGTCTGGTTTTGTAATAAAGCATGCACTATTTACTAGCCAATAAGGTATCTCAGACCGCCAGAATGCACCAGATTGATCCCTCGTTTTGGAAATTTTCCCGTTAGAGCATGCCTCCCCGGACCCCCTACTTTTGCAATTGGATTCTAAATATCATTAATTTTGTAAAGCGAGTTTTTGTAAAACTGTGATTCAGTGCAGATAACATACGTGAACATTTTTGTATTACTTTATTTACTGAAAAAAATAACTTCAATATATGAAAATGTATCACCACACGTTCTTTGCGAAAACGTATACACTCCATAAATATTTTTTAAATTTTACATACTCCAACCTCCTATATTACTTTTAGAGGTTGTCAATTACAAGGTCGCAGGTTAATAAAGCCCTTAAAGGTTAACATAAACGATTTCATAGATCTCAAAATCGGGCGCTTGTGCAAACACTTCATTACGATTAATCTAAGTACTGTTCTGTATTTAATAATAAAACGTATCCTGTTTAACACCAAATAAAGTATCTCAGAAGGCCCAGAATGCATCAGATTGATCCATTTTTTGACAATTTTGCCGGGGTAGCATGCCCCCGGTCCCCCCTATTTCAAATGATCAACTTCCAGTTAACACGTAATAACACAATTGCCAGAGAATCATACACTCAGTTGTTATGTATCAGTATATAGATATAACCAAAATACGCTTCCATGAATGAAGTGTTGTAATGTTGAAGACGCTCCTACGCCCATGCAGGACTATGCCCTGGACCCCAGCAAATTTCTTACGCCCCCCCCCCCCCTTAACAGGAAATCCTGGATCCGCCCATGATTTTGTATAGTAATAGTTTACAAAAAGTTAGTGGCGTTTTAATTTTTAACCCACTTTGTTCGGCTGTTGAATATGACGAGACAATTCGAATAATACTAGTTTGAGTAGGATTTTGCTTATTATCTTGTTAAACATGTTTAAGTTTTGCGCTTAGAAATTATAATAAGGAACGTGGTTTTAAAGCAAACATAATATTACTACAGCTAGGGTACTTCGTTGATAGATACTTCAGGCCCGATGATTATAAATATTTCTCATTCTCAACCTCAAACTTCATCTCTAACTTTTAGCATTTTGCATCAAAACCAACTTGTAGTAAGAAAATGAACCCGCAGTTCATATGTTTCCATTCAATAATAAAGAATATATAGCAGTTTTTGTAACCATAAAATGCTCCAATTGGAGTACGGAGTATGAATTTGGGCATCTAGTACGTTCTCTAATCTTTATAACCACCGGGCAAAATTTGCTTAGTACTTACCTGTTAAACAATATCGCCACATAAACGTTTCACCATTGGTGGACTGGTTAAAACAATCACAGGTATGATACGTGCATGTCCCGGCATTAAATGTAACACCACGACAACCGAAGGTATCCAAACATCGCTCATAACATACCTCCGGGTTCGATATAAAGTTCTGTGTCATGTTTGATATTTCCGTGCAGGTTCCAAATCCTTGGACGACATACATCTCATACACAGTGCAATCTGAAAATCAGCAGGAAAACTAATATTAGCAATTATTTACATTGTTAAGATGCATTATGTAAAAGGTAACAGTAATCATATAGAAAACATGGGCTATTTTTCGTTTCTTGTGAAATAAGGGCAGCACATTTTTTTAACTTAAGTCAAAATATTTAATTTTTCACTTAAGATGCTTTATAAATACCGGCTCAGATATAAAAACAAATCGGACATGGAAGGAAACACTCAAAAGATACAATATGGAATGTACAACATTGTGGACTTTCCGCATATTGCATGCGGTACAAATAATGCTGACCTTAATCATTTGCTCCTTTCAACGATTTATCAAACGAAGACTTGGATAACGGTAAAAGTTATTTGTACCGCAGTATGTGTGTGGAAACCCCAGATTGCATATGATTCTAGAGTATATCAATTGAAACATCGGGTCACTGCCAGAGAAATAACACAGACAAACCACAATCACACAACACCACGCCCAACACACCACGCTCAACATACCACGCCCAACAATCCACACCCAACACATCACACCCAACACATCACACCCAACACACCACTGAACGAACAATTGTAAGTCCCCTTGATATAATTGCACTCAAAGTGGAAACGGACTGCGTATTGTAGTCATTATTTTATACTTTGTCGTTTAGTTCAGAAATATCGACAACATGGCTTAGTATGGTTCTATGATACACTTGTTCATTTCTTTGAATTTACGGGTTATATTCAGTACCTTAATTGGGCTAGGGACCATGTCGTCGACATTAGTAGCGTGCAGCAGAAAAAGTCAGTTGATAATTATATTACCAAACATCTGATAGTATACTTGACACTCTTATGGATGTGAAACTTGTTTCAAAGCGCACAGTAATATCGCATCTCAATACAACAACACACAAATAAGCATCAATTGTGCAGTGATTCCATTGGCGTTAGCAATTGGCGTCATTTGCGAAAGAATTCAGAATTTGGCGAAGCAGTTTTCAAATCTGCGTATCTTTATTGAACAAGCTAATTTCAAGACGAAATTTCATTTACAACAAAGTTGATGTCGCAAAAGTCTCAAATGTCGTAAATTGTCGTAAAAGGAATAATTTATGCTTACCATTGTCACAAGATTTCCTGTAGAACATGGAGTTATATTGCTGTTGTACCCTACCACACTGGAAAGTTTTCCACATTAACAAACCAGTGTCGTACGCCATGCCCTCGCAACTTTCCTCGCCCAGACACCAACTGTGAGCGGTGGCATCTGTCATTGGCGCCGTGATGAAATGAGGCTGGCATATTGTTCCTTGTATGCAGTTCAAACACGTTTGTATAACGGGTGTAGGACAATCTGTGGTTAAACGAATACGTGTGAAGGGGCAATGATATACCCCTATGCTTACGGCCTTTACGACCTTATAAGACAGATGCATATCTAAAATCAGCATCACAAGGCGGATTTTATTAGCCTTTTCCATTGGTAGTCGGAACTTGTTATGTTGACCAAACTCAAGTTGATATAGTTGGTTGTACCATAAGTAAAGAGTAAATTGTTTAGAGTTTTTGTCTTGTTTTCTCAAAATATCGATTGTGTACTTACAACCTTCTCATTCTAAGCCAGCGGTAAACATGAGCATGGCCAAGCCGAATCATCAACTTGATACATTAAAAGGGATTAATTAGGGATGTAGCGGTATACCGCCGTACACGAAAGACCGCGGACTTCAGTCCCACACGGTTCACTGTACAAGAATTGCAAATTTCGGTACGGTTCGGTATAAGCTTTTTTATGAGCAAAATGATGTTGAGAGAACGATATTGTCTGAAAGCCCTCTGATAATGTTTAATTGCCACTCATCATTCGTTTTCATTGTATTAAGATAGGCCTCATATAGTCGAAAATCATTTAAAACAGTTAACAGCCACATGATAATTGCTATTATAGAATAAAAAATTCATTGTCACTTAAAAATTGGAGTATTTAAGCTACGCTTAGATGATATTGTATCATACCGAAATATACCGAACCGTTAGAAAAATTGGCGGTACGTATCATATCGTGAGGTGAGCGTACCGTTACAGCCCTAATTTTAATCCAATTACACGGTTTGGTAAGCCACATGTTGGAATTCATTTTGGTCCTCTATGTTTAAAAAATGATATTATGCAAATAACAGTTCGTTACTATGCAATACAGAGCGTAGTACGATATTTCTTTAATGAGGGAATGTGAATATAAATGTTAACAAGAGCACCGCCTACCAGTGCTGGACGCTCGACATTCTCGTGTTTGTCACAAGGACAGATAACTCAATAATTATAGCATTGTCATAATAAATGAATTAAAGGATAGACGAATAACGACAGAAAAAAACGTGTAAAACTAAAATCAATAAACAAGACAGAGACATTATGGGTTTTCTTGAAAAGCACACAAAATATACTGTATTTTCATACACACTTGTTTCATTTTTATTTTTATGATGGTAATGTAAAATGTTTGTGTGTTTAAATTGGTCAACCATAATGCATAATGAATTAATGGTTGGTATTGGACCATTTTGTGTCTTTTAATTGGTCATACATTACACATAACGAATGGTTGGTATTGGGCCATTTGTGTCTTTAAACTGGTCATACATTACACATAAGGAATGGTTGGTATTGGGCCATTTGTGTCTTTTAATTGGTCATACATTACGTTAAGGAGAAAGTCCAAGTAACTGTCCATTCCTGAGAAATAATGGAGACGAGGCCCCGAAGGGGCCGAGTATTCATTATATCTCAGGAATGGACAGATACGCGGCTTTTCTCTGACTTAAAATACACCAATACTGTAACATGTAAATTTGATTTTCTGAAAAGATGCTGTTAATGTCAAAATTGAAAGAAAATGTATTTTTCCAAAAAAGTCTCCCCTGATGTACCTCTTATAAATAGAAGATTAAAAATATGAACATGACTGAGCGAGAAGATCATGCTTTTTTCATGAAACCAGTGAACTAATACAATAACTCTCCATTACTTTAAAATGGTGTGTAGTCCATACAAACACATGTTGTGAGTTATGTGTTACACGATCAATCAATGGTCATTTACCTAGTGTCACTTGATGTTATAACACGGTGGACATTATTAAGACTTTGTTTCAGTCAGAGGATATATTTTCGTGCATAAACTATACATGGATATTTATAATTGATATGCAACTTGATGGACATAACTACAATGTTTTAATTCTTCATTTTTCATTCCGAAATTATATTAATGTTAAAAGCTATTTAGTAACAGTGGGTTGATTTCATTTTCTACTTTCGTTTTGGTTTGAGCATTTTTATCTGTCTTTTGTTTTCATTTTTCTGTGTTCCGCTCTTTCAGCTGAGTGCCGTTTTTCCTGCAAATTGTATTGCCCTTTTTGTGAAAACATACATTTTGTAATGCACCAGTCAGTTGCATCCACGGCCTAAACCCCTGCGTATGGCTGCGATGTTTTACCCTCCAGCTTCCCACGCACTGCCGGGGAAATGTTGGGATTTTTTTCACCGAACCAATACATTTGGGACAATGTAACCTAAAAGTTAATTTCCCGACCCATCTATTTGGGATGGCGGGCAATAAATGTAACTCACTGGTGTATAATTATACATTATTTACAATAATTCTCCATTACCTGTTAATACATTCAATAAAAATAATTCTCCATTTTTTGTTAACACTACGTATGTGTGTTATGTTTTTCAGGCCTAGAGAGTTGTCTTAACAATAACTCTCCATTATTTCGTATACACATTAAATTAAATGTGTATACGAAATAATGGAGAGTTATTGTTAAGACAACTCTCCATTCCTGAAAAATAATGGAGAGTTTATGAATGGGTTAATCCCCTGGGTGTATTTTAAACATAAGGAATGGTTGATATTGGGCCTTTTTGTGTCTTTAAAATACACCCAGGGGATTAACCCATTCATAAACTCTCCATTATTTTTCAGGAATGGAGAGTTGTCTTAACAATAACTCTCCATTATTTCGTATACACATTACATTAAATGTGTATACGAAATAATGGAGAGTTATTGTTAAGACAACTCTCCATTCCTAAAATAATAACACACATATGTAGTGTTAACAAAAATGGAGAATTATTGTAAATAATGTATAATTATACACAAGCGTGTTGCCCTCATTGCCCGCCATCCCAAATAGATGGGTCGGGAAATTTACTTTTGGGTTTTCAAAAGCCCATGCGGTGGGGGCTTTCAATTAAACATTGTCCCAAAGGTATTGGTTCGGTGAAAAAATTTCCAACATTTCTCCGGCAGTGCGGGGGAAGCTGGAGGGTAAAACACCGCAGCCATACGCGGGGGTTGGGGCGGTGGATGCAACTGACTGGTGCATTACAATTTGCAGGAAAAGCGGCACTCTACTGAAAGAGCCGAACACAGAAAAAAAGAAAACAAAAGACATATAAAAATGCTCAAACCACAACGAAACTAGAAAATGAAATCAACCCGCTGTTACTAAATAGCTTTTAACATTAATATATTTTTAGCTATTAAGGTGGTACACGCGCAAGAAATAAAGTAAATCAAGATGATGTTAGTGTTTTATGATATTAAATACCGTTAATTTGCAATTGCACTTTCGCGTGGTCATGACCATTCAATAAGTTCCAATTACAGCTTTTATACATTCACAAGGTCCAACATTATCACTAAATCATGACACCCGTCTTCAGCATGATACTGAAACTGAAATAATCGACCTTGGCCTACATTAAAATGTCCATAAACATTGCAACTTAGGTTTTGAGTTTATCGGATGTAAACTGTTTGAATATAATAGTACGTAAAAAGCTAATTTCTAATTGTTTTTGGTCATACAAGGCTCATAATCCAGGAAGACATGTGCCGATTGGACTCCTAAATTTGAATTAAAGAACAGGCGAAGTTTGTATACATTTTGGAGGGTAAGAAAAAAGTTAAGTTCCCAATTTACGAGGGCTGTTTTCAGCTGTTCAGCCGCTAAATCACTCTTTGACATTAACTTCCCCTGATCATTGGGCTACCAAATGAAACACTCGAGTCTCACGGGGAGACTATTTCTCTTCTGTGGGCAGCCAACATCGAACTGCGGCGCCTAGGAAGAGACACTGCCCTTACAAGTATATATACCAATTTTTGAGAATATTAAGTAATACTTTCATTAAAATGACTGTGCAAATACAGAGCTAGGCTTAATAACAACACGTTAAAACATTGAAATTATGTCCATCAAGTTGAATATCAATTAAAAATATCCATGTATAGTTTATGCACGAAAATATATCCTCTGACTGAAACAAAGTCTTTATAATGTCCACCGTGTTATAACATCAAGTGGCACTGGGTAAATAACCATTGGTTGATCGTGTAACACTTAACTCACAACATGTGTTTGCATGGATTACACACCATTATTAAAGTAATGGACAGTTATTGTATTAGTTCACGGGTTTCATGAAAAAAGCATGATTTTCTCGCTCAGTCATGTTCATATTTTTAATCTTCTTTTTATAAGAGGTACATCAGGGGAGACTTTTTTGGGAAAAAAATGCATTTTCTTTCAATTTTGACATTTACAGCATCTTTTCAGAAAATCATATTTACATTTGACAGTATTGGTGTATTTTAAGTCAGAGAAAATCCGCGTATCTGTCCTTTCCTGAGAAATAATGAATACTCGGCCCCTTCGGGGCCTCGTCTCCATTATTTCTCAGGAATGGACAGTTACTTGGACTTTCTCCTTAACTTAAATTGGTCATACATTACACATAAGGAATGGTTGATATTGGGCCTTTCTGTGTCTTTAAATTGGTCATACATTACACGAAAGGAATGGTTGATATTGAGCCTTTCTGTGTCTTTAAATTGGTCATACATTACACGTAAGGAAAGGTTGATATTGGACCATTTTGTGTCTTTAAATTGGTCATACATTACTCAAGGAATTAATGGTTCGTATTGGGCCACTTTGTGACTTGAACCTGGTCATACATTACACATAAGGTATGGTTGATATTGGGCTTTTTGTGTCTTTAAATTGGTCATACATTACACATAAGGAATGCTTGATATTTGGCCACTTTGTGTATTTAACTTGTTTATATATTAGTATCATAATTATCAGCAACGTTTGTTTTTGGAACACTTTTTGTAATTATATATTGATTTATTCATATTTACCATTATAAGCGTTGCTGGTAAATGGACCACTCTGTGTCTTAAATAAATTATTAACACATACCGTATAGGCAATGCTTGACAATTAGGTATTCCACGATTGCATCCGGAACAAACTCACTGGCACAGTCGTAGAATAAGCAAACACTGTTTATGAGATCTAGGCCAACTGCCAAACACATCGGGTCATCCAAACAGTACGGTATGCATTGTATAGATGGTTTGAACCCGTTTTGATACATATACGGCCCACATGTTGGTACATGCCATTGTCGAACAGGCATATATACATGGTGACATTCTGAAAGGAAATTCAACAACATAAGTAGTGGCAATTCATACTTTTCTGACAAATGGCTTCGCGGCGAGGAACTGACATAACTGTAGATGCAATTGTCTTGGTAGGTTACTCTAAACAAAAATGTATTAATTGGATAGGAAGAGGGAATGGTGAAGTCTTAGCACAGTTCGCATGCAATCATACTTGTCTTCTAAATGCCATAAATTGACATATCGCTGGCTTAGAATGAGAGTGTCGTAAGTACACGATCGATATGTCGAGAAAACACGACACAACTGTCCTAAAATTACTCTCGAGCTATGGTAAAACAAGCTGTTTCAACTTCAGATAAGTCAATATGACAAGTTCCGATTTCCATGTTGGGCTCATAGGAAGCGCCTCGTGATGCTGATTTTTAATATGTGTCAGTCTTATAATATTTACTACCTTTTCGTTCTATGCCAGCGATACTACTCAAAGCCGAATCCATAAATTCTGTGACGATTACATTTATGGAAAAATAGGCAAATACAGTCATAGGAAAATCACGTTTGCACTTTTTGTATATTCATATATGAGCCAGTCTCCATTTTAATAGCAATGTTATTTTTGAGATATTTCATAGTGTTAAAGAATAAGGTTAACGTAGGAAAAGTAAAACAGTAATTATGTTAATACCTTGACTTTCAATGAATTTACAGCTGTTTTTGTTGAGTACTTATTCTGATTTAGTTTGACGTCGGTAACGTCACTCTAACGTTATTCGACGTTAATGTAACAACTATTTCATAATATCACCATATGATTTTTAAGATAAATTGTTCAAACATAGCATCACGTTTAAGAGTCATGTATTAATTTTCTAAAATATACATCAAAATCGAAATTGCTTGCATTCATAGATCGGCTATTGTTTTACGCAACTTATTCCTACTTCTTTCTAAATCTGAATACATTTCCCAGTTTGATCATCAAATACCTTTCCTAGATCGATCATCAAATACCTTTCCTAGATCGATCATCAAATACCTTTCCTAGATTGATCATCAATTCGTCGTAATAAAGTGTCTGCTTTCGACATAATTCATGGAAAAGTTCAAAGCTAAGATGGGTAAATTACTTAAAATAGAATCAATAAATATGTATTTTTTATATTTTGAAGCTTTATCAAAATCTTGTTTCATATTAAAATTACATAATTTCAAAACAGTTTTTATCCTGGAGAACAGCTGATATATAAAGATATATACCAAAATGGAAGAGTTATGCACTCGTATAAATATACCTGAGTTGTTAGTTGCACGTAACAACGTTCGACCTTCCCCTAAAGGATGTGGAAGCTCACATTCATGTTGAGTACATGACCTGCTTGTTGAATGATACACAATGACGTCACAATCAGGACATGACGTATCACAATCATACGCAGAGTCGATATTGGTTTCCCTGTTTATACCACTGCCACAATCAGATTTACTGTCTCTTACAGTTTGTGTGTATACTTTTGTTGGATGGTAAACTGAAAAGAAATAGATCTTAAAATTATGAGATACACATGTAACCTTGTACTCGAACAGCCGAGGTAGAAACAGATTCGAGCATGTTTTCTGGCTGGAGCAAGGTTCTGTAAAATCATTTAATTTCGTTGGGACGAAATTTCGTGGTTTTGGTAAAATAGACAATTTCGTTGGCACTTGAATTCGTGGATTTGCATTTCAGGTAACAAAACAAGGGTCAAACTCAATGTTCATTGGGATTAAAGTTCGTGGTTGAAGTGAACCTTGAAATCCACGAAATTTAATCCCCCACGAAAATTACTGATTTTACAGTATGTAACAATGTTACATTGAATAAGTTTAAGTACCTTATATTATGTTAGACAATGCTGAATATGTACTAGTACATCTAAACACGCTGCTTAAACAAATGGCAATGACAAATCTAGGGTTACTTTATACTGAAATAGTTGTTTGTTGTACTGGGTCGCATTATGAAAGTATAATTTCATTGACTTATCTACAATGTAATGTCTTTTTGAATGGTTTCTAGCTATCTCATTTGAATCCGACATATATTAGCTTTACTACGTCACACTGATTTAGGATCTGACTACACTCCGTAGGTGGTAATGTCTTTGTGGGAGAAATGTTTAAACTTTATACATTAGTGTATATAAAGAGTTAGTCAAACTTGACGTGAATACCAATACTACAACACGCATTAGAGAGGTCATTAGAACATGACCTCTTATGTTAAGTAATCAGATCTAACAAACAGTGCAAAGGAATGAAGCAAATGTTGGGATCTGGTGTTAATGAGATTGGATTTCTAGTCATTTCCGTTCATTATGCAATCACACCTCAACACGTTCGGACGTTATTTCAAATAAATGAGAATATGCGACCTTACCATGCTCCGTCAAACATTCTCTCGTCATCGTGTAAATGTTCGTATAACTTTCATCGTACTGTTTACTTGTGCATGAATGATATGAACAATCGGTTGAGGAACCATAATATGTAATAGCTCTGCAACAAAGGAAGACAATCGATAAATGTAGCACATCGAACAACAACACTAAACAGAACCACATTCATAATTTGGCGAAAGATTTTTCAATTTTCGAAACTTCATTGAACAAGATAATTTCTAAGACGAAATTTCATTTGATGTCGTAAGAGTCTCATTGAAATAGCTAATATCGTAAATTGTCGTAAAACGGCATACTTTATGCTTACCATTGTCACAAGATTTCCTATTAAACGTGCTATTATGGAATTATATTTCCGACGTACCCGAACAAATTAGCTGGCGCAATGACAATATCGGGCAGACAACCCAGACATACGGCTTTCTCAGTCAGAAAAATATTAAGAGTGAAGGCAAACGAGACAAATTAAAACATTTCAATAGAGCAACACTCAACACAGACAATAAACATGCCTCTTAAAAATAGACAAAGAAGCCTTGATATTGATTCGATCGAAGATGTAAAGGAGTGCATACAAAATGTTGGCATACAGACGTTAGTTAATATCTTACAAGTAACAATGATGGTACAAAGCTATCATAACACTCACCTACAACCATCCATGTCCAAACATCGATTCATACAGTATTCAAAGGATAAGGTGTTATAGTCCCTGTCAATCTCTGGACAAGTAGATATATGATAGCCAAATAGGTAAACATTGTATATTGGACAATCTGAAATAACAATCGCGCAGCATTACATTTTTATGTGTAATTGACATTCCACCAGAGCAGCAATCGCTCCACCTAAATGTTTGTCGAAGGTTGCTTGATTAAGGTTTTAAGTTAATCCATTGGGCCATGTGATTATGATTTACCGTTACAATTGATTAAAAGGATTTTGATTGGCAACGAATGACAATTCTTAGGAAAGGGCGCATGAGCTGTTTCTATTGAGCGTTCCCTTTGGGTGGTGTCCATGAAGTATGTATTCGTTATTTAAATTGCTGACCCGGGATTGGTTGATTGACTTAACCAGCATGCTTTTGGAGCTGGTGTTGGGCAGTATTTCGTAATTTAATATTTCGGTTGATATCTGTCTTACCTGTTCGATTAAATATGATCTTATTATCAGATATCTATTAGAATAGATAATTGAATGGTGTCTCGATGCATAACGCAAAGAGCCGTTTGTGAAACATGCATGCCACAATGTCAGCCCAATAGTAAAATAAAGGTCAGAGTGACCTTGACTTTTTACCTACTGACTTCAAAACCATTAGGGTCATCTAGTGTTGCTGACCAACCACCATGTAAAGTTTTCAGAACCTTGAGCCAAGTGCTCTTTAGTTATTGAACGGATACCATTTGGTCTACCGACAGACAGACCAAGCGACAGACATGGGCAAAGCAATATACCCCCTCATCAAAGACGGGGGCATAATAAAACATCAAAAACGATATGCATCAATTAAACGAGATGACATAGACGTGGTTAAAAGTAATGAGAGAAAACAGCAATGTCATACCACTAGTTGTCGACTTCCGGTAAACAACATTAGTCATGATATCCTGTTGTTGTATCCATGAGCAATCAACAACATCGCATGTTCGGTTTTCTGGGCAGTAATGGTATGCATAACCATTGACATCTGAGTCGTAACTCGCCTTGCACTCTGTACCAGTGACGCTTGATGTGCGAGTGACTTTTGTTTGACATTTGTTAGACGGCGTACAACCGACACATGTTTGATCATGGATCCTTGGTGGCTCTGTAAAAACGTAAAATCAAGAACTTTTGTGTGAGAGTAAAAATGACTTGGTCCCACTGAGATCGTTTGCTCCTGTGATGTACTCCCGATTTAATAAATGGGCAGCGAAAGGCATCGAAAAAAGTCAACGTGGTCTAAGGGAAGCTGCGGAATAGTCATTAGAAACTTTGTGATATCCATGTCCGCGATACCTTCCGAAGCTAATTTATTTAAATCGGGAGTACATCGCCGAGGACGAAACATTTTCAGTGGGACCAAGGCATTTGTAATTCGTTTCGTGGATGGTACAAATTTCAAATTGCTGTTCCACGAAATCGTCCCAAATGATTGTCAGTAGATATTATTGTTATTTTCCTTATTTTGCTCGTTCGTTTTATTTTGGTTCGACATTGTGGTACGTGTGTGACTGATGTTTCTTTTCTTCCTTGTCATGACTTTTTTGTTCGTCTATTTCTGGTAAGTGCTGATTTCCTTGTCCACTTTTAAACTTTAAAGAGTAGAATATTATACTTTGATGAAATTTTATTCAAATGAATGGTTTCGCATTCATGGCATCCGTATACCGGTAATTTACATTGATTAAATATCTGTTAACTATTACTAGCATTGTTAAAATGATCTAAGTTACCCGTATCTGAGAACATATTTAGAATAACTTACCGTTGTCAAGACAACGCTTCATAGTAAATGAGGTCGGAACCGGTGATAGTGTCTTATTAGCACACGTGTGATAAGTACAATAATAGTCGGTGAGATCATACGTCATTGCTCTGCAACTCGGCATATCCAAACATCGAGCGGTACATTGTTCTAAAGTTACCCAATAACCTCGGTCTTCCGAAATGACATCACAAGTTCCCATGTAATTCCACATCTGGAATATTTCGTATCTCGGACAGTCTGCAAAGAGTTAGAACAATAGTTTACAATGTTGGTGAATGTATGAACGAGACATGAAGTGAAATGCACAAGATTTAATTCGAGATTTAACAACGTTTGTACATGTAATTGCACGGTTTATGTTTAGGTTGTGTAATTCATTGGCCTTACTTTATATCAGTTATGTCGGTTCATATCTATAAGCCAATTAAATATCTCAAGTATATAGTCTCATTTTTCACCACAACCAATATTTATTTCTGTTCCTTTATATACAAATACTGAAGAAATAAAAGGGTCATATGACGCTTTTCCTCTTCCTACTAAAAAGATATGAAGATATCGGATAGAGACCAACATTAACAACTCAACACAATTACACGGAGCAATGCCCACACACAACTAACGAAATCATTGTAGCCCAAGTCTCCGCCGCAAAAAAGAGGATGACCCAATTTCAAAAAGAAATAGCAAAACAACGATGATCATAAATGACTTTTTGAAACGCAGCTAATACCCGACCTAGTTCCCCATGTTCCAGGGTGCTGCAGGATGACATAGTTTAACAAATATATGCCAAAATGGAGACCCCAATCGACCAAAATGAGGCGCAACTGCGACTTGACCTAGTTAAAACACCATACCCAAACCGCGAAATACGGTCACTAAACAATGGCCCACATTGACCAGATCACGAGACACCTTTCTTAATAGTAAAAACCACGACAATGTTTGGCTTTAAAAAGTATGATAGTGAAATTCCGCAGACGCCCTAATAAAAACCAATTGGAACTAATTTATAGTCGTATAAATCGTACACACACAGGGCTTATACTTCCAGGATATATATGGCGTACCATAATATATACAGGGTGATCATTAATATATGGTAACATAAATAACTTTAAAAACTTTGTCAGTTTCTAAGATAATATATGTTGTTATATGCTATAATTTAACATAATAATTTATGCATGTAAGTTTTATTCAGACCATAACTCATTTTCAAAGGTTACATATTATTTACATAGCATTTTCCTTAATTCTGAAAAACCGCCAAAATGAGCAGCAAATAAATCGTTAATTACCGATTAATTCCTTGCATTTTACCCGTTGATGCTTCCAAGTTGACATTGTATAGTAGTTTTTTTAAATCAATTAATTATAGGGGTAAAGTCCAGTGAGTGTAGGGGTCAAATTTTCCGCGAATTTTTTCCAGATCGCAAAATTTCCTGGAATCACTAAAAATGTACGGCATCATTGATGACATTTTGACATCATATTCACAGAGCATGCATTTATTATCCAGATCTTGGAGTCATAAGCTTTGAAATAAGGGTCAAACCACTACTCTATCATTAAATCTGACAAAGTTATTAACGTTATTTATGTTACCATACATTAATGATCACCGTGTATCATGATTATGTAACGAATACCATAAGAAAATGATTGGTCTCATATAACATTGGCATATACCAATAAAAAGTAAAAATTCCATGGTCATATTATATATAAGCCGTTCTCAAGGAAAACCGGGCTTGGTGACAAAATAACGAAAATCATGATACTATTTCGTTAGAAAGATTAGACTCTTATGAAAAGTTTCAGAATTACATACATTAATAGAGTTATAGACTCTTAAAGCCAACCACTTCGACCAAGTGAACATGACTTTTGTCTCATTTTAGACATACTTCTAAAGTAGTATTACATATTAATTACTATACATGTAATAATGTCACTAAGCAAGGAAAGCGGCTCATATACTAGTACTGATATATGACAATGTCATATGGGATCAATTATATTCTCGTGGCATTTAATTGTAATGTTAACATACATATATTATGGGACATCCTGTACTAATAATGAAAAGCCGTGATACTACACTATTAAAAATATTCACTTTGTCAAGGACACAATAAACAGGGCTTACCATGGATCACTAGTAAAGTGTAAATACATACCCGTGTTACAAGAGTCGCGAAGTACGATGTCGAAATGACGTCTATTAACCCATGAGCATTGGTATAGCTTACATGTACCACTTGTACGGTTATACATCGACATAGAGCTGTCAGAATCTGCAAATACGAACATCAACGGTGGTATTCACAAGCCATTTTAAGGCGTAAAGAGAGGCAATATAATTACAAATCCTAATCGAAAGGTGTAAAGGGAGACAATCTTATTACAAATCCTAATCAAAAGGTGTAAAGAGAGACAATCTAATTACAAATCATAATCAAATGGTGTAAAGAAAAGCAATCCACTTAAAGGTATAAAGGGAGACAATCCAATAAATAACATAAGTAAGAAAGATATTTTTGAAAACAGGGTCTAATTTCTGGACATAAGCAAAATCGGATTTTCAACTTAATTTGATGATATTTCTTCCAATAGATTTTAAAAGCATTCTACTTAGGTGTCAAGTGAATACAATACCTGCCGAACTATACATTATACAATGTAAAGTAGTTTTAATATCCAACATTCTTTAGTAAAACGTCAACTGTTTAATTCATATAATACTTTGTGAAGTTATTTACTTGACTTGACTTGGGCAATGTAAAGGAGTTTTAATATGCAAATCTGTAACGGTAAGACGCCAACTGTTTGATTCATATAATACAGCGCATATTTTACGCTACTCAAGTAAGGCCTACTTGCTATCTACTGCGCATATTGTTTGTAAACTATGTGAAGTCGTAGTAATGCCTCATGTTGTCGCTTTGATCACCGTTTAGGCACATACTATATCGTCCTGCAGAGGGGATTTAGGGAACATGGTCGGGTCTTATCAGTGTTTATTCGGTCACTTGGGATCACCGCTATTGTGTAATGTCTTTGTGAAATTGGGTCATCTTGCATTTTTGCGGCGGGAACTTTGGATTTGAATGATTTTGTGTGGTTGTTTATTGGCATTGCTCCGTGTAGTTGTATTGTGATGCCACTGCTTTCTGCTTTGAGTAAAATCTTCCATGACCGATTTCCTAATATCTTATTTGGCAATGCAAAGTAGTATTGAAATGCAAAAAAGGAAATCAGATATGGAAGGTAGCACTCAACCTAATCAGCCGAACACAGATATCAGAAACACCACTACATAACTTCTCTGAGCAATGTCCACACATAAGCCAAACAAACAATTAAAAGTCCAAGTCCCCACCAAAAAAATGCAGGATGACCCAATTTCACAAAGAATTATTGCGTTTATAATTAAGTAAAACGATAATATGATAATAACCAATCAGTGTATATAAAACATACCGCCATTTTTCATGTTGGCACAATCCTCCGTTCTCAGCACTGAAGTCTGGTTGTTATATGTGATACATTTATCATTCGCCGTGCATCCCACACATTCCTGTGTCACTGTCGCCCCTGGGCACTCTAATAATAGGAAAGTAAAATACTAGTAAAGTAGTTTAGTTGATTTGTAAATGTAACGTTCATTTGAAAGACTTTAGCGAATTATGAAAGGAACGGTTTAAGCTGCTTTTCAGCAGCATGCACCATGCAAACAATTTGGAAAATATTATTCGGTTAGCCTTCATGGACAAACACCGTACTCAAAACTCAATACAATTTTTTTTTTTTGCATAGTTCTATGAATATGGCATACCTACCATCAATACACCGTCTCCTCGTGAAATAGTAACCCGGATCATACGTGTAGTCATCACAATCATGCAACAAACATCTATAACATTGAAGAAAATGATTAAATAAATGAAAACATCGCATAACATTGAAGAAAATGATTAAATAAATGAAAAAATCGCATAACATTGAAGAAAATGATTAAATAAATGAAAAAATCGCATACCATTGAGGAAAATGATTAAATAAATGAAGAAATTGCATAAAATTGAGGGAAATGATTAAATAAATGAAGAAATTGCATAAAATTGAGGGAAATGATTAAATAAATGAAGAAATTGCATAACATTGACAGAGGAAAATAATAAAATAAACGAAAACATTGCATAACATTGAGGAAAAAGATTAAATAAACGAAAACATTGCATAACATTGAGGAAAATGATTAAATAAATGAAAACATTACATAACACGCATGGTATTTCCATCCTTATAAAGCACAGTGAAACAGTGGTTAGTCAAATCACAGGCCTACGAATTATATCACAAAAAACAGCGTCTGATTAGGAACATATGCGCTGTTTTAACGAGAATTGATATTTCGGCTAACGGTATGAAATTCTTCTTCTATTTACCCTGAATACATAAATACATATTCTTTCCTACAGTTGACGATATTTACGTCTAATATTGCATAGCTTCTATTTGATGTAATTGGAGTCAATTCTAAAATGTTGATTCGCAAGTACTGGCTATCGGTGGTACTGTAATATCACTCTAAACCTGCTATTTTAATAAGCTGTAAATTTATATTCTCTCTGCAGAATGATGTAATTTGAGCACTTTAGTAGATTCCCAAATGTGTAAAACACCATAAGATACAATGTAATAAACACAACCAGATGGTTGTTGACAAAATAACAATTTGTAAACAATAAATGCATGATTTAAAGTCTAAGGGGCGCTACTCTTACGAAATTAGTACTTTGTTCACCATACACTTTAATTTACTTAATACCATATTTGGTTAAATATTTTCACATATATAATTAACATTGATTCGTCAAGTATTGGTCATTTGATAAAAACAGCCTACCACTGTATTTGATGGATGATCGGCAAATAGATGAAGGGGCAAAAATGTGGCTTTGGGTGTAGACTATGGTGACCTCGCATAACAGTGTTGAGAAGAAACCGATAACGGACGAAAACACCATTATAATGAGCAAAAACGTTATTCATTTTATCACGTTATTCTCAACATTGATAACTCTAATGGTAAAGGTTGTAACTAGGTCATTCATAATTGTAATAGCTGGAACTAGGTAGTTTAACCTTTTGACTGCTGGTACTTGAACGTTTGACTTTATGACAGCTGAAACTAGGTCTTTAGTGGTTAGGTCAAACGTGATTGAGTTTTGGCTGTCTCGGTCTCATGTAATAACCGCTATTCAATAATTTCTTTGTCAAATTGGACCATTCTGCATTATTTCGGCGGGGACTTGGGATTATGATTAATTGTTTGGCTTATGTGTGGGCATTGCTCAGGGTAGTTGTATCGTGGTGTTTCTGATTTCTGTGCACGGCTGGTTGGGTTGAGTGTTACCTTCCCTGTCGGATTTTCTCATACATTTTTTAGGTTTATTTACATTTCTGCTTGTCATTGTGTCGTGTTATTGTGGTATGTGATGAATGTTCTTGTTCTCTTTACTGGACTGTTTAAGAGCTACCTGCCCTGTGCTATGTTTTAGTAGATATGTGCTTTGTATTTCATACCGTGGCTATGTTCGAGTACCTCAAACATAAATGGATCAAAATGTCAGTTGCTTGATCTACGAATATGACTGAAACATATGTTCAAAACAAGTCGCTGGCTTAGAATGACAAGGTCGCAACTACAAAAGCAATAGCTTGAGAAAACAAGAAAAACTGTCTGACAACCACTCTTTACTTATGTTAAAACAAGCTTCAGATTGGTCAACAGGTCAAGTTCCGATCTTCATACAAAAAGGTTCATAAGAAATGCCTTATGATTTAGATTTCAAATATGCATTAGTCTTATAACGTCGTGCCACTTAAGGTCGCAAGTAGCACTTACAACCTTCTTATTCTAAGCCAGCGAAGTGTGGTCGATACAAAAACTTACATATTATTAGTTCCATCATAACGAATTGTTACTCCTCTACAGTTGTCTGTATCCAAACATTTACTTCTACACGACTGCCATGACTTGTCGTTATAAATATGTTCTATCACAGTACATGTACCTCTGTAGTCTTGCATTGTAAATACCTCATACTTAGGACACGCTGGAATATACAGTATGAAATATACAGTAATACCAGTACTCCTTATTCGAATATTTTCATTTTGTCTTATATACGTTGGGTGATCAGAAAGTAATGAGACAAACGCTGTAAAATACGAGGGCCTCGTAAGTTTTATTTTAAAAACAAAATATATTCTCTATCCATCTGCATAAATCGTCCATCACTGCCAGATATATTCATTATTTTGCAACCTTGGGTACAGTGACTCACCACACATTAACGACGTAAATGACGCCACATCAGTACCTTGAGAACTATTCGAGCGTCTTATTGTCAATGCTCTGAAAACCGCTTATGTCTCTAAAACTATTGGATTTGCTCGAAAAGATTATCTTTGGATACCCACGCTACATAACTACAGCATGTAGTAGTATAACATAGCCTAAAGAATCGAGTGTGGGTTCTGGTGATGAAAAAGTTATACCCAAGGTCTTGTCGAATATGGTTAAGATGCTGTTTAGTATATTGTTTGTGGCGCATTTTTGTCGTTGCCCTTTGCAACAAGTATTTGATTCTTCTTCACCGTGTTCCAATTGTTGTCTGCTGTTTCGATTGAGAGTTGCATTTCCAATCCGTGTTATGACATATGCTATCACTTATTTTTCATTGTATCCGCTTACTTTCGTAATGTTTAAACATTAAACTAACACTATTCTGGTCCCCTTTTAGGGAAAAAATATCTTTGTTCCCTTTTAGGGATACATTATAACGAGATAATTTTAAAACATCAACGTCAATTTTCCAGACAAACATAACACTTCTTACCCGTCGAACACGATTTTCGATACACAATGTGATTATCTTCACCATTCCTGTCGATGTGTGCGCAGTCTATATACTGGTATTGTCTACTGGTTGGATTATACCTACACGGATAAACACGTGACTCCTTTGTTACCAAATTACAGACACATTTGTTAAGAAAAATCGATCTAATCAGACCAGAAGTACACAGTGGACAATACTAGAACAATTGATATTTGCAACACCCAAACAAAATTTTGTAACAACATCTTCTATAGTTGCCTGTAGAGTGCAAAGTGTTTATTGCAAGTGTAGGTTGAAATTCAAGATCAGGTGTTCGTTTCCAACGCAAAGTGCTACGTAGAGCTATCCACGGGAGACAATCCATGTCTTCTATATTTAATTGAACGGGAGGTTACTGAATGAAGGCGCTTGGTAGCTCTTTCCTTAGGCAAAGAACACATGATTTATATTTTAGATTTATATAGAAAAAAGTTGATCTTACCAAATTTGTTTCACGGTGTCGTCAGATATGAGTGGTGAGGTATCTATATTGAATGGTTGTATAACATCGTTAGTGGATATATAATGAGCTCCTGTACAAGTGTTCTCAGGTTTACAATTCATACACGTCTGTACAGTAGGCGTTGCACAGTCTACAAATAAAACATATTACTGGCTTAGAATGAGAAAGTCGTAAGTACAAAATCAATATTTGATAAAACAAGGACACACGGTTTGAAAATTATTTTTTAAACATGGAAAAATAAGCATTTTCAACTTCAGTTGGTTCAACAAGACTAGTTCTGATTTTCGTGGAAATAGACGCATAAGAAGCGCCTTGTGATGCTGATTTTAATTCAACTGCTATTCTATAATTTCTTTGTGAAATTGGGTCATCCTGCATTTTTTCGGCGGGGACTGTTCGATTGTTTCTTTTGATTATAGGTGGACACACAGGTAACAGTATCGTTGAAAAAAAAATTGATTTTTTTTTCTCGAAATTTAGGTATTATATACAAGGTATATTTGCCCTAAAAACACAGATTTTCAAAGTATCAAAAAACAAAAATTAGCTTTCGATACATTCAATAACTAATTATATTCTTACGCAACATTGTTAAAACTACTCGCATGCAAAATTCCATCGAAATTGATCAACTTATTAAAAAGTTATGCCATAAAGTTTAGATCCCTGTGTCCAGCCGGTTCGAAAGGTGCATTCCGATAAAACCAAAAATACAAATTTCGAGGATAAAAACCTTCATATTTTGTATTTATCGTCATGAATAAGCATAATAATGCGGTAGAATTGAAGGACGCAACAGTTCGAACAAATTTACCGTGGTGAAATATGCGAGCTTCCGTATTAGCCGCGAAACAAATCATCTGCACATTTTATTTAGTCAAAATGTTTTTATTTTCACCATGTTTGTCCGAAAGTTGCGAATGATTTCCATTTTGTGACAACGACTTTCATTGGTTATAAAAATACATTCGGAATATCTCTAGTCGTCGGACACTCTAAAAACCACACCGACCGTCCTTGCAGCGTAATTCGAATTACGCCGTCGAGAGTTAAAATAAAAGTTTAAACGATGCATTTGATCGTTTTGAGGTAAATGTAAAGCATGATTTCAAATGTTTGCAAGGCATTATGCTGTATTTGTCCCCCACACAGCCTTTTTGTACATGATCAACTCACGTAAATGCCGTAGTCTATGAAAACAAATTGCACCCTTTCGATTTTGCTCTCAATTTCCTTGCAAGTATACCTTGTATATAATACCTAAATTTCGCGAAAAAAAAATTGTTTTCAATTTTTTTTTTTCAATTTCTTTTTCAACGATACTGTTACCTGTGGGTGGACAATGCTCAGTGTAGGTGTGTTGTGATTTATCTGATTTCTGTGCTCGGCTGGTTAGGTTGAGTGCTATCTTCCCTGTCTGATTTCCTCAGACCTTTTTTAAGTATGAATCAATATTATACGGTCGTAAGTAGTATGTATGACATTCTCATTCAAAGCCAGCGGTTTTCTGGTGGAGCATTATGTATGTTCTTCAACATAGGTTAACCAATTCTGGTAAATTCAATAAGCGAAAACAAATCGGAAAAGAACAATATACGAGGACATCGGACAGGGAATGCTGCGAGGGGTATTTCATTATCAATGCAGTTGTTTCAAAGTTTCACCATTGTTGCATTATAATTAGTAAAAGCAGTTAAAAATGCGTTCCCTATAACTTTGATCGTTTTAATCAATTCAGGAATATCATACATTAAACGAGAATCAATATTGCTTAAACTTCTCAAATTTTCAACAATAAGCTCCAACTTATTACCGAGAAAAGAATGAAAACATCTTCCCGTAAGGAGCCAAAATAGTCACAAGTTGTTTCACTTTGGCCACATAATGATAAATCGCTGGAAGCGATAAATTATTTTTGGTGATTTAAATATGTTTTTGACATTATAGAGACATATTTGCGCACACTTTCTTCTGACAAATTAAAATAATTGATAGTGCTTTGTACATTAAGCTCATTTAATGTGATAGTAGGGAAAAATATGCTAGTTATAGGGAATGCCTCTTAAAAGCCTTGAGTAATCATTATTACGTGTATTGTCTGACATTTGGTAACTGAATAGTGAGCCACATTCCAATAGGATGGACTTCAAATGTGCGACGAGAAACTCACAAACTACATACATTAATCTCCACGGTGTCTCTCATTGTTAATGCTTCAATATAGTTTATACCGTCTTCCCCAGAATAAAATTCCCCCTCCCTTTTTGAGAAAATATGTATTTTTTTTATTTTGAAAATCGTATACTTATCAATAGTTTGCTATTGGATCGACTTTATCAATAACATAGACATTTGTTTTATTTTCCACCAATGTTTTTGAAATAGAATAAGAAAAATCCCTGTTTGGCCCGCGGGGCGTTTAGTCGGGTGAATACGGTAGTTATATTTATTCTGGGCGTAAGTTAATATTTAACAAATCAACCATGTCTTTGAGGCCAATATGGAAGTTTATGGACTGGACAATAATGCAATAATATAGACCGGATGACGTCACATTGAAATAAGAAGTGAATATGCAAATGAGGTATAATATTTATGTGTTTTGTAAGTTTTGAGAAGTATATTTACCAGATATGCAATATTTCCTTCTGTAGACTGTGTCATCTTGTTGAACGATGTCCGAACATGTTGAGTTGTGTAGTTTACAAACAGCTGCCGCCCAATCATGTGACATTGCTGTTAAATGAAATGGTACAATGAAACAGTACACATTATATTACAATATTATACAAAATTTTGGAAGCAGCATATCTTTGAGGCTGTATAGTGTACATAATGTATGATAAATCACATACCTCTGCATCCGGGTGTATCTAGGCATAACTCTGTACAATGTATTTGATTCCACAGTGGTTTTATAACAGTCATAGTATCACATGTTCCTTGATATTGCCACGCACTGTATACTTCATACACCTGGCAATCTAAAACATACAAACTACAGGAACTATATACTTCATACACCTGGCAATCTAAAACATACAAAGTACAGGAACTATATACTTCATACACCTGGCAATCTTAAACATACAAAGTACAGAAACTATATACTTCAAACATCGGGCAATCTCAAACACACAAAATACAAGAACTGTATACATCATACATCGGGCAATCTGAAACATACAAAATACAGGAACTATAAACTTCATACACCTGGCAATCTAAAACATACAAAATACAAGAACTGTATACATCATACATCGGGCAATCTGATACATACAAAATACAGGAATTATAAACTTCATACACCTGGCAATCTCAAACATACAAACTACAGGAACTATATAATTCATACACCTGGCAATCTAAAACACACAAAATACAGGAACTATATACTTCATACACCTGGCAATCTAAAACATACAAACTACAGGAACTATATACTTCATACACCTGGCAATCTCAAACATACAAAATGCAGGAACTATATACTTCAAACATCGGGCAATCTAAAACAGGCAAAATACAGGAACTATATACATCATACATCGGGCAATCTCAAACATTCAAAATACAGGTACTATATACTTCATACATCGGGCAATCTAAAACATACAACATACAGGAACTATATACTTCATACACCTGGCAATCTAAAACATACAAAATATAAGAACTATATACATCATACATCGGGCAATCTGAAACATACAAAATACAGGAACTATATACTTCATACACCTGGTAATCCAAAACATAAAACATACAGGAACTATATACTTCATACATCGGGAAATCTGAAAACCACACAATACAGGAACTAAATACTTCATACACCTGGCAATCTAAAACATACAAAATACAGGTACTATATACTTCATACATCGGGCAATCTCAAACATACAAAATACAGGTACTATATACTTCATACACCTGGAAATCTTAAACATGCACAATACAGGGACTATATACTTCATCCACCTGGCAATCTAAAACATGAACAATACAGGAACTATATACTTCATACACCTGGCAATCTAAAACATGCACAATACAGGAACTATATACTTCATCCACCTGGAAATCTAAAACATGCAAAATATAGGAACTATATACTTCATCCACCTGGAAATCTTAAAAATGCACAATCCAGGAACTATACTGTCCATACATCGGGCAATCTGAAACATACAAAATACAGGATCTATATACTTCATCCACCTGGAAATCTAAAACATGCAAAATACAGGAACTATATACTTCATCCACCTGGAAATCTAAAACATGCACAAAACAGGAACTATATACTTCATCCACCTGGAAATCTAAAACATGCGCTATACAGGAACTATATACTTCATCCACCTGGCAATCTAAACATGCACAATACAGGAACTATATACTTCATCCACCTGGAAATCTAAAACATGCAAAATACAGGAACTATATACTCCAGCCACCTGGAAATCTAAAACATGCACGATACAGGAACTATATTGTCCATACATCGGGCAATCTGAAACATACAAAATACATGATCTATATACTTCATACATCGGGCAATCTCAAACATACACAATACAGGCACTATATACTTCATACACCTGGCAATCTAAAACATGCACAGTACAGAAACTATATTGTCCATACATAGGGCAATCTGAAACATACAAAATACAGGCACTATTTACTTCATACATCGGGCAATCTTAAACATACACAATACAGGCACTATATACTTCATACACCTGGCAATCTAAAACATACACAATACAGGTACTATATACATCATACATCGGGCAATCCCAAACATACAAAATACAGGAACTATATACTTCATACACCTGGCAATCTAAAACATACAAAATACAGGAACTATATACTGTATACACCTGGCAATCTCAAACATACAAAATACAGGTTCTATATACTTCATACATCGGGCAATCTCTAACATACAAAAGACAGGAACTATATACTTCATACACCTGGCAATCTCAAACATACAAAATACAGGTACTATATACTTCATACATCGGGCAATCTCTGACATACAAAATACAGGAACTATATACTTCATACATCGGGCAATCTAAAACATACAAAGTACAGGATCTATATACTTCATACATCGGGCAATCTCAAACATACAAAATACAGGATCTATATACTTCATACACCGGGCAATCTAAAACATACAAAATAAATTTCTTTACATGGGAAATATATGATTGCAAAATATTAACAACATAAAATATATAACATTTAATATTTAATGTGCGGTCATGCCTATTGGCGTATTTCAAAAATCCAAACACCAAAAAATAACAGACTTTTCTGTTGTAGAAAAAGAGTTTTTTGTAAAAGACGTATGCCCCCATGGTATTTTACGTACTTGTCTAAATTGGTAAAGGCATCAGTGACCTTGAGCTTTGACTTACTGACCTTAAAATCACAAGAGGTCATCTACTAAAGTTTGAAGATCCTAGGGCAAAGCGTTCAAGAGCTATTACACGAAATCTTTTGGTTCTACCGACAGACAGACCGACTGACCGACATGTGAAAACTAATATACACCCTCATCAAAATTATCAACATTCACGTTATGGTAGTATAGTTATCTGTACGATTTCCTATTAACAAGCACAAACATCGGCAATTAATAATTACCCTGTATTTAATACATAGAGTAATTCATAGAGTATTTTAGATTCAATTAATCCTGCAACTACAGTTCACACCAAACCGCCAGAAACGATACTTCCTGTATACAAACAGTTCGATGGCTTAGAATGAGAAGGCTTCTAACGACCTTATAAGACCCATGAATGCCTATTTAAAATCCGCATTCCAAGGCGCTTCTTATGAGCCTATTTTTATAAAAATCGGAACTTGTCATGTTGACCCAACTGAAGTCCAAAGAGTTGGTTTCACCATAAGTAAAGAATAGTTTTCGACAGAAATAAGTTTTTTTTTAAATATTGATTTTGTACTCGACCTTCTCATTCTAAGTCAGTAATTAGTTCTCATCTAAGGATAAACACATTTGGTATGTTTTGTCGCTGGATTTCGCAGTTTTGGGTAGTCCAGGGACAGTAATAACTGGGTCAAGTCGCAGCAACGCCTCGTTTGGTCCCTATAAGCCGCTGTTTTGGCAAACTAGTATCTTTATAAAGCTAGGTCATCCATCTTGTTTTCAGCGGGGACGTGGACATTTTATTTTTTCGTTGTCGTTAGGTTAGCGTATCGGTGGTCATTGTGCCGCGTATTTGTGTAATGCGATATTGTAACTCGTTTGTTTTCTCTGTGATCGGCTTGTTAAGTTGAGTGCTACCTTTCCTGTCCGACGTTTTCATCATATTTTGTAATATGATGTCACTTACCTGTGTTGATAGTCTTTCTGAACGACATAAGTCCGCTATAGCTCTGTTGTGGGGCACTACATTGATACATTAAGCATTGCATACTGGCTGGGTCATACGTAGCCGTCGTACAATCGCCCGAACCTTCGCACTGTGCATGACATTCTCCCCAGGATGATACGGTAATAGTGCTGAAAGCTGCTTGGCAGCCGCCGTGTATTTCGCAGTTGTTGCATGTTTGCGTAATAGGTGCTGAAAAAATACAACTTTCTGTAAAGAACATATAGTTGCGAATGTCCCTGATTAGTAATTGCTTTCAATGGATTGCGGTGATTTTCAGTGAAATTACAGTGACAAATAACAGTGAAAATATTATTTCAATAGTTTCACTGTTTTGGAGCTGGTTCCAGTATCGAGCAGAATGAGAAACGCGATGTCTACAGCACCAAGCTTCATAATATGTGTTACGTCATTATGACCTTACTCCAAAGTCAATAAATATCCTCATTTTTGTTGATCATGAGTGGTATTCAATATTGATCTTATTTGACCTAAGGATATGGACAACTAATCAAATCACACCATATTAAACTCTTGGTCAATATCAGGCAATATGGTTGGTTATCCTTATTCTGCAATTTGATCATATCAAATATCATTCCAGACTTCGTACGTATCACATTGTAGGTGGTATGTCGTCGTTTTTGCAGGTGTCACCGGTTAGTAAGTAAGTTAATACACATTTAAGAATAGATTGGAATGGAATTACTTCTTGATGTGCGTCGGCATACCTGGCATCGTGCTTTTAAAGAATTAAGAACGTACTCAATGCTCAACTCAAACTCCGTACTGCAGTTGGAGCAACACTTCTTCGTAAATGAATGGATACATATTATATTGGGGTTAATTTACTTATGTAGATCATTTGCTACAAGTTGATGATGTTATAATAATTGTTCAAGTTTGAGCATGGGGTATAGAGTTTAAGTATGAGAACACTTTTATAATCACCGGACCTGGAACAGGTGGACTAAAACAGCTCAAAGCTTAAATTGAAGTAAAATAACATGATGCATAACTGTACCGCTTTTAAAATATATACATGTTACTCTTAAAGTGTATAGAGCTATATCGGACAATATTTTTTTTAAAGTTTCAAAAACTGAAAAACAATTATGCTTTCATATCCATTAGATCATTTTTCACTTCAGTTTTAACAGAAACTCTCTCTGTGATTTATTGGACATGCAAACTGTCCATTTTCATACGGAAGTGTTATAGAACACCCTATGAAATTATAAGAATCTTCTTTTTTTGACAATTGAATCAAAGTACACCGAACCCATTCAAAGTTTTAATTTGCACTTAAGGTAGTCTAGAAGCATACTAAAAACGATGCAAGTAATTATTTTGACATTAAATGACTGTTAGAATATAGCTCTATACACTTTAATCAAGATTTTCGCACTACTTTCTGGGCCTAATCCGGCGACCCAGATGCCATATCCAGCAGAAAGCTGACCCGCAAATAAAGGCTTAACTCGGCATTTAAAAAAGAATAAACGAAGAGTTTACCACTTAAGTCAACACACTGGAGGGACATATAGGTGTATGTTGGGTCCGGGATCATAGGTATGTCGGCATCACAATCATCAGTCACATAATAACACGTGTTGTTGTTAATGAAATTAACTCCCCTACATTGTGGTGTATCCAAGCACATTGCATAGCAGTTTTTTTGGTTGCCATACATATCTGGTCCCCTGGTCGCAAGAGAGACACAATTTCCTCTGAATCCGTTGTATTCATGCATTGAGAAATCTAGGCAATCTGAAAACCCAATACAAATTACACATTCAAGCGAATCACTTAACATAAGAAATATATTTTAAACGATACCAGATTAACAGTGTAGTGGTCACAAGCAAAGTAAGTTTTGATATTTAATATTTAACATAACATTAATTTATGACCCGGGGGTCAAAAAAGATGTTATTGTTCAATGGGAATAGAACTGCTATATCGATGGTGCCGAACCAAAACCCCGTAACTCAATTTTGGCGCGAAAACTTTGTTTGCAGCATCCGCATCTGCTAGACGTCCCGCGCATTTCTGTCTTGTCGCCATTTAAAAAGCCGACCGCGTTACTTAGATGGCGACAAGACAGAAATGCGCGGGTCGTCTAGCAGATGCGGATGCTGCAAACAAAGTTTTCGCGCCAAAAAATTAAGTTACGGGGTTTTGGTTTGGCACCGTCGATATGCAATTGGGTTTTTTAGTTATAACTGGAAGAATAATACTTTTTTCAATGATTAGAAATCATTTGTTATTGTGTTTTACAAACAATAATGGTCACTTTGAACTGTAACATCACTTTAAGCACTATACATGTATATTGCAATATATTTGATGTGGATGTTCCTTGTTTTACATGGTATATAGTTTTGCAATGCTTGGTAGTTAATATGCATATCATACTGGTGACCGATTGCACGGAGCTTAACGCAAACTATGTATAATAACTGACTCGTAAATCAAATTTTCGGGCCCATGCCCTTCATCAGGATATATTTCAATTTTCATATACTTAAGTTACATCCATTTTAAATTTTATATTCCAGTGTGTATAACAACATTATGAAAAGTTTAAAATGGATGTAACTTAAGTATATGAAAATTGAAATATATCCTGATGAAGGGCATGGGCCCGAAAATTTGATTTACGAGTCAGTTATTTGTTATACAACGAACTTTCTTTCCTATGAGAGACAATTAATATAATATATATGTATAATAGATACAAGTTTGACGTCATTTCCAGATACTCATACTGTACAGTTTACGAGATATATTACGTCAAATGCATGATATAAATCCCAGACATTTGTTTAAGGATCTGTTAAGAAACACACTACAAGTATTTATGAGCTACGTGTATTCTCCAGGAAAACCTGCTATTTTGTCATTATGTAATTACTACATGAAACAAGGCTTTAAAAAGCTCTATGATAAGAAGTAATGCAAGTAACAATTGATTCTATATTGAGTAATTTATCTGTAAAGTATAATATCATATGTACAGCTTTCAAATTTACAATTCATTATGTCGATATTATATATAGCTTGGCCAATTTGACACGAGCCTGACCTTTTGATTAGCATCATTGAACAGTCGATATTTTGCCTACGTTTACAACACCGAGTGTAGGTTTTCATAATCGGGGAGTATCACGATGTCGCTCGAGATGTAATACAAACACAAATTTGAAATACCGATATCGCACGATTTGCTTGCGGAAATTGATATATTCAAAGCAAGAACCTTGTAATATATTCTTGCATAAAGGTTTGGCAACCTATACTTCGTTGCTACATGTATGGTTATCAATTTTGGAAAGGTGATCCAATTGAGAAAAACAAGGAGTTGATATTTTTAAAAAGAAATAATATTAGTTTTCTCTGAATGCAAACAATTTCTATTTTGATATATATCTAGACAATTGAAAGATAATGCTATAACGTGATGCCGTTTTTAACAGATTATGTCTAAAATTAATTAGATGGTGCAGTAATGAAATACTTGTTAAAGTTACGCCGAATAAAGTTCTGATGACGTTTGCGACACCACACAAAAAGTTCAAATTATGGACTCGAAAAAAGACGTAAATTGCTTAAAAATCAAGATAAGTGTAATTTATTTTACATTTGCATTTTGCTTCATTAACAATAGTCTTCATAGCCATGAAAAATCTCAAAATTAATAGTTTTTGTAAAAATAGTAGGTTTTCCTGGAGACCTACTCATGTACGTGTGTTTACCGTTATAACAAGTCTTTCTCAGTACGTTCTTTGATGCGGCGACATTTGTGATAGGAAGTACTCCACCAGTATCGTAATAATGACAGCTGTATAAAGGATAAAGACAGTTCGCTGGCTTTATTAGAATGAGAATGTCGTAAGTACAAATTCGATATTTTGAGAAAACAAAAAAATGGCTGAATTTACTATTTACTTATGGAAAAACAAGCTTTTACAAATTAATTTTGGTCAGCATGAAACTTTCCGATTTTCATGACAATACGAGGGCCCATAAGAACCGCCTTAGAATGCAGATTTCAAATATGCATTGATCAGTTGTATAATGTCGTAAGCAGTAGTTACGACCTTCTCATTCTACGCCAGCGATTAGCAGCATGTCAAATAAACACATTTATTAAAAATATAAATAAGAGGTGCTACCTATCATTCAGTTACACATTACGCACAAAATCCACAGATCATTAAAAATGGTATGAGGAAATGAGACATTGAAGGTAGCACCCAACTTAATGTGTATAGAGCTATATTCTGACAGTCATTCAATGTCAAAATAATTACTTGCATCGTTTTTAGTATGATACTAGACTACCTTAATTGCAAATTAAAACTTTGGATGGGTTCCGTGTACTTTGATTCAATGGTCGAAAAATAGAAGATTCTTATAGTTTTATAGGTTGTTCTAGAACATTTTCGTATGAAAATGGACAGTTTGCATGTGCAATAAATCACAGAAAGAAATTCTGTTAAAACTGATGCGGAATTTAATCTAATGGTTATGAAAGCATAATTGTTTTTCAGTTTTTGAAACTTTTTTAAAAGATGCCTTCCGATATAGCTCTATACACTTTAACCAGCTGAGCACAGAAAGCAGTAACACCACAACACAGCTACACGGAGCAATTCCAACACATAACATTACGAAAATACTAGTAATCTAAACACCGAAGTCCCTGCTATAAAAAAGCAGGATGACCTAGTTTCACACAAAAATACAAAATACCGGTGTCCCTAAGTGACCGAATGAAACGCAGTTTAGACCCAACCTAATTCCTCATGTCCCCGCTGAAAGGATGACATGGTTTCACAAAAATATGCCAAAAATGGAGACCCAAAGTGAACTGAATAAGCCGTTACTGCAACTTGACCTAATTAGAAAAGACCATGCCCAAAACCACAAAATCCAGCGCCAAACCAATGCACAATTGGTGAAACGGTCGTGTTTTTACCTTAAGCTTTCAATGTTTGAAGTGTTTTTCTACAAACCAATACCCCAAGAACAATATTTAGTTGTCAGGGGGTGTGGAAATACAGGATATTTTATCATCAGCTGTCCCCCGCAGACCGTGGAAGGGCGGGGTTTGTGACAAAAAAAAAAGAAAAAATCCCGGTCTGTCCCCGGGGATGGGAGCAATGGGTGCAACTGACTGGAGCATAACGTTAGACACATATAATTTTAGACTGGGAACATTGACGTTTCTTTCAAATGACCAGCTGACTGATGTTTTACTACAAACAACATTTTCTTTGGCAGTGGCATTGGACGCGGACGGAATAAAAAAACATTTTCTTTGGGGTAATTCAGGATTTAGTTTCTTTGTGTTCTTTCTAGTTTAACTGTACATGTATGTGTTCTACATGTATTTCATGTATATTGCTCTATTTAATTGTATGAGCTCTCCAACACTGGAGATATTTAACCTTTATTTTTACAAGATATGCATATGACTTGAAAACCAATACGTTGATTGCTTAAGTGCGCAATTTTCCTTTGTCAATAATTCGTAACGGGTTCCAGGACATAAATTAATTTATTTGTTATACAAATATACAATAATGAAAAACAGAATTAGACAGAGGTCTTCTTCTTTGTTAACAACTCTACTGGAACAAATAGAAATCAGCAAGTGACACTCAACCGACGCAATATCTATTGAAATACATGTAGAAACAAACTTCAAAGTTGTAACGTAATAAATTATTTCAACAATTTTAATTGAAAATGGAAACAATGCATTTTAAAAAAACTTTCAGTGACATTTTAAGTGTACAAATTTGACAATGTAAACCCTTATAACATCAATAATCGAATTGGTTTGCGATGTAATTATTATTCTATAGTAATTAAAGATTTGTGAAGTATCAGCCATCGAGGACAAAACATGTTCAAATTGAAACTTTCAGAATTTGAAGATCTGCGCACTTATTTAAAGAGTGTGCGAGAGGTTCCATACGACTGCTGGGAGACCCGTCCAATAACTGCATGTGTCACATCGCTGGCTTAGAACCAGAAGGTCGTAACTACTATTACTTACGACCTTATAAGACTAATACATATTTGAAATCTACTTCAAAGACGCTTCTTATGAGCCTATTGTCATGAAAATCCGAACTTGCCATGTTGACCAAACTGAAGTTCGTAAAGCTTGTTTTACCATAAGTAAAGAGTGACTGTCAGACAGTTTTTCTTGTTTTCTCAAAATATTGATTTTTTAGTTACTACCTTCTCATTCTAAGCCAACGACATGTCTGCTGTATACTTATATCGCCGGTTTAGAATGAGAAGGTCGTAAGTACAATCAGTTTGGTCAACATCACAAGTTCCGATTTTCATGAAAATAGGCTCACAAGGAACGCCATATGATACAGGTTTCAAATATGTAACAGTCGTATTAGGTATTAAGAAGAAGCAACGACATTATTATCATTCTAAGCCAACAATGTATTTACTACAGTAGTATGCAAAAAGGTATGGGGAAATCAGACAGGAAGTTAGCACTCAACCTAAAGAAAATTAGAAACACCAAAACACAACAGTTTTTTTAATACACTTAGCAATGTCCACATATAAGCCAACGAAACAGTTAAAAGTCAAATTCCCCGCCAAAATAAATCAGAAAGACCCAATTTCACAAAGAAATTATAGAATAACTGTTATTGCATGGGAACGTATGTACAAGTAGACATATGACATTGCCACAGCAAGACAAATTAGAATTATAATCATAGTTATTGAACAACAGTAAATGTTGTTGTAGAGATGTTGTTGCCATGATGATGCAAGATTAATAGTTATAACGGATATTTCGAGAACCAATTACATGGTTTATTTGTGCTTAAGGGAGGTGCTGTTTGTTATATGGAGGGCGTCTACTAAAAGGTTGCATTATACAATCTAGCAATACCATGTGGCTTTCGGCTACAAATCGAAGACGAAATTTGCTTCACTTCGTTAACAAAAAGAACAAGAAGTAATTTATATATTCACCTATTTCTACAAAATATACACCACACTGAGGAATACAATATAACCTTTCCGCTATAAATGACAGGACCTCTATCCGTAGCTGAACCGTTTTTGCAAGCACCCTGTAACAACAGTTTAAGGTCGTTTTCCCAAGGTTTCACAGAGTGTTGGACAAAAACGGTCCAGCTGCTGATGTAATAAGAGAGCCTACATGTCGTTGAAAGTGTGTACGCAATTTCCCTTAACACGGGGAATGCTTCATAGATAATAGTCAGTATAGAAATAAAGTACTAACGGTTCTTTTTGTTTTCCAATGTTTAAACTGTTCGTCTGGTATTTGTAGCCTTTGGTGCACAAATAAAGTTGAAGAAGACAATTAGCCGTGGCTAATGATCCATAGCAATTTTAAAAACAAAGAAGTGAAATACGTACGCCCACTTTCGTTTTCGAACTGAAACAGTTTTTGTCTTGGCGCTGTAGCCCAAAATCAAATAGTATTAATTGCTACATTGAAAATAAGGATACATTACACGACATACCTTGCGCTACCTGGATTATAGTAAACGGAAGCCGCCTGTGTCCATAATGCTGACGTCAAACATTCTTGTGGTCGAAGAATATTGGTCATTTCACCTAGTTGTGCAGGCGTGAACCAAGGCGTAGAACACCGGTGACAGGATTGGGTATAAATCTTGTTGCAACCTTGGTGCGGATGGAACATAATGTAGTTATAACATGTGAAATCACAGGTTACTGTTTCATAGATTAAAAATGTGGTTTACGGCGGAATAACGGTGGATTATTCCCCGATAATTTCACAGTTCATAATTTCACAGTTCATAACGGACCATTTTTATGCACCCGGAACCGATGGTTCGGGGGCATATTAAAATCGCACCGTCCGTCCGTCCGTCCGTCCGTCCGTCAGTCCGTCCGTCCGTCCGTCCGTCAGTCCGTCCGTCCGTCCGTCCGGATTCGTTTCCGCTCAATAATTCAAGCAGTGTTTATCCGATCTTCACCAAACTTCATGAAAATGTGTAAGGCCATGAGATCTAGGTCAAGTTCGATAAACAGTCAAATTGACCTAGCAGCTTCAGAGTTACGGCCCTTGACACATAGAAAAATGGCGTTTTTTTTGGTTTCCGCTCAATAACTCAAGCATTTGTCATTGGATCTTCACCAAACCTCATGAAAATGTGAAAGGCTACGAGATCTAGGTCAGGTTTGATAACCAGTCAAATTGACGTAGCCACTTTAGAGTTACGGCCCTTGACACATAGAAAAATGGCGTTTTTTTTTGTTTCCGCTCAATAACTCAAGCATTTGTCATCGGATCTTCACCAAACCTCATGAAAATGTGTAAGGCTACGAGATCTAGGTCAAGTTCGATAACCAGTCAAATTGACCTAGCCGTTTTAGAGTTACGGCCCTTGACACATAGAAAATGGCGTTTTTTTTTGTTTCCGCTCAATAACTTAAGCATTTGTCATTGGATCTTCACCAAACCTCATGAAAATGTGAAAGGCTATGAGATCTAGGTCAGGTTTGATAACCAGTCAAATTGACGTAGCCACTTTAGAGTTACGGCCCTTGACACGTAGGAAAATGGCGTTTTTTTTTGGTTTCCGCTCAATAACTTAAGCATTTGTCATTGGATCTTCACCAAACCTCATGAAAATGTGAAAGGCTATGAGATCTAGGTCAGGTTTGATAACCAGTCAAATTGACGTAGCCACTTTAGAGTTACGGCCCTTGACACGTAGGAAAATGGCGTTTTTTTTTGGTTTCCGCTCAATAACTCAAGCATTTGTCATCGGATCTTCGTCAAACCTTTTGAAACATGAAAAGGTGTACGGCCATAAGATCTAGGTCATGTTAGATAACAAGATTTCAAATTGACCTACACGCTTAAGAGTTATGGCCCTTTACACAAAGAAAAATATGTCAATATCACATTTGTCCAATATATTATGACACATCTGTGACGGTGCTGATATCTTAACGTTACGTTACTATCAAAGCATGCACGGGGGCATGTGTCGTCCTATGGAGACAGCTCTTGTTTTAAAAACAAAATTCCCCGCCGCCAAAAATAAAATAATAAGCATTTTCACTTGCACTCTTAATCTTTAACAAATACCAGAACATTATATGTACATAAATATAAAAAGTGGACGAAATTGAAGCCATTGCAGAAGAACTATTTGATTGCAACTCGACGCGTGCATGGCGGGAAAACGACGTCACGCAAAACATTTGAGGTATATAGTGGAGTTTCCCATCATTTAAGCTATTTGAAGCATGAAATAAATAGAATATTAGTATTTTACCGTGAATGATCGTTTGATAATTCACCTCATGAGCAGCTGACTTATATTTTCACTCGTGGCTACGACACTCGTGAAAATATTACATCACGAGGTGAATTATCAATCGATCATACACGGAAAAATACAAATATCCTCTATGTATTCTATGTGTTTAAGTTTCAAGCAATGGTAAAACATGTCCAGAGTGTTAAAAAAGATCGATCCTAAAGTTTTGGTTTCAATAGTCAATATTTTCTGTCGTCATATGGGATTAAATAGCCAGCAAAGCTGGCTATTGTAAATACCCATACCAATAATGTCCACGTGCGTATCTTCGTCGAGTCTCTGCCGGTACTAATGCTTTCAGAAAAAGTTATTTCCGGTCAAAAATTTCAGGCAGTTTTCCGAGGTGAATGGTCCTTTGAAAATAAAAAAAATAGTAATCTGTAAACGGTTACCCCCTATCATTTTCTTTCGAATTATAACCATCTTTAAAAATATTCAATAAATAAAACAAACTATTTAAAAAAAACGTAGGGACGTAAGAAATACGCTACTGTACTGGATACACGGCGTGATGTCATGACGTCACAAATAACAGGAAATGACGTCATACCTAAAGTACGCCAAATAAACTAATGACGTTACGTTGCAATGTATAACAAATCAGTATAATATAGGTAAAACTCCAGGTTAAGGATGCCTACACTTATTCCAAACATAAACCACAGATGCATAGCCAATCTAAATGTTTGAATAATTATTATTTCTGGTCTAAAATTTAAAGAGGAAAAGTGATCAGTTGCTGATCAATAATTATCTTTGTATATTTTATAACATCTCAATTCAACTCATATTTAGTCAGTTTCTATCTGAAACATAGCTTAGCAGATATCCAATGTGTATTTAATCCCTCGTTTAGGCGGTGCCTTAGTTCATATTAAAAATATATATAAGTTTCAGGTCAAATCCCAGAAGATTCTGCCTCTGTTTTAATCTTTCTGGCATTATAATATACATTTATACATAGCTCAAATGAAATGAAGTATGACCTAAACATTTTAGCACGCTTCAAGTGAAATGGGAGATATTTTTTAACATTCAAACAATGGCTCAGAAATATACATACATAAGTTAAGTTAAGTTACCAATTTTCTAGGGCTCTTTTCAGCTGTTAGGCCGCTCAAGCGCCCTTTGACATTTCAACTCCCCTGGTCATTGTGCTACATATGAAAACCTACACTCGTGTCTCCATGAGGAGACTGTTTCTCTCCTGTGGTGTGGCAGCCAACATCGATCTGCGGCGCCCAGGAATAGACACTGCCCTCATAAGTACCATTTTACACCATGGTGGAGTGGAGCTGTGGGTCTTGCTCAGAGAAATTAACCAGTGGTCCTGAGGGGATCGAATCCGGGACCTCTCGATCCTGAAGCGCGAACCCTACCTCTAGGCCACCGCTCCTCACATACCGTTGGCTTAGAATAAGAAGGACGTAGGTTACCAATTTAAAAAAAACATTGAGAAAACAAGAAAAACTGAAAAGCTTTTTTCCTCTTTAGTTTGGTCAACATGACAAGTTTCAGTTTTCATGAAAGTATGCTAATAAGAAGCGCCTTATGAAGTCAATTTCAAATATGCATTAGTTTTATACGACCTTCTCATTCTAAGCCTGTGAAATGTGTTTTACTCACAATTATCTAGCACATTAAGTACTATAAAGACACTATATCGTAGTAGCGGATTGGTGTTACCTTGTTATTTGTCATAGTGCATTGTTTATTTTCGTCCCATTAATACAAATACAGACAAAAATACAATGAAACACATATCATACTAAAACATATCGTTGTATTGCCACTCTAATCAGACTTATAAGAGACCAGCATTAAAAACTGAATAAACATATCGATGGCTTAGAATTAGAAGGTCGTAACTACCAAATCGATATTTTGAGAAAACACTGAAAAACTGTCTGACATTTAATCTTTACTTATGGTAAAACAAACTTTTACAACTTCATTTTGGTCAACATGACAAGTTCAGATTTTTTTGACAATGGTCTCATAAGAAGCGCCTTGTGATGCTTATTCTAAATATGCATGAATCTTAAAAGGTCGTAAGTGGCACTTACGACCTTCTAATTCTAAGCCATCGATATATTACCTTCAAACACAAAAATGCTAATGGAACATGTTATTGATAATTATTATAATGACGTTATAAACCAATCAATAAATTACCTGAGGTGCAGTCTCTAACGTATATGCGAGAGTCTGGGTCATACACTGTTGCCGTCCCGTCTGATAGCGTACACGTCTTATTAACATTGCGGAATCCGACAAGTCTACAGTTTACGGTGTCAAGACATAAAGCAAGACACTCGTGTTCTGACCAGATTGGGTTATGTACTGTTCCACTGATTGGAGTAGCATCACGACGATACGTAATAGAAAACACCGGACATTCTAAAATGAAAAACATATACGAATGGTTAATTTGCGTATTTTATAAATGTGTATATTGAAGCACGAAAACAACGAATTTGTTTACATGCATGATCAATAATAAATAATCGTTTTGCAGTATCACTTCAATATTAGTATTATACATGATATCTTTATTATTAGATACTTTAAATGACAGCAGTAAACATCACATGTATAACTTCTCGATATGCGTTACTGCTTGGTACCCAATGCAACCATGCAAAATATGTTGCCCAATGTAATCATTATTCGTAGATCGTAGAAATGCATCTTAATGCTGAACAGCTAGGACACAAATGCAATGTTGTGCAATGAGAACATATAACCGATTGTAATCTTGATAAGTCCGGTATTTGACATAAAACATGACTTTGTTTGCGATAAGTTCCAGTGCAATCGCGGTGTTCATAACAGAAAGTCATCGATTCGAAATGGTACACTCGGTAATCACACACTTACGGCGCCTACAGTCGAAAGCAAGATATCAATGGAAACCGGACGTTGTTGCCTAAACCATGGTCAGTATAATAGTTTAACGTATTGGATAAAAAGACAAAAAACAGCAAATACTGTACAATCATTAATTTTCGTATGGATCAAAGTTCGTGGATATCGTGGTACAAATTTAACCACGAAATCAAGTCCCATTGAACATATAATTTTGACCCTTGTATTTATTACATGAAATGCAACATCCATGAATAAACATACCATTGAATCAGTCTTTTTTACCAAAACCACGAAGTTAATTTCGTTCCATCGAAATTAAATGATTTTACAATAACCTGTTTGACATAGGCGCCGCCATTAGAAAAGACGAAATGCGACCCTCACGTGATGTTTTCCCCTATGAGTATAATTCAGAATAATCGCCTTAAATTTTACTGGATCTATTTGGTTGTACATTTTGGACTACATTTTATATAATAATGGTTGGAAATTTATGTCCCAACAATATTTCATTCATATGTAAACTAACCAGTCACATTATTCTGACTCCGGGCGAACCAATACTTAACTGGAACTGTCATAATTTTGCTGAGTGTGATAAAGATGGCGAACCAGTACTGATAGATCTGGAACTGCCATAATTATTCTGCGTGTCATTAAAAGGAAACAATATATTACGTTGGTATCCTTTCACAACCGAGGATAAAAAATCGTAACCTTTCGACTAAGACACGTGTGGTTTTGTCCACAACTTGGTCTCCTGGCCCCGTGTTCACAAAGGATCAACTGATCTGGAACAAATTTGTTCCTGACAATAAGTTCCTATTATTTAGAGGGTTTTGTCAACTTTTTTTTGGTTTGTAAACAATTACAACTAATATAATTATAGCCTTGTAAAGAATGCCTAATCTACTTCAAGTTAACATGTTAAAAATATTAAGACCATTATTTTTTATTGCAAAGGTTCATTATTGTACTTGAGACTGAAGTTGATCCTAAACAGCGAGGCTTCGTTTTTAAAACCGGGATCAAACCTTGTAGTATTAGTATTTTTATAACTAACTAAAGAATCCTATTTGAATTTATTTCAAATTGAATAACAATGTCAAGCTTTACATTAACATTTATCACATGACTTTCCTTGTATTCAGGTTAGTATAGCCAGTACGTATAAAGTTATACGTACCACGTGTAGTATAAGATATTGATTTTTTACAATAAATCGATGCGTATTTTGCGTTTTTAGTGTCATATGATAAAAAGAATCTGTCACTCATTGGCAATTGATATATTTATATTAAAATCGTTCAGGAAATATTATTAAGCTCGCCAGAGGCTCGCTTAATAAAATTTCCAAAACTCGTTTAATATAAATTTATATCAATTGACAACTCGTGATAGATCCTCTATATCTACAGAATTTCGAAGGTTATATATTTGATCCTGATCCTGAAAACTAATCCTTTGTGAACTTGGGCATGTTGGGGTCAGAGAGGTAGTTACCTGTGTTAGTTGTGCGTCGATATGCCGTCGATGCCATACTATACTTAACATATATGCAATTAGATAGCGAACAAGTATTTGCACTATACTCGAATACCCCGTGATTACAGCTGAAATCGGCGTCACATGCTGAGTTACAGGTCTGGCCAGCATTAACGCCTGTGATGTTTTGGTAAAATGGATCACACATTGCGGACCTTCCACAATTTATGCAAACTTGCATATCCCCAAAGCCTGTAAGTAAAGAAAACAACATTCGTATTCGTAGCTTCACAGTAATTGACATTACGCCAGTTGTCAATCTGTTCCCTTTAATCACGTGGTCCAATGGACTAACTTGAAAACCTTCGCCAAGCAACCTTCGACAAACAATTAGTAGGAGCGACCTCTTCTCTTGCGTAAAGTCAATTAGTTGGAGCGACCTCTCCTTTTGTGTAATGTCAATTGGCCAGAAATCAAATGTAAATGCATAATTGGATATTTGAAATTATTCAAGAATTGAGTCAGAAAATTAAAGGACTACGTTTTGGTTATACATGTATGTAAAACATTGAAATATTTCGTAATCCAATAGATTCAATGGACGAAATGAATCAACACGGAAGCGTTTAAGGAGATTAATTAGGACATTTTATCTCCTATGTAGGACTTAAAATCCCCTAATTAGGATTGTTGTTTAAAGAAAATTATGATTTGGCAACCAGGACGCTTCCGTAGATCAAAGATAAGACCATTGCAAATTTAACTGTTTATCCTTTTTACGTACACGTACATACAAATTTCTGTGTCAGTACACCTACTGAAAAGTTCAGCTACATTTGTAATTTTATCAATTTTTACAAAAATGGTTTCAATGTGAAATATAACGCGTTGATTGTCCCCGCAATAAGCAACCCCAGCGCACAATTTAAGTGGGATGGACATGGAATTAAGGTAAATAAACGATATTTAAATTAATTTCCAAAATTGATTGAATTTGATATTGGATTCCACCACCTTCGATCATTTGCATGTTTAGGAGCTTGGTACCATATCGTTCGTGTCGTTTGAATTTGTAATGCAATTCCTATTCCCTTAACCTATGATTAGGTCTATTTTGTAATAGTTCACTTCCGTTTGTTAATGTTTGATCTTTCATTCGGAAATTATTCAGATTTGGATATCTCACAGTATCAGGTTGTTTTGTAGTAAAATTGGTAATAATCATAATAAAAATGAAATACATTGTAGTTTTAAATCATACTCATATGGAATTTTGGCCACCTAACGCTGGAAATTTGGTCTATATTGAAAAAAAATCCAAGGCGATGATTAAATCACCTTGACAAAAATTAGCAGTGGTGATTATATCCATTGAAAATGCCAACGTCAATTTTAGCAAGAAGGCCAGCTTTACGTTAATACATTAATATTAATACTATAATGTATCACATAATTTCCGTCGTATACGAGTATAATTATGTCATTATAGCGAGTACTACATTCTTATACTACACATGTACAGTATAACGTCATTATTATTTCAATAAAAAGACACGTACTTTTGCGTTAATAATGTCACATGGTATAAAAAATGTATAACTCGTAGGCAATTGATATAATATAATAAACTTGTTGAGGAAATATCATAAATTATTTGCAGGGGCTTAGCTAGGCATACGCAAATACGCACGTGCGTACGCTGTTTGAAAAACTGACAACATTCAAGTGATCAAAAATGCAATGCCTAACCCAGGTAAGGCATATTTTCCATGTGATAAACTGTAATTTATATCGGAAACTCTATTAAAAGTACCTTAAACGTTACGAATTAAGCGTTTGCAACTTTAATTTTTTTTTAACTACTCAAGAATGCATAGTTTTACATAGGGCTTCGTAGAAATAAAAAATATCCGAGGAAAGATGTCCCCCGGAGACCCCTAGCAACTCTGGATTATCGTGTGCGTACGTTGGAAACAAGTCCAGCTACGTCCCTGGCACCAACAAAGCGGGTACATATATCCAGGCCCTATATTTCTCTGGCTTAGGGTGAGAGTTTACGAGGGGATTATCTCCTGCATGACCTGGACAGGGAGTTCACCATAGGTTTGAAAGAGTTCAAAATCATCCCTTCTCTGGTGCAGGGATTCAAATGACTGGCGTTATATTCAGCGCCGAAGAATTCTAGCTTCAAATCAGATTTGTCGTTAACATGCGTGAACTCGTGATTCATGCACTGTAGAACTAGATCCGTAAAATCAAATACGTGAAAAACGTGCAGAAATTACAAATGACGTCAAAAATCGAATCTCCGATTTACACGTGATTCACGTAACGTTGGTAACACCAAACGACGAGTGCGTGCAAAACGTGTAAAATCGATACAAATGAAGTTATGGAAATTTAAATTACAAGTTATACCTCGCAATGAATATGAAGATAAAATGTGATTGTGAACGCGGAAGATTAGAATGTCCACCATGTAGAGAGTCAAATAAAGAAATAATTATTGATCTTTTGCGTAGCGACCAATTAGAATCTATATACAGTCTTTTAGGGTAATTCTGCGCATCGGGTAATTCTGCGCACCCTAACTTTTTATTTCTTACAAACTTTGCTGGGTCGATTCCCTTCGGTCATCAAGTGTTTTGTAGGCGTGTGTTACTTATGTAAAGTTGTATAATCATATCAAGGAATTCGGATAAGTATTTCAACGAAATTTTTACCAAAATGAGTGTCAACGGCGATTTCTTTAATTTGACATACCACGTGACACATAAATTGAATAAAAACACTTTTGTAAGGGATGTTGATTCCTTTTTTGTCAACATTGTCTTTATAGAACAGTTTGTAAATAGAAAATAACTTTTGTTGAGGATAGGAACAGCCTTGAAAACGACCCGAATTCTGGTCAAAAGTCGAATGTAGCAATGAGGATATTTCGTGTACGGAAGACTTTGTGTGCCTTTTCATTACCATTAGATGACCGACGATACAAGTTCCAGGGCACCGTTTTATCAAAGAACTTACGAATATTTTAAACTTACGCCCAAATTTAAATTTCTTATAATGCGTTTACATCTGCAAATGAGGGAAATATATTGTTTAAAATCATTAAACGAATTAATTAACTGACGATTTTACCTATCGCTTTACTAGAATTTGAAGCAGTTACATATTAACTATAAAGGATTCAAATTTGAAAGTAAGTTTACGATTACCGTAAATGCTTTGATAAAACAGTGCCCTGGTGCCTAAGGGTAGACAGATGAATACCATGTCCAATCGTGACAAAGATTTGAAAAAATACATGTTCGTTTCTAAAATCTGCGAAACAAGTAGTTCGCGCTTCACGAATCTGCTTAAAACCCATGCTTTTTTACCTCTGTGTGGGTAATGTTACTGACTTTTTGAAGACAGGAGGTGTGGAAATGTTACAAAATCATCTTAAATCTTCAGAGTGGGCACATTTTTACCTTTTCCATTTCGTAAATTTGCTACTGAAAATTTTGATGGTTCAGCTATTTCCCAGTGCCCTATGAATATACCCCCAAAACACGTTTTTAATGTATTTCAACTGTGGGTCAAAATGGTGAAAATGTGTATATAACCTCGGTGAGAGTAGTTTAAAGAAATGTTATAATAAAAATTCAGATATCGGGTTTAATTTGTTTTTCCAAGCCCATGTGCCAATACATATCCAACAACCCTCATATAGGCCCTGTGTCATGAATTTTACCAGGAGTAGAAACATAGGTTATTGTATCAGTGATAAAGACTACAGTATTATGAAGTCCAAACAAATTGTAAAATTTAAATTTTTCTATAAAGGTACATTAGTTCTGACGTAGCCAAAATTTCTAGGTATGAAGAACAACAATTGACGTTCGATATCTTCATATGATAATTACATTCATTTAAAGCATTGGCTATTCCATTAGCATGCCAAACTTTATCAACGTCGCTACAATGGTTATAATAGTTAGTATGAAATGTAGATACTGTTGCAAAGCCTATCACTGTGGTGCAACCAACACAAATCAAAATGGCCGTCCTTACAGCGTTTTACATCAGGGAAAGTTAAAAGTAACTATTTCAGCAATGTATTTTATAATATGAAGTTAATTTAAGGCTTAAATTCATCGCATAACATTGTTTGTGTAAACCTACAGCCTTTTATAGATGATTGGTATGCATAAAGCCTTTTTTTATGAAAAACCATTTGCACCACAGTGACCGGCACGTGAATTTCTGAACAAATGGAAATGGAAAGAAAAATATTGTTTTTACAAAAATGTGTTGTTTTTTTCGTTATCATTGAAACAGTTACCTGTAGGTAAAAAGGCAAACATGAAAATCCCCGCCATTTACCGGGTTGGTCTTGATTTCAATTGGCTGGTGCATTACGCCCGAATGGAGTCCAAGACTAGTTTATTCAAGTATATACCATGGACCATAATTCTGCTCAAATTCACCAGTCACTTGACCCCCCCCCCCCCCCCGAGGATAACGTACCGGATGTTTACCTTTCGTGATGTCCCCACACTGCCGGGCGTGTGCGGGGATTTAGTACCGCGCCAAAATAGAGTGGTCATATAGCCAGTCGGGACTACATTTCTCTGGTTTATGGCAGAGGAAATTTGATGCGAATTTTACTTTCTGCTTGGCCTATGGTGCAGGGGTTTTACCCGGGTTTGAAAAAGCAAAAGTCATAATGCCAGCCCTTCCGCGAGATTGATGGGGCGGGGTTTAAATTGACTGGTGCATTACGTCCCAGTGGATCCCTGTACGTGGGGTGTTCCACAATTAATAGGACTTTTTTCATAGCAATGCGGGAAATAAGAAATTTGGAAAATTAATTTGATATTGATAAATTTCCATCTATCACTGATAAGTATGCAAACTTTGAAAGCAATCGGTTGAATAGTTAAAGATATATTAAACATTGAATATACCATGTACCATGGAGGCGGGTCGCGGCGTGACGTCAAGATGGCGTCGCCTTTTAAACACAATATTATATAAGAAATACACACTTCTATTTTCATATATAGTCACATTGGCATTCAAAACAGATCTGATGTCGATGTTCGCATTGTTTAAAAGTGTTGTGCCATTGTCCACAAAAAGTGGCAACAGTGATGTAAGAAATGGCTCTGACATTGAAGTGTATGCCAATGCACGAACAGTGTCAATTAACGTCAAACTACCTTTCCCGTGACCTGACGTGTGTTCATTTGTTAGCTCATATCTCTGCGATATGTAAACAATTTGAGTAAACGGAACACGAAAAGCTTCTTGATGCTACTACCTTCTGCTTATTTAACTATTTCAATGGTTTGCATTGTTGGTTTTCCAAATTGTTACCACTATTTAACAAATTGCGTAAATTTTAATTTTTGGCCTTGACGTCATTTCACCCGTGACGGGTATTGGTACATATAATTGTATATTCAATTTTGACCATATACAAAGACTGGTTGCTTCATAAGTTTGCATGCATACGTCAGGGATATCTATGTAATACCACAAAGTTAGGCGTTATTATTTATCAAGAGGTTACTGAGATATTCACATTTTGAATCATGATTGTAATGTGAAATAGCACTGTGACCCCCCTTGGCGTTACATGGTTTCTATGACAATGCTTTGTATGAGTATCACCAAAAACAACAACAACCTGTTTCTACTAGTATATAGAGTATGAATTGATTAGAATATGAGACAAATTTCATTAAAATATAAGCATTGAGTAAGAAGTTATGAGAAAAGTCCTATTATTTCTGGAACACCCCTCGTATATTGATAAATGTTTAAGTCTACCAGGAGCCATAAGTATGCTCAAATGTTGGATAAAATGGCGTAGTATGACGTTACCAAGCGTGAAATCGTGATGCACGAACTGTTGGTAAAAATCTAAGCGTAAAAATCAAGATACGTGAACAACGTGCAGAATTTACGAATGACGTCAAAACAAACACGAATTTTCAAAAAACCCGATTTGCACGTGATTCACGTTACGTTGGTTATACTCAAGCGACAATTTCGTGTGGAATCTATACGAATGTCGTTATAGAGATAATTGATACAAGCTAAATGCCGCAATGAAAACATGTGGAAATAATGTCTGGCCAACCCGAATAGATAATACATTTCATCAATCAAATAGCATAATTGTTTTAAATGTTACCCAGCTTTTATTCTGGGTTTGACCTATGTTTGAGGGTGCAAAGGGAAATACTTTCACGAGAAAAGAGTAGATTGAGGAGTTGTCTTGATAAACATAGGGTATGTTAGACAGTCTACCCGAACCCCCTTGCTACTCTGGATTTGTCATGCGCCTACACTGAAAAAAGTCCCAGCTACGCCCCTGGTTAAGCTCGCCAGAGACTTGCTTAATACATTTTCCAGAACTCGAGCGTTTTAAAATAAAGTTATATCAATTGACAACTCGTGATAGATCCTTTATATCTACGATAGTCTGTGTACTCACCTTGGTCAACGAAGACAAGCAAGCAACAGCCAAGCAACAAACGGTGGACACACATTTCTGAAAATCAACAATATAACAATCACTGGTGTACGTGTATAGTAACTGTCAAGATCCGCGAGGGGTTCGACATAGAAGGAAGATAGATAGAACCTTAGACATCAAAATAATAATAAGAAGAAGAAGAATAGTAATTTAGTAAAAATAATACTAAACACTTACACTGTCCACCAAAAATAAATATGTAGAGGTTAATTCCCCCATTTACTTGCCTGTATAACATTGTTTTAAAAACAGAGAAGCAATAGTATTTTATTATAAACATTGGAGTATGTACTCCATACTCCAACGCATACTTCGTACTCCAACTGGAGTGTTTCTTAGTTACAAAAACTGCTGTAACTTCTTTTTTAATGAATGGAAACATGTAAAATGGGGGTTCATTTTCTTAGTTAGACCATTTGCTACACGTTGGTGTTGAGTTTTAAGCAAAATTCTTAAATAAGCTGTTTTTCATATTTGAGCTTGGAGTTTGGAGTTTGGAGTTGGAGTATGAGAATGAGAAATGTTTATAATCACCGGGCCAGGATTTTTGTTTTGTTTATCAAGTGTAAAGATCATACATTGATTGGTTAATTAATGTTTTTGACTGACTTGAAAGGTAACTAGGCCCCTCGGACCCCTTGATAATTTTAATGCAGAACAGTTTTTACGTTTTTAACTTCTAAAGTAACTATAGCTTCAGAAATTACTATTTTTGTGAACATCTGACTAACAAATATGTAAAATTTTAACGACTTATAATTCTGCGACTGTCAAAAAGTGTATACTTATTTTCGGTAGGCACTGTACATTTGTATTTGTATGAACCTGATAGTATCGGGACTTGTATTTGGTTAAAGAGGCGGCGTTCCCTATAACTTTGATAGTTTAAATCGATTCAGGAATTTTATACATTAAATGAGAATCATTATTGCTTAAACTCCTCAAATTTTCAACAAAAAGCTCCCAACAATAACCGAGAAAAGAATGAAAACATATTTCCGTAAAGAGCCAAAAAGTCAAGAGTTTTTTCCCTTTGACCACATAATAATAAATCGCTGGAAGCGATAAATTATTATTGGTGATTTAAATATAGTTTTGGCTTAATAGAGACATATTTGCGCACACTTTCTTCTGACGAATTATAATAATCGATACTTTGTATATTTAGCTCATTTAATGTGATAGTAGAGAAAAAATGCTAGTTTTAGGGAATGCCTCTTTAAAGCCAAATGTTTGGTTGATATCAAAATTCTTTATTACATTCGGGTAAAAAAATTGCTACAGCAAAAATTCCATCCTATACGATCAACTATACATCAAGGCTGTTAATCTGTGAAAGTTTGAAGAAATTCAACCTGACAGTTTGTAAGGAGTTCAACACACAGGTATTTGTATCATTGATAATAAAAAAATATTGTAAAACACGAAAAAACTCTTTTTTCGTTCTGTTCTATATCAATGATACAGTTACCTATGGTTCAACACACAATATTTTTCACTATGGGATAATAATTATTGTAAAGGTAACAAAGGGTCGTTACTCAGGTAAAACTGACGTAGGAAAGATTCCATCATTTACGACCATCTACACATTGGTGTTGATCATCAGTGAAAGTTTGAAGAAATTCAACACACAAGATTTGCGTTATGTACGGACGGACGGACAGCACCATTGTTATTTGCCCCCACTTATAAATAAGTGTGGTGACATAAAATTGTGATAAAGTGTAGGCACATCACTAATAAAGATATTTACCCCGTTTCTATATTCCTTCCAATAGCCTGGATTAACTGAATGCAAAACGAAAATATCTATCAACTCAAAGCTGCGGATACGGTTGATGTGCGGTACAAACCTTGAACAGCATTTTGTGTCACAAGAGAGTCACGTCTAGCGAAACTGAACAAAATTACCCAGCTCTTTGAACTTATTGGAAATATCGCCTGACATTGAATAACAATTGAATAACAATCAATAAATAATTACCTACAAGTAATGTGAAGAATCTACTTACATGTTTGGGTAAACATGATCAAGTATATAAACTTTCTAAGTTAGGCAAATAACATTAGGATTCCAATAAAAGAAGTGGAAAGACATTTAATTTGTATGTGTTTAATTAAGCTGTAAGAACTATTGCCTAATAAAAATTAAAAACATAAGTGCAAGCATACGCAAGAATGGAATAAAAAAGACGTCATCTCAGCAAATTTTTGTCACCATTTTATAATCGATGACCTGGTGAACTCCTTGTGAATCTGGTTGACGTCTTTGCGCTTTGTTCGGCCGAGAGAGGACAGTCTCTGTGGTAGATTTCCGCTAGTGCGGTCGAAAGCAGGCAACTGTTCACGACGGTTTCCGATTGAAATGGGTGAAAGACGACAGGTAGCGGTCTTCGGACGAGTTAAACGATCTTCGGCAGAAAACAACAGTACTGTTGTGCTATATGAAGGTATCAAATTACGGGCGAGAAAACTTGACAATCTGGAACAAAGGACCGTGACCGACTGTTTTTGATTGGCTACTGTTGTTTTAACAGATTCAGATCTGCAAAACCAGTAGCCGATGACTTTTTCGGCACACGACTCTCTGCAGAATGAGACGATTGCTCCTCACGAATGTATAATATGAAGTCACCTTACGACACAGACTGATACCCTCATGGATAGAAAACACTCAAGATAAAAAATAAACCTTCAAGTTGTTGAAACTAGTGGTACCTGTATTAGGAAAACAATGACTGTTCGGGAACAGTCTTGACTGCATCTGGCCGACCAAAAATAGATCCTTGATGAAATTATAGTTGTGTGAAAATAACAAATCCACGACGTCGAGAGACAAGCGTCTGAAGAGGCACTGCCACTTGTAGAGTGCATTGACCCGTAGATCGCGTGGCGCCAAAATGTACGTGCCTATTGTTACAAGTCAAGAAAAACTGTTCAAGTACATTAACAAAGGCCCTTGTTGCGATACTATTTGCAGTATTCAGACAATGTCATCAAAAAGCCGTAAACTCCTATTGTTAATATTTATTTATAATAATTGTTGTTATATCACTAAATAAACGGTTCAATATCTCGAGCAAATAAATACTTTACAATCAGAAATAATAACGAGGAAATAAATTTACCTATAATCGTGAATTCGTTCAATCGCGATATGAATTGATTAAATCGCGATATTTTATCCTTGCACAATTCTAGAAAACTGTAACAGGCAAATCTACTATTTCTCTGAACAATAATCATCGCAAACTTCTTATTGGAATAATTTCCATAGGGGAGAATCACGTGACCGCTTAAGTACATAACGTGTATACAATGGCGGACAAAATCGTCGACTCGAGCCAAAAAATGCTGGTATGTGCATAGTTAGAGATTGAATCACAAATGCATAATAGGCACAGAATACCCGCTTATCAAATCGATTAACTTTGACGTGTTCCATTTCTCTGAACTATGCTTTGTTTGGGTCTGAAACTCGACACAGTTTTTTGGCGTTTTAGTACATTTCGTATACAAACACTTTCGACTACTTATGCGGGTATTTTCAGCCCAAAATGCTGATTTTTTTGCAAGGCTTGCTTTTAAATTATGATTGTTATATTATATGCATCGTTAGTGGTGACTTTGGGTTGACTGCCTGGCACTGTAACAAAGTTAAACAGACATTTAAATATGAATACATTCCATGAACGACACTTTATGAGTACATTACGTATATCAATGTGTTTCATGACGGTGTGTTGTATGCTATCACAATTTATATTTCTTCTTATGTTGCAGGTGTACGACATTTGGTCGTCAACTCTTGAAGTAGACATATCATATATATTACAAGTAAGTTTCACTTTCGGGTTTATGCTTGCCTTCTTATGTCCCATATCAACTACATATATGCACTAAATGGAATTTTGAGTTTAATCAAGTTATAAAAACTATTTTTACAAGACAACAGGACGTCTGGTTTTGCGCCATTTTGTCCGCCATTGTATACACGTTATGAACTATAGCGGTTACGTGATTCTCCCCTGTGAATTTCGTGAAAATTCTGATGTTGCGAATACATAATATTTTGCAGTAGAAAGGCGTATGCATATGTCTCTTTTGTATAACATGTGAAGAACTGCTTAACAATGAAATCGATATATTATTAATTGCAATTATATTATTACAATGTATCAAGTTAAATAATTGGAGACGCAAGAATTCCGAAGTAAAATAGATTAATTAATAATTCATTACAATTAAACTGATCGCCGACAAAACGTTACATGTTGTTTGTTTGTACAGTTAAAAAGTTATAATAACAGTTATTGTTTAATATTTCTCTTTACCAATACAATCGGGTTCTGTCAGGCAATACATATTGCTAACGACAAAGCTTCGGAGCAATAAGACTGATTTAATGTTTGCAACGTGAATCTGTGAAATTATTCAGACGTTTTGGCCCATAACCCAACGTGCGTGTTTTAGCAAATACATTATTTTGCAAGGCTACGGTCGCCACGTGCTTTCGAAAACGTGGCAAGTATGGAAGAAATAATGAGAAAGTACGTCAACGCATGTCACACACACGCGGTTTTATCTGACCTATAAGTCAAGATGTTCTTTGTAGATAGGTGAAGTACGCCTCTGTCGTACATTTTCTCAAGATGTACGCCTTCGTTGTTACCAAGTGATATGAGGGAAATGTATGGGCATGACGTACACGTGGCAAAGCAAAGTAAATATGTACATCATGCGTTGCGCATATGACAAGTTGAAAGTGCTTACAACGTGCACACAGCGTACGATCTCCGGACGATTCGCAGGTTAGGCTCGTATTCCATGTACACGCGTCCGTGTTCGGCTTCCGCGTGTCCGCGTCCGTAAAAAATCGAACTGGTTAAAAACTGTTGGATACATTCCATGTCTCCGCATTACGTGCACACATACGACGTTCGTATTGCGTGTCCGCAAGGAATCGATCAGTGAGCTATTTTTGACGTAAGCGGGCATATTTCACGCATTAGGCCGGTATTCCATGTGCACGCGTCCGCGTGCGCATTCCATATCCGCGGTCCGCATAGCACACGGATACCCTACTCCATGTATCCGCTTATTGATCTATAGAGAAACGTTGACGTACTATACGAAGTATGAGCTTAGTAACATTACACCGTCTTTTAAAGAATATTACTTTTGAAATATCAGGAACACTAACGTCAGTGTTGAACAGAGATGGTTGCTATGAACAAGTAAAATTAATAATAAAGGGTCACTTTGGAACAAAATAATAAAGTCGCGAGGTTGTTGCGGTACTGACCACGTACATATTCTTACGTGTCACCTGTTTGCACGCAGACACCACGTAATCGCACGTACGTCCAGATGTCTAGTTGTGATCGCCGTTTAACGTACACTGTGATATCGTCCTCAGGTGAAAACGCGACCATAGACCTTATAAAATGGGACGTAGATCATCTTCATATATCAGTGGTTAGTCAAGATCCCAGAGACGTGTGTTTCGGGTAACAAAAATACGCTTTTTAAAGAGAATACCGCCGTTTACGACGGGAAATAATATGGGAAATTCGTGCTCACATGGTGGGGGTATTTTTTACCTAGATGGCATGTCTTTGTACTTACATCAGTAAGTACTGGACTGCCGCCAACAATGCCGTACGAGATATGTATCCCAGACTCGGTATTGTACTAACCTTGTAAGAACAGTCTTTACACACCGTCTTGCTAGTAGATTTGCTAGACTTTTTCCTGATACATGTAGAAAAAAATGTTGTTCTACCAGGTTCTCGTATGAGAAGCTTTTTTAAGACAATGTTCTCGTACACGTTGCATTTCTTGACACTGTACTCTTTGAATAAGCATTGTTGGTCACGGTTCTTGTGGGAGAAACGTTGTTAAGCACAGTCATCATGGGAATGTCATTACAAGGCACTGTCCTCGTAGGAGTAGCATTCGAAAGGTGCTGAACTAATGTGGCAATCAAGATATAAAACATAATTATCTAAACAAGTAATTAGGAATTGCAAGAAATACTAAAGTCCCCTACCTGGTTGTTAATGATTCTGTTATCATAGCAACCTCAATTTTTGTACGAATCAAAAACATATTGTTGACTGACAGACAGACAGATGGACGGACTAACGGACAGATAGGTGGAGGGCAAACCTATAGTCCCTCCGGTTGAAAGCTTGTAGGGGCCTAATAAAGCAAATTCATAGAAGGCACATCCACTGGAGTAACTTCAGGTAATCATTATGCATTTGCATTCGATTGCTTCTTACAAACATTTGCAAAAGATTTTTATTGTTTTTAAATTATGATCATAAAATCAGATCCTTAAATTTGCATGCTTCCTTTACGCTGTGATAGATCTGACTACATTACATACGAGGTCACGTTCAAATAACCTCTTTAGTGAATGATTCACTAGCATGAATAGAGAGCGTACTGACTAAAATCAGTCTACGCTTAAATCTCTATGTACATGTATAAAGTTTAAACATCTCTCTGACTGTTAAACATCAGGTAGAGATTATCTACACTTTCAGATTTATGAAAGTAGTGATTTGATTGGATAATGTAAAATTCACATGGACATGACCTCATACGGAGTGTCATCAGAACCTATATCAGTGTAAAGCAGTAGAGCTAATATGGGTCTGACTGAAATAAGATTGGCATCTCAGCATCTTTAATATAAAATGACAAGAATGCTTTTCTCATAAACATACCATTTATTTCTTATAAGTAACAAATATAAAGCTGTCTTTTATACAATTCTCACAATGTATAATATAGTTCACAAACATTTACAATAAGTACCATTCCTTGTTTCTAAAATGTCACCTGATGTATATCTCAATAATAAGACAAAGGTTACATATACAACGAAAAGAAATGCCATCTTGACTCTGTCAAAAGAACAAGGCCAATGTGCAACAACCCTGTGATATCTTGGCTGGTACAAACCAGTTGGCCAAGAAGCAAAATAATATTAATTTTTAAAACAATACATTTGTCCAGTTGGTGCATGTGCTCAGTATTATAATAAGTTATAATGCCATACATCTATAATTAATTATACCTTTGTGTCATGGCTACAACAGAGGACAGAACAGGGCAATAACTGCAATTCTGCAATTGAAATGCATGCAATAACTGCAATACTGCACAGAAAATGTGTGGGAATTTAATACAGCACTTGAAAAGCATGCACTAACTTTAATACTGCACTGGAAAAGCATGCAATAACTTATATAATGAACAGGAAAAGTGTGGGATTTTAATACTGCATTTGAAAAGCATGTAATTACTTTAATACTGCACTGGAAAAGCGTTCAATAACTTTAATAATACTGTACTGATGAAGTGTGTGATTTTAATACTGCACTGGAAAAGCATGTGCTTTTAATACTGCCCTTGAAAAGCATGCAATAACTACAATACTGCACTGGTAAGGTGTGCAATAACTTTAATACTGCACTGGGTGTGGCTTGTTGACAATGCCCTATGTTAAACTATAATACAAATTACATACAGAAAAAACACTTTGATATTAATTTAATCTCAGGCCATGTCTTCAACTTAATATGATAACTGTGCATTTCAGTGCTGTATATATCACTTAACAGGCGTTGTAAAAATTCTAGAAAATTTTCTCTAGATAATGCTTTAAAAAGTCATGGAAAGATGGTATAAAAATAGTCGTCAAATATAATTGAAACAAATATTCGTAGAAAAAAACTAACAATAATACTTACACATAATATATCATATCACAAAACAAAATAAATGCTTATATGCATACCTGCCAAGTACTCCTATTAGAGTGGGGTTTCTCCTATTTTTGTAGTTAATTTTAGGTTTTCCAAATTCATCTAACTTTGAACAAAGTAACATATGATTCATTTTATGATTCTGTCACTTATTTATAACCACTAGAATTAATACATTCCTTGTTTATGCATCTAAATCCCTTTTAAATTACATCTAGTGTATCTTGTGACATGGTTTGTTTTATCACTCCCATTTTGGATTTAACTAGCTTGGCAGGTATGCTAATATGGCACCATCACAATACAGTTGTTTCTAAACATACAGGTACATGGAATATTATTATATAATCAACATTTATATAAATCTGTACCATTTTTCATGCAACCTCATGTTCAAATTGGCTTCTCAATCATAGTTATAGTTTAATATATATTTTATTTCCAAAGAAATTGGATTGGGCAACAGGCTTAGCCTATATTAGCCCTCTCCTAAATCACAGTTATGACATGGCTAAAATAAATCGCACCTTGTGAGCCAATAATGAAAAATATATTTCTTAGAAATCAAAATAAACATGTAAATCAAAAATACTATTATAAACATGGATGGATTGTTAAATGGTAAATTTAATTAAAAAGTAAAGGTCATGGATAAATAAGAGCAATAAAGTAAAATAAGGTTTTTGAAGCCATATTCCAGGAAATATTTGCAATAATAAGAATAAGACTGAACAATCATGTCATGACTAAGTTAATATTTTTGAACACATAATATAATTTCTCTAATATCTGATAACAAGATCATCAAACTCTTGTTCAGTGAATGTATCATTCACCCAATATCCACCAGCTTCTAAATCTTGTCTCATCTTTTCCTTAACATCTTCCGTCATACCATGTAGTGGTAGTCTCGGAGCACCAACTTGTATATCAGATGCAAGCTCAAATAAACCTTTAGCACATCGAATACCTCCACCTGGAATAAATACATGAAATCATCAACAGTCAAACATGAATTTACATTCGAGCCTAAATTAAAGACCACCTGCGGAAGCAAGGTCCCACTTGACATTTTTGCATCAGCGATGTACTCCGGATTTTCTAAATAAGCATCAGAAAACATCAGGAAAATGGTGATTAGGATCTACTGGTCATTATAGAAAATTTGTGAAATCTGATCCCGATCCCTTTCATTTATTCATATCGAGAGTACATCGCTGATGCAAACATTGCTCAATGGGACCTAGGCTGTAGTCAGGTCTTGAAACAAACAGTACCAAAAAACTTGCATATTCATACACTTGTATCATTTTTGAGGCAAAAAATTATTAATGTGAAATGGCATATAATTATTCTGTATAAATTTTGTACCCAAACTAATAAACTCTTATGACAGATTGCTTTGAAACAAACAGCACTGTTTGGTTCAAACCAGCCTTTACAAGCCCTCTCTGCTAAGACGATCGATTTATGCCTACTTGAGTAATATTCAACCTATCAAGAGAGAGAGACCACGTTAATCAAAGACAACATGTTGCAGCATTTTATGGTCTTTTTAGACATGTTGAACTGCACAATCAAGTATCAAGCATTGCCACACTTCTTAAACAGGTGATGCTATAAAATCTTATATTAAATATGCCTATTGATGTTTCAAACCTATAGTCTTGGTATTCTAACCATGGCTAACTTAACCTTCTACACAGTACCAGCAACTGCTCCATATGTGGAGGAAATTCAACACTGATGTCCAAATGTCATGGAAATAAGTTAAACAAGAGGGCCCAAAATGGCCCTAGGTCGCTCACCTGTTGCACATTGGTCTAGGCATCAATACAAGTTACATTCTGATCATATTTTATTAAGATCGGTTCAAAACGGCGACCACTGGAGTTTACACAAGGTTTTTCTAAGATATGATCTAGTGACCTAGTTTTGATCCCAAATTAGCTAGTTTTGAACTTGGTATGGTTGTCACGGAGAACAACATTTCAATAATTTTCACAAAGATTGGATCAAAACTGTGACCTCTGGAGTCAACTTAAGGTTTTTCTAAGATTTGACCTAGTGACCTAGTTTTTGACCCCACATGACCCGGTTTCGAACTTGGCTTTAATTTCATGGAGAACAATATTTTGACCCAGTTTCATAAATATTGGATGAAAATGATGAACACTAGAGAGTACACAAGGTTTTTTTAAAATTTGACCTAGTGACCTAGTTTTTTACCCGACATGACCCGGTTTCGAGCTTGGCCTCGCTTTCATGGAGAATAACATTCTGACCAAGTTTCATGAAGATTGAATCAAATTGGTGACTCTAGAGTGAACACAAGATTTTTCTAAGATTTGACCTGATGACCTAGTTTTTGACCCCACATAACCCAGTTTTAAATTTGGCCTATATTTCATGGAGAACAACATTCTGCCAAGTTTCATGAAGATTGGATCAAAACAGTGACCTCTGGACTGTACAAAAGGTTTTTTCTAAGATTTGATCTAATGACCTAGTTTTTGACCCAGCATGACCCAGTTTCCAACTTGGCCTAGATTTCATGGCAAACAACATTCTGACCAAGTTTCATGAAGATTGGATCAAAACGGTGACCTCTGGAGTATACACAAGGTTTTTCCAAGATTTGATCTAGTGACCTAGTTTTTGACCCCACATGACCCATGACACATGACCGAACTTGACCTAGATTTCATGGAGGACAACATTCTGACTTAGCTTCATGAATATTGGATCAAATTGGTGACATCTAGAGTGTACACAAGGTTTTTCTTAGATTTGACCTAGTGACCTAGTTTTTTAATTAACCTACATGTAACAGTTTCGAACTTGGCCTAGATTTCATGGAGGACAACATTCTGACTTAGCTTCATGAATATTGGATCAAATTGGTGACATCTAGAGTGTACACAAGGTTTTTCTTAGATTTGACCTAGTGACCTAGTTTTTTAACCTACATGAACCAGTTTCGAACTTGGCCTAGATTTCATGGAGAACAACATTCTAACTATGTTTCATGAAGATTGGATCAAAACTGTTGCCTCTAGAGTGAACACAAGCGAATTGTTGACGGACGACGGACCAAGAGTGATCACAAAAGCTCAATTTGGTACTATGTGAAAGGTGAGCTAATAAGATTTCTTACCATATTTGATTTGAATGTTGATCAGCGAGAGTGCCTTTTCCTGAAATATAGGTCAAAAAATAGTTTTTAAACGGGTATACTAATTTATTTTAGTTCTCAGAAATGCTGCTTAGGGTTTCTCACCAAACTGAGATGAACTGGTTAGTAAACCAGAGGCAGTCTAGCATATATTAGTGGTGTATACTGGACACATTAATAAACCAAGGAGTCTATTCGAGGATTAGTGAAGACTAGAGAAGCACACCCAGATTCCTTGTATCACATAAACTTTCTGTTGCTTCCCTTTAAGACTGGAGGATAGTGGCCAATTTGGCAGGGACAAAAATAGATGGTCATAAACTTATGGATGGTCATGAACTTAGTTGAATGAACCACAGTCACCCACTATTAACTATACTCAGGTGGGGGATAAAATAGACTAGGCCATTTCTTCCCCCATTATCATATAAACTATACTCAGGTGGGGGATAAAATAGACTAGGCCATTTCTTCCCCCATTATCATTTAAACTATACTCAGGTGGGGAATAAAATAGACTAGGCCATTTCATTCCCCATCATCATATTATCTCTACTCAGGCGGGGATAAAATAGACTAGGCCATTTCTTCCCCAATCTTCATATATTCATTTTACAAAGAAGGGGGATGAAATAGACTAGGCCATTTCTTCCCCCATCTTCATACTAATTATACTAAGGTGGGGGATAAAATAGACCAGGCCATTTCTTCCCCCATCATCGTATTAACTATACTCAGGTGGGGGATAAAATAGACTAGGCCATTTCTTCCCCCATCTTCGTATTAACTTTACACAGGCAGAGGATAAAATTTACCAGTCTATATCTTCCCCATCATAATTGTTTGGGTGTGGGAAGAAGAGGTCTGGGTTGGGGGAAGAATAGGACTGGCGGGGGATAAAACTGACTGGGGGAAGACGGGGCCTGTTACACCGGTTCTAAAATGAAGACAGTGGTTTTATGAGTGAAACTTTAAGTATTAGTCAGTTGCTTCCAAACACTCCCAATTGAATCAGGTTAGACCCAATTTTGTCCCTGAAACACGTTTTTCATGTTCAAGACTCATGATATCTCGATTTGAACATTTTCCGATGTTATGACATTGTGTTATGAAAATTACTTTGAGTCATTGTTTACACAGTTAGTGGTATAGAATAGTATTTACCTGAAGTTGTCGAGCAGTTTTCATGTCACCTTTCTCGAAGCTAGCTTTAATATTGTAGAAGAATTTGCCCATATATGGTGATGTAATGATGTCTGGCAAACCAAGACATAGAGATGGTAGGTAGAGCTAAAGTACAAATCAACAATGACTATTATATATTCATGAACTTTCACGAACAATCATAAACAGCAAAAGATAAAGACATGCCAACCATTTCTTGCATGTGTGATGGGGCAAAATGTCATGATGAAATTAACATTTTTTTCAACCTTTGTACACTGTAAACAAATTTACTTTGGTGAATACTCACTTTCGCCGATCATCGGCATATTCGCAACTACAAATTTTTTAAAACTGTCGAAACTACGTAGTTTTATGAATTTTTAACACTCGTGAATTCTGTGAAATTAAATCACACAAAATAATTTTTTTGTTTACAGTATGCACACAGCATTGTATCAGAAACAGACTTATGCAAAAGAAATGTAAGCTAGCATGATTGTTCAAAGTTTTTGGTCCTTAAAAGTAGGGATTTTCTTTAAATTGGATGCTAAACTGTTGGGATTTTCTAAAAAATTGGGTCCTTAAAAGTAGGGAGTGGCTTTTTTTTATTTAAGGGCAGACAAATTGCTTCATGAAACATGCATGGTTTTGTCATACAAGCATACTAAGTAAAAATAGCATAAAAGAGTAGAAATTCTCCCTCATTTTCACGAAAAATCCTGCAATTCCATCACAAATCTCACATGAAGAGTTTTTGTGAAAAAACTGCATGACTTTGTATGAAAACGGGTAAACTGGGTTTACAGTTGAATAATGAATGAGTAAATTAAACTGTCAAGCCAAGCATAGCTGTTATTTACTTTTTTATATGCCAGTCAGCTTTCTGCTGAAATATTGCAGGTACATCGATGCCTGACCCATATTTGAACCGGCCCAATTAGGTGGCAAGGGAGCGAACAAAACACTTACAGTTTCAGACCCATAGAATATTTTATATTTCCCGCCACAAACCATGCTACAATTTAAGGCAGAGTTGAGATCTGGTGTTGTATGTTTGAGTCCATATAGTGTTGGTATCCTTTTATCTGCAAGCTGTAAAACCTTAGGTATGTTTACTGAAAGATAATGAGACATTGATTTTCCATGAAAACAAGATTGTTAAATAATAATTGTAAAATTCAAAATCAGGAAAATTATATTTGGCTGAACATTTTTGCCAAACAAGAGACCTTCAAAACAGTATAAAGAAATTCTTCAGAGAAGATATTGCAATTGACCAAAGTGATTAGTGTTGCCATTTCTTGAGATATTTTCATTAAGTAACTTTTATTTTGGACAGAGTTCATGCATTGCTCTTTCTAGAATGATAAATCTGGAATTCCGGAAAAATCCTGAAAATTGACACCCTTGATTATTACAGTACAAGGTCCTTCAGATGTGTGCTAGTATTACACCTTGAGCATCTTCCTGATACTGCTAACTTATGAAATCAAACAACCAAGGTTATACATTTAGACAATATTTCAGCTGTTAAATTAGCAAGTCGAGGGTCATGTCAAATGCCCTGTACTATAACTTTGATAAAATTTGGTTACTCAAAAGTATGTTGTATTTGCTGCGCATGTAGAGGATAACCAATACTGTTGTCAAATTGTCATGAAAGGGCATGACCTGCAACAACAAGGGTTTGAACCAGAATTGTAAAATTTAATCCATCACACCGACAACTTGACAACGGCCTCAGCTAGAACTGCTATGAATGACCATGTTTAATAAGGTACAGATAGCTACTGGTCACTCAGTTAAAGTGACAATATTTTGTTCTGATCGTCCAGCATATACTTACAATTTACACCAGTAGTGATGTTGTATTCATAATACATGAGGGGAGTGTTGGACGCTGACTCTGCCACTTGTTCCAAGTAATCAACTAGTTGTTCTGAAAAAGCAATGAAAAAATATTATTCTAAATTTATTCATAACATGATTAATAAAGTATTGGTCAAGAAAAAAAATCATTCTAGTAATAAAAGGTTCCCTATACACCCTTATTCTGTAAGTATTCTGGAGAATGGCATCACTTGAATATTCCAGTGCATAATGACATTTTATTTCATGCTTACCGGTGGTTTACGGCGGAATAACGGTGGATAATTCCCCGATAATTTCACTGTCCATAATTTCACTGTTCATAATTTCACGGCAAACAGACTATTTTTTAAAATCAAATTTCCTCGCCGTCAAAAATAAAATAATAAGCATTTTCACTTGCTCTCTTAATCTTTAACAAATAACACAGTATTATATATACATATTATGTAAAACAAACGGACGAAATTGAAGCCATTGCAGAAGAACTATTTGATTGCAACTCGAAGCGTGCATGGCGGGAAAACGACGTCACGCAAAACATTCGAGGTATATAGTGGAGTATTTCCATCATTTAAGCTATTTGAAGCATGAAATAAATAGAATATTGGTATTTTACCGTGTATGAGCATTTGATAATTCACCTTGTGAGCAGCTGACTTATATTTTCACTCGTGGCTACGCCACTCGTGAAAATATTACATCAGCTGCTCACTTGGTGAATTATCAGCCGATCATACACGGAAAAATACAAATATCCTCTTTATCATACATGATAATAAATAATAATAAATATATGCCAAGCGTAGCCTTTATTTGCCAGTCAGCTTTCTGCTGAAATATGGCAGGCATATATATTTGCTTCCGCCCGGATTTGAACCCGGGTCGCCAGATTAGAAGGCAAGCGCACTAACCACTGAGCTACGGAGGCACTTGAGCCTTGGTAAATGTTTGAAAAATTGTCTTGAACATTCATATACTACCTTGAAAAGTCTTTGAATTTGGGTGTGAGGACATTGTTCGAACCAGTAAAAAAGTTCAAGGTAGCACTAAAGTTTTTTTTAAGGTTGAAACCAAATTCAAGGACTTTTCAAGGCCAGTGCTACCTTGGTTTAAGGTTACTAATGTAAACCGACCTTCATTTAAAGGTTTATGGTATGTAGGAGGTAATACTGCGATAGCGTCCACACCAAGATCCTCAGCATGACGTGCCTGTAAAATATATGGACTGCATATCACAAATAAACTCTCTCACACTGCACTGTAGCAGTAGCTTGTAATTTAAAATATACATGGTCATGATGCTTGTACATGGGTAGCAAGCGTGTCACACCAAAGAAGAATTAGGAAAAATAATTAAGTTTGATGCATGGCACCGTTTTTCAAGTCAGTAACACTATGGTTTGATAGGTCCATGCTCAAATCTCTTCTTCTGCCTTTCATTCACTTTTGTTTGCTGTTGTGATAGAAATAAGCCAACAAGTTGTATGTTATTCAGATAAGAACCATCACTGCATGCACATATATTGAACCAAAACACTTATGGCTCTGGTCCACGAGAAACAAGTATGTATAAAACACTTGTAACAGTTATGTAACTTATGTCAAATAATATCTAAGAGTTAATTAGTTTAATAAGTACTCACAAGTTGTTTGGTTTCTTCAAGATTCCCTGTACCAATGTGTAGTATGACAAACAGGCTGAAATATGATCATTTTTAGAGCATTCATAGACTGTAGAACAATTTCTAACCAACTATAGTATTCATTAGGTTGAACACAATTTCTCAACAATTTTTAGGGGCAAACCAGACCGATGAAGACTAGGTAGCTGGGTATTTTATTTTAATCTTTTTACCTGTGTCCAGACTAATGGACAGTTGCTTACAATATATAAGTACAGTTACTTTAAACCTACCTTCCAGAAACCTCTTTCCATTTCTCCGCTGACTTCATTCTCTCCTCACACGATAATGACATACCTTCACCTAATGTTCCATTTACTGAAGTAAAATGGCAAGCATAAACTACACACAAAGACATAAGTCTCATGAAAAGGGCCATAACTCTGGTAAACATAGTCTGTCCTACAATTTCACACAATATGCCCAACTAGGCTTGGTACCAAGTATGAGTGTTAAGTTACTTTAATTCAATCAATGGTTAAGAAGAACAAAATTGCATGTAACATGAAGTATAGAATTAGGTGTAAACCTTCAGAGAAATGTATGACTCAAATTGCCAAATGATTAAATTAAACAAATATTTCATCTGATTAAGGTATACTATCTTTCAAACTCTGAAGTAATATATCTCAAAACAACCTGTACCAACTCGCCTTCCTTTTGGAGACAGCTATTCCAACATAGCTACATTTATATTAAAATAAATGAAGGACTGACAAATATGTGAGTGCATGTGGGGATCTTCTCCAGAAATGTAGAGAACAAATGGTCATCTTATGTGGTATGTCAGGGCTAGGAGTCCTTCACTCCCCCTCCCTGAGAATTTGATGGATAATGTACCACAGAGCAAAGCTATATACTGTTAAAGCATTTTATTTTATTGGGACGAAATGTTTTGGTTTTGGTAAAAAAGATCATTTCGATGGGATGTTAATTGATGGATTTGCATTTCAGGTGATAAAAACAAGGGTCAAAACTATTTCTACGAAATTTAATTAAATTAATGATTTTACCCCAGATAAATCAAAGAATAACTTACCAAATAATCCTTTAAAATGTGATTTCTCATAATAACCCATACAGTCTTTAAATAAATCATAGTTCACATCACTGAAAATATATGGCAATACAGTTTATATTTGTTTATTATTAGCTTTCAATGGATTATGGTGATTTTCAGTGAAAATAACAATGACAAATAACAGTGAAATTATCATTTTGTTATTTTCACTGTTTTGGAGCTGGTTCCAATATCATAGAGAAAAAGAAACGCGACGTCAAAAGCGCCGGGCTTCAAAATATGCGTTACGTCATTGTGATGTCATATTTGTCATGTCGTGACGTTCTAATTTCAACGTATTTTTCAATTAAGCCAATTACTGTACCGTTTTACGAAAAAATGAAGCAAATAATAAACAGAAAATTAGTTGATTTTTGATGAAAGATCGTATTTCATTTCACTCGTGATCACAGAAAAAAATATTTTCACTCGTGGCTACGCCACTCGTGAAAATAATGATTTCTGTGATTACTCGGTGAAATAAAATTCGATATTACACAACAATTTAGTTATTGAAGCATCAAAATTGACATGGTTGGATGCCAAGACCAAGGCTTAATAAAGTTATTAAATACAGTACACACAGTATTCATGATGCCCTGGATGTAAAGGACTGATTGCTTTAGTCAAATCTATAAATAAAAAAATAATATGACCTACCCATTTTTCTTGAATGGGGTAAATGGTGCCACAACCATGCCTTCCAAATTGGCTGCAGTTGACTAAAATTAAAATAATCAATTTAAATAATATACGTGGGGTGTTCCACAATTAATAGGACTTTTTTCATAGCACCGCGGAAAATCAGAAATTAAGAAAACTAATTATATATGATAAAATTTTGATCTTTCACTGACAAACAAATATCAAAGAAATTGGATGAAAATTAAGCAATTTATTAAACATTGAATATGCTATGTATTAAGGAGGCGGGTCGCACCGAGACGTTATTATGACGTCGCATTTCAAGCAAAGTATTTTAACATAAAGGAACATTTATTATTTTTGTTTAAAGTCATACTGACTTTCTAAACGGATCTAGTAACACTGTTCCGATTGTTTAAAGGTGTTTCCGTAACCCTGTTCACAAAAATGTGTTGCAATGATGTTAGAAATTGCTCAAACATTGGAGCGTCTATCAGGGTACAAAGAATGTTTATTAACGCTAACTTACTTTTCTATGACCTCACCTGTGCTTATTTGTATTTGTAAGTTTATAAATCCGGAATCTGTAAACAATTGGAGCCAACAGAACACAAGAGGCTGCGTAATGCGACTACATTACTTGTATTTCATCATTTCATCGGTTAGCACTGTTGGTTTTCCAAATGTATACATTTATTTGACAATCGCGCGGTTTCTGTTTACTGGCATTGACGTCATTTTAACACATGACGCGCTTGGATACATACCCTTGATAACTGACTTATGATAACGAACACGGAGCGATTTCTTCAAAAGTTTGCATGTGCATGTCAAAGTCATCCACGTAATACCATACAATTAGGCGTTAATATTTATCAAGTGGTCATTGAGATATTCACATTTTTAATAAGGATGGTAATGACAAATAATAGTGTGACCCGCCTTGGCGTTACATGGTTTCTATGACAACGAATTGTATGAGTATCATCAGCAACAACGAAATTGTGTTGCTATCAGTATATAGAGCATACATTGTTAAGCATATGAGACAAAATTCATTAAAATGTAAGCGTTGAGTAAGAAGTTATGAGAAAAGTCCTATTATTTCTGGAACACCCCTCGTGCATGTAAATTGATGTGATACATGTTTATTAATACATGTTTATGAATACATTATATTGTCAGATATTTATACTTTAATTCTTTTTTATCCATAACTTAGTTAGTGTCAACATTTGTATTCATATCCAAAGACCACCAAAATACAGGGTCTTTTTTAACATTAAATCTTGGTCCTTCATGCTCACTCAAAGACCCCCAGTGTAAAGGAAGTACTGAAGGACATGTATGTGGACATACCTTGTAAGCTAGTTGTACATTGCGCAATCTCAATGCGGATTGACACAGTTGTCTCCCCTTGAGAAGTTTCTGAAAAACAGCCATGTTCCTGAAAATATAATTATGAAGAATCATAGCCCAAAAATTATCAGCTGCAACCTAATCTATGGAATTGCTACAACTTAGAACTAAGTTAACAGTGATGCAGGGCTTAGTCAGTTGCATCCATAGCCTGCATCCCCTGGGGATGGGCAGGGATTTTTACTTTTGGGTTTGTAAAAAACCTAGCCTCCCGTATTTCCTCAGACCCGGACAACTAAATATTTCCCTGGGCAATTGATTCGGAGACAAAATTCCCTGGCAGTGTTGGGGAAGCTGGAAGATAAAAACACAACCATTTCCCTGGCTATCCATCGCCAATACTAAGGGGGTGGGGCCATGTTGCAACTAACTGGTGCATTAAATAAATGACTCCCTTCCCCCTAATTCTAGTGGCATGGGCCAGGCACTGTTTAAAGCACACATTGATACTTGCAATACTAAATTTCTGTTCCTATCAGTTCATAGCTAGTTGTGTGGGAACTTTAAATCATTCGATTTCAGAAATGACCAAGTATCCCTCTACCTGTCTACTGCGCCCACTGCTGTCAGTCAAGAAACATGCAATTATTATTCTACCACATCAGTGTCATGCTTAATCGCGAACAGAATCGTAAAGAATGGTCTTTAATATAGACATTTTGTATGAGAAATATTCACCTTCCTTCTGTATAACAAAGTAATGGTCACACATCCGAACTAGTGACAAAATCAACATTGTCGCGAAAACTAATGACAATTATGAAAACTCGCCTATTGCAACCAATACACTTGTGTCATCTATTTTATTCCTTTAATTACTTTCAAAATTAATACTCACCAGAATATCAACGTTCCAGTTTATCAGATTGTGTGACAAAATGTTAAAATCCTAAATTCGCATTCCAACAGAAAGTAAACAAAGGTCGGCCACCACTAAATGTTTTTCTTGAAGGTCTAACATCACTAAATTTCATGAAGCAATTCAGATCATGATTATAAATTATATAGATAATACAGTACTAAGTTAGATTCGTGAAACCCGAGATAAGATTAGTGAAAAAGTAATGTTTTGCTATTCAGTAACATCAAACATGTCTTTATGCAGACATTCATAAGCCATCCAAGACAATAGACATTAACCAACTACATGTACCCTTACCTATATAGACAGCAAACCATAAGCTACTGTAGACAACTGGCTATGTATGTATATATTATGTATTATGCCAAATAAACTTATGTTATGTTATGTTATATAAAGTCAGTTTTCTATTCATAACTCTTTGACGATTATCGTCGATGCCAGTGTAAACAAAAGACCATTTAGTTACAAAAATGCATGGTATCCAGAACTATCAATGTTCAAGCCATTAATAACAAAAAAGACAGCCATCAGCCAGTAAACCATTAGCTAGACAGCCATCAGTCAGTAAGCCATTAGCTAGACAGCCATAAGCCAGTTACAAGTCATTAGCTAGACAGTAATCAGCTAGTAAGCCATTAGCTAGAAAGTCATCAGCCAGTAAGCCATTAGCTAGACAGCTATCAGCCAGTAAGCCATTAGATAGACAGCCATCAGCCAGTAAGCCATTAGTTAGACAGTAATCACCCAGCAGGTCATTAGATAGACAGTCATCCGCCAGTAAGCCATTAGCTTGACAGTAATCAGCCATAGAGCCAATAGACAGACAGCTATCAGCCATTAAGTCATTAGATTGACAGTCATTAGCCAGTAAGCCATTAGCTAGACAGCTGTCAGCCAGTAACCCATTAGATAGACAGCCATCAGCCAGTAAGCCATTAACTAGACAGCTGTCAGCCAGTAAGCCATTAGATAGACAGCTGTCAGCCAGTAAGCCATTAGATAGACAGCTATCAGCCAGTAAGCCATTAGATAGACAGCTGTCAGCCAGCAAGCCATTAGATAGACAGTCATCAGCCAGTAATCCATTAGCTAGACAGCTATGAGCCAGTAAGCCATTAGCTAGACAGTAATCAGCCAGCAGGTCATTAGCTAGACAGCTATCAGCCAGTAAGCCATTAGCTAGGCAGTCATCAACAGCAAGCCATTAGTTAGACAGCCATCAGCCAGTAAGCCATTAGCTAGACAGTAATCAGCCAGCAGGTCATTAACTAGACTGCCATCAACCAGCAAGCCATTATATTGACAGTCACCAGCCAGTAAGCCATTAGATAGACTGCCTTCAGCCAGCAAGCCATAAGCTACATGTAGACAGTCATCAGCAAGCCATTAGATAGAATTTCATCAGTCAGCAAGCCATTATAGCTCGACAGCCATCAGCCAGCCATTAGATAGAATGCCATCAGTCGGAAAGCCATTATTGCTTGACAGCCATCAGCCAGCCGCCAGCCATTAGATAGATGTAGACATCCCTATGCACAGTAAGCCATTATGTGACACAGCCATCAGCCAGACAACCATATAGCCTTCACGACATTTGCCAGCAATTATGCCATTAGCTAGACATTAATACAGTCATTGTTTATCATTAATTATTATTACAAAATGTATTATTATTGGTAACGACGGGCCACTGATTATGATACCAGATATCTTGTTCAAACAACCTTCTACCTGCATGTGTAGATGCAAGAATCGCAGCAATGAAATACTTTATGATAACATTATAAGAATCTGATGGGCGAATACTTAGTGCAAGATTTTCACTTTTTCGGAATGGCTCGACATGGTTCCCTTTTTATACCAAAACTTCGCCTAAAAAGTGTTGGTTATTTTGCAATCATCGAATTAAATTGTTGTTGTTATCTTTTGCAATCATAAATAGTGTCGATTCAATCAGTAATACTAATGAGGGAACTATCCAATTCAAAATAATAGTGGTGACTACAGTTATGTATATCAGCATAGATTACCTATCGGACCAGCTTATGTTTATAACCGTTCTTTTTTAACTTCGAACGGACTGTAACTATTTGTTCTTCCGACCATTGAGTTGAGTGACCAAAATTAGCTCACGTGTGTTGAATATGACACACCTGAACGTGACGAGCTCTACTGCAAAATCAGAAATATTTGCATGGAATCATTGCAATTTTTAAGCACGAAGTCGATTATTTCGCGAACATTTATGTTCGTGAATTTATACACTTGGCGGTTAAACATAAGATCGCGAACATTCAACATAGCGAACTGCTTAAACTTGTGAATTTGTTACCTCGCTCAAAATTTTGAATATGTCAGTACAAGTAAACTTGTACTCGACATACAGTAGGTCAACATCTTTCATGCATCAGTTCTTTGATAGTGACTTTTTATTAAGGCGCGATTATTAAAAACATATTCGATGTGAAAAACTATGGATTTATGTCATTTTAATTATAACTATAAAACATCACTCTAATTAAAATGTAGCCATGCATTGATATCGCCTGTTTTTATTGTTATTTCGTAAGTAGCCATACTTATAAAGGTCACAATAAGGTTAGTAGGCCCTATATTTCTCTTTAAGGTCAGCCCTTAACGTCATTAAATCATATTTGGACGTGGTTCGGTTTGTAAAAAGATGTGACACTTATTTGCAAATCTAGGTAAAATTGAAATGTTCAATGTTGTTTTTTTGAAAAGCCAGTACGAACTGAATGCTAGAAATAAACGTCCTTAAATAAATGTGATCATTTCGTGTGTTACCTTTTTCATTTCAACTGTCCCATATAAGGCTGACTCGGTTCTTTCAAATGTATACGTGTTAGATGTTTAGTGCTGTTTGTTGGTAGTCCTTGTGTTGCATTGACGTCCTTTTAGTTTGTTGTTGTCTTTGAATAGGTTCCGTTTATGTTTGAATGACTGAGGCGGCCGGCTGTCGGAGGGGGGTAATCCTGGGTTTCACAGAAAATTGGCGCAGATATTTGAATTCCATTTGATCGACATGGATCTAACGTTAGTTAACACGCGCATACAATGTTTGAAATAACCTTAAGGTTACCGGAGCATCATATTTAACACAGTACAGTTATTATATAGACCTAACAAGAACATTCTTTCCAATACAAAGTTCATCATTGACTATCTCATTAAATAACAGTAAAACGAAATATCCTATTGTAGCACAACTGGCGTTTATTTATGTTAGCTGGCTTTAATCCGCATACATATGTTCGTATGATCCGGCCATTTTATATCGTATGAGTAATCGTATTATTCAAAGATCAATTAAATCAACAGTCAGCGGTTTCAATGTTGGAATCCGGGGTCAGATGTGCATTACTTGTGTAATCTCAGGCCGAGGCCTATATTTAGTTCCACACACTTCTTGGAAAATAAAAAAGCAAAAAGATAATTGGCGCCGCACTTGACTGAAATCTTAGACAACGAAAGGCGCAACACAAATTTCCTGTGGCCCCGTCGAAAATTACAAATTGATTGCCATTAATTATTTCGGTTTAAAAAATGTGCTAAAAAATCTATTGCAGACTGACTACAAATTGTTTTGTGTATAGATAAACTGGTTTAAATAAAGCAGTTACTCTGTCATATTAATGCCATCATATAAGTAGGTTCTAACGGCTAAGCCTACCTAGACTCGAATCAACCCGATGTATGACATCGATGAACTGCTATCATAAATTATTATCATCTATCATTCCACTGTTTGCAACCAAATAAGCTGCCTTGGACGCAACTAGTTTTACGGTGTTACGATGTTACTCGTTAACTTATATACAGTAAAACCTCGATAATTACGAGCACCCGGCTTATTTCGAGCAAATTTCAAAGTCACGGCGAATTTGCTAAATATATATTGTATACTTTTATGACACCGCTATGTCGAGCTCCCGGTTTATTTGGATCATTTTGCTTGTCCCGATGTCCTCGAGATAAAGAGGTTTACTGTAATAAACATGTATAGTTATACATTCTTTGTACATATTGAGATTGTTGTTATGTAATTGTGTTTATTGTTTTTTTTGTACATGCTCTTATGTTGTTTTACCTGCCGCCTACTGTTTAAGGCGACGAATATAAATAATGTTCTTATGGACATAAACTGAAACTGGTGTGTTGAATGGAACGTCATGTACTGCGCGAATTTATGCCCTATATATGAGCGATGTTCCAAAATAACGAAGATATATATATAATTTATGTATATTTCAATTGACCAATTCCAAACTTTTTCAACATTTACCGAAATATGTCCGGCATATTCTTACCGAAGGCAAAGTCACAGACCGATTACTAGTATTCACTCATTCCATGTTTACATTAACAATTGTGGTAAGAAGAAAAACAATTACAAGGCTCATACATGTATATATGGTGTTACACACACAGGTCAATATATCGTTGAAAACGAAAACAAAACGAAGCAAAATTTATTTTGGAAAAAATATATTTTTCTTATTTTATTGAGAAATGAATATTTTACAAAATAAATTTCGTTTTGAAATTGTCAATGATACTTTTACATGTTATGTGGTTATACACATGAAAATACCAAATTTCAAGACAAATTTGTATTTAGTGAAAAGTGGCATGCAATGGAAAAGATCACCTGGTGCACTACAGTGTTATTTTGAAAGAAATAACCAAAACTGTTGATAGCAATAGCTAAGCATACGCCAGTCAAGTTCACTAACTGCCTCACATCGCTGGTGAACACAATGGTGTTCCTTTGTGAATATTGTTACATACATTGTTTTTTTACATTGTTTTACTGTCGTTTTGTAAATGATGTTGTATATTTTTGTTAAATAAATACAAATGTTGTCTTGTCTTTTCAGGAGTATTATTATCATTATCATTTTATGTTTTGTTATACTACTGAAAACATTTGCAGATCATTTCGATAGCTTAGAATTAGAAGGTCGTTACATATAACTACCAAATCGATATTTTGAGAAAACACGGAAAAACTGTCTGACCTTTAGTCTGTACTTATGGTAAAACAAACTTTTACAACTTCATTTTGGTCAACATGACAAGTTCAGATTTTAATGAAAATGGGCTCATAAGAAGTGCCTTGTGATGCTTATTCTAAATATGTATGAATCTTAAAAGGTCGTAAGTGGCACTTAAGACCTTCTAATTCTAAGCCATCGATTTGTCATAGACGCTTTCAAGGAAGACTACTATATATTATTACTATTATTATTTCAAAAGTATTCGGGTTTTTTATCTTCTCTTAACCAACGCGGTCTGTCTGCCTTCTTTCTATCATGACGCATTTCAGCGTTACAACAATTTTCATTAATTGCATAATATACGTACGTTTTTGTATTATTAATTTCACAAAGACATTTGTACTTTGAACAGGCGGGCCTGTTTTCACATACATTTTATTTGAGTACATGCCTGTGTGTAAAATATCCAGTACTTTTACATGTGAGAAAAAGGAAATATTGAAATGCATGTACACTGTATTATCCAGCTTGATACTCGCCTACAAGGGGGGCAAAGTACGGATGCAATAAGCATGACTGCTGACGTTATGTTTCCGGGTTTGACATCATTTGCTGCGCTGAAAACACCGACCGGTGACGTTCCTGGCTTACACGGGGACTTAATTATTACACAGGCCTATGGAATTATATCACATCTACACCTGTTACAAGGGACAAAGTACAGATGAAATTTCCCGGTTTGACTGACATCATTTTCCGCGCTGAAAACACTAAAACCATGCCTGACTCGTAGGGTACCAGTTTCCAGTTATAGGGTTAGGCAATCTGTGTTTTTATTTAGAAACCTGTTTTACGCCACACATTATCTGCTACAAATGTATATACATGTACGATGTACGGAAGCAGATGCATTTTCTGCATCCTAAAGTACTACTAATTTACCCTTCAAAGCGGAACTAGCCATTTCTGGCCAAGTGGAGGTAAATCGGCATATATGTCGAATTTTCATGAAAAAGTTTGACTTGCAGAGACCGAGAATCGAATATGGATCAACGGGCTACAAATCCACCGGACCACAGTGTATCACATTTATAAGGAAAACTAGTTTAAATAATGCGATCGTTATGATACAGAAGACGGTTTGCTACATACTGTAAACAAAGAAATTATTTCGCGCGGTTTAATTTCGACGAGTTCGCGATTAATAGATATTCGCGAAATTAAGTAACCTCGAAAGAATTTTAAAAAATGTCACGGAAGACTTAAAAACGCGACAATTTGTAGTCGCGAATATGCCAACGATCGGCAAAATGCGAAAGTTAGTATTCGCGAAAGTAAATTGGTTTACAGTTAAGTAAATCACGAAATGAAGGAGTCACTGACAGACTTCCGTAGCAAATTCGAATGTTTGTAAATCTCATTCATGGTTGGAAAAACACGCACACAAATATTTTGAGTTTTGTAGCAAATGTGCATACTATTTTTATCGCTGCATTTATTTAATACTTTACAAAGCACTTAGTTGATCCAGATCAAAAGAAAATGTTGACAGTTTTGACAGCGTTTATGTCATAATGATCACACGACGAAAATAATCACACAATTATAATTAATTATATGTTTTACGTTCAACTTTTATTTTACAACTCTTTTAACGTCTACTGGGTTCACATTCGATAATGTTTTCATTCACGTACTGGTCGAAATAGACAACCCGTCGTTTCGTATGTGGAGAATATATGCGGCTTAAATGTATACTTACTGATTTATTTTAAGGTCGATTGTGAAACAAGTTTTTCCAACTTATATTAACCACTCTCGACACCTCACACCTGATGTTATTCATCGCCACGAAGGTTCATGGGAATAGAGAAACCAGTTTCACTTATATGCCGAGCGTCTAGCAATGGTCTTTTTGGTACCGTTTTTATTTCGCATTTGGTATGCAGCTTAGTGAAATGTAATAAATTACATAACGATAACATATCATGAATAAAATTATTTGGGAGATTGAGTTCCGTTCCGACACCAAGCATACCAAACTTCTTATAGGACCGCGTTTCTTGAAGCTTGGCCCCAGTCCCAAAACATTATTTTGCATCCTCGAAAACCCAGGTGAAACTCCGCTTCTGCACTCGTTACATCGACGATGTAGCGAGTTTTGGAGTGGAGCCTCCGCTGGATTTTCGAGGATGATAAAAATGTATCTGAGATAAAAAAAAGAGTCAAATTACCAATTTGCCAGGGCTATTTTCAGCTTTTAAGTCACTCAAGCATCCTTTGACATTTTAACTTTCCCTGGTCATTGGGCTACCTAGGAAACCTACGTTCGTGTCTACAATGGTCTCCCTTGGGAGAATATTTTCGGTGTGGCAACCAACATCGATCTGCGGTGCCCAGGAACAGACACTGGCCCTCACAGGTACAAATTTACACCATGGTGGAGTGGAGAATTGTGTTATTCGTGCTCATAGAAATAAGCAAGTGGTCCAGACGGGGGTTGAACCCGGTACGTCTCGTTCCAATTTCTCGTGACTTCCATGAAGTTCCTACTGCACAAGATGGTCATGTTCCCGAAGCCTCCCAATCATTTATTTCCATCTGAATTCATCACCAGGACAAACAATAATCAGTTGCCGCTACGCTTTACTGATGTGTTGAAAAGTAAATAAAATTTTACTAACGATATACAAGAAGCCGTTCAAAGTTCATTTCGTTACACACTCTCCTCTCACCTTAAACCGAAAACAGCGGGTTTACACTTTGGACGAGTAGCTGTTTCGTCATTTACGTTTCAGCGATTTGTATGGACTTTGAAACAATAATACTGTTATAATCAGAAATACGCTGAGATTAAAATGTGTTTGATTTATTATAAATATGTTTCATTTTAGGATAAACGTAAACAAACGAAGACGGATTAGTAGTTATATATCAGTTTTAATAAAATAGTGTTGTGTTAAAAATGATTTATTGCGCTTTAATTTAGTTTTAGTGAGTAATCTGGATGTCTAAATAGATCTAATTAACATAAAACTAATTGACATTATTTATAATTTATTACATTTATTTAAGTTATTCAAAATGCGTGTGTTCGTAATTATATGGATGTTTTGGACATCTTGTGTCACGTGTTTAAACGATCGTCCAGTGCACGTGCATGGGTCGAATCGACTACTGCGGCGTCATCCACGTGCATTGGATGCAGATAGCGAGTCAAGGTTTGGAAAGGCGTTATATTTTCATGGAAACGAAGAAATGTTGCGATTGAACCTGCCACATAAAGACAACATTGTACAAATACCGAATGAAAGCTTCACTTTACAAATGTGGATAAAACCCGAGGGTGGACAATACAGGCAGACCCCAATAGTCGGTATGAAATTATGAATCCCTATCATTGTAAAATAGCCATTTTCGAGAGCATGATACTTAGATTGCAAGCTATTGTACTTTATAGTTTTATTCCTTTTCTTTGTCACCTTTGAGGTTATGAACGTCGTCCATCGGACATGATTTTATTACCAAAAAGTCGGTATGAATAATATTATTATAAAAAAAAACTATTTATGTTTACTGAGTATACCGCTCGTATATTTATTTTGAAGAGCTATAGTATCAAATGTTTTAAATAGATCTACGTATTCTGTCAGTTAGCTAGAACTAAGCGCCAATTCTGAGCGTGATTAATGCACATGTTACTAAGTTGAAGATATATGTCATTGCTTTAAACTCGTGTATATAAAAGAGCGGAAAAATTTGTCAAGGTGTCTAAAACTGTTCTTAGTTTACAAACACGTCCACCCATGGCACGTACTGTCGATTCGATAAATAATACTAATGAGGGAACTAAGCCATTCGAAAGAATAGCGGAGAGTACCGTTAACGCATGTACACACAGTTAGCCCCAGATAAATATAGTTTACTTCACGGACGAGCTAATGTTTACAACCGTTATCAATTAACTTTGAACGGACCGTATATATCAGTTACTTGTACACTGTACACGTATTTGACCAGTTACGACCGATATGTGATAATCTGTTAATCCATTCAGCAAGACTAAATCCAGGTCTTAACGGCTTGACCAACTTATGTACTGTACACTTATACATAAAGTTAATAATTTATTTTCCTTTTTGGTGGAGGGGAGCCGCTTGGTGAGGTAGAAAATCGGAGGAGGGGGTATTTTGTTTCACATGATAGTAGAATGAAGTTAACTTTACCCGTTGAATAGTATTGTAAAATCATTAATTTTCGTGGGAGATTATATTTCGTCTATTTCGTGGTTCACCTTCAACCATGAAATCACATCCTATGGAACACTGATTTTGGCCTATATATTTATTACCTGAAATGCAATATCAACGAATAAAGGTTCTGTCAAAATGGTCTTATTACCAAAACCACGAAATTTTGTCACATCGAAATCAAATGATTTTACAGTATTCCGTAGCCGTCTTCAAACATTATTACAAAATTTCGTACCCTTACACATAAACATGGTTTTACAGTAGATAATAGTAACCTGTCTGTTTTTAATGGCATCGTGACTTTTGAAGGTGTTATTTTATAAGCTTCATTTTTGTGATCGTGTCAAATTATACCATTCGTATGAATGAATTGTGAATATGACGTTTGGAGAATTTGACCTGATCTTGACCTTTACGCATGAATATAATTATTACAAGGTTCTTGCTTTGAATATATCAATTTCTGTAAGCAAATCGTGCGATGTCGGTATTTCAAATTTGTGTATGTATTTACATCTCGAGCGTCTTCGTGATACTCCTCGGTTACGAAAACACGCTATCGTGGTTGTAAATAATATATCGCTGACTTAGAATGAGAAGGTCGTAACTACTATACTAACGACCTTATAATACTGATACATATTTGAAATCTTCATAATGAGGCACTTGTTATGAGCCTATTGTTATGAAAATCGGAACTTATCATGTTGACTAAAATGAAGTTGTAAAAGTTTTGTTCCATAAGTAAAGAATAGGCCTAGTTTTCAGACAGCCTTTTCTTGTTGTTTTTTCAATATATTGGTTTTCTAGTTACGACCTTTTCATTCTAAGCCAGCGATATATGGATAATATATCGACTATTAAAGTATGCTAATTAAAAGGTCAGGATCAGGTCAAATACGCCAAGCTATACGCGATATCCGTTATTGAACTAAACAGCCGATATTAATTATACAAGTCCTGAAAGCTTAATTAATTTAATATATTTGAAATCAAATGCAAGTAAGTCAATATGCCTACAACACATATAAACAGAGTTATTTGGACCCTTTAACACCACCAAGCCCATTCTAGATAAGTTTTATCTGTTCGTATTTTGGTCTGTTTCGATCTTTTTAAGGTCTGTGCGATCTCTTTATAAAAGATACGAATTCAGTACGAATCCTTATGGATGTGGCATATGCTAGTATTAGGTCATGAACGTGTAATTGTATAGTATTCCCTAAGTGCACAGGTTACTGTATCGTTAAAAAAAGAGTAAAATGAAATTTTAAAAAAAAGTTTGTGGGTTTTTTTATCAATGATATAATACAGTTACCTGTGGAAAGTCATACAGTACTTTGATTTATACGCTATATATCCACTCATGTATAAATCGACGATACAGGTCAGTCACCCTTCTACATACTATAGTGTATTATAAACATTGCAATTCATCTTATTTTTAAAATGTCTTATTTTGATACATATCATGTTTAATAATATATACCTCATTGAATAAGTGGTTTTCAATGTCTTTCTTACACTAAAACAAGGAATATATATTGTTATGATATTGCAATGTTTGTAAACATATCAGCCAAATACCTGAATAGATGCGCTATATAAGATCCTCACAGGGCCTAAATACGCCATTTGTGAACATTGTCCTTTGATGTCTTTGGCTTTGAAGAGGTATGCTTTGTATGAGATCGTGAGTGAATTTGATTTCAATAAACGTTTCATGCTACATAATTCTACAGTCTGTTCAAATGTAAGTGATAACGGTTATAAATATTAGCTGGTCCGTCTGGTAAACTATGTTTATCTAGGTTTAACTGGATATACATATGCACCTGATTAAACTGTAATCCTCGCTATTCTTTCGAATGGGATAGACCCCTCATTAATATTACAATTGAAGCGTTATTATATGGGCAATACTTACATAGTACCTTGTTCTGATTTCAGACGTCATCAATGATTGCAGCACTGCAGAGAACAATGGCTGGACCGTCGGAATTATGCTACCTAGCTTTTCTAGACAGGACGCCAGAGTATTTTTCTCGTTTTACGCCGACGGCGCGTCGGCACCGACCATTCTACTCGCACATCGGCCTTATGAAGTTGAAACATGGATAAACGTGGCTGTAACATACGACGGCAATAAAACGTCACTTTATATCAACGGAGCAGGAGTTAGCACCGTAACACAGCGTCCCGGCGGTGCGTTTCGTCGGGCGCTTAGTGAATGTGCCGGTCTCTACATTGGTGGTCGAACTTCATTGGATGCATTTTATAGAGGTGAACTTGACGAACTTAGAGTATGGGGAAATGTTTTAAGTCATAACGACATCGTTAAATATATGAACAATGACCTGGAAGCGTTTGAAATGAAGGAAGATCTGATAATTTCTGACTCGTTCGAAGATTTACAAAATTGGGAAAAAGTTTCTGACACGGAACCAGGGTTCGTTGCGTCAAGTATAACACTTCCGTTCCACACGGTTAGACTGGAAGCGCCACCTTGCGGGAAAACTTCATGCGATGACCCGGAAGTTGTTTTCAGTTACATGAATAATACCCAGTTACGGCGCAAGAAAGAAATAAAATACCGAGTGATCAATATTTACGATGATCAAGGAAAGAACCCTATTCTATCTGACAAAACTATTGCTGAGCAGCACAAGCACCTTATAAGGGCATTTGCCCCTTACAATATAGAACTAAAATTGGAGCGTGTTCAAATTAAAAACACAACATTTACAAATAAAGTATTTATGTTTGATTGTCATCCGTATCAAATCGGGAACGGGATTTGTGAGCAACACTGTGCGCATTCCACAACCGGAAACGACGGTGGTGATTGTGATCACGTGAGGTCAGAGTGCAAGAAGGCGTTGCTAGGTAACGGTCAATGCAATGACGAATGTAACAAGGCGTACCATAAGTATGACGATGGTGACTGCTGTAAACCAGGGGACGAAAACTCGTACCAAACCTGCATCGACCCGGACAATCCACACAGGTAGGAAATTCAATGAAAACTGTAAAATTATTGCAAAACGTTAAAAATAATTCTCCTATCATTACACTCACCGTATTCAAGAGTTCTGTGAGTTCTAGATTCTATTCATAAATGCAAGTGTAATTTCCAAAAATCAAATAATTATTACTCGGCTTGCATTAATTTTTAAAATATCGAAAATATTTTATGATTATCTAAGTATTGAAAGTACTTTTTTATTATGAAATAATTTAATGAAGTCTATGGTCACTACATCATGTTGCGCTTGCTGGCTATTGCCGATTGTAACGAATGAGGCCGTAATTCAAATTTATTAGCAAATCGGCTTTAACAAAAATATTTGGTAATAAAAATACAGGTCGTCAAACTATCGCTGGGATAAACTATTTTGTCTTGTATTACTAGGGGTTACATGCATATAGAAGAACTAAAGATGACGTTACAGTTGGACGGAAGTGATGCAGTTAATATATTCCTAGTGACGTCAAGTTGGAATAGTGAAATATTTCATGGAATGGCAACATATCCATGGCAAAAGAATGTTTATACATCTATGGGTAAGCTAACTTAATTTCATTTACAACCCTTGTTGATTACACTTTCCTTTTCACTCTGAATATGCAGTCCATTTTCAAGAGCCTTTGTGGAAGGGTTTGTTTTACTGGTGTTTCCAATAAAACTTTATGATTGCACGAAAATCCATCAGAACTATAGAGGAAATCACAATAACATAAGAGTTTTTTGTAAATCACATATGCCCAGTGGCAGTCAATATACTCTCATATTAACGATCATATGGCCAATTTTATATTTCACCTGCAAAAGGTGAAGCTCCTAGACCTAACCGATTGCTAGATTTTGCTCAAACATCTGTTAGTTTTATTTTTGTTAAAGACCTCAGTGATTGACCTTTGTTCTCCTGACCAAACAAATGACCCAGAATCAACCCTTCCTGGGTTAATAAAAGAAAACCAAAAGAAACACAGACATGATGACATGTTGAAGGAAGAACCGATATAAAATATGGGAGTATAATAATCTGAAAATGGGTGTAGTTCCATTATTGACAGTATTAAATTTTGTTTCCTTAATTAATATCCAATTTGTTTTTAACATTCTTTATATCAAAGGCGGAATCATCATGCACGTTAACATCATTGGACGGGGTGATAAACTGAAAAACCTCGTGCACGAATTTGGTCACGTGTTTGGTTTATGGCACGTGCATCGTGGAATATCTGAGATGTCATGTGACGACCCATGTCGCGAAACCAACGCATCAATGGTTTTAGGTAAGCGTTAAATTTTGATGTACGAGCATTCTATATCAGACCCAATATAATAACCATTACTATCTATATATTATGCTAGAACCTCCATGAACTGCAAGAATTAGAAATCTAGTACCCTTGTCTTCTTTGCGAAACCCCTAATTTATTATGAAAGCAAAATACGTAACTTTATCTTTGCAGAACTCATAAGATGTTACAAACATATAAGACAAGAATGAAATTATTTTATTGATTTGAAATTTCTTGTTTAGACAATGTTGTTATTACCAGTCGAAACATTAATGCCACAAAGCATAAGTTTCCATGTCATGTTCTCTTATCTTTTAACCGGTATATTTGTTAAACGTCTATGGATCAATACTATTATCGTATCTAATAGTTATGATGTAATCCTTTGTTATTGAAGGTGATTTATGTTCTGATACCAAACCGACACCAAGGAACAGCAAGTGTATGGATCCACTGAGAGACAGTGATCAAGATTGGTGTAATAATGTTGCCTTTTATAATACACCCTTCAACAATTACATGAGCTACGCAGGTTGGTTATAACTATCGTTGGGTTGAATTAGACTGTCGCCATTTTTCAATTGAAGATTACAAGTGAAAGTCAAATTCAATTTAGATTAAATTCAAATAATTTACACACAATACATGTTATAATACAGTTTCACAAATATAAAAAGTTATAAAGCATGCAAATATATATGACCAATTAACAGTGACCTATAAGACACTAAAACATCAACTTTTACAATAAAAACTCATTATTTTTTATCCACAAGTACTTCATTATATTTCTTCATCGCACTAGAAATTAACATGAAATACGTTTTTATGTGTAAATTAGAGTACATGCTTGCACAACACAACGCATTATTAGGAAACATGAGCTTTGCATGCTGGAAAAGACCTTTGTCATTTGCCAATGGAAGAATATTTCGGCCAATTGCAGGAAATAAGTTTACTGGTAAATTTAGAATACATACTTGCACAGTTTAGTGGATTAACTGGAAACATGTGTTACATTGGTTGGAAAAGGCCTTTGTCTTGTGCCAATCGACGGAGTTAATTAGAATATATGCTTGTAAAATGCATTGGATTAATTGGTGAACATTGGACAAATGTACCATTCGAAAATTGCTTATGATGAGCTACCCTAAATAGGACAACATAATTCAATCCCATTTGTTTTAAAATTTATACAACAAATAGTCATTAGTTGCATAGCTTAACACCCCATAAACGGAAACAGATCTTTCGGTACGTAGGTGTTATAATTTAGTAACCATTTCGTACGAAACATTAAAATTATCGAATTATAGGCGTTAACTGGTACATGCGCTAGTGCGTTAAAGTTAATATCACTTTTTATCAAACATGCGACTGTATCTGATCTCAGTTTCCTATAATGGTTCATTGAAGTCTTTCATCTGGTTAATCTGAACATTATGACAATAAAACATGACGAAAATGATATCAAATGGTACTTACCTCGTCATAATGTTATAAAACAAGGTATACAACCACGCATGTCAGCATTCTGTACCATGCAGTATGGGTCATAACAAACATTAATGGTGATACTTTACATTTATGTAAATATAAATAGTTTCTCAAAAAGAATACAGCAATGCAATACTAAATCGAACAGGGATGACAACACCCATGTGAAGCATCAGACACAAAAAGGAACACAATACAATGGAACAAACAATTACCAAAGGCGCTCGCTATAACAAACACACACACCGCAAAATAGGACGTTAACGAAAATGCACAGTGACAACATTAACTATATAAAGCGGTCTTTAGTAATTACAAAACAACAATTTGACAAACCTTTTATTGTTGTTACAGATGATGCATGTATTGATCACTTCACTCCACAACAAGAGGCTCGCATGCATTGCTATCTGGATCTAGTTTATCAACCCATGCGAGACATGAAACAGCCCTCACCAGTCCCAGTGTCTCCAAAGGTATACATGTGTACTTATACTCACGTAATTTTTACTCTAAGTTATTTGGGGAACCCCTCTCCCTAACGCTGTTGCTATGTTCCCATACAGTAAAGAAAAAACAATTTCCTGACTATTTTCCAGACTGCTATATATTATATAATTTGTTGTATAAATGGTTTAATTCCGTCACTTTGTATTTGATAAGGTAAACAATAATATCAATGTGTTGAATTGTATAGCTTGAACGAATCCCTTGAAAATTATGAAGTTGAAACCGACAAATTATGTAACAGAAAAGTATAATAGAAACTCGTACAGAAAAGGCAGCATTCATATTAAACAGCCGAACACTGAGTACATTAAACATACCTCAATTACATGGCGCAATTTATTATGTATCATTTGATATTCCTTATTTGTACCATTACGTGTGTATTTCTAGATTATTCAAGCTGACGATACAAGTGTTAGTATTGTATGGTTGGCACCTCTTGGTTTAGACAATGGTTGTGATCCAGATAATGCTCTACATCAGTATGCTGATGTCGCTATATCCTCACATACAGGCGTACGCTGGGCACCACATGAAGCAACAGGTATGTGTACCAATATACTTTATTACAGGAATTTGCATATATTTTGTGCCTTGCCTTAATTTTACTTCCACAGGAATCTTATCTTGGCACTAATGCCCAGCTATTAGACACGAGGAGGCTTGATTTGACCATTCGTAAACATGGCACCAGGAGGCTTGTCTACTCGTTTCGATTTATTTCACTTTTATCAATTCTGATTCCGTTTTGTTTCCTTTCAAGCTATGGCTTAACACTGTGTTATAATACAGAGTTTGTAATTGACGTAATCAATTCAAGTTTTCTTTAATCATATTATATGTTGCTCCACAAACAATCAACGTTGTGCCAACTTCTTACATTTGAAGTGCATACATGTACCTCTTATCGACGTGAGCAAAGCTTACCAATCCGGACACCACTCCCATGTTTCCATCTATTCAATCTGCATCACCGCCTATTGGGTTTTGGGCACAGCACAATCTCCGTCTAACACTTTGCCAACAGTTCCATGTCACCTAAAGAGTGTTCTTCTGCATAGGTTGTACATATTTCCATTACATAATCATATCATTGTTGCAGGTTTTCCCGATGCCGAGAAGTGTGCACCAAGTCGGTATGCATGGAAACCGTATCATTCAAGCGTCCAACCAGGCTGTGATTTTGATTCTTGTTGGATAGAATTGGGATTTAAAGAACCAGTTATAGCGGACAGGTGAGTGTAGCGCATGTCATTCTTTTAAAAACATTCCTTCGATTTGTCACATCTTCATAGTTTTAAGCGTTTGGACATATGGGATGCAAACCTTTAAAATGCACGTTGAATTCTAAAGCATTTTGTGTACTTAGTATTAAAAATGGAACGATATCGAACGCCGAGTGGAATTGTTTTGATCAATGTTCAATAACATACCTCGAACAAATGGCGGTGACAAACGTATGTACGGGTAATGGTCCAAGAATGTCCTTTACAAAAAAATTTAATGTGGATACTGGAAATAATAAATTATTTAGAGGATATTTGTATTTTTCCGTGTATGATCGGCTGATAATGCACCGAGTGAGCAGCTGGTGTAATATTTTCACGAGTGGCGTAGCCACGAGTGAAAATATAAGTCGGTTGCTCACGAGGTGAATTATCAAACGATCATACACGGTAAAATACTAATATTCTATTTATTTCATGTTTAAATAGCTTAAAACCACCGATACGCATGAAATAAAATAAGATATTTTAATTAGTTGAAAGTTTTTTACATTGCTCCTTGTAGTTGACCAACATTTACGTACTTATTTGACTTATTCCAGGATCAGTATTTGGGTTGCTGACATACGTGATGATACGAGTATATTTGTAGAAGTGATAACAGATGATGGTGAAGTGGTCCCTCTTGGTGATGTACCCGTATATTGTGACCTGGAGACCACGTTAAATGTTGACACTGACAAACCTGTGGAGAAGGTAATACTTTTAAAATATAAATCTGTTTCTGAATTTGAAAAAAAATATTTGTCTGGATTCACTTTAGGAAGTTAATGTCGTACTTTGATTTATTTTGTTTTGAGATTCTCCTTTTTTCCTTTTTTCTGTTCTTTTTGTTTGGTTAGTCATTTTTGAATTTGATTTGAATTGTTTACAGTATCTTAAAACTTGTGCCAAATGCCTATAGGTAATACTTACTTGTATATTTTCTATTTCCACTCGTACATAATCATTAACCTACACAAATATTCCAAGTATCAACATTATATAGTTCCTATCGATTCATTCAATAACTAATCAAAGCAAGATTTTATGATCCCTATATATGTGATGTTACATGATATAAACGTCATTTTCTCACTAGATACCAGAGTTTATGTCTCTTGCAGGTCAAAGGATCAGACATTGCCATTGTATTACATTGAATAAAATCACTGAATACTCTCATAGTTAATGTTAGAAAAAGTGAGGAATGCTACTGTACTGTTGTTTACGCCTGCCAATAGATGATATCCGGAACTTTGTTCAAGGTGGTTTTTAGGCTGGCGATGTCGCCAGATCTATTATAATGCCAAAAAATGAATTCCACTAAGATGTATTTACTCCCGAAACTGACAACACAAAATCTATACACTAAATAAAAATAGTTCCTCCTCGTTTATCAGTTTTGAAAGATAAGAACATTAAACTTTCCTTGTTTCATTTAATCTGTTCGATTGTTATATATTAGTTTCTTCTTGTAATGGAAGAATATTGTATGAAATTAAAAGAAAAGGTGTTTAAAGGCCTTGATAATTATTACTACGTGTTACGAACGCGATATAGCGCGTGTATCAATGATTTTATTATGTTAAATTATTTAGTTCAGTATGCTCTAACTAGATCGTGGCCGAGTAGTTAAGCAACTCGCTTAACTTTCTGATGCTAAATTCCAGCGATCGATTCACGACGGCTCCAAACTTTTTATACTTTTTTAAATTTTATTTTTCGTCCAGCACTTACCTCTCTTTCGACTTAGAAAACCACTTGATGTTATATTACTTGAAAAGCTATTGTCCCTTTGCAGTTCGCCAGCCTGTCAGTACTTCAGTACTTTGATTACATTAATTTACATGTAGGTACAAATAAATCTGGTCTAGTTATAGGCTTGTTTTGTATTCGTATGCAAACACGACTGACAAGAACTCTAGTGTCCAGGAATAAATATTGACTAGCCATGTCCTTCATAATTTTACACTATCATTTCTCTGGTTTCTGATAGAACATTACCTTAGCATATTGCTACTCCTTTAAGAGCTCTATTAATTACTTCTTTATCATACCATGATTCTGATTTTTAAAAAAATGTTTCTAAAGATATGAACATTTTCCAGGTGAAGCTATATACGGTTGACAGTTATATAGCCATTGATGCCGTCGAGTTGGTTTCAACGCCACAATTTCCATCCTGTCTTGACAGAAAGTTTCAAAAATATAAACTTATAAGAAACCCACCATTTGATGAAGGCTATATTGTTGTTGCCGACAACGCCTTTACTGACAGGTAAATCATATTTATGTAATATATCTCTCTTTAAATAACAAATTTCAGTAATTAAACTACCAAACAAAACCAACTTATACGATCAATCGAATCACCCACTCTACACAAGTTCAAAAGAAAAACAACTTACATTGTCAATCATTATGAAGAGCTAAATTACGCGATGATCTTTTACAAAACCAACTTGCTTGTGACTTGAATTGAAATCAATAAATCCGCATCGAGTTTCGTTAAAGTGGGCTATGCATTAAGCGACAATTGCTTTGCCATGAATTCTTTACTTAATGTTTATTGTCTACTATTTTCAGAACAGTGACTAGCGGGGAGGAGTATACCTATACAGTACAAACAATGAAGGACTCTAGAGTCAGTGTCAAGTCCCCAACCCTCGTTTATACACATGGTTTACCGTTCTGTGGTGATGGTGTGACACAAGGGTAAGTATACATAAACTTTCAGTGTCAAATATCTGATATAACTCTGTTTGCACGTGTGCTAAGAAAACTATCAGAGTCAAATATCTAATCTAACTTTGATTGCACGTATGCTAAGAAAACTATCAGAGTCAAATATCTAATCTAACTTTGATTGCACGTACGCTAAGAAAACTATCGTGGTCAAATATCTAATCTAACTTTAATTGCACGTATGCTAAGAAAACTATCATAGTCAAATATCTAATCTAACTCTGTTTGCACGTATGCTTAGAAAACTATAAGTGTCAAATATCTAATCTAACTTTGACTGCACGTATGCTAAGAAAAAATATCAGAGTCAAATATCTAATCTATATTTGATTGTACGTATGCTAAGAAAACTAGCAGAGTCAAATATCTAATCTAACTATGTTTGCACGTATGCTAAGAAAAATATCAGAGTCAAATATCTAGCCTAACTCTGTTTGCACGTATGCTAAGAAACATTCTTAAAAGATTAAGCTACACACTTTTCTTTCGAGACTTTCTATCAACTATTATAAGCTTCGAGGCGTCACTAATTTTGTATTCTATCTCTAAAGGGACATTACTGACAGTTTATGGTATAATACTATATACAAATACTAGATATTTGCAAACAAAATGGCATAACCCTTCTGGGGTCCGAAAGATTTAGCGAACAGCGTAATAAGAACAGTTTTAATATGACTATTGGTAAAGTAATTTAGAGATATCTTATTTTTCTTTTTCATCTTCAAGTACTAGTATATATATGGCCTGGAGTCTTTGTCCGAATATAACTTTGAGCGGTTGAAACTAGGACGGTATGTTATGTGTATTGGCGATGTTTGATTAAATCTCTAAATAATATTTAGGGAAGAGGCGTGTGATGATGGTAATGCTGTTGATGGTGATGGGTGCACAATGGAATGTCAACTGGAGGAAGGATTCACATGCATCGGTACGTATATAATCATCTGACTACAAAAGTATTTATTCGCAAAAATATATAGAAGATTGTACAAAAGAGATAACAATACAATAAACAATACCCAGTTTTATCAGTCTTCTATGTGTAAGTGCTCTTACTTTCTTGTGTACTTACTGTCTCTTTGGTAGAAGGTACAGGACGATAACCTTCATGGTAATCTGCTATGAGTTTCTCCATATTGTGAGGATGTTAGTGGTTTGTTCTTTGTCTTTCTGTCGAGGCTGTTTCTGTATGACTTCGAGTTGTGTTGTGCATGTACACTATTGTATTAAGATGCCTTAGACCATTTAACGATGCCTAGCTAGAATAAGCATGATGTATACGATGCGATTGATATTACGCCAGAGACTGATCGTTTGACAAACTTAAAGGTACCCGATGAAGGTTTTCAAGCTAATCCATTGGACAATGTGATAATAATTGTCCGTTTAAATTGGTATAAGGTTATTGATTGACAACTGACGTATTGTCAATTCCAACATACCGGTATATGTTCCAGTCTTCAAAAAAGGTGTATGGCTGATATATTGCCAATAGTTTAGTTAGATCTATTACCGGTACAAATCCTGCCTTCTTCAGGTTCGCCAAGTCTGTGCATGTATTCACTCACTGATGACTGTGATAGCAACAAACGTGTGTGTGATGTCACTACACCGGAAGGGTTCCATGATCAATGGGCGATACGTGCAACAGCCAACCCGGAATACCAGGACACTAGCTGTCCTACCAACCTTGTTGTTGGACCGCGTGACCATATACAGGTAACTAAAACACACCATTAGTTGTTGTTAATTTTGACATTTGTGAATTGTTTAGTTGAAATAATTGCGACTGTTTGAATGCGCCAAGTGTGGGCTGCATCATTTCTGTGCACTCGTTTTTGGATTAAAATCAACAGAATTGATGCAGTGATTGTTGTGAATGTTTATACTTGTATGTTTGTATCCATTACATAGTGTATTAACGATGTCTAAATCGTGATTGTATAGCACTTTTGAACCTGTAATTTACATGAAAAGTGCTGTATAAATATCGTATAATAATCTATATGTGTTTTTATTCCACCGACAAAATTGCGGTAATATTTCGACGGTGCCGAACCAAAACCCCGTAACTCAATTTTGGCGCGAAAACTTTTATTGCTGCACCGCATCTGCTAGACGTCCCGCGCATTTCTGTCTTGTCGCCATCTAAGTAACGTGATTGGCTATTTAAGTGGCGACAAGACAGAAATGCGTGGGACGTCTAGCAGATGCGTATGCAGCAAAAAAAGTTTTAGCGCCAAAATTGAGTTACGGGGTTTTGGTTCGGCACCGTCGATTTATTCTCGATAATTGCGATCGCCACTTGCAAATACACGTCCTGTCATTGAACCATATATTTGTATTCCAGAAATGTGAATCTAGACATGTAGATAAGTATTGGCGACCATGTGGTGAATTGCTTGATGTTAGTGCTGACTTTTGGATCGATGTAAGTACAACGTTTTTTATATATAAAGGGTAGTATTTACATTCTTGAATAAATACATTTGATATACATGTATTAAAATTATATTGCGCTTCATTGACAGGTTTACATCTACAAGCCGGTTGTTGCAACAGGCATAATCCTTCATTTAGCATCAGATGGTCGATCATTGAAGAATCAAGGCAAGAAACAATTACATGTACAACTAATCAGATCCGATGATGTCTACGTCAGTGTTGAACATTCTACTGTATATGTAACCTGTGAGGATAGCCCACTACACATACCTGTCACCCAAGATCTAAGCAAACCCTTTATATTGACTAAAGGTAGGTTAGCCACTCTCATAGCAAATGTTTTGATAATGTAAGCCTCAGTTGTTCTGAAATAGTGTTGGCGAAATCATATTTGTGGTATTTAATTCCGTGGATGTAGTCTACTTGCGAACTTAAATACATCAAGATATGGGTGATACTCATCTGGTAATAGTGTTTGCATAGCTTATGTATCAAAATGGTAACCCGTCCTTCTCTTGTGAAGAAGAAGATAGCCGTTGCACTTCTTTCCTCCTCGGAACAGTACATACGTTATTTGTCTCCGCTGTGTTTTAATGCGAATACATACACGCATTCCTTTCTTGCGTAAGGCAAACCTTTAGGTTGTGCTAGAATAGGCTATTGAACAATAAACATACAGGGAATCTTTTAGGTTACAATGCCATTTATAACGACTATGGTATATTACGGCGAGGCTTTTGCACATGTTACACTAACAGGTTTTCCGTCAATCCCTTTAAATCATATCCTAATATTTGCTCCATTCCTTTAGGCTGTTAGTTAGATCTTACTATACTCATAAGAAGTCACGTTCAAATGACCTCTCTAGTGCATGTTATATTATGGCTGTTGACCTGTATAATATATTCAAAAGTTAGTCTAATATAAACTTGGTGTATCCACCAACTCTCTCGCTGTAAAGTATGTAATTCAGCAGAGTGATTATCTGCACTTGCAGAAGTGTGAAAGGAGCGATTTGATTAGATGATATAAAGTTAACATCGACGAGACCCCATACGGAATGTCATCAGTGTAAAGTAGTGAAGCGTAATATGGGTCTGATTTAAATGAGATTGGTATTCCGACATTTTGTTTTCTTTTCAGGAGTCAGGATAAGCTTCACTTCCTCCAGTATTGGTTTATATGCTGTACGTGTCCGTTCCTCACCGTACATCAACCCTATAGGCATGCAGACATGTACAGATACCGAACTTTACAGTACTCAACACGGTGTATGTGTGAGTGACAAGTGCTCGCGCGCTAAATGTGGTGCATTTCCGGTCAAACATGGAGAGGCTGTGTGCACCGGAAATGAGGACGGTGACTCCTGTAAGATACAGTGTAACGACGGGTAAATAGAGTTGCATTTCCCATTTAGCTTGTTGTTTTCATAAGCTTAACATTCTGAGGCGTTGTTATTATCTTTTAGAACTATGAGAAAGATATTTGTGATAATCGTTTCATTCTACTATTTCTCTAAAGGTTTTCCCATGAGAAAATACACGTCACGTTGAATGTATAATTTTGTATGAATATGAGTACAACACCAACTAAGAAATTAAAATAGAAATTACCTTTAATTGCATAAGCCAAGACAACCAAGTTATCATATGAAAATCTCTTAACAAAAGACAAGTCACAGAGGGGAACATGTGCTTCAGTAGATGGTTGGTTTGAAGACCTAATGTAACCAAAGGACAAAACAGAACAGAACATACCCCAGTACGACAGACCAATGACAAATAAATTTACGTATGTATGTATATAATGCAACATGAAGATACCATAGAGTTATCAAAACAGTTCTATTGACCTTTTTAATACAGGTATTTTGTTGACGGTCATGAGAACAAAGCTCAATGTATCGATGGTAAATGGGTGTCGTCATCGACATTAACATGCAGTCCAGTGATTTGTGGTAAACCAAACGTACCCATGGCAACAGTCGTTTGCTCAGATGGAATGACGTACGGAAAAACTTGCAATTTCAAATGCGATAAACCTGCAACTGTACAAGGTAAAGTGTGTATTTATTTACATATACTTTAGGTTGCACGTTTGGTCATCTCATATCGTATTTTAAGCAAATTCAAAACTATTTCCAATGTGTACATGTATTGTACAGTGTATTCCCTTTTACTACATTGTATTTAATATTTAACAATGTTCAATTATATACGATTGCAATATGACCTGAAAGATATTTCTGTAATTAGATATATATCAGTTCTAACCTTTGTCACTTTATCATTTGGGTCAAAATCAGGAATCATGAATTTACCTCAAGAAAGATGATACACAATTAGTGTCACAAATGTATAGCATTATTCTACATCTGTTTAAATTAGTCACCAATTTTATGAGTTAAAAAATCAACAAAGATCTTCAGTTCATTGTATACAATTGTTTTCTAGTCTTATTAATTCATGTACAATTTCTTCAGGTGATGATTCGACCTTGGCATGTATGAGGAACGGTAAATGGTCCATTCCTAATGCTGCTTGTGTTGTTCAATGTGACGCATTAGATCCAGTAGACTATGCAAGTGGCAAGCTGAAAACTACATCCTGTATCAAGGGACCACAACCAGTAGGCCAGCAATGTAAAGTCAGATGTCATGAAGGGTTCCATGTTGAAGGAGGGCAAACTAAAAGGTATTGTGTTATATAAATGCGCTGTATCCATTCCCTTAAAATTTGTATCACAGTTTTAATGAAAACCTTAAAAACTCTATCAAATGACAAACATACAAACATACATTACATACAAACATACACTGAAGACCAACGTTAACAGTTTAATCAATCGTTCGCGTAAATGGTTTAGATCATGTGAATGAAATTAATCACTCTTTTCAATCGCTGGGTATAAAATATAATTTATATGTTGAAAGTTTAGTTGTTTGTTTTGTTTGAGGCCAACATGGAAGATAGTGTCGCCTCGTTAATTAAAATCCAAAATAACTTATAGTATTAAATATTAACTCATATCTACTTACTGTTATATACTTTACGATCGTTCTCAATGAACTATGACTTTTTACAAGAGATTTCTACGTATCGTTTGTAATGAATAAAGTCCCAAATAGCTTTCATATTTACTTACGTTACGACTGTTCTCAACGGATTGTGCCTTCTTTCAGGAGATTTCTACGTATCGTTTGTAACGATTACGGTGAGTGGGGTGGTTCACAATGTGTACCGAATACCTGCCCACCACTACCACGGATGTTCCTAGGAGCATACACGTGTACAGATGAATTCAACAGTGGTAGCGTATGTACCATGAACTGTCCTGATAATCTGTCGGTAAGTATAGCTGTATTGTTCTTGATCATTTTCACTGTCCTTGTGATAACAAATTACCTTTGTGTTGTTATTGATCATTTTCACTGTCCTTGTGATAACAAATTACCTTTGTGTTGTTATTGATCATTTTCACTGTCCTTATGATAACAAATTACCTTTGTGTTGTTATTGGTCATTTTCACTGTCCTTATGATAATTAATTACCTTTGTGTTGTTATTGGTCATTTTTACTGTCCTTATGATAAAACATTACCTTTGTGTTGTTATTGGTCATTTTTACTGTCCTTATGATAATTAATTACCTTTGTGTTGTTATTGATCATTTTTACTGTCCTTATGATAATACATTACCTTTGTGTTGTTATTGGTCATTTTTACTGTCCTTATGATAATTAATTACCTTTGTGTTGTTATTGGTCATTTTTACTGTCCTTATGATAATAAATTACCTTTGTGCTGTTATTGATTATTTTCATTGTCCTTATGATAATAAATTACCTTTGTGCTGTTATTGATCATTTTCACTGTCCTTATGATAATACATTACCTTTGTGTTGTTCTTTATCATTTCACTGTCCTTATGATAATAAATTACCTTTGTGTTGTTCTTGATCATTTTCACTGTCCTTATGATAATACATTACCTTTGTGTTGTTCTTGGTCATTTTCACTGTCCTTATGATAATAAATTACCTTTGTGTTGTTATTGATCATTTCCACTGTCCATATGATAGTAAATGACCTTTGTGTTGTTATTGATTATTTCCACTGTCCTTATGATAATAAATTACCTTTGTGCTGCTGTGGATCATTTTCACTGCGCTTGTGATAATAAAGTTTAAATTAGTTGTTTTCATGTTCATTTCCATTGTGTTAGTGAAAATAAAGTACCTTTTTGTTTTTCTTTATCATGTTCACAGTTCTTGTGATTATAAAGTACCTTCATGTTGTTCGTCATCATTTTGATTGTCTTCGTGATAATAATGTACATGTAGATACAGTTTGTTCTTGATGGGTTGGTGAAAAAGTCAATATATCAAAGGGCTAAATAAGCTGTTTCTGCTGAGTGATTTCATCCCTATCTGGACGATTTGTTTTTTATGTTTATGCTGTATATTTGTATCTGGAAGTTTCCAATTACATATATTTGTATTTTCAGTTGTACCACACAGTAAAATGTGGCAGAAATGGAGAATGGGGAAGCAAGTTAAACATCTGCCCTGGTGATTCACAGAAAACATGTCCAACCATGTCGTCATCTGGCAACATCAAATTTATTTGCGATCACTCGAATCCAGGTTGGTTATTGAATACATGTTTGTGGTTCATGTTCATGTACTTCTAAATTTGTGTAGAAAATAGGGTCTCGTGACAACCTTTAACGATCTGTCTACAGCGTTTTGATATACATTTGTATTTTTGTGCAAGTACTTGAAGTAGCACTGATACTTGGAGCAAGAGAGCCGGAAGTTGTGCTGTTATATAGTTTGTTTTGTTGGTCTAATAATTGATATCATCTTTATATTCCCTATCTTGTGGTTTAATGGTGTGGTCAGGGAGCCATCCTCCACCAACAGCGCACATTATCATCATCACCAATAAACACCATATAAAGTATGGTCGATCAAACAATACTTCCAAAATCCACATTGTGGAAACCCGGAGGAAAAACAAACCATACAATCGACATTGTAATGATATTGCTAAAGGCTATCAATAGACACATGATAAAAAGATGGCAAATCAGAGGGAAAGAACCAATCAGAAGTAACACCATGGCACTCGCTAAAGGCACAAAAGGAGTGCACACAACACACACACAATTACAAACACATTTTATTAATGAACTAGAAACAATAAAACTAAATAATTGTCGTTTTCATTCAATACAAAGATATGTGCGTTTTACATTGTATATTGTATGCTGTAGCCTGCAATTTTGGACATGCTTTTTATGCACGTCACATTTGATCCAGATGTAGTGCCTAGTTTGGTATGCACAGTGTTTATACATGTATAATGTTTCTATTTCATTACAGGCGGGGAATGTTCAGTACAATGTGCCAATAAGGGATATATACCGATTCGAAAACCCTTGCAAACATGGAACCAGCAAGTTGATAAAGACGTTGAATACATTGACAAGACTGTTTGCACAGTTGTGCAGAAATGGGAACCAGCACCCGATCTACTGGAATGCGTTCAGAAATGTTCCGAGGTAATACACACTTGTCACGTGGGTAAAAGTTAGAAAATTAGGAAATATTGATATTCTGAAAATTACCCATTTCCTTATGGTAGGGAAAAAGAATCTGCAATCATGTTTTTAAAACATTCAGAAATATAAAAAAACAAAATCCTGAAATTCTACACATGTGATTCTAGATAAAATGCAAAGTGTCAAAATATCAAATACATTGAAATGCGGCATTCAGTTGATGATATGTGTTATTCATCTTACAAATGGCATTTAACTGCAAAAACTGTTGCTGTTACATTGCTTATTATTACTGGACTGGATTCATGAAGCACAGAAACACATCATGATCGTTTTAAAGGGTGCTAGGTTATAAAGGTTACTGTATCATTGATAAAGAGTAAACCAAAAAATGAGTTTGTTATACGAGTATGTGCATATATTACTTTTGTTTTCCGTTTTACTCTATCAATGATATTATAACCTGTGCTTGGATAAAATAATAAATACAGGTACGGGAATAAAACTATGTAGTCCTGCAGGTAATGTAGTTTCATCTCTGTCCATACAATTTCTTACTTTTTTATCATTTTTCAGAGGTCGATTGCAGATGGTTTTTGTGACGGCAATAACAACCGCGACGTCTGTGATTGGGATGGTGGCGATTGTTGTCCTTCGACGGTACAATGGGGAGAAGTAATGCCTATGCCGGAGGACTGCGCCGAGGAATGCTCATGCAAAGACCCTTTAGCAATTGAGAACCGAAGGCGATCAAGGCGACATAAACACAACTATTGGCTGAAATGATGATTATAAAGGATAGATCATCTTTTTAAAAGCGTTACTGTGTTCTTACATAGGGCAATTATTGTTGAAAGTCGTTTGTTATCGTAAATGTGCTCGGGTATAGTGCTACTGCAAGTTTTTGAGTTTGGTAAACCGTATAGTAAGCGCCGGTGAATTGGACAGAAAGCTCAAGACATCATGTCCAACGGATTACTAGTGATTCGTATGTTTGTTACGTTTATATTGTAACACACAAACTCAAAGATGATGCGAAAGCCATTATTATTGATAGATATTGGCATATTGCATGGACCATAAAACTGCCATTTGGGGAAATGGTGCTTTACCGCATTGCCTAAAACCTTTGAATCGGAGCTAGGTGTTAATTTGGTTTAAGAATTAAAACAAATATTACTGAGAACAATGAGACACATCAGTGAATGGTATAGAAATAAACTTGCAGTCTGACAAAATTGGTCGATGTACCTCGATTGTTAACCTGTATTAGACATGATAACCATTGATTATTTTCATTAAGTAACTTACATTGTAAAAGTATGTTTTCTGCAGAATATGCCGCAATATATTTTATTTCTGTCTTGAGCAGAAAATCCAGATTTCTATCAATTGTAAAGGGTCGCAAGGATATTTTTTAACAAATGTCTAACATGTCGTTTTAATGTTAAGCTAGCCGTTGGGCATAATTGAAAATGAGGCCGGAATGGATATAGTGTTTGTTTGACGATTACCGACCCAATATGTGTTCATTGGTAAGGCAGACAGGTAATCAACTTCATTTTTGTCAATTGGGCAGATATTTCTGGTTACTGTCTTCTCGTAGACTGTCTCTGTTTAATGTGAGCTTCTAATACATATATAAACCTTAAAAACGATTCACTAAAGAATTGGATGCAATACAATACACATGGTGTATTTCCACACTGTTTCCACTGTAAAACAGATACTTGTATGAGGAAATCAGACAGGCACGACAGCACTCAACTTAACAAGCCGAGCACAGAAATCAGTTACAACAAAGCACGCTTACACGGAGCAATACCCACACAAATCACAAAGATAGTAATGTTAGTTGGCAAACAAAACGAAATCACACAACCACGTGGATAAATATGTTCCTGGTTTTGTAAACGTTCTGGCATTGTCAGTTAATGAATAAAAAGTGTTTATATAGCATATTAGTTTAATAGGGCCATATTGGGTGCATGTAGGTCGGTAAAGGTCAAACGAACAATGATATATTTTTGGGCCTACTTTGCATGGTTACTCGTCTACACTATCCGCCAAAAGTTATGAAGAGTGTGAAGGAACTTTTGGAGGGTAGTGTATGTAAATTGTATATACATGTATATTCTGCAACAATATCAATGCATTTATTTATATTTCACATATGGTGTGCCCAGGGGCCTTATTCACCAACGTTGTAAGTCTAAAACTCAGACTTAGACTTAAAATTGTCATTATTCATAATCGCTGTCATATCTTTGAAATTAGATTTAACCGTTTGAACTTGTATTTGACTATTTGTTGTTACCCGCGGAACATGTATACCGATTTATATCAAATTCGGTACATTTAAAACAACATTAGAGCGAATAGAACATTTGACAGTGTGTTTTAGACTTACAACGTTGGTGAATAAGGTTCCCGGATGATGTGATACTTACAAACATGAATATCTTTTGTTACACAGTTTGGCATTTGACTCGAATGTTTGAAAAAAGTAAACGCTTGTTTGGAAATGTATTAACAGCCTTTAACATCGGCTATATTTCAATAAAATCGAGTGGATATTATTAAGATACTTACAGGACTTTTTTGCTCCGAGTCGAGACTATTTGGCTGCCAGTCTTACCCCAAAATGACGTCACACACCAAGTGGTTACGGCCACACTGTTGTAAGAGGACACTTTTGATAAAAAAACTTGGAATGTATCTGTCTTATACTCCGACAAGAAGTAAAATGATCTCCAGAGAGACAATGATTATTACAATCTACTCCTGCACAATTCATGAGCAAAACATATTTAAATTTTAGAAAATATGACTCTAAGGAACGTAATGACCTTGGCCTAACATACCCAAAAGATTAACTGTCATATAGATTGAGTAAAAATCATGAAACTCCTAATACATCACATTAAAGCTAAGATCACAAAAGCAATCATTTTCCACGTTCATGGATTAAAGCTTGATACACAAAGGTATAATATGTGTATATCATTTGTGTCCATTTGGTTATTAAACACAGTAGTCGACTGTCATATATAACATGAAATGAATTATAAATGTTTTTTTTCCAAACAAGATTGTTTGAGGCGATTCTTATAATATATCTGAAACTGCTTTGTTGATGTTAATTAAGCCATATTCAAGTGTATGTTTTAGATATCAAAATGTATTATAGAAGCATCATAATGAATTGACACATGTTCATTCTTATAGGGTTATATTTATTGATATATAAACTACATCATAATTTTGTATTCGATTGATTCTAAGTGGCATCAACTGTGTTCGGGAAAACAAATATAAAGTTATAACTAGTTTTCGAACTTTGTATAATAATAATTCAGATTTGTTTGTTGGTTGCACAATGTACGCAGGGCGTTTCAAAAGTTCCAGGAAAAGTGCCCTATAGTATTTATCTTATGGTCAATATACTTCAAACTTTGCATTTAAATAGAACCATTCATGATACATAGTGCACTATGAATTGAACGTGTGAGGGTATGTCGTAAATAATGATACGGCTGCCATAGTAACGTCAGTTATGGCTACGTGGGGCACCGTATGTTATTAACATGTTCTGACTAAATATCACCCAGTCAGCCAAATGTCACACAAAACGCACTTGTTACAATAATAACAAGGCTTTATATTCTCATAAAAGGTCTCGTTTCAAGGTATGTACTTCCAGTGTCCGTTTGTAAAGCATTCGAAAGTGTCCCAAATCAAGCATAAACGCCCAACACAACGTCTGGCGTCTGGCTCACATCAGGCAGTACCTTCTTATGATCAACTGCAGCAGTACCATTGGCGGTCTGGAAGCGTTAATGATATTCATACATCATACCCAGTGCAGTGTCCGATAAATCCATTGCCCGGAGCCCGTGGACTACTAGAAATATTGGCCGGGCTACCAAAAAACTCAGACGTAAGCCCGCCGGGCAACCATAAAATCTCAGAATTGGTAGTCCGGTCATTCGTATTTTACAATAAATCGAGTCTATATAACTGGTCTAATTACTTTAAAAAGCGACAATATACAGGCATGTAAACTGAAGACCCCAATAAACAATCAGTAATTGCCTCTTGCAACCTGCCAGCAATCAGTTAATCCCATCAAGGTGTTAAAATTCGCCGACAATCTGATTAAATTGAGTGATATAAAGCGTTCTTAACCGGCAGTGGTTGTGAATTCTACTGGTTCAAATCTTAACTTTCCTGCCAAAAGACAAAAACTGGACAAATTTCAATGATTTACTGACATTTGACGAGCGATTGTAATACGGCGACAAATAAACCTAAACACAACAGTTGGAATATTTAAACAGTGGTATAAATTGACAAAAATGACGTTATACCCCCCTACGCAAATGTTCCATACAGTAATTAAGGTCGTAGTTAATTGGTAGCTGTTTGGTCGGGGGCGATGTGTTGGTTAATTTGGCGATTTCTACGACGTGGCGTCAAATCTGCCCCGGGTAGCCATTACTGACGTTACTATGGCAGCAGTGCCATTTTGTACGACACACCCTCAAGCGTTTGATTCATGAATAATACAATACGTATCATGAATTCTATTTAAATGTAAAGTTCGAAGTGATTTGAACATACGATAAACATTATAGAGCACTTTTCCTGGAACTTTTGAAACGCCCCTCGTATGTAAGTTACAAACTGTTTATACTTTTTTTATAGTATTGCTGTATTCCTGTTGATAACCAATAATGTAAAATCATTCAATTTTGGTGGATTTTGCTCCCAACTTTGTGGACAGCAATGATGATTAGCATTTGCTCTGTAATATTCATTGTTAGGGTGTAGATGAATTGTGATTATTTGGTTTATCATTAAATTCAACCAGAGACTAACTAAAATTTAATGCTGCATTTCTTTGGTTTTATTAATAAGTTTAACCAAGACACTAATTAAAATTCTATACTGCAAAGTTGATCAGTTTACAGTAGCACGGTCATATTAATCCGTCTTAGTGTATTTTCAGGCAATCAGCTATGACGTTTATTTAACTGCTCATGAATGTAATCATGCAAATCTGAAATAGTTTGAAGCTTAAATTGACCAATCATTTTATGAGTAAATGTCTCACAAGAGTACATTTACAGAAATAATGTACACTTTTTGAAAGGAGTCAGTGAGCGTGTCGGAGTATAACTCCTGGAAATGTCTTGGCAAGTGCGACTGGTGGTCCTTTTCTGTTAGATAATCAACGTTGTATTTAGTTCGGCAATTCTTTTTTTTTGGTTGGTACCTTTTCGTTTTTTACCTTGGTTATGACTAAATGGTCATCCTTTGCACAAACATAATGGAATGACATGTGGATCAGTTTGGTTTTCCGTGAAGTGACCAAGGGCACTGTTTTATCAAAGCATTTACGCTAGCGTAAACCTAAGATTTCCTAAAATATTGCGTACGTCGATAATATTTGCGTAAAAGCGTTTTACAAAAATATTTTAGTTCACATTCTGTCGTAAGTTTTAGCTTATTTCTACGCCAAGGCAGGGCAACCCTAAATGGCAAATATGAACGTAAGTGAAGAGTTTTTAACACGCACTGATGATTTTTGACCGTCGCATGTTATTTTAAACCGTCATTTGTTGTTTTAGACCGTGATTAATCGTCAAATCTTGACGCATATTTATTCATTCTAGTACCTTTTATATTTATTATATTGGTTATATTGTGTCCCGAATTACGTTAAATCTTCAATATTGTTTACGTAAATGTATGCAAGCACTTGCGATCGTTTAGTAAAACACACGAGTTTGCGCAAGGTAGATACAGTCCGACCAGGGATACCTGACAGTGACGTCATGTTGTATTTACAATCAAATGTTTACTTTATATATCGTCTGCAAAAATTGGGATTATCAGTATAATTCTTAACCTTTAATCTGCATGAAATCGTGGCCGAGAGGATAACGGTGCAGTATTAGTAGATTTCTAATTAAAACGTGTCGAGTTCGAACCCTTTCAGCAGAACTTTTCATGCTTTTTTTTTTGCAGTCGCATACAAGTGTACTTGAATGCTGCTTGAGTAAAAATCACCTTGGTCATTTCACTCAACTTAAAATGACTTAATTTATCAGCGAAGAACAAGTTTTAAATTATAGTAGGGGTCGAGTCTTTGAAGAATTAAGAGAAACCAACAGCTATCCTGAACGAGTTTTCAATCACACGAATTCCACGGGTTAAATTTAACAAGAATAGGGCAAAAACTTTATTTTCAAAATGAATATCTTATCAAATCATCCTATGGTATATATTTTTCGTTTATAATACAAGAAAAAAATGTTATAGTTTAATGGCTATCACAAGCTTTGAACTTAGATCGCCTGAGTGAGAGTCAACAATTACATCCACAGAACCATGCATTGCTTGAAATTTATGAATTGGTATAGACATACTTCTATATAATATGATCCCCGATCTTTTTGGGGATATACCCTGCTTATTTATAGATTGTTTACGAAATGACGTAACTGTCAAAAATCGTTGGTCGGATAGTATCTACGCGACATTTACGCATTGTTAGTAAAACAGTGCCCAGGTCGTCTCATTGGCTGAACAATGTTGTGACCAGGTCGTCTCATTGGCTGAACAATGTTATTACTTGTATTCGTTTGTGGGAAGAATGTACGTTATGTAAACATATCCACACAACTCTCCAGACTACCATTTGTTAGATTTGGTTTCAGTACATTTCCACCAATGTCAAGGACTAAAATTGTTATGGAAAAAAATTCAATAATGCGTCTTCAAAATCAATGAAATGACGTTAGAAGCTTGAGAAACCAAGATGCCAATTGTCACAATGGTCCTATCCAATTGTATCAGTTTGATGAAACAAGAGGGCCATGATGGCCCTATATCGCTCACCTGATTATAAACCCTGCACAATTTTCACCCAAAGGAATAATTTGAACATCTTGGTAGAAAACCACAAGATGATGCTACATACCAATAATCAAAATTCTAGGCAGTGTATTTTTAGGCAAGAAGATATTAATATGTTTTCCCTATATATTAGTCTATGTAAAAAAGTGACCCCCGAGTAGGGCCAATTTTGACCCCAGAGGCATAATTTGAAAAATCTTGGTAGAGGACCACTAGATGATGCTACATACCAAATACCAAAGCTCTGTGCAGTGTAGTTTTAGACAAGAAGATTTTTATATGTTTTCCCTATATAAGTCTATGTAAAACGGTGACCCCCGGGGTTGGGCCAATTTTGACCCCAGGGGCATAATTTGCACAATCTTGGTAGGGGACCACTAGATGATGCTACATACCAAATATCAAAGCTCTTAGGCATTTTAGTTATAGACAAGAAGATTTTTAAATGTTTTCCCTATATAAGTCTAGGTAAAATGGTGACCCCCAGGGTGGGGCCAATTTTGACCCGAGGGGAATAATTTGAACAATCTTTGTAGAGGACCTATAGCTGAGTCTATATACCAAATATGAAAGCCCTGGGCCAAGCAATTTCGGAGAAGAAGATTTTTTAAGGTTTTCTCTATATAACTCTATGTAAAACTAAGGGCCCCTGGGGCGGGGCCAATTTTGACCCCAGGGAGATAATTTGAACAATCTTTGTAGAGGACCTCTAGCTGAGTCTACATACCAAATATGAAAGCCCTGGGCCAAGCGGTTTTGGAGAAGAAGATTTTTAAAGGTTTCCCCTATATAACTCTATGTAAAACTAAGGGCCCCTGGGGCATAATTTGAACAATCTTTGTAGAGGACCTCTAGCTGAGTCTACATACCAAATATGAAAGCCCTGGGCCAAGCGGTTTCGGAGAAGAAGATTTTTAAAGGTTTCCCCTATATAACTCTATGTAAAACTAAGGGCCCCCGGGACGGGGCCAATTTTGACCCCAGGGAGATAATTTGAACAATCTTTGTAGAGGACCTCTAGCTGAGTCTACATACCAAATATGAAAGCCCTGGGCCAAGCGGTTTTGGAGAAGAAGATTTTTTAAGGTTTCCCCTATATAACTCTATGTAAAACTAAGGGCCCCTGGGGCGGGGCCAATTTTGACCCCAGGGACATAATTTGAACAATCTATGCAGAGGACCCCAAGGTGGTGCTACATACCAAATATGAAAGCTCTAGGCCTTACGGTTTCAGAGAAGAAGATTTTTAAAGTTTCCTTTGTGAAAATCTATTTTTAGCCTGTGTGACCTAGTTATGCGACAGACCGGAAATTTTTTAACAACTTTGAAAGAGGACCACCCAAGGATCATTCCTGTGAAATTTGGTTAAATTCCATCAATTGGTTTAGGAGAAGAAGTCATTTAAAGGAATTGTTGACGGACGACGGACGCCAGACAGCCACCTATCGTAAAAGCTCACCAGTGAGCACTTCGTGCTCAGGTGAGCTAAAAAAGATAGTCCATACGGTTTTGCATAGATTTTGCTCGATCTAGCCCTTTTTGTCGTCTTATATCTAATGTGTTCCCTTTTCTGCTTCCTGATGGCAGTATACTTATTCTACGCAAACAAAACGAACAGAAACCGTTTTATCTACCTACCAAAATGTGCAAAGCAATTTCCAACTGCTTATGATGACACCAGATGAGTAGGCCAAGGCTGCTGGAATGGTGCAGTTATTGGGTAGTATGGTTTCATAATGTTGCATATTCTTATTTTACTGGAACAATACACACACCCACTATAGCTTGGTAAACAACAGTGTTCCTATTTTCATTCAAATGTTAACATGATCGAGCACCTTTGTGTTAGATATCTCAACCACAGAAAATGGTGTGTGGAGTAAAAATAGCAAAAGAGTGTGTGTAGTAACTTGAATAGAGACAATAACTCAGCTGTTGAATTGAGCTGATGTGAGCTAATAAAGAACAAAGACATGTTTCATGAATAATGTTTCTTTTTATAGCTCCTTGGCAAACTTAAAATAATCTTTTACAAACATCATATTCAACTCCATTTCATGGAAACAAAGTAAAAACGGGTTATCAATTCTAAAATATGTTTCATGGAACATTGTTCAATAGCATTGTTTATACATGTATCATTTTTATCAAGGAAATAAACAAAGAAAAACACAGCAAGAACCAGAAGAGATGGCAAACAAAGCATTATCATAATTACCAACAATTTAAGAAATGTATGGAGGTGATTGCAAAACTGAATACAAACAATTACTTTCATCAATAAAAACAGCACAAACCATATACAGTTTATTTCATAAAACAGCATGGATTACTTAAATCAATTTAAATCAGACATGTGTTACTTAATGAAAAATTGCCTAAATATGGGACAGATCCAAAATTGACCAATTTGTCAGATATAGAATACATGAAATTGAGAAAAGGCTGCAGCCCAGCCACACTACCTAACATTACTATAATAACTGGACACTAAAATACATGACAAGCAATACCATATAACATGACTAGTCTGGTGTTAATGTGGGGGCGAGGCATTACTTATTTATAGCAGACAAAATGAACAAGAAAACAAAAGAAAAACATGGAATGAATCGTGAATACACATGAATCATACAGAATGCTAACAGTTTAACAATAAAGGACATTGAATACAAGATTTTTATAGTAGTGTTTTACCCAGATTATTAACATAATGGTCACATGATGAGATCATTGTTATTTCATATTTTCCCCGAATTATGTTCAAAAATAATTATATGTAAATTAATATACATGGTTTCAGTTTGTTAACAGAATAATGTAACATAACATACTTAGAACAAGAACTTTCGAAATCAAAACACAGTCCAAATGTTACCTAGCGAAATATGTTACATAGTGACTTTTTTACTTGTTGATGTTGTAGAAATGATTGAAACAACTGCCTGATGTTCCAAAATAGAGTCTAGAGACCGGTTTCAAAAACCTAAGCATCTGATTGGTCAATACTTAGCACCATACCAGAACTGACCAATCATAATGCTGCATTTAGAGACCAGGTCAACATACTCTAATTTTGAATTAACCTTATGAGACCAAAGTCCGTTTAAATTGGAAATTCCGATGACACTTAATGCTGGGTAAAATGTTTCAGGACCTTATACCACCACAAAGCAGATTTTAAGAACAAACAATGCCAGCCATGCCATCAAGACATGTCTATTATAACAGTCTTATTGTTTTAAATCTTCTAGGAGAATGTAGTTTAGGTGAAGACAATCAGTTGAATAAGCACTAGAGGACTGCATGACTTACACAATGTATCATAAACAACATAATTAGACAATGTTATAATCGAGGCATTTTAAACAATGGTGAAAACAATACTATAGGGAGTTTTATCACATTATAAGCAATGTTAAATACATCAATATTTACCAGTTAGCATCAATATATCATCATCATCATTAGCATCATTATCATTACAATATAAAAAGACACAATTTGTCACATCAGCATCCTAAGTATGCATGTTTCAATAGTCATTGTCACATAGTTAAATGGCATATACGAGAGTCATAAAACAAAATAGATTTTGATTGAATACACTGGTGTTACTATGTACAGCAAATCATAATAAACAACAAAAAAATTATAATAAGAATGATCAACAATGGTAATATACGGACATAGCAACACTATCATCATCATCATCAAGTTTTTTCATAGTTTATAAACATTATGCAACCGGTAAAAAATCCCATCATAGCAACACATGTTAGACATAGTCATAAAAAGAAATATAATGATAACACATGTCATGCTGCCCTATAATATTCAAAAATTCACTTCCTTACAATAATAGTATCATGTTTTAATAGAGTATTTCACAATGCAACCATCTATCTACGCTAGGCAACAATTAACGTACATACATCATAGGTTTTTGAATACGACTATGATACACAATTTAATATGCAAACATCATCAGCAAATATTAGGTAAAACAGGTCTGTATTAATAATGAATAAAATTCAATATGATCATTTCTATATATATCTAAGAGTTGTACAGCAAGTCACATAATGCAAAATTAAACACAAAAACAAAGTTATCATATAATCGCTTGTTCAATGACATGTAAAATGGGAATCAGATTTTAAAAGTGAAGTTAAATGTGACAAGACAGACATTGTAGTATTAAATGAGCGCAACAGTTTTGATATAAGTTAGACATGTCAAAATTATAGCAAGAAACATAGACATAATCATATCAACATCTGAAGCAATAATATCCGGTACAAGTTATATGTCATAATAAATCACCTATGTAACAAGGCATACAAGATGGCACAGCGAACGACTACATTTAACAAATTCAAATTTACGTTTTTTTAACATATCAATCCAATGTTTGCCTACCACTCTATAACACTACTACATATCCAGGGGAAAATAGTCCGACAAGAATGGCCAAAAATACAATAATGCTTTCGTCACAAGTTATATATATATATAAAATCATATCTTTTTTCATCAAAATAATGCAATAAAATTGAAACAATGAGAAGAATATAATAAAGAGATCTTAAAATCATGAAGTACAAAAAAATTACGGAGCATCAATACAAATATCATGGAGCAATGAAACATATTCATATGTTTTTTTTTTCAATTTTACATATATACATAATACATAGAGAAAGGTCCCACAGACTAATAAAAAACAAGAATATGCAAGAAAAAATACAGCCACTAATCAGCCAGCAAGTATACTAAGCAAACAAGGAAATTAATGAATATTACATTACACAACAGCACACAAAATTGTTAAATACCAAGTGAACAACTAGATAAAGGGGGGTTACTCAACTCACCTGAATAATACAATACACCATTATAATATATATATATTTATACATGGTATACACTAGACAAAGTAGACAAGCAATTAACGGTCAATTAATAAAAAAATCAATTAAAACAAGAGCATAATATATTGTTACAAAAAAGTACCACACTCGGGTGAATTAATTATAAATGAACACGCAAAAAACATGAGAATAGAAACACACTTGACTTCAATGATTAAGTGAAACGCGTATCAGCCCACGGCTAATTTGACTTGATTAGTGAACAAACTATCTGTCCACATTGTAAGGGGGCTAAATGTGGCCGGACCCTACATTCAACAGTCCTTTGGATGCTTATTCTGAGTCCTTTTCCTATAAAATTGTCCCTTGAAAGATTGCATTTAATGACACAATCTAACACACAGAAGATTCCAAAATAATATTCAACATAATTAGTATGAAAACATCATGAAGCAGTTCAGAGTGGTGTGAATTTAATGTGGTCTAGAAATCAGAAAATGGGAAAATATGAGAAGAATATTATATACATTGGACATTATAAGGTTTAGAAAAGGAGCTGTATGAACAACTATATGCATCAAGTTTTAACAATTTTCTTCAACTATATGAATATGCAACTAGGTGAACAAAGTCAAGGTTTCATATATATAATATATAAGCAAAGCATATAAAAATCACAATTCAACTTATATTTAAATGAGATAAATGTTACTGAGGTATGCAATTTGAAAACCTATATATTTCAAGAATTAACAGAAATATATCATCATGATAACCTAAAGCATATTATATTGCATATTAGTCCAATAATCTGCAGAATCAGCAAAGTTCAAGCATAAAATATCAACTGAACAAATACGAACATTTAATGTATAAACGTTAATACCTATCTATACAATAAATCATTTCAAATGAGACTACTATGTAAATACTGGTGGAATGTCTCCTACATAAGCGAAAATACATTCATAGAAATGCACAGGAGGGGTTGTCTCCATTTAAAGCAAAAATCTAATGATATATAGTAGGTGAAATATGGTGAATCATGGAATAAAACAACTTAACATGCTTATACAAGTACATCAATTTAACACAATATATCAATCTAAAATGTTCCTATTTCATAATTTTCACAAAGTCATAAGATTTTTTTATTTTCAGTCGACAGCATCAAAATTCATATCCCTGCTTTGGTATAATGTATTTTCATTACAACATCGACGATACTTGCATGATTAATATAAAACGGTGAACTACAACAGGAGAAACACTACGATGGGAAGATGAGATGTTATCGATGACGAGTGATTATAATTTCTACTTTAGTACACAAATAACCTTCACTGGTCTACCACTATACACAAACTTGAATACAGGAAAATCTTCATGTAAGCATCCTAGACCTGTGCAAAAATACAAAAACAACAAACATGCTAGAAATTTGAGACAAAATAGTTATGGAAGTTGTAATAAAATGTAAAGAATTAATTCACACACTGGCATTAATTACTGATAAACTACAATTTAAATGATTAAATTAAGCACGTCCATTTTACAAAGCCGAGAATTTAACATAGAATTTAAATACTGAAAATAACTTTTTTCAGGAATAAATATTTATAACTTTCCAATTACTCATTAAAATAGTCAGTATTTCGAGAACCATCAGTTCAAAGCCACCTAGAAAATGAATGAATTGGAAAGAAAGTTCATACTATACCTTATACAATATGCTTGAGCAATGACTATTCACTAGCACGTCCCACATGGTATGTATATAGTACTATACACATTATGACTATATTTCACCGATAGTTATTTTCACAGACAGATATTCCTCCACTCTACAAGTTACACACTCTTATCCAATGTCATTGGTCAGTTGGTCGTTTGGATGAACTGGTCAATGTTAAAACCAACCAACCAATGAGAATCAAATAACAGTCAGCAACTTGCCAAAACACCGAGTGAAGGTACACTTTTGAATATAACTATAAGATAATTGACACTTACCTGTGTGTGACGACAAAGTTTTTCATACAACAAAGTTTTTCAACCTTACATCATAAACAGGCAGGTTAACATCTACAGCACAGTGCTAGATGCATTCAATGTCAGACATGACATAGCCTCAGTCAAATATGAGTATAATGAACTATCCTGAACATGTACAAATAAAATGAAACAATGCTCACCTTGTAAATACTTACCCGTTGATAGAAATACGAGGATTCAATGGTGTATCATAAAACTCTTAATGTACAGTATACATGAAAATTGTTTCAACAAAAAATCTTTCATAATCAACAGTAGCATTTTAAACATCATGGTAACATTATAATGCAAATTATGCAACTACATAAATTAGATAAAAACGTCCTTGTAGGTCAAGAGATATATAATGCATATGTTATTTCATGTATATACACCAAAATAATGGTTGGACTATCACAGCATATATAGACAATGCAATGCAATATTTAAAACAAATATACAATTGACAAAGAAATGCATTAATTATACAGACTGGAATCAATCAAAGAAGAGTAAATATTCATGAATAGTTCGCACCAATGCAGTTTTTATAGATAATAAAATTTCAAAAGTTGTATGTATGCATGTATACATTTGAAACAGTAAACAAAAGGTCATAATCAATGGCATGATCATAAAAATGACATCAAATATTAATTTTCAAACAATGACAAAATATCAAACAGTGCATTTACAATAATAATCAGAAGATTTTGATATACATGAAAATACACATATAAATATATGCATGAAAGAACAATTCAAATATCTTTGTCAATGTAAAACTGGAAACAGCAGGTATAGAAGAAACAGTTCAATTAATTCAAATACAGTGAAAATGGCAACACTACCTCATAAATATTGCATTACTATAGTAAAATATTCAATGTGAGCATCGCGACTACTCCATGACTGAAGCATTATGATATGAAAGAACGTTTGTTTCAGATAAATTCATTTTATGGGAGAATAAAAAAAATTGGGTCATTTAAAATCATAACTGATACACAATAAATCCAACTCGTAGAATCCTTGGGAGACGTCGACGTCCACTACTGTCTATACTTCCTGTCCGACCTCCGAGTGAAAATTGTGACAATGAACAATAACTCCTCAAGCCTACCTATTGGTACAAAATTCTTCATAAAGGACCGTAACTCTTGTCTACTGTTGAGGGGGTTGTGCACCTTGTCCCCCTTGTCCAGCTTGCTGTTGTTGCTGGTGTTGTGCTAAGATAGCATTAGCCTGTTGATACATTCCTTGTTGACGATAGTATTCAGCCCAGGCCTGTGAGTAGTCGGGTTGACCAGTCTGTGGATTGATAGCTGAAAAAAGAAAAGACAAGGCAATGTCAGTATACAATAGACTTAACTCTCTGAACAGTTTAGCAAGAACTTGATGGTGTCATATTTAGCACACCCAATATATTTTAGTCGTATTTTTCACCCATGTAATTACAAGTTATGCGAGTAATTAGTCACACGAGTCAAACTCGACTGAATGACTTTCAGATCTCGGAACTGTTCAGCAAGAAAAAAACTTCTTCGTAGCATCATACATTTGGCACTTCAATAAGTTTTTCTCAACACTATGATTACTAAATAGGCAAGTTTCTGGATGCAACGACTCGGTTCGAAGTTAAACTTGTACAATACCATGTAGTAGTTCAATATGGTAACGGGCTTAGGAATAATACAGCACTCAACACAAAAATTGGACTGAGACTAATCTGTTAGTCTGACAATCGGACCCAAGTCTGGCAAAAGATCATTTTAACGAGTCTTTAATAGCTTGCTACTGGACACTCCCCGAATGTTTTGGTTGAGGTTACCATTCACAGATGATTTTGTGGGCAGCAGGCAAGCCATGCTAATATGTGAAAATTTATATCAAAATACACAACAAATTTAATATCATAACCTGCCTCAAGAAAGCCTGGACATACATATGTCAGAATGTAAAATATCATAATAGTTTTGGTGGATACATGATAAACCAACAACAGTGAAACCAGTCAATTACAAAGTTCAAATCATTTACAAGAACATATATGCACACTCACTTTGTCAAAAAAGCAACTGGCAAAGCAAATGTAAACTCTAAATGTATCAATATTATGCAGGAAATAGATAGGGGGATGCATGGCTGGGTGCAAACAAAGGTAAGTTTTGGTGGAGGTTTAAACAAAGTAGTGGTGGTCAGATGGTTAGGGGGAGATCCCAGGAATGGGAAATGGCTGCAACTTTTTCAAGTCACATTAAATTACAGTTGTTGTAGAGGTAACATTGTTCTTCTACAACAGGCTTAAGTGGAGAAGTTGAACTGTGATGTCATAAGGACTTAAAACCCAAAACTTTACGAAACATGTCTGAGGTACTTGAGACAGGCTATGGTTTACAACATTGAAGAGAAAGTAGGTGAGAAAAGTGACGTACACTCACTGGGTTGTTGAGACTGTGGCATTTGTTGCTGGGGTTGTTGAGGCTGCTGACCGTATTGTCCCTGTTGTCCATACTGAGCGTAATACTGGGCATAGTAAGCGGCCCATGCAGCAGCATTGGGATCCTGTGGCTTGCCTGAAACAGGATTAGAGCTCTGGTCTTAAGTCTTTTAGAGTATTAGTTGATTTTTTGAAGGGTAATCGCGTGGCAATCATCCAACCATCCTATGCTATTCAAGGAAAGAACCCTATTAACACCTCAAGAGCTGGTTTGCTTGATTAAGTAAAAAAATCGAAAAAGTGGGCTTTTTTGTGTACGGAACTCAGCAATAGATTTATACCAGTTTCCTATACTTCATTTAAACTTGAACATTATTTCGATGGGATTCAATATTAGGGATTAAACTAACTGAAAGCAAAATTTGTTAGCAATAAAAAACATGCAGATGACAAAAACTTGAATTCAAGAATGCAATTTTAAGAAAGGGCAAGTACAAGCACTTACTAGGATCTCCACCGGCAGGTGCTCCGGGTTGTTGACCTTGACCTGGGAACTGCTGGTTGTAACCTGGCTGTCCCCATCCTTGAGGTGCACCACCGAATCCTGGCTGGTTGGGACTGAAATAACAACGGCATTATTACACACAATAGTACAAGGATAGCACTAACATTTCATTAGGTACCAGACCTGTGACTGATCAAATTCAACAAATTTAAGCTACATGCCCCTTTCCCGAATACTTGGTAGGGGCATAATAATGCTGAAATAACCTACCACTATATACTCCCCCTTGCAAAATATAATTCTAAAGTAGGTCAGACAGAATCTGAACCCATCTGATTTGAAGACAAATAAGAAAGTCTGTCTAAATGAGTCACAGGCCTTAGTAAAAGGTACAACTTTCCACAGACTTAGAACTGAAAAGTTACATGTATCACTGATTTGGGATTCATTTTGTCAAACACAAATTCAATTAGTTAGTTTTACACTGTATCACAGTAGCAATATAAACTGTTACAAAACGCAGCAGAGAATACTGATACTCTGAAATTTACTGTAGCATCATGTCGACACCTGCAATTCTATACAAAAGGCAGGCTCTAATATGTGCAATCAGAATCTAGAGGGGACATAGCTCCAGCAATACTCATCCCATTCAACAAGTTTATCTGAATATGCCTGAATAGACTGGGTAACAAATATTCATACTTTCACTGACTAGACTGGGTAACAAATATTCATACTTTCGCTGACTAGACTGGGTAACAAATATTCATACTTTCACTGACTAGACTGGGTAACAAGTATTCATACTTTCACTGACTAGACTGGGTAACAAGTATTCATACTTTCACTGACTAGACTGGGTAACAAGTATTCATACTTTCACTGACTAGACTGGGTAACAAGTATTCATACTCTCATTGAAATCCTATCAGAGGGGAACAAGCGCAGACAATACCTGTCCTCTAAGCTAAGTAATGACAGTTACCTGAACAAGCTAAATGGCAGGACAACTGAACTGACTGGACATGTAAAGTGACAATTATCCTACCTAAGACAGGTAGATGAAAAGTACAACCATATAAGCTCAATCCAAAACCAAGCTAAAATGTTAGATCAGTTATACAGATAATTTCTTTTATTATTTCTACTATAATACTCTTGACAATGTGTGATGTTCCCATGAACTTTCAAACAAAGTCAGTGCTAAATCACTGATCTTTAGTCACACAACATTTGAGTAGTTAGTTTTACACTGTATCATAGTAACAACAATATAAACTGTTACAAAACGCAGCAGAGAATATTGGTACCCTGAAATTTACTGTAGCATCATGTCGACACCTGCAATTCTATACAAAAGGCAGGCTCTAATATGTGCAATCAGGAGTGGGGTTCTACAGGCTCTAGACTAGACTTTCAATACAGAAACATTCGGGAGTGGATAAAAAATACAGGTTCAATTCGATTTATCATTAAATCAAAATTGAAGTTGAAAGATAATCAAACACTTACCCTGGTCCTCCCTGGGGTCCTCCATACTGTTCATAGCCTCCTGGTCCTCCCTGCGGACCTCCTGGACCACCGTATGGGCCTCCTGGACCACCTGGTGGTGGACCGCCTGGGCCTCCTGGACCGCCAGGGCCACCGGGACCTCCTGGTCCACCTCCCTGGAACATGTCACCACCTGGACCATCCTGTAAACATAACAGACAAAATGTAATTTTAAACTGCTAATGTGGTACTGATTTATACAATACTGAACTGCTGAAATCAACAAGGCCAAACTTGCATGCAAGTCTGATGTGCAATTTTTGACCTCAACAATACATTTTACTTCTGCCATCCTATCCTTTAAAAGTTTGCTGCTTTTCAATATTGCTATAAATGACATCTCTAGTTACTATAAGAACTTACATATGGTAAACCAGCTTTCTCACAGATCATCTGTATGGCGTGTTGTATCTGGTTTGGTTCCCCGCGTATGTTGAATACTTTCTCATTAGGGTTGGGTCCGGGATGTCTCTGTAGTTCAACATGAGCTCCTGATGAACTGTTGATGTTCTTAATAGTTTCACCACCTGTATAACACAATAATACAATTAGTCAACAGAATAATAAAACGTGATACTGTAAAATCATCAGTTTTTGTGAGGGATTAAATTTTGTGGATTTTGTGTTTCACCTTCAACCACAAAATCAAAACCAATCAAACAATAATTTTGACCCTCATTTTTTACCTGAAATGCAAAATTGATGAATTAACGTCCCATCAAAATGGTTTTTTTTACCAAAACCACGAAATTTGTCCCATCCAAATTAAATGATTTAACAGTAAATTTCAAGCATCTGCACAACTTTATTCATACAAAATCTTTTTCCCAGCACAATTCTTGTTATATGTTTAAATTTCCGCAAAGTAATCGCCAAGGAACTTTTTCTCCTTCAGTCCTATAACGATGCTTCCCAAATTTTATCAAATAAACCAGAATGTATGGTGTTGACATGTCCAATACATATTTGCATTCATACCAGAAATCACCCCAAGCTGACTGAGACAACTAAGATTCCTGAAAAGATACTCATGAATCTATGAAGTTTACAAATTTACAAGTAACAGCATTAGTTTAAGTATAGTAACACAGAGCGCCACATACCTTTTCCTATAACTAAGCCACACTTATCAGCTGGAACAGAGAATGTGGTTTGATCCTGAAAGTTGCCACCTTCGAAGCCACCAGGTCCACCCATACGTCCTGGACCACCTTGACTGAATCCTCCACGACCACCTCCTCGTCCTCCACGGAATCCACCTCCACCACCACCACGACCCATACCACCACCAAACTGTGATAACAGAATAAAGACTACATGAAGGACATCATTTTGAAATTTCAATCCGACACATTCTTACAGTCAGCAGGGGTTTGACACTATTTTTGGCACTGGTCAAACAGTTAAAAAGCGTTAAATTTGAAGATAAAAACAGCTACTGGTCCTTCAAGATTTTCACTGGCCCCAGGACAGGGGACCAGTGTTAGTGTAGAGCCCTGGTAAGTATAGTAACATTCTTACAAATTGTATGCAAAGCTCTCCGAGTCTCTACGGTTTTAAATGTAATATAATATTTCAGGGTCTACTATCAAACTCTATCCCTCAATACGGATAGTGTTAGCGAATCCCTGAGTGGTTTAATATTGCACATTTATGACACCAAAATTCTCACAGAAAGAAAACACTGGCTCTTAAGATGTGCTTCATATGAAAGAGAAACATGGTATTTCAGAAACAATATTGTCCATCATTTTCATTTGATACTTCTTAGCCAAGCTAGAATTTATAATGCCCTTCAGTACGGCAAGCACATTTCTTCACAAAATGTCAGAAAATCCCCAATCATCATATATATGACATGCATGTACTTATATTACAAATAAAAGCAAATAAATATAACTGAAATTTATCCCTAAACATTTTAACCAGACTAAGAATATGTTCACTAGATGTCATTCCATGTTACATTTCCATAGAAGTGATAGAATCTCTAATATCTTGATCTCAACTTGATATCCTTTAAGATTTAGTCTGAAGCAAGTAATATTAGAGCTAGTTTTTTGTGTTATAAACTATGTGAGAACTCTTATAATTGCTGCATCAAATAAGTCAACGGGATCTTAACTGAGGATATGACCATGGTCAAAGTCACAGAAGAAGTGGGATATACTGCAGGGTTCTCAATAACAGCAGGCTGAAGGCCAAATTGTCTGCTTAAAACCATTTTGGGCCAGCTGAAAATGTGAAATTTATACACAATTTGAAGAAAATTGTTGCATTAAGGACATTATGGGCCTGCTGGTGAAGCATTTCGGCCTGCTAGGTTAAAACTTAGAAAACCCTGCACTGACAAGGTCTATTTCTCGACTGACTGCACTATGCTTGAAAGCTTAGCTAACAAAGTACACAGGGGTCTTACTGAAGCATAATGACCAATCCTGAAATGAGCCAGTCAGTTTTGAGTGCCATCAGCACACACATCTACTCCAAAACTCAGCCAAAATATTGATCTAGTGTTAAATTCAGCTGATATAATTTTATTTCAAATGACCCTTACTTTTGTCAATACTTGGAATTTTTTCACAGAATAGCCAATTTTCTGCAGAAATATTCATTTATTCTAGTGCGGTGAAGACTCAAGAGAATAGTAAGAGTCCTGAACTACAGCTTGTAACACTAAATAGTACAGTTATTGTTGAATGTTTCAGGGTCTACTATCAAACTCTATCCCTCAATACGGATAGTGTTAGCGAATCCCTGAGTGGTTTAATATTGCACATTTATGACACCAAAATTTTCACGGAAAGAAAACACTGGCTCTTAAGATGTGCTTTTGACTCTTAAGCTCAAAATTTCCAAAGTCCAAAGTTTCCAAACTGGCATTTATAACAAATTTGAGAGCCAATGGCAATATGCAGTTTCAGGAGTCAAATGAAAGTTAAGTTACAAATGTAGTTCTACAGATAAAGAGGTACTTACTGCTCCAACATTTGAGTTATTCAACAAATCTTGGATCATTTCTTGTGCAGCTTGCACCTTGTCTGGTGGGCCAGAGATAGTACATAGTCTGTCCTCAGATTGACCATCATCTTGCTTGAACTGAACCTTGGCTCCGGTCTCTTGTTGAATCTTCTTGATCATTTCTCCACCTTTACCAATGACGATACCAACAGCAGCACGTGGTACAGGTATATCTATACCACCTCCACGACCGCCACCAAATCCTCCCATACCACCGTTAGAGAAACCACCACCACCCTACAAGCAGAAAATTCAAATCAAATCAAATATCTTTATTGTACTAACGGCCTCCGGCCATATTGAGGCGATATACACAGAACAAAATTTCCAAGGCTCAGTGCAAAACTATGGTAACTATTTAACTAAATAAAATTATAGAGGCACATACCATAGTTTTGCACTTACACTCTCGAAATGTAATATTTCAGGGTCTACTATCAAACTCTATCCCTCAATACGGATAGTGTTAGCGAATCCCTGAGTGGTTTAATATTGCACATTTATGACACCAAAATTCTCACAAAAAGAAAACACTGGCTCTTAATATGTGCTTCATTCATCCATTATGTCCACAAACTTAAAGTCAGACTGGCTTAATTGTCCTCGCCTCTCTGTACCTTACAGTATGGAGGACCGTTGAAGGCTTCTTCATTTGAGCAGCTTAAGCACACTAGTTCACACAAGGGGCACTAGTTCACACAAGGGGCCTTATTCACCAACGTTGTAAGTCTAAAACACAGACTTAGACTTAAAATTGACAAAATTTAAAACCGCTGCCATTTCTTTGCAACTAGATTTAATAATATGAAATTTTATCTGATTATTTGTTGTTATCCACTGGACATGTATATTTATTTTTATCGAAATTAATACATTTTTAACAACATGAGAGCGAATATAACATTTGACAATGTTAAGTCTAAGTCTGTGTTTTAAACTTACAATGTTGGTGAATAAGGCCCCAGGCTAGCCACTTGATATAATGCGGCAAGTAGCTAACCAATACAGCAGATGATGGATAAACTGTTTTTGCTTCATTTGCAATATCATAATCTATATCACATTGTAGCACATGCACAAAGCAGGTGGATAATGAAGTCGGCCCAGTCTGTTCAAACCCTGACTTTCCTGACATGACTTTAAATATTTCAAAGGTTTATCAAATCAACATCATCATATAGAAAGAGGAGCCAAGGTGTTACATACCATATCAAATCCCATATCGTTATCCTTGGAAGCCAATAGTTCAAGTACCATCTCCTTTGCCCTGGAGCATTTCATCTGGTCACCCGTAATTCTTAGAGGCTTATCAAATGCTGTAGGTGTATTACTATCCTGAATCATCACCATCTTAACACCAGCCTTCTCCTGTAAACAACAAACATACAATCACATATACTGTTAATGATTTTCTTCCCGGTGAGAATAACTTCCAAATATTGGTCTCCTAATTTATGTGCCAACAACGGACTGTGGACAAGTCAACATAGTCGCCGTTTCGCGCAAAAAGTGTCCAATGGAACAGAGAATACGTATGTGTCCGAACAAATATCCTCACGTAAGCAATTTATCATTGGTTGCACTAAGGCACAATGCCCAATCCTGAAAACGAGGCGCATGCCTGTTTTGGATTCGGGAATTGTAGGATCCCTGAAGTAATATATATAAGCAACTTCCCTATAGATATACAGAGGACACAGCAAAATAATAGAATTAGAAATATTAAAGACACAAAAGGATTTTTGACAACCTCTTTGATAGTCCCAACAAAATATATCCTGTTCTCTCCAGTTTTTGGGCATCTGGAGATAAAAAATGATTTTCAAAAATGTTTCATAAACTATTTCAAGACAGACAAATAGCAGCAGTGAGAATACTAACCTGAAGTTGTTTAATAGTCTCTCCACCTTTGCCAATGATGAGGCCGACCTTGTTACCGGGGATGGAGATTTCAATATTCCCTGAATTATCTCCGAAACCACCACCACCACCACCACCCTGGTCACCACCTTGTGCTCTCTGTATGATCTTGTTAATCTCATCTTTTACATTTCTATAAATATAATGTATTAATAATCAATAAACAACTGAAATTCTCAATTTCGCTAAACTAATATTCAACTCCTAATTTGCAATGATTTTACGGTTTATTTAAAATGACAAAAAGTCATAGATCTTAGGACAGTTAAACCAAAGCCAGGTCTTTAAAAGAAATAGTGTATTTTCAAAGATATTTCCTCGTTGAGCAGACACTGAACGTGGAAATATAAGTGAATGTTTTCTTGAACTGATCATTAGGCTTGTTGTTAGCCAACATTAGGAAATGCATCATGACAATTATCAAAATTATCTTTTTTTCTTGCATTGCCACTTATTTGTAGTGAAACGGAGGTCCAGACTGAGAGGATAATGTAGTATTTTCTAAAGAACTTACGCAATAGCTGAAGGTGTTCCTGTCAGTGTAGTAGATCTTTCAGGCATACCACCACTGTCTGAAATATCACATATACATACGCTTGATTCTAACCTTTCTCTTAATTGAAGCACTGACAAAACCCCTAAACACGAGCATGCTACATAGATGGCCGACAGTCACCTTTGTCCAGAAAGACCAGCATGGATTCAAATTTTAAACTTAAGTTCTTTTTTTTTCAAAATGGTAATTTCAGCAAATGCATTTTCCGTATTTTTTTTTTTGAATTTGAAAGGTCAAAGTTTTAAAAAGTTCAGCAGGCAGGGATATGAATGCACCAGCCTTGATTGTATGTAAGAATTATCCAATAAATCTTTTTTGAGGTGTTCAGACTTTCTAGAATCTGAATGTTATGTTGCAAAGATTGTTCGTCCTAAATGCTTAATTAATTTGCAACATCAATTGATATGTTTTTCATGATCTGGTCAATTTCAAGACCTAGTGTGACTGTATAAGACCAGAAACTAAACTGCTATTGACAGTAAAACAAAATAAAAATGTTTGATAAAGGGCTTAAGAGGGGGTCAATCTAAGAGCAAGACTGATTAAAATGAAAGCAAGATTTTGCAGTAGCATGATATTCAGTTTATACACAAGGTTAATATGAAAACTCAAGTATTTTAGCAACAAGCTTATTGCCACTAAAAACACCAATTCAAATGCTTTTGCAAAACTTTTTTTATGAAAGGTACACTCATCTTTGAAGTTCAAAACAAACATACCATATCCGTCACATTCTGAAAGTATAGAGATTATTACAAACATACAAACATGAAGGCTATATATCTGAACAGAATACTAGAATAAGGGTTTCCTATAGACTGTGCATATAACTAGCAAATGCTATTAAATTGACCCCATCTTTTAAATTCAAGTGTGGGAAACTTTCAAATAAATCATAATAATCAATATATGGCAGGTTATTCTACATAAATAGCTCAATTTTCATTATCCAGATATCATTTTAACGATGCAAGGAAAGTTAAAACTTTTCACTGAAGTTTTTTTTTATTGTAAAGTCACTATGTGAAAGTATTCAAAACAAGCCGGACATACTATAACTTGTAATTTATTCTCATGTTTTAGTATATTTTTTGGATAAGAATCCAGCATTTAATGTACAATAACCTTAAAACAAATGAAACTAAAGCACACAGATGTTAATAAGAAGCAGAAGATTTAATTAAACATCAATGGTGGGGAACGTAAAAACACAATCAGCATACAAAATGTTATATACAGAATTTGACTATAAAGTTGAAACTGTTGGAATATCATATTGCTCAAATTGGTAACAGGGTTTCCACTAGGGGGATGGGAGGGGGTGGGGGAAGTCCTTTTTTTATTTTTGCATTTATGTATCATAAACATGCTCAATTGTAAGATCCTGTCAATCCATTGTCAGGACGAGCTCACGTGTTACTACAATTATAAATACCACAAGTGGTAGTGGTTTAGAGAAATTGCGTGTGTGCAGATTTGTCTGAAATTGTATGGCAGATGAACTAAGGAGAATTAACAGGACAAGGAGGACGGCTTGAAATGGCATGGAAAATAGTGCAGGACAAGCTTGCTCAACTGCAAAATTGACCAGCCTATACATACAGTTATACAGTATCGTTTGTCACAGGTAAACATAGTTCCTACATTTACAATATTTCCTTCTCTTTGCTTTGAATTTGGAGCCATCTTTGGAGGCAATTCTTCCCACCTGATAGCGTTCATCTTTTAATGATTTTCAACTAGAAATGTCACCATTCAAATATACCCCACCAGCAAAGGACACTTATGGAAAAAATAATCGGAACACTTATTCATTCCATCATACTCATCTTCATGTTAAAGATTTTTGTTTGCCTATCCCCAACAAGAGAGATAAACATGTGATGTAAATGAGGGAACTAAGTATTGCATACACGTCTAGTTACCTGGTGCAATCTGGATTTTACAACTTGTTTCAGCCTGTAATCTGGTTATCTGCTCGCCTCCTTTACCAATTACTGAAATAAACAAAATAAATGAATAAGCATTTTCTACCAAACCGAACATAGACTTTCCACAATGCGCAGAACACAAAAGTCAAGACAGATGAATATGCATCCCAAAATCTTATTTTGACAGCAATTATTCCACCAGTTTACGACTGATTGTCAAACATCTAATATATCGATGGCTTAGAATGAGAAGGTCGTAACTACTACTTACAACCTTATAAGACTCATACACATTTGAAATCTTCTTCACAAGGCGCTTCTTATGAGCATTATTTCATGAAAATCGGAAATTGTCATGTTGACCAAAATGAAATTTTAAAAACTTGCTTTTCCATAGGTAAAGAGTAAATTACAGTCAGTTTTCTTGTTTTCTCAATATATCGATTTTGCAGTTACGACCATCTCATTCTAAGCCAGCGATATAATTTGTCTGGTAACTGGGCAGTAAGTATAGCCATGTGTTTTTGTATTTCTTGTCTCATTTGGATTTTTGCGCATTTTGTCTGCGAGGCTCCATTGCATCTGATAATTTTATGGTCAAGGCATAAAATTTTCAGGAACTTCAAACCGAAACCAATTTGTAAGGCCACAAGAACAGTCTGCTAAATTAGCACTTGTCCGTATGTCTGGGACAAGAAATTGTTGATTCGGGCAAATAACTTTTGCAGAAATTATTAAAATATTTAAAGTATAGTTATAGAGAAACAATTACATTTAACAAATTCGGGCAAGTCGTTCTAATTTCACAGACTGAAGAAAATTAGCTGTTACAGTTAATAAAGACCAGAAACTATGAAGAAATAACTAATCCTTCTCTAACTGGAATTAATATAGCACGATGCTAGACCTTAACATATCACAGTAAAATATGAAAGACCTCCGAAAGTGCTACGACTGAAAAGCAAAAACTTCACAAATTCAACAAAAAGCATTTGGTTGACAGCCAACAAGACTTCACTGATTTATTTTTATACAGCCTTGGACCTAATATTCTGATTTCCAAAAGTGGGCCCTGAGATTTCATGCATTACCTTAATATTGTGTTATTATTAACTTTGTGTGTTTCAGTAAATAAAGATCAATTACAAACAAATGATAATTAATCCTTCTCTAACTGGAGTTAATATAGCACGATGCTAGACCTTAACATATCACAGTAAAATATGAAAGACCTCCGAAAGTGCAAAGTTCTCAAGCAAATATTTTGTAAACTGGTCAGACATTAATTTTGGTTTCTCAAGAATTTCAGAAGTATCTGTGACAGAGGCTGGTTGCATCCCTAAATCTTCAAACGAAAATCCATCTGTTTTCATTGAAAAGTTTAGTTTTATCAGATTAAACTCCCATTTGTCAACAATCATTCAGTCATAAATATATATGCAGTTTTGATGGTTTTATGAAAATTCAAAAGTTTCATTCTGTTTCCGTGATAAAACCATGTTGTCCACGACATTCCAGATCAAACCTTTAACCAATGGCTTTTCAAGGCCTATATGAAACCCAGAGAGATACAAGTTAAGAAACTAGTTGAAAAGAAAGCAGAGGTGCAATAGGCAGGGGTTGTTTCAGTAAATAAAGATCAATTACAAACAAATGATAATTAATCCTTCTCTAACTGAAAGTTAATATAGCACGATGCTAGACCTTAAACATATCACAGTAAAATATGAAAGACCTCCGAAAGTGCTACGACTGAAAAGCAAAAACTTCACAAATTCAACAAAAAGCATTTGGTTGACAGCCAACAAGACTTCACTGATTTATTTTTATACAGCCTTGGACCTAATATTCTGATTTCCAAAACAGGGTCCTGAGATTTCATGCATTACCTTAAAAAATAATGTTATATATTATATTGTGTTATTATTAACTTTGTGTGTTTCAGTAAATAAAGATCAATTACAAACAAATGATAATTAATCCTTCTCTAACTGAAGTTAATATAGCACGATGCTAGACCTTAAACATATCACAGTAAAATATGAAAGACCTCCGAAAATGCAAATTTCTCAAACTAATATTTTGTAAACTGGTCAGACATTTGGTTCCTCAAGAATTTCAGAAGTATCTGTGACAGAGGCTGGTTGCATCCCTAAATCGTCAAACGAAAATCCATCTGTTTTCATTGAAAAGTTTAGTTTAATCAGATTTAACTCCATTTGTCAACAATCATTCAGTCATAAATATATATGCAGTTTTGATGGTTTAATGAAAATTCAAAAGTTTCATTCTGTTTCCATGATAAAACCATGTTGTCTACGGCATTCCAGATCAAACCTTTAACCAATGACTTTTCAAGGCCTATATGAAACCCAGAGAGATACAAGTTAAGAAACTAGTTGAAAAGAAAGCAGAGGTGCAATAGGCAGGGGGTGTTTCAGTAAATAAAGATCAATCACAAACAAATGATAATTAATCCTTCTCTAACTGAAGTTAATATAGCACGATGCTAGACCTTTACATATCACAGTTAAATATCAAAGACCTCCGAAAGTGCATTGTCCACCAACAAATCACTAGACTTGCTTACAGGGCCCTAGCTGCACTATAGGGGAAGGGGCCCAGGGCTCTCAAGTAAGGGAATTTTGCGTCATTTTGAAGAAAAAGGGACATTCAGGGGATTTTTTAAAAACTACCTTATAACCATGCACTAAACCTTTGAAGTTTAAAATAGCTATATTTAAAAAAAAAATTGTTCCGGAGGGGAATTTTTATCAAAAATAGGGGAAAAAAGTATATTATTTCAGGAGGGGACTGAGGCCGAATTTTGGCCCAAAAAAACGTCAACTGAGTGCCCTGTGCTTATAAATATATATTAGGACTTCAAAACATATGAACAGCTATCAAATTGTATGAAACATGTTTGGTTGAAACTTAAAACGGCATAACAACCAAGCAGTCTATACAAATAAGCCCTAGTCTGGGCCGGTATTTATAAAGCATCTTAAGTGAAAAATTAGAATTTTCTTAAAATCTCAAATTTTCCTTAAGTGTATCAACTTAACAGGAAAACAAATATTAACAATTATTTACATTGTTTAGAAGCATTATGTAAAGAGCTACAATAATCATATTAAAAACATGGGATATTTTTCGTTTCTTGTGGAATATAGGTAGCTCAATTTTGTAACTTAAAAAGTCAAAATATTTAAGTTTTCACTTAAGATGCTTTATAAATACCGGCCCCGGTGATTGTGGACTTGAGCAGTAAATCTGCATATACTTATAGTCTCTTGAGTACTGTAGTCACCTTTAGTGTAGTCAATAGTCTCCATACTGTATGTAGGATGAGTCTCGCTCTCCGAAAGCAGGCATTACACCAATCATTTTTGCCAATTTGGGCAAGTAATTAAAAATCCTAAACACATGAACCATTTAGTGCTGCTGCTATCGTTCACCTAACATGAAGTACTAATACTTACTAAGTCCGACCATTCTGTCTGGTACTTTGTACTCCTCTGTGATGACCATACCGAGGTTCATCTGATCTGGTTGTTGTTGCATCATATTTCCTCCTGATGATGCGACCCCGAGTTGTTGATTTATTCTTGCTGCGGCCTGAGCTGCTGCTTGGGCTGCTTCTGTGTTTCTAAATATAGCACAATAGATCTGTGTTACAAAATACAGTACAATAGACCTGTGTAACTCAATACAGAATTTATCCAAAAGTGGAATTAAGTTTAGTTGACACTTGACAGACAGGTCTGTATTAGGTTTTCTAAATATAGCACAATAAATATTATTAATTTAAAAACCTCTACTCCTCTAGTATCAGCTTTTTTAGGAAACAAAACATGGCTTCAATGATTTTCAAAATGATGACACTGACACCTCAGTTCAAGGAAATATTATATTTGTATTATATAAATAAATTATAGAGAAAGTGTTAAAATTAACTTCTTATGTCCAAATGAACATTTCAAATTGGGAAACGTAATAAGCAACCAGAAACTAAACTCTTTTCTTTTTCAACAATTGCACTTACAACAAGGAAGTGAAATGAATTCATGTGTCAACACAACAGGACATTAATACTATCAAGATTTGTACAGACATAATGCACTTCACAAGTTCACTTGATAAATTGTCAATATGGTTATCGCTAAAAAGGGCCAGTCATCATAAGGATATGACTACGTATGCATACAAGTCTTCACAAGATTTGCTGAAAGGCTAACAATACACATTTAACATCTTTTAAATCGAAGGATTAGTCCAACTAGGAGAAATTTTATAATTTGATTGTAAGGTTTTTTTTCGCTTACTGGGAATGGGCAAGGGGAGCATACACAGGGACAAACACTAACATTTTCAGCTTGGTGGCCACCTGGACCACTAACTTCTGAAACCTGGTGGCCCAGAAAATATTTTGGTCGCCCAACATTATCAATGAAAAAATAACGCCTTGAATTTGTATATCTGTTTTTATTAAATGACTTAATATGTACTTATGAACACAGCAACTGTTATAATGCATAATTAAACAGTGTCAAAAACAGTTTCTTACATATTGAATTATTCTATTTTAAAACACACAACCCAGCTCAACTTTGCTCAAGAACAATTCTTTAAAACACTGGTAAATGCTTAAAAGTCTCTTTCACAACACAACTGTAACATTAAACTTGTTTATGAACAGTCCCTTTCAAAAGAAAGTAGTTTTGAAAACACAATACTTTCCTCTAAATCAGAATCAAGATCTGAATCAAAGTTATTATCTTCCTCATCCGAGGAATAGTACTTTGAAGATTTTGTTTCTGATGAATTGGTTGAGTATGACATGCATGTAACATGGCCAAATGTCTGTGTGCTTGCTTCACAAGAGGAATTATCAGTTTGGCATTCTGCCTCAACAGTATTACTGTTACTTTGATCAGATAACAAATCAGAGTTAGACTGAGATACAACCTCAGTAGACAGACTAACTGAGCTAGACTGAGACTCATTTGAAATGAGGACTGAGCCAGACTGAGTTACAACAGGCTGAGACTCTTGTGGAATGTCAGCAGATACAATACCTACTGAACCAGACTCAATAAGCTGAGACTCTTGGGAAATGTCTACAGACAAATCAACTGAGCTAGACTGGGGTACAGCATTAGACTGAGATTGTTCAACCAACATGAACTCTGTGGGCTTTCTTAATAACTTATCTTTAAAGTTTACTCTTCTGGTTCTGTTACCCTCACTATTCCAGAGATATATTGCATCACTGGGGTCAAATTTTTCAACTGTTGGTGCATTTATTTTTGTTATCAACAGATCATTTAAGCTACCCTGACTTAAATTGGATCGTATTTTAGTTTTAAGTAATTTCATCAAGGAAAATCCCCTTTCCGCTTCTGCACTGCTTGGACTCATAGTCATGATAAGATCCATCACACCGAGTATGTTTGGATACTTGTGCCCATACACCTCGTTCACAGCCTTCCATGTCTCCAGTTTGTCTGTGCTAGAAATCAGAAAACAAAATGGTACACAACATTTTTTACTAATGAAAAGAAGCTAAATACAAACCACGTACTGCCACACACTTGGCATAAAAAGCTTTCAACAATAATTCATTAGTCTGAAGGATTAATTTTATAAACAGTGAAATGTGAAAGTTGCAGTGATTTTGCTAAGTATGTTTGTAGGAAGAACTTGATGCACTAGTCTCTTTTGTTTAAGTTCAAGTTTACTTACTTTTCAGACATGTCTTTTTTCAACATAGACCATTCCATCTCGATTTCGTCGCATTTCAGTCCAGCAGCTCCATTCAGTAATATACCAAAGTGGTCGATCAGGATCAAAAGTTCTTCGGTTCCAAACCCTGAAACATCATGAAAATCTTTTATTTAAAATCAAGAATCAATATGATACAATTTGGCAAACCTTTTTAATAGCTCAGATGGCAATATGTTAACAGTTATCATATTAGCTTTTTTAAATAGTTTATTTTTCTAATTTAACAGTAGAAAGGAATGTTTAATATCTCAAGTACTGGTAATTAATGACTGGAGAATTAAATATTTCACACATCTGAATGTGACTTACAGGTTACCAATTACGCAATGACCTGGTCATTTAACTATTTACTAACTTAAATTTAACAAAAAATATATACAAGACTAAAACAACAAAATTTGATATCTATAATCAAGTGCAAGTTAAAACATTGAACATCAAGTACAGCAAGCCCATTTAAAATTAGCCAAGACACAGAAGCAAAGAATGCATTCACAAAGAAAAAACTTATTGTTGATTTTTCGAGTTTACTTTTAGTTTATAATGCAATATTCTGATTATCTAGACTAATGGTTAAATGGACACACTGCTTTAAACTTGAACAGAAAATCAAATCAATCATTTCTCACAAAACTTGAAAATCAATCTCAACCAGACAGACTAGAACCTTTCAGTATATCCCAGGTCTTTGGCCAAGCCTGCATGTCTGCAATTCTAGTAGCTCTTATTACCCCTAATGATGAGAAGTCAGCAAATCTACGCATCAATGCTGCTTCGATATTGTCAATAAGCTTACGACGTGCTGAACTGAATTCCCGATCATCACCCTTCAGTTCTATCTGACTGTCTCTAATCCTCCTCAGGTTAGGTCCGTCACTACAATTATTGTTCATTGTACAGAAAATTTTATGGAGTATAAAAAATTGTTCAGACCTTCTAACAAAAACATACTGTTTCATGTACGTACAGGGTGGACGTCTTATAAAATTACGTCAAGCATTTGGAACATAAATTCTATAGTAATGCATTAATGGATATATTTTGGGTAAAATATTAAAACAACTTTAAGTCGATGGTAATTGGTTATACCTGGATTTATATCCACTAAGAACTTCCACCACCGACTCCAAAGTGGAATGTTGTTCTGAGATGACACACTGCCTGTTTTGGACACCTAGCGATAGTCTCTTCAACACAGTGAGAACATCCATCAGAAAGTAGATGAAATATAGAGTACTCATCGTCTGTAAACATTTCAGGAAAGCTTTGGCCTTTGCTCGTGAGTCAACAGATACACGTTCAACTGGTTCAGTTACCTAAAAAAATAGTTATAGACTATGTCATGTTACATTTCATGCATATTGTTAGTGTAAGTAACTATCATGTAACTTACTTCTCAGTGACAGCACACTTCTGGATACATTTGACTTCTTCATAAAATTATTTCTAAACCTTACTAATACTAGAACATGATTTTTTCTGAATCAGTAATTTATTCATTTGTTTTCAGCAGACAGTATAATTATATAATGTAAACATTTTTGTATATATTTAAGTCATTATTTTAGAAAAATATATGTGATAGCTGCTAGTTATTACCTGACCAAGATGACCAGTCAGGTACTTGTATGACACTGTTATGTGTTCAAGTGCAAGCGCAGTGTGGCCTATCCATCTTGTACCTCCTACTCTAGTGGGAAGCAGTAAATCCTTGTCGCTGTCAGTTTTAAGAGCGCAGGCGCTCCTAATCAACATGGAGCGATTCAAACTACTGTTATGGTAGAAATAATACAACCCCATTGCCAAGACATTCACAGTTTTATCATATAATTTGACCGACTTAACAGCATCTTTAAGAGACAGTTCAAGACGATGTGCCATACAGTGTATGGTAACTAAAGAAGGCTGCTCCTTGCGAAGTATTGCCCCAACTCCACCTTTACTTCCCGTCATCACACTTGCTCCGTCGCATGAGATTGCAACCATCTTCTCAGAAAACTTTGGCCATTCAATATTTACATTAGACCGAACTAAGTCTTTGAAACCACTAACTATGTTTTCAGCCGAAGCTTTTTCACAGGAGTCAATTCCAAGAAAATCTGTTGTAATGACTCCCTTAGAACATGACCTAGAAAACCACATTTCTTGTTCTTTTACTGCAGAATCAGTACTACCATCACCGATGATACAAACAAATTTAGCAGAAGTGATACGTGATAAAACTTTATTCATCTCTGATTTTGCAATGTAACTTACAAATGTTTTTGCAGCTGCAGCATTCCTGTATGTTTTACCAACATTTACATTTTTTAATTCATCCAGTTCATTTATCCAAACAAAGTCACTGAACGGGCGGTTATAGACTGCAAGGGCATGTGCATTTCTAAACAAAATGTCCATTTTCTTAAAGTTTTCATGATTTAATTTTAGCACAACTTTGGCCGCCTCGGACTGGAAAACGGGTTTACTTTTTGATATGAAAATTTCTGTGCACCTTTGGTGAGATTTAGACATTTCGTGCATTTTGACAGTTTCTAATTTATATGATTTGGCCCCCTGGACAAAGTTCGAATTTCGTTTACCATCATACTTTTCACAATACTCGCATTTCATGCCCATGTCAGTGTTGTATAGCCATGGTCTGTCTGTTGTCCACTCCAAAAGAAACGCCCTTGATCTCTTGTTTTTATCGTATTCATTATAGTATAACTTCTTATCATCCGTTGTTAATTTCTTTTTTTTGGGTTCACTAACGCCTTCAACGTAACGCCACATTTTTATTATTATAAATTCATCGCACGTAAGCAATGGCGTGCTTGGGGGCTGCCATTTTTCCGACAGACTAAATGCCGTACTTCCCGTACTTCCCTAATTCGCGACGTTTATACCGCGGCTCAAAATAGAAAATATACGGCCCCGATTTTTAGATCGCCAGCTGGACGACGAACTCGAAAATATCGGTCGCCCAGCTGAATAAGTTAGTCGCCATGGGCGAGTGGGCGAGTGTTAATTTTTGTCCCTGATACAGACAAGAAGAGTGCCAAGGCAGCTGTATAGTCATTTATGAGAAATAATGTGAACCTTTATCTTCTAATCTCACAATTTTTAACAGCCACCTGCTACAGATGATCAATTTGAACATCCCCATTAATTTTAAAGATCCTGGTTCAAATCCCTTTATAGTTGTTGAACGACAAACAATTAGGTTAAAGACTGCCAAAACAAGCACAGCAAAATACTCCCATCTTTAAATGATTGAGGATGGGGAGTTTGGGATATGAAATAGTTGATGCAGCATAAAGTATCAATTATTACCTTGGTTGATTAAGTCCTGGATATCCTCCGGTGGCTGAAATGTGAGGAAAAGATTCGAGTTACAAACTTAACTCAACGTAATCTACACACTTTAAACAATGACAGTTTTGAGGTAAAATCCAATGAATGCTACTTAAAATTTATCATACTGTCTGCACTAGAGTACATTATATATTTAACAGTACGTTCAAGTTTTCATCAAAGTAGATAACAAATAAATATGCAGACGAGATAGGAGTATGTAGGTGGGATAAACATATATAGAGATATTAATAGTAAATACGCTATCTAAATTTTAAACATGAAAGCATTGGTAAAGTATGATAAACTGCATATCCGTTCTTTTTCCTTTTTGGAAGACGGGGCTTGCACTGCAAAAAATCTAATACCAATCTTATTATTCGCAATTAAAATACGAAATTATTAGTTTTACAAAATTTTAATGAATTTACAATAATGTGATCAGTATTTACACATCAGTGCAAGAATAACGATGAATATAAAGCAGTGCTCGTTTTGTGTTAAGCAGAAACTTGCAAATTTTTCTTGCGCATTTTTTTTGGAAAAATACTTCCTGCATGGCTTCTTGCCAGTTGTTAAACCCGCCCACCACACAAGACAAACTGTAGAGATTTGGTTTTGAATATTAAACTGGTAGAACATATGTAACTACTGTGTTTTGTTAAGAACATTAAAACTACCAAATACTAAACAGAGGGGGTAAGAAACCAGACTATTGAGCTGATTAAAAAAGGTAAACTAAAACATGGACACACAGAGGAGAAAATTATAAACTTTTGGTCACAAATCAAATGACAAAACAAAAAGAAACGACCTACATACACGCCATGTATGCACCGATATGAAATACTACACATTATTGTCACATAGTGAAATGACACATGAGGGAAATCACAATTTTCACCCTTTCATCCCTTCTAAGGATCGGAAGTATATTTGAAAAACTTGAGAGAAAAGTACCAGAAAAACATGAAACAATTTACTTAATTAAAAATTTCGATGATTTTTTATGTTTAAATTTGAAATTTGAATTTGGGGTGAAAGGGTAGTAATACACATGAATATATCAAGAACGAAATGATTTGTGTTATTATTCAAATGATTATTGAAATTTATACATCATTGGGATTTTTCACACTTGAAGCATGCAACTTCTATATATATATGCAATTTGAATTTTTGTCCAATACATTTACATCTAATTTAAAACAAACAGTGATACAAACTCAAAACTTCAAAAGGACCTGACATTTTGTCAAGGAAAAAATTGTTAATATAATAAACATTGCAATAGCGAGAAAAATCCCAGTAAAATGACATTATAAACAAATTTCATGTCTCAAAAAACACTATCGAAATATGACTACAAAATATGGGTGGCTGTATAATTTTCTCCTCTGAAAATAGAGTATATAGGATGACATGTATAGCTCTATCAAAAGCAGTTATTTTCATAAATTATAGCACATCCTTGTCCCCCTCCCCACCCCCATTGCAACTGTTGAGGGTTTGATGCAGAAAACTTAGAAAAGACTGGTATAGCCAAGTGCAAAGGTCGGGTCACAGGTGCTCCACTAAAAGCTGAGCCATTTCTCAATGAAATTATCCAATACATTTACATCTATTAAATTAAAACAAACAGTGATACAAACTCAAAACTTCAATTTTATTTTATTTAAAAATTTATTTTAAAATGGCCAACAACAATGCCAGCAAATATGTAAAATAAGTTTTTAAAATGTGTTGTTCGATAAAGGCTGAATGCCGAAATGTTATTAAATATGAGTATTAACCATACTAGTGCATTTCTCAATGGTCAAGATAATTTATCTTTTTAACAGTTTTGATTATTTATAGACAATTTCTGAGGGTAAACAATCACAAAGGTTCAAAAGGATACCCGGCTTTAAAAGTAACTGAATAATTATCAGACAGGTTTCTCAAAAATAAGTCTTAACATAGCAGGCCAAAATGCTTAACCTACAGGCCTGTTAAGCTCCTTAATGCAAACTATTTTACTTAAAATTGTGTACAAACTTCAAATTTTCAGCCAACTAAAAATGGTTTTAAGCAGTCAATTTGAGAACCCTGATCAGGTATCTTTAGAATTTTACTAACAAATGAGAGCATATTGAGAAATATGAATTTAGAAACAAGATATTTTTTATATATATATATGAAGTTTGTTCTATTTACCACCTAATTAAAAGGTGGTTATAATTAGTGTGAGTCTAAGACCCTAATGTGTAATCAGATCTGAAGGAGGAAGATGAAACCAAATTCAACAAAATAATTTATTCCATCACTACCAAGTTACAGCATCAATCTAAAATCCCACCTTTACTGGAGTGTCAACAGGCCCAAATTCAAAATCAGGAAAATCTTAAGTGGTCAGACATTTTTAGCCAAACAAGAGGCCTTGAAAGTTGGTAAAAGAACAACTTTCTTTCTAAAAAGGTACATTATAATAACACATGCTGTTAGTGTGATAATATATTTCTACTATAGATGTAATATATATGAAGGTGAAATTACAACCAAAGTACCTTTAAAACAATACACACAAGATAAATAATATGCACAATTATGTTACACGTACACTGTTCAATGAGGAGCAAAGCAATGTGCTAATACATGTAACAAGACCACTGGCATTGGTAACTAATTATTACTTTAACAAATGACTATTTTATGGCATGAATATGTCATACCAAGGCTTAAGAACACCACAGACCATACAGTTTTTTTATGAAATTCTTGCACATTGCATCTTAAGCAAATTTACGCTGGGGGAAATTAAGTCTTGAAAAAAAAAAACGCACAAGGAACTACAAAACAGGGTACCTTAATATTGTTTCAAAGAATGTAAGTGGATTAGTAAAACCTTTTCTGCAGCAGAACCCTCAACAGTATTTATTATAGCATTATTCTCATTCATTCAATGTATTAATCAACCAGGTACTTAGAAATAAAGACAAAAAGAACCATCTCAATAAGACTTTCCGACCACACAATGAATACATGGCTACAGTTTACTAGCAATTATGTGAAACAAGCTGGCAGTCATTCGCACAAAGTTATAGACATCTGCAGTATATGTATTATGTATCCTATTTTATAATAGACCTAGGGCATGCTTATTAGGGGCTCCACTCTGACCTACGTGAAAATGATGAACTGAACAACAAATGAGATTCTCATAGGTTGGGCTTACTGTATCTTAACGAAAAAATTCTATTGAATGGCCAATTATATCATTTAAAATTAAATATATTATTATTTAAGAAAAACAGTGTCAAACTGAAACCATTTGCAAATCAAAATTTAATACTTAAATAGGAAAGTTGAAGGGTCAACTCAGTGGCTGAACTTTAATGGAGCCCCTGTGGTTGAAGCAAGGTTGTATCCAATGCAATTCAGTAGCTATTTTAAATTTAGAAAACAGTCAACTGTTGAATAATTGAAAATATTTTCCAATCAATTCTAGAATAATGAAACTTAATTAACTTTTCTGCGAATTGCACGAGCTGTGTGTAAACGGGACATTTATCAATTTACTGGTTACATCAATCAAGTAATGTCAACTTCTAACAGATAACAAAAATACAAGAACAGCAAATATAAGATGGCAATTTTTGATACAAATATATAAAAGTATGTTGATATATTTTACAATGTATCGATAAAGGGAACATTACAAACATGTCAACACAGGTCAACAACAAAGTCAATGAAATGAGAAGTCTACCAAATAACACAAGGATGAATTTTTTTACAAATTTTCACAAAAACATTAATAATCAGGCAATAAAATCAATCATCCCTTGACCTAACAAGTGAAAATAACAATGAATGTTAATTGCGCAGCGAGACCCCACATGGGGGTCCCTAAGTGTAGGTTAAAGCATGTAAAACACATACGGTCCTGTAAGAAAGGGCTCCTCTTAGCTTCAGGCTCGTCTGAAACAAAACATGTTGATACCTTGCTAACATACAAAATCATGCTACCCAATCATTTTCTACATTCAAATGAACAAAATCATAAATTATGTGTTAGTTAGAATTAAATTACAATAATTTTCATAGAATATATAGATCTGAAAGACAGTCATGATTAAATATTAAATAAATGACACTTCATAGAAATATTTTATAAATACAAAAAATATTTATTGCTTAAAATGACTGATCCAAAATTTTACATTTTCAAGAAAAAATTAAACAAACCAAGGGCCTTACTGAAACCCTATCACAAGCAAAGGCTAGGAGGAACATCATATTTTCAATTAAAGCAATCAGCATTAAATGAAAAAGTCCTTTTTATAAAAATGTCTCAAAATGACTGTAGTTCAAAGTAAAACTCATTTGTATTCTTCACATTATTATCTCCAAAAATATAAAGTTTTTTTAAAACAAATTGCAACATCAATTTTTTTTTAGAAAATTATTTTATAATTGGCAACATTTTAAAAACTTTTAAACATCAAACATCAATTTTGATTTTTAGAAGCCAGATTTTGGTATATAAATAAACATTAAGCTGTTAGAATACAGTGATTTCCTCTAAGCCTTGCATTATAAATTGTGCTCAAGCACTAAAATGAGCACACAACATCGAGTACTCACCAAAGTTATTTGGGTCAGCGTCTAATGGTCTTTTACCTGGTGCTACACCATCCCCTGATCCACCCTGGCCTGGTTGATTGATTTTAGCAGCAATCTGAAAAATAATTCAAACTGAAGACCAGGATATTCAGTGTTTCATTACGGTTGAGTCCTGAGTCATTGACTCATAAAATTCTTGATCAAATTAAATGAAGGGGAAAGTATCATACACACACGTCTGACATTGGGTTTGAACTGACTACTCTGATCTCAGACAATGCTAACCAAAAAACTCGCTGGCTAACATTGTTGGACACCCACCGTTGGTTCCTCCTCTATGTATGTATCCTGAGGGATTTTTCTCCTTTACTGATTTGTAGTTTTCACAGAATAGAATATACATTAAAACGACGCTTACATTTTTTATACTCTTCCGTGTGGAAACACAAATCAAAATAGCTACGACCACACGAAAATGTTTTTTGTTCTTCAATTAGAAGTTAATTTCTTCAATTTTTAACAGTTCACATGCCACTTTTTTAGGTATAGTTACCTTCAAATGTAGTCGCCATGTTTACATGAAAATGAATAGTTTTAGTTTGAGCGGTTGGGCGCATTAATACATTGTACACTACTGCATCCAATCAGAATATGGTATAACTTATTTATCGAAACGTAGCTGAGGCACCGACAGTGGGCATAGATCTGATGATGGCTGATTAACTGAAACTATTTACAAGTGCCTCCTTGGACATTGGGAGCTGGACAGCATTGTGCAGGCAAAAACATGCTTTAAGTAGTCAGGTGTATATATAAATTATAAGATAGGGGAGAAGCTTGCGTAAGCAGTTGGCTAGCCCAGTCGGTAGAGCATTCACCAAGGGTCCTGAGCCCCAGTCAGGTTCCACATTTTTATCACCCTTATTACGTTTCTACCATACTGATAACGGATCATGACCGAAGCACTTTGATGCACTTTAAATAAACAGCTTGCCTAGCTAAGTGCCGAGTCAGTAGACAATGGGCAACCAAGTCAGTAGACAACAAAACGGACACAGCTCGTTGGTAGCTATTTTCAACATTGTAGCAAGCTCTCATTATTGTGGAGCAGTCTGGGGTTGGCAACAAACTTATACAATGTGCTACCCTGCCAATTAGCACAATATAGCTTCACTAGGCCCAGCTTGCTACCAACTGAAACAAATGTACAGTACAGTGTAGAGTATGTTCATCATCATGGAATAATCAATTGTCCAGTAAAGGCTAAAAGACAAATGATCATGACCGATCAACTTCAAAGGGAACTCGTTTTATTACATTCCAAAAGTCATAAACAGGAACAATGAAATTTTCGAAAAGCATGCAAACCGGTGTCAATGGAAAGTGAACAAAAAAATCGCGCACTGACAGTGCCACAGTTTCGTCACCGGTCCATTCGAACACGTGGATTCAAACGACAAAATAACTGTAAATAAAACAAAACGACGAATCAAAATGAATAGAATATCCTTGAAATGAAGCCCAGTGTCCTACAATATCCCAAATTTACCCATCATATTCAACACGGCGTGGACAATGAAATGTGTGCCGCACGAGGTTGTGACCGCGTGCTTTGAAGTCATCGTTTTACACCATATTACGCTTTATTTAACGTCAGAAATGCATTTAAATGATGTTTAAAACAAAGAAAAAACGTTAAAAGTTTACTTTGTAATGCGTATACCTGTCTAGCACGTGCAACAGCGTCAGCAAAGGCAGCTTGTGGGTCCATTGGCCTCGGTGCCTAACAATTCGTATCACAATGGCGGCGCCTCTTGTCCTGATCGGTCGGAAATGCGGCGTTTTAATTGGTCGAAAATAAAGAAGAAATTTTATTCGAATTTCCCTCTATTTGTTAAAATATCATAAAAAAATAATTAAATATTTACAAACGTTTGCTTTAATATTTAAATCATTTCATAATACAAAATACCTTACATCGTATTCACTGCTAACTAAAAATTTAAATTCGGTCAATAATAACTACCAGTCAAACCGTTCAAAACCCGAATAACATCACCATTTAGCTCCCTTTGTGTAAAATCTCGCAACTTGATTGAATTCTACTGCTACTTCAATACTCGCCAAAAACCGCTTGGCAGACATAATTTAACAAGGGAAGAGAGGTGCAATTTCTACCTCAGGTGCGATGTTAAAATATTTTGAACTGTTAAATTTAAAATCGTCTTAACATATTTATACACTCAAAAACCTAAATTACACAGATTGGACACTCAATCATAAATAACCTTAGGATACCTTAGGATCTTCTGTGGACGGAGGTTATAAAACCTCTATATATATTATAAATTATCTGTAACGCTTTTGTTCTTTGGACAAGACTGAAGACACAGGTAAAACAACTCCAAAGACGTCCAACACGTGTTGGATAGGGATCCGGTCAAAACGTAACCCCAACAAAAACGTAACCCCAAATAACAGTCAAAACGTAACACTAGTGCGGTCAAAACGTAATCCCTGTATAAGTCAAAATGTAACACTTGATGTAAAAATGTAACCCTTCAAGTATTATATGTATAGTCAGGAATTGGAGAAAATAGGTCGTTAAATATGAGTTTTGGAAGTATTTTTACTAAAATTGTGTATCTTAGCTGTTAGGATTTGTTTGTTTGTCATGTTGACATTGATGTGTGAACTAACAAAATAAGAGCAATTAGATCTACATGCATTTACACTTGTGAAATACAAATTAATTTTTATACTTCGTGTGTGCATGATTATGCAATTTATAGAAAATGTAGAATATAACTACTACACAAACATTGTTTTCCTGATTTATTCATATTCAAAATCATTATAATAATACATTTTTATTACATTCATTTCAATATGATAGCTATATAACATAATAGTATATATGTTAAAGCGTGAAATAAATACGAATGTTATCATGATAACTTTCCTGCGTTTATTGTCCATCAAATGATCTATTCACGATTAGAAATACATAGTATAGTAAGAGCACATTTTTCATATAAAGTCCAGGAAATTTATCGTCAGTTTTGTTGCATACATCAATTGTATGCATTTGTTATGTCTTCAAACTATATATTGCTTGTCTTTATTACATGGTAAACAATGTAATCTTGTATAAATTTCCTGGACTTTTGATTAACCCAGTAATAGCACATTATATATCATATATATACACGATCAATTTTAAATTTAGTATTGCTTTACTTCATGGTATGTTGGTAATTGCTCTATTGTTTTTGTTTGCACATTTGTTATTTGCTTTAACAATGGTTGTAGTTAGTTCACACATTTGTTGGCATGCCAAACAAACACATCATTTAACTAGTATTCAATTTATTTTCATATACTGTATGCAATAAATATCATAATTATATCCGATTTAATTCACATTTATTACGACTTATCTTCATTAACTAACTAACGGACACTAAAACTGTTCATCAAAATAATTATTATAAGGGTTACATTTTGACTTATACAGGGATTACGTTTTGACCGCACTGGGGTTACGTTTTGACTATTGTTTAGGGTTACGTTTTTGTTGGGGTTACGTTTTGACTGTAACCCGTTGGATATCTATGACAACTCCAAGCACTATTAATCAACTGTATTTTCCTAATACGATAACAACATGACAAAATAATCCAATAATAGTATCCAAATGCTAGATCCATAAGATATTACAACACACGTGTCCTGATGGTATTTAACGGACTGACGTTAACACTGTCCTGATGGTAAACTAACTGACTGACTGACTGACTGCTACTCAAGTCAATCCTTTATATACTGCCAACTGATCCGATAGATCCGACAAGTCCGACAAGTCCGACGAGTCCGGTAAGTCCGATAAGTCCAGTAAGTCCCGATTCGTTACACTGCCCCCTACTTGGTAGACTAGAACTTCCACTGTTCTCAAAATTTGTTACTTAACACAAAAATTGAACGTAGATCGCACTTGCTATAAAAGCTTTTTAAAAACAAAATCAATGATAAGCACAACTGAAAATTACAAACAATGTAGTACAAAACTAATTCCTTAAAATGTCATGGTAACTGGATGCATACTGTCTAATCGTTCTTGTATGTCCTTAAATATGTCCAAATGGGAGATGTTCACGATATCGACATTCTCTAAGTAACCGATTGACGCAGCACGTTGACTTCCTTGGGTTCACCGTCATTAAATCTTGTGGTCCTTTGGAGTGTCACATTGATTGCTGAGATAACATATTTTTGACTGTTATTTTCATCGTCGTCACTAACCTGAATAGCTTCAACAACATTATCAGCAGTTTTATGTTTACGTTTATCTTCACCATGCACTACACGTTTATCTTCACCATGCACTACACGCTCATCTTCACCATCCACTACACGTTTACCTTCACCATGCACTACACGTTCATCTTCGCCATTCACTACACGTTCATCTTCGCCATTCACTACACGTTCATCTTCGCAATTCACTACACGTTCATCTTAACCATTCACTACACGTTCATCTTCACCATGCACTACACGTTCATCTTCGCCATTTACTACTCGTTTATTTTCACCATGCACTACACGTTCATCTTCGCCATTCTCTACACGTTCATCTTCGCCATTTACTACACGTTTATTTTCACCATGCACTACACGTTCATCTTCGCCATTCTCTACACGTTCATCTTCGCCATTCACTACACGTTCATCTTCGCCATTCACTACACGTTCACCTTCGCCATTCACTACACGTTCATCTTCGCCATTCACTACACTTTTATCTACACCAGTCTCTACACGTTCATATCCACCATGCACTACACGTTTATCTTTACCATTCACTACATGTTTATCTTCACCATCCACTACACCTTTATCTTCACCATGCACTACACGTTCATTTTCACCGTTCACTACACGTTTATCTTCACCATGCACTACACGTTCATCTTCACCATTCACTACACGTTCATCTTCACCATTCACTACACGTTTATCTTCACCATGCACTACACGTTTATCTCCACCATTCACCACACTGGCCGACTGATCCGATAGATCCACACTGTCCATTTCTCCATATATGCCTAATACACAAAGTTGACTATCGTCAAGTTGGTTGTTTTTGACCGTGCCCCGACCTCGCGATCCGATTGATCCTCGTTTTTCGAACAATCCTTTAGATCCCTGTCCGATCACAAATCCATTTCGGGCCCTCGAATTCCTGTTGTTCCAATACTTCCTTCTACCTCTAGATTTACTTCTCGAACTAACTGTTATTACACGACCGTTCCTGTAACCATTTTTATAATTTTCGCGTTCAGTTTGTCGTAAGCACTCTTCTTGGATTGCAGCAGTAATCGCAGCTTGCAATGTCTTTGGTCTGGTTCTTTTCACCGAAAGTCTAAACGCAGGGGAATCATGACAGTTTTCGAGGAAAGTAGTCAGTGATAATTCTCTTACTATTTCTGTACAATGTGGATAAGCTTTACTGAAAAGGTCTTCAATCGTTTGGCCAAATCCTCTGTATGTCTCAGTTTTCTGCTTTCTTCTCAATCTGGCATCGGCTATGTAGCTCTCCTTCATATTCAATATGCCATAACTCTGCTCCATTCTGGAAAACAGTAAGTCACAATCATTCTGTACATATGACGGTAATCCATATGCAAAGGCTTCTGCCTGACCACGTAAACAACACAGAAACAATCTTCTCGATTTTTCTTTGGACCAACTATTCAAAGCTGTCAGGTTGTCAAAGTACCTCCTAAACTCGTGCCACACATCTTCTCCGGTTCCACTGAACGTTCTACGGCACGGAAAATCACGGGATGTCGACCTTGCAGTATACTGACTTACTCCCTCAACATGAGGCGATAAAAAGGTCCCGAAATCCGGTACTTCACTTCTCAAATTACTTGAGCAATATTCGGTGGTCAATGATGATTGTTGACTGAAATACCCGTAGCAGAAAAACACTAGAGACGATATCAGAAATATACACACTAGCACAAAATACGGTAGACACTCCTCAGTATAAACACTAATAATATCCTTTACTTGCGAAAACATCTCTAGGATTTTACGTCCTTGACTATGAACACTTACAGCAACGAGGAATATTATAATCCACAGAAACAGAAACTTCATCCATCTCAACTTGGGTCTGCTGTTGGGAATACTGTCCTTTTTATTCCAAATGGGAGATAAGGTATTGGTATTTCTTTCAAAGTCATCCGGGAAAAATACTTGTCTGATTCCAGAATCTGTAATTGAAGCAAATGGCTTCTGATCCTTGGAATCCGTACGATCCTCCATAGGAGTTGAACATGCTGTCGGAGAGTTCAAGTGTGGTTTCACATCCTGTCCCTATAATTGTTTGAAAACACTTCGCTGTACGGTAGACATTCTGAGAGTTCGTCAACTCGCCAAAACAATCACCGGTATCTCAAACAATGATTTAAAGAATCCAACGCCGAATATCCAAATGATACACTATTCACACAGGAATTGTATCCCACCGCTGCCACCAATGTAACGCTTTTGTTCTTTGGACAAGACTGAAGACACAGGTAAAACAACTCCAAGCACTATTAATCAACTGTATTTTCCTAATACGATAACAACATGACAAAATAATCCAATAATAGTATCCAAATGCTAGATCCATAAGATATTACAACACACGTGTCCTGATGGTATTTAACGGACTGACGTTAACACTGTCCTGATGGTAAACTAACTGACTGACTGACTGACTGACTGACTGCTACTCAAGTCAATCCTTTATATACTGCCAACTGATCCGATAGACCCGACAAGTCCGGTAAGTCCGACAAGTCCGACAAGTCCGACGAGTCCGACAAGTCCGACGAGTCCGGTAAGTCCGATAAGTCAGACAAGTCCGACGAGTCCGGTAAGTCCGATAAGTCCAGTAAGTCCCGATTCGTTACATATCCTTATTCTCCTTCCAATATTGTACTCTATCCCTCTCTGGGGCATCGTCGTACAAGGTATATAATAATATATATGTTGGTCGTGATGCAGTCTCAACCCATTACCATCAAAGTTTAAAAACCGGTAAAACAATCAAAGTACTGAAAGTACTGACAGGCTGGCGAACTGCTAAGAAACAATAGCTTTTCAAGTAATATAACATCAAGTGGTTTTCTAAGTCGAAAGAGAGGTAAGTGCTGGACTTAACAAAAAATAAAAAAATAAAAAATTAAAAAATATAAAAAAATTGGAGTGGCCGTGATTCGATCGCTGGACCTTAGCATCAGAAAATTACTAAGCGAGTTGCTCAACCACTCGACCACGATCTCGTTGAAGAATGTTGACCTAAATAATTTACCATAATAAAATCATTGTTGCGCGCGCTATATCGCGTTAGTATATAACGCGTAGTAATAATTATCAACGCATTTAAACACCTATTCTTTTAATTTCATACAATTTCCTTCCATTACAAGAAGAAACTAATATATTACAATCGAACAGAATAAATGAAACAAGGAAAGTTAAATGTTCTTATCTTGCAAAACTGACTAACGAGGAGGAACTATTTGCATCGAGTGTATAGATTCTGTGTTGTCAGTTTTGGGAGTAAATTCATCTTAGTGGATTTCATTTTTTAGGATTGTAATAGTCTGGCGCGAAATCGCCAGCCTAAAAACTGTCTCTAGATTACACAGATATGCTTCGAAGGTGGTGCCTAGAGCTCCGGACCGGCAAAGGGTTGAACAGCCCTAGCCTGTTCTTGAATGCCTCAAGGCAGGTGCCGATCGAGGCGACTCTATCGGACAATGCGCGTTCAAGATCATCATGGTGCTCTGGAAGAAGGACTGCTTCCGATATTTGGTACCGCTCCATGGGATGATGTACTTCTCTCGGTTTCATCTGGTTGCAACCATGCGACGGATATTCGCAGGAAGCGAGATGTTAACGCTTCCGTTGATGATCATGTATGTCCTGACAGCTTTAGTAGATCATGTCGTCGCTGCTCAAGGGATTGCCAGTCTAGTTTCTGTATCGTCTGGGAGGTGCTGTTCGTGGTTTTATAGTCTAACATGACGAAGCGAGCTGCACGTCTCGACTGCTTCCACCTGGTTGACTTGGACCAGGGTCTTTCCTCTTTGTGCATCGGGCCCCAGATTGTTGAGGTGTACTCCAGGATGGGTCGCACAGTTGTTCAGTATGCGCTAGTCTTGATGTCTGTTGGGCAGCTTGACAGGTTGCGTCGGAGAAAAGCAAGACTTTCATTTGTCTTCTTGGTCATTGAGTCGGCATGTTGTTTCCAGGATAGATTGTCCGAAAGTGTAACACCCAAATACCTCACAGTTCTTACAGATGCAAGAGGATGCTCGTGTATGAAATACTGGGCTTTGATGGGATTGGTTTTTGCGATAGATGTGAATTTGGTAGGGGTTGAAAGACAATCATCCAGCCACGTTCCCATTGTTGGAGTGCGTAGAGGTCCCTATGTAGTGTTGCAACGTCTTCAGCTGTTATGGTAATCCTGTAAAGAAGACTGTCGTCTGCGAATAGGCGTGTTGCGGAGCTTACTTTACTGGGCAGGTCATTGATGTATAACAGGGGTCCGAGAACTATTCCTTGTGGCACACCTGAGGAGACAGGAGCTGAGGCTGAGTGATGGCCCTCGACAAGAACCTGCTGACTTCTACCCGTAAGCGCATCCAGCTGAGGATTAGTCCATGTATACCATAGTGCTTGAGTTTGACGAGGAGGCGTTCGTGTGGAATACGATCAAATGCCTTTGCAAGATCAAGTAGCACTGCATCAATCTGTTCACCGGAACGCAATAATGATGTAAGATCCTCAAGTGTGAGGATAAGCTGGGTCTCGCAGCTACGTTTACGACGGAAACCATGCTGTTGGTCAGCCAATATTTGGTGGTGATCTATGTGTGCCATTACTTGACTGTGATTGATATGTTCAAGCGTCTTGGTGCACACTGAAGTAAGCGAGATGGGCCTGTAGTTGACTGGGGTGCTGCGTTCGCCCTTCTTAAATACAGGGCTGAAAAATGCAGTTTTCCAGTACCCAGGATTTAGACCTTGTTGGAGTGCCGGAGAAATTTCTTATGATGCCTTTTTCAGACATCGAGTAGGGATTTCGTCTGATCCAGTTGCCTTGTTGGGCTCCAATATAAAAATCACAAAATAAACATCCCTACCTCTACAACAATAGATGAAGAGCCACGTGGACCAACATTACTGTAGGAAGTTCCATCACAAGTTACGTCAGACTTTCAACCACGGAGAAGTCCCCGACAGTGTTTCAACTCTTCGCCCTTGACAAAACATGTTCTCAACTGACCTGTCCCGGTATTTATAAAAATTGAAGAACGTACTGCATGCGCAAACTCATATTCCGTACACCATTCTCCATTTGAAACATATCCTTAGTTATAATAACTGCAGTAATTTCTTTATGACAGAACGGAAACATATGGTAAAGGGTTCATTTTCTTAATTTATTCCTTTGCTCCAAGTTGGTATTGGTTTTGATACAACATAGTAAAAAGCTGTTTTTTGAAGTTTTAGCATGTAGTATGGAGTATGGAACATGGAGTATGTAGTTTGAGAGTATGGAGTATGGAACATGGAGTATGGAGTATGGAGTATGGAACATGGATTATGGAGTATGAAACATGGAGTATGGAGTATGGAACATGTAGTACGGAGTATGGAACATGGAGTATGGAACAAGGTGTATGGATAATGTGATACGAATAAGAAAATTTACCACCAAACACGTATAAATTATGATGTATCGTTTATTTATTACCTTGACATCGTTTCACCTTAACGGCTTCATCAGGTCATAACAAATTAAATTAATTTTTTTTTTGATAATGTGATACACAATACGAAACATGCAATGGTCTAGTGGTTAAGAGCCAACAGCAAATTTCTGAAGAGCAGCATGATATTGAAAATGATACAGGGATGGGTATGGAGTCTATGGACATAGGGACGTTTCACACAATGTCAGTCGAAATGTTTGAGGATATTACATTATGACTTCCAAATGTAACATTATGTTGGGCACCGCCTGAGAAGATGAAACCTGGTACGGACAAAGACAACCTGGCGAAGAACAGTAATACAAGAACTGTAGGAAATGGGCCTGTCAATTGGACCAAGCACAGAGAGACCATTGCGATATGGGGTAACTGTAGTGATACATTGACTAATAAACTGTATATATTTTAGAAAAGAGCAGCACGAATAATTCTTGACCAATCTTACGATGCACCTTCTCATAATTTATTTCAGGAACTGAAATGGATGAAATTACATGACCGCATCATCTATAAAAAGGCAACTTTTGTATATAAATCTATAAACACTATTTTTCCCGAATACATGTCAAACCTGTTTAAAGAATCAGACGACATATCTTAACGATCACACTCAAACCACGCTCTGTGTGTCCCAAAACCACGTCTGGAATTTTGTAGAAAATCACTAGCATATTCAGGACCAGTTATATGGAATAATATTCCATTGAATATTCGCCAGTCAAATTATTTAATTGCTTTCAAAAGGTTATACCTATCATGGTTCTATTCTGGTGGGCAAACTTTATTTAAATGTATCCGCTATTTTGTAAATAATGTGACTGTATTTCTGTATACATTTGATTTTGTGTTGTATTCCCAATGTATAGTTGGAATTTCCTGAATTGTCGCATGTTACCTTTTAGACCATAAGTAAACATAACAGCATTACATGTATTGTGCCTGAAATAAATGGTTCAGTTGTAATCATTAGGAGAGAATTTACTGTTAATTGTTGAACTCCTATTATACCTCTTCATCTCATCCATCCAAATAGTATTCAATGGCAAAATACTTTGCAGCAAAATACTTTGCGACATGTTGAAAAATCCACCTATAATACTTTTATATTGTGTTGTTATACTTATAGACTGTTTATTACTTATATGTCATACTATCTTTGTAAATATGTTTTGCCATAGAGGCTCACAGGTAAGACTGGGCTTGCCCAACTGTGTTGTCTCTTAAAATAAAGTCGTTATTATTATTATTATTATTATTATTATTATTATTATTGCAGCCTCATGTCCCACCTGGGAGGAAGAAGAATAATTAAGTACGTTATGTCTAGTTTAAATCCTTTACTTTGACTATATACGATATTGGGATAGGTACAGGTATATGTAATCATATACAATTACTGTACATTGTAATTATGTTTATGTTTCTTTCCATATTAATGGCACATACACGTTTCGGACTTACCATTTGAGAAACATCGAAATGTCTATCTAACGCTACTGACGTCAGAATGCAGTTGACACTGTGTGGTGATTACAATAAGGTGATCGTTTTATTTTTAGCATTGCTTCTTGCAAAATGCATCGTTTCGTGACAGTACATTGTATCTACTTGTGTGCACTAATGCAAACCTTGTTATAAAAGTGTTACTTTTCTCGGCGCAAATATGGTCTAACTAACTTAACTTAATGTAGGAGTAAGAGAATAAACAAAACAGAGAGATATTATATTCATATATGTGCTAGCAAAGGCAGAACGAACCTACTTTGCAAAACACACACTGAGTGCCAGTGGGCATGTACGCCATTGTCGTAATAAACGAAGTTGCCATCATTCTTTATGTGTAAAATAGGCAACTTGGTAAAGATGCCTTTCCTTTCAAAACATAATTCCTTTGTAATTTGAAGACATACTTAGACAACCACTGGCCAGCCATGGGTTTGTATGACGTCATGATTTGGTACAGCAATGTGCCCTCCTGTCTCACCTGGTTGATTTGCCAGCCAATGTCCCTTGTGACATTTATACTATATGTTAAATTCTAAGTCCTTTTTATCTGTTTGTTATTTTGAAAAATATCGATGGCTAAGAATTAGAAGGTCGTACCTACCAAATCGATATTTTGAGAAAACACGGAAAAACTGTCTGACATTTAATCTTAACTTATTGTAAAACAAACTTTTACAACTTCATTTTGGTCAACATGACAAGTTCAGATTTTTATGAAAATGGGCTCATACAAATGTAAGAAGCGCCTTGTGATGCTTATGCTATATATGTATGAATCTTAAAAGGTCGTAAGTGGCACTTACGACCTTCTAATTCTGAGCCATCGATACAGAGTCGAAAAATATATAGCTCGTTGAGATCTCGGTCGGTCTGGCTCTGATCCAGTACACATAAGAATGATACTAAATTGCATTTAAGAAATGGGGCATCCGTCTGAAAGTTCACATATCGGTTGGGGATTTATACTAAAATGGAATGAAAATACAAAACCAACCATAAACATATTCGATAGGCGGAGTGCTGCCTTCCCTGTCCGATTTCCTTATATCTGAATAGAAGCATTTTAATCAAACACTAGAAATCATCTCATAGAAAATAATTCTCGCAAGAACATAATCGAAATAGCGATACTTCGACCATAGTTTAGCCACATACTCGGTGTTTGGAAAGATGCACCCTCCAGCTACGCAATTGGATATGAGCCATTCTCCAGGAAAACCGGGCTTATTGACATAACAATAGTATTTATGTAATGATAGTTTGAAATAGGTCTAAAATGAGAAAAAAGTCATGTTCACCGATTATATCATATTATTAAGTAGTTAAATAACATAGTACTGTCTTAAAGATTTAAATTTTTCTAATAAATTATGATAAAATTACTTCCGTCGTTGCTATGGTGACCGATTTTGGAAAACTGCCCGAATTGAGAAAAACAAGGGGTTAGTGCTTAAAATGGCAGCTACTTTTCCCTTTAAGCAAGCACTTGCAATTTATTCGTGTTTTATTAAATTCAGAATTATATTCGAAAATGTGACAAAAATTTAAAATTTTTACGTCAATAATTCATCAGATATTGGGTTTATGAAATGATTCTTAACGTTACGTCAAATAACGTTCGAATGACGTTTGCGACGTCACTCAAAAACTTGGTGGGAGTGGTTGGTTTCAAAAGTCTATAACTTTGATAATTTATGCAATAATTCGTTCAAATTTTCAGAAAGTATTCATAAGAGTCTCGTCCTTCTAACGATTTATCATTATGATTTTCGTAGGTTTTGTCAATAAGCCCGGTTTTCATGGAGAACGGCTCATGTATGTTTTACATCAATGATATACTAGTAACATCCAGACCCATGAACTTATCATACAAACATTTATGGTATATATTGTACGGGAATGAAAATCTTTGTATTTCGTCTATAGCTTAATAACATGTGCTCTCGATAAGCTATACAGAAGCTATACAGAAGCTATACAGAAGAAATACATGGTCTTTTTTATTCACTAATACATAATATAAATGTGTTTAACGACTGTTTGTATGAGTATTGCATGGGTCTTGATGTATAAATAATACAAAAAAGCTATTTCCAGGCTCGTAGACAGAGCGGGAGTGGTCCAGACCACCAAGTGTCCTTGAGTTTAGCCATTGAAGGTTCTCGTGTTCTCTAGTTGCATTACGATAAGGTTATCCATAGTTAGCGTCAAAACACAGCGATTAAATAACGGAGCTCGTAAACCTAACAATAGCTTCTGGTTATCAGCACATGGTCACGTTTTGTTTGAAGATGTACAAAATACAAAGAAGACAACAAACTAATTCCACTTTATTTCTATATAAAGTCTATATGAATTACACATTATGATAGAAAACTACACGCAGACAGACTATTAAATGTTCTACAAAATCATTTAAAGAGTATAGAGCTATATCTGACAATATTTCTTAAAAAATAAAAAACTGAAAAAAATATGCTTTCATATCCATTTTCGCTTCAGCTTTAACAGAAACTCTCTATGTGATTTATTGGACATGCAAATTGTCCATTTTCATACGAAAGTGTTCTAGAACACCCTATGAAATTGTAAAAATGTATATTTCTTGGACGATTAATCAAAGTACACGGAACCCATCCAAAGTTTTAATTTGCAACTAAGGTAGTCTAGTATCATACTTGAAACGATGCAAGTAATTAGTTTGACATTAAATGAATGTTAAAATATAGCTCTATACACTTTAACATAAACAATTTAAAAATACATGTTAAACATAAATCATAGCATTGCAGTACTGTTTACAGAAGCACACACATGGACCAATTTGGCGTGGTAAGTATGTATGAAAATCTCGTCTACGTTTACCTGGCTTAGAATGAGAAGGTCGTAAGTACAAAGTCGATATTTTGAGAAGAAAAGAAAAAAACTGTCTGACATTTTTTTTTCTTATGGTAAAACAAGCCTTTACAACTTTATTTTGGTCAACATGATCCTATCTTCATAACAAGAAGCGTCTTATGACGCAGATTTCAAATATGCATCTCAGTCTTTTTAGGTCGCAAGTAGTAGTTACGACCTTCTCATTCTAAGCCAGCCATATATTTATGTTATCCAACTTAACTGTTCTATTTCTTTAAACGTTTTTACTAATGCAGCGAGTGAACAAAGAAAAACTACTCTTACACGAGATCCTATCAGGCGAGATAGTTTGACAGACATACTATTATAATGGAATAGTCACATCTTTATCCATGTAATGTGTCAGACAGAACATGTTTAATGATACAGTTAATAGCATTCAGAAATTACAGACATGCATATATTCACTTTGAATAGGTATGGGGTGGGATTCTATATACATCTTACTTGACGTAAGATTTAGGCAATTCAATCACATTCTTTAAAAAGTCACTCTGTACATAATATGCATGCTATAAACAAATACAACATTCATGCAGATATGATCTTTCTAGAATATAAATCTGTCTTTTATATAAGCCCAATTGTTACATAATATACATGCTATAAACAAATACAACATGTAGACATGATCTGTCTAGAATATAAATCTGTCTTTTATATAAGGCTATTAAATATGTACATAATATGCATGCTATAAACAAATACAACATGTAGACATGATCTTTCTAGAATATAAATCTTTCTTTTATATAAGACCAATTGTTACATAATATACATGCTATAAACAAATACAACATGTAGACATGATCTGTCTAGGATATAAATCTGTTTTTGATAATAAGGCTTATATGTACATAATATACATCCTATAAACAAATACAATATGTAGACATGATCTTTCTTGAATATAAATCTTTCTTTTATATAAGACCAATTGTTACATAATATACATGCTATAAACAAATACAACATGTAGACATGATCTTTCTAGAATATAAATCTTTCTTTTATATAGGACCAAGTGTTACATAATATGCATGCTATAAACAAATACATCGTTCATGTGGATATGATCTTTCTAGAATATAAATCTGTTTTTAATAATAAGGCCAATTGGTACATAATATATATGCTATAAACAAAACAACATGTAGACATGATCTTTCTAGAATATAAATCTGTCTTTAATAAAAAGGCAATCTGAATATTATATACATGCTATATACAAATACATCACCCATGTAGATATTATCTTTCTAGATATGAAGCTATCTTTTATAATAAGGTCAATTGGCTCATAATTTCTGCAAATATATCATATCAGTGTAACCCTTGCTATAAAGCATCTATTTGTCTTTACCAGTACACTACTTTATAAATGATATATACATCATATCTATGCTACATCTCTTGGATAAGAACATGTCTTTAACAATAAGGTGAAATTATATATATATATTATATCATCACTGGCGTAGAATGAGAAGGTCGTAACTACAAAATCACTACTTTGAGAAAACAAGAAATACTGTCTGACAATCACTCTTTACTTGTGGTAAAACAAGCTTTTTCAACTTCAGTTTGGTCAACATGACAATTTCCGATTTTCATGATATAGGCTCACAAGAAGCGCCTTCTGATGTAGATTGTGCATATGCATGAGTCGTATAAGATCGCAAGTGGCACTTACGACCTTCTCAGTCTAAGCTAGCGATATATAATAAAAATCTATACATTATAATAGTGTTACATGTTTAGGCCATTTGGCTTTCTTCAACTATACAATCAACTTATAAATTATATACAACTACACCATCAAGAATTTAACCCCCTAGAACATAAAACCGTCTGTAACCACTGGTAACAGTGGTAACAGTATCGTTAAAAAAACCCCCAAAAAAACATTTTTTTTTGTAAAATTTATATTTCCTATAGAAAACTATCAAGTTTACTTTTTTCCTTTCAGTCTTTATCATTGATACAGTTACCTGTGTCTGTAACGACATTTATACAAAACAATGAATATACACACGCGGAATATTAAGTTAGTCTCTTTAGACAATGAAACTCTCAACACTGATGTTTGAAATATACAAGTCATTGGTTTTTTAGTCTTGTTCATTTCTTGCTTCAAAACATTGCTCCTCCTTCATTTAACACGTTTAATATGCATTAAATGTTTACATGTACGGGTTATTGTAACATACTTGAATATCATGACATTTCTATCGGTTGATATAATACTATGACCCATTCCTTGTTGATAAATTGATAACTTTCACAGCGTTCTGTCAATATACCTGTCTGTTACATGAAGACAAACCGCAAACAGTCATATCAATATTTTTTATTCTTACCATTTTAGAAAATTGTAGTTAATAGTATGTACGTTTTGGCCTGTCAAAATTAACATACCTGTATTTACAAGCTGACAGGTAAAGGTATGGAAAGTGGAATACACGGACAAGATGGGTGAAATTGATCTCTTTTATTTCATTCATCAGGGTATTTACATGTACTTACAAGGTTAGATTATTAAGTTATAGATTGTTATACTTAAACTTTCTGGAGATGATTTGCCCAGGATCTATAATGAGTGCATACTTATGCATGTTTTGAAATCTTAGAATACAATGTACAATGTACTAAGTATGATATGGACGTTATATATCTGGATGTTATATATCTCGTGAAAGTTAACCTCTCATCTTTAATTAGCAAACGATGTTAGTCTGATTATGATTGTAAATTTTGTTTTAGTTTGTGTTGAAAACTGGAAATATTGTGACTATTTGTTTCTGGTCAATACACTGTGGTTAATGTTAATTTGCACTGATTTGCTGGTTTGTTACGGGGCAGTATACGGTCGTTTATGTTGATTTGCACTGATTTGCTGGTTTGTTACTGGGCAGTATACGGTCGTTTATGTTGATTTTCACTGATTTGCTGGTTTGTTACGGGGCAGTATACGGTCGTCTATGTTGATTTTCACTGATGTTGTGGCTTGTTACCGGGTAGTTTACTGTGGTTTATGTTGTGTTTTGCTTGACAGTATACGGTCGTTTCTGTTGATTTGCTGGTTTGTTACTGTACAGTTTACGGTCATTTATGTTGTGTTGGACTTACTTACTAGTTTGTTACTGAAGAGTAAATGCTACCATGTTATCGGGGCTACATTGAATGATAAACAACTGATGATTTTGCCTGTTGTAACACACTGTGAATGGGTTTTTCAGACCCTGAGCACGTGTTACTATTTCCCCCATGTACAGACCAGCTGGTGATAGTTGTATTACAGTATCTGATTTATAACCACATACAATCACATTACCATATTCATCAGTACATAAACCACGTGGTTCTACTAGTTCCTTTCCAGAACAAAATGTCCACATGATATCCCCCTCCATATTCAATGTAATCACACCATGGTCCCTATCAGACACATGAACCAGGTTCCTATCACTGACTGTAATACCAAAGATGTATGAAAACATATCATGTCCAGGTTTATCCTCTTTTACTGTTCTTACCAGTTTACCCTCCATGGTGTACATATTTATAGCTGTACGACTACCTACACACAGTATATCTCTGATACAAGCTACATGGTAATTGGTATGTCCTGTTTTAAACGATTGTAATAATTCTAGTTTGTCACCTGTAGATACAAACTGTATGATATTATAGACACCTACAGCTGCTTGTGTATTGTTGATTCTACAAACTGACCATGGACTACTATCCAGTGCTAATGTTGACCTTATTGTGTATGTTATATTGTCTATAAGTTTTAAATTCTTATTATTGTAATCAGCCAATAAGATATCACCATTATCTAAGATACAAGGTGACCTAATGTTACATGTCTCCATATCATCTGGGTGCTTTACGCTAAACTCTCTTTTATCTGATACTTTGTAAACTCCTTGTTTAAATGGCTGTTTAGCAGTGGTTGTATCTTGTTTAAGTGGCTGTTTAGCAGTGCTAGTATCTTGTTTAAGTGGCTGTTTAGCAATGCAAGTATCTTGTTTTAGTGGCTGTTTAGCAGTGGTAGTATCTTTGTTAGCTTTCTGTGGTTTCTTTACAACTTGCTGAAGATTTTCTGTGATTTTCTTAGCTGTTGGAGTTGATGGTTTTGTGGCATGATGTGTATGTTGCGCTGAACTTGTAGTAGACTGTGTTTGTTTTGTCTGTTGATTGGTGTGTGTTTCTGGGGGATGAATGGCTCCCAACGTTATAATACTCAATAAAAATGTCATGATATCAGGGTTTCTATTGAAGGTTAGTGGAGTTATATTACAATGAGCTAATTCTGTTTCAATAGCTTGTGCTTGCGTTATAAAATATCTACTAAGTTTAGCAATGACAAATTTTTGCGACTCATTACTTTGGTCAGATTCAATCTCTGACTTGCACCTTTCCATTTCTCTATGTACCTCCTGTATATTCTGATGCGTGTGGCTTATCGTTTTCTTTGTATGTGAATGTCTTTCATCAAGCTCTGCAAGAGTTGTTGCTTCTATTGTGACAAAGATCTCATTTATATTGTTTCTGTATTTCTGTATCTCTTGTTTACATACAGCCTTACTTTTATCCAGGTTGTCATCCAGATTGTCGTGATCTGTCTTCAGTTTGGTCACGGTTTTGATGGCGTTTGTCAAATCGTTGTTGGTTTGGCGTACTTGTCCAGTAGGCGAGTTGGCTTGTAGATATTCCGGTATGTAATGCAGGTGAACACAATATCTGAAATGATTATGTGATCGTGACTGATATACATGTGTATTCGAGTTAGCAGATTTAGCAGGAGTTATTCCTCTTAAACCGCTGTAGAATAGGTGTTTGAATATACATGAACATTTGTACAACTAAACTAAAAAGTGTAAACTAAAATCGAAATACCGAGAAACTTCGAGATGTCATTTCATTATTGTGAATGGCAATTTTAGAAAAAGTACTGTAAACTTAGTTCATGCTTTCGTGCAGTTTCTATACCAAAGTATCTTCTTCACAGAGACTTCCTTTAAATTCTAGGGAAACTTACAACATTGTTTTTCACACATTGATTTTCACAGTCTTTAAGTGTCCCTCTTTCAATAAACGAAATGACATCGACTATGCTAACTTGATTCATAATGTCATAGAAAATGCACTTTCAAAATGTTAATTTAATTAATAGTACGAAGAATTATTATTTCAAAATTAGCTTAGATTTCTCGAGTCTAGTCTTTCAAAATCACAACATTTTGTATGAGACTGATAATGATAAAGTCTAGTAAAAGTAACAGTGATGTCTCTCCTTAGGCCAGTAACGGAACACGTTGGTCTATGGCTAATTATTTTAGGATAAAAATAATACGCCCTTGGGCACGTGGACTTAAATTGTTTATGATTCTATATGCTATAAAACCTATACTTATAAATTCAAGCTATGGAATGGTGTTTAACTTGTCTTTCAAATGGTTTTGTAAAAGAAACTTTTTAAGAATAGTTTGTCCACTATTTTTCTTAACTTAAGTTGTTCATTATGAGAATGGCTTCCATGAAATACAACATGCAGTATTTGATTTCAATTACTTTTGCAAAATGAGAGCATTTTAAAGTCGCGAAAATAGATGTCAAATCAAGCCCAAAAAGCATATTTGTTCAAAGTATATTTGAAGTATTTAAGTTAAGCTGTTATAAATTTGTTTCAGTGCTTTTCATTTTGATTGGTGTTTTAAATAATATATTTTTATAATTCGAAACATCAATCAAAATGAAAAGCACTGAAACAAATTGATAACAGCCTCTTGTAACATATTTATATAACTTATTTAAAAAAACTGTCATCACACAAGTAATACAAATTCAATCTATGTTCTAATAGTGTATTAGTGTATTTTTCATGTGATTATTATAATATTGTATTTTGTAAATAGTATGATGTAGATGATAAGTGTTGTACTATTACGTCTATTAATATAAATAAACATCTGTTCTGTTCTAATAAACATAATTGCATGATAATTGTGTTAATGCGTTAGAGTCATTCACCATTGAAAGGTATTGAGGGGTCATAGTTCTTAAATAGACAATAGGTTGTTTACAGCAATGTCACCATTTTCTTATACAAACACTAACACTGAAGTGTAATGTATTTGTGCAATCAATTATGGTGCATTCTAGTTTCAATAATTACCAATTTAATAAACGGAGCAGAACATATTTCGACTTTAGGTTTTCGGAGTCCAAATTATGAGTAAAATAAAGTTTGGGACTGAAAAGTAATTTCGGGTTGTGGAGGTTCATTTCATATAGCATAAAGGAGGAAGAACACTTGGACCAAGAAATATTTTCGGATTGATTGGCCGTGCAATGACCGAGTCGTAGGCATGGTATCAGACAAGCTGGAATTATTTGCTATCGTTTACAATACATTCGATTGACAGTCTGTTAATGCTCTTGTTAAGACTGAGATCAACGGACACCGAGTTAATTGATTATTTCAGAATTTTGAAAAATTTTGGTAATTTATTCTAACACCATTTTTAAGCGAGTATAGATACATATGATCTATCAATAGTACAGGGTGTTTCACAATATGTCGCCATTACAAACGAATGCCATGAGTATGTGTATGATCTCAACTGATATCTTCATACCAATGGAAAGACAACATTTAAAATTTTTATTCTGTATAGACCGTGACAATGGTACTATCAAATCAACCAAGTAAAACATGATTCTTGCTAAATGCCGACCAATGTCAGCCCGTTTATTTTTTAATTATAGCTTGCCCACATTGACATGAGCTTGACCTATTGATTAGCATCATTTAACAGTTGATATATTGTCTACGTTTATTACACCGATTGTATGTTTTCATAATCGGGGAGTATCACGAAGACGCTCGACTTGTAATACAAACACAAATCTGAAATACCGATATTTCACGAATTGCTTGCGGAAATTTATATGTTCAAAGCAAGAACCATGTAATATATTCTTGCATTAAGGTCAGGCTCAGGTCAAAATAGCCAAGCTATACAACAATAACAATATATACATATATCGCAGTAATGAGAAGAACAGTAAGCATGCATACAATTTCTACATCATACTTATCTGCTGGTGTCTGCGTGGATATACTACTGGTGATATACGTTTATGAATTTAGTTTCTTACGAAATTTATGTAGAAATGAGCAGGGTATTCTGCGTTCATTATAGTAGTTAATTAAAATATTTAGTTCCTCTTTTAATATATTAATGATGTCATATATGTATATGTTCGTTCTTTTTTTACTGCAGAAGCCAATATATGAGAGCAGTATGTTTACAAAATGGTATTCGGAGTGATTAATTTTGTATCCAATAATTATATATTTCAGTTTGTTATTTCTTTTGCAATGCCAAAATGCAAAATTGAATGATAAAACAAGTTTAATAGTGTTTATAAACAAAGTAATAATTATATTGGTTTCAAAGTTTAGATTAAATACACAAGGGCACTGTTTTATCAAAGCATTTACGCTAGCGTAAACCTAAGTTTTCCTAAAATATTGCGTACGTCGATAATATTTGCGTAAATGCGATTTACAAAGATATTTGAGTTCACTTTCTGTCGTAAGTTTTGGCTTATTTCTACGCCAAGGCTGGGCAACCCTAAATGGCAAATATGAACGTAAGTGAAGAGTTTTTAACACGCCCTGTTGATTTTGGACCGTCGCATGTTATTTTTGACCGTCGTTTGTTGTTTTAGGCCGTCACTTGTTGTTTTAGACCGTGAATAATCATCATGTATATTTATTCATTCTGGTACCAGTTATATTCGTTATATTGGTTATATTGTGTCCCGAATTACGTTCAATCTTCAATATTTTTGCGTAAATGTATGCCAGTACTTGGGATCGCTTAGTAAAACACACTTACGGATTTGCGTAAGGTAGATATCTATGTCTAAATTTACGCGACATTTACGCATTGTTAGTAAAACAGTGCACAGGTTCATATAAATTAGTGTTATACGAGGGCCATTCAAAAAATACGTGGACAACCTCGATTGTTAAACTATTTATCATCCGATTTTCATAAAAAATGGTAAAAATCGGGTTCTACCGGTTATGAATTCAGTGCGTATTTTTATCACGAAAAGTATATGTTACATTCGAAAATATGGTAGTTATAGCAACGTATAATTGAACACACGGGACAACCCATTGATTTTCATGTATAAATGTGGTGTTGATCTCTTCATCCCATTACTTACCTTTAACGATTGCGAAACCTTTTGAGAATTCATGTGTGTATCGTTTAAAACTATGTAGTTCTGTGTTTCAAATTATGATGTCATATTTAGCACCGTTACAGAGATATTAGTTATCATACAAAGTCACTCTTAATAGCAGAAAGAAAACGTGACGTCACGTTTAACTACGGACCATGCGTAATCCTGAAATTATGTGTTGCGCTTGCTATAAACACACACACTTAGTACTTGAATCGTGGCCGAAAATTGGAGATTTCACCTACAGGAAGTGCCGGAACATCATGTAAAACATACAGTGCCGGTGTTGTATCAGGTTAAACATGTCCCCTACAGTCCAAATAAGGTTTTTCTGGACTTCCAGACTTTGGTTGCATAACGTTAGGTCACTGTCTTTAGTGTTTTAACCTAGGTCACGCCCCGGGGTTGTTGTGCCTCATTTGGTCGCAGTTTTGGCATTTTTTTTATTTTTTTTTGTTAGTTTATTCTGCCGTTGTAAATTGGTCATTATACAGTATGTTTGGTGACAGAGTTGTACAATGAGTATTATTGTGAGAATTTCAATATGAAGTGAGATTGTTGAAACCGACGTCTGGACTTGCCCCGTGGTCACTATAGGCGCAATGCATAAAACGAGATACTCACTTAACCGTCGGCCCGATTTCTATGAAACTTTAGGATTTTGGCGGATGAATGTGGTGGTACACACAACTAAATAATTATTGATTTATCTGAACAAATAAGCTAGCAAATTGATTTATCAACGTATTTGTTGAATGCCCCTCGTAGTTACTTTTGTTTCAACGACTTAACCACGCAGATACATTTTCACTTGTAATCAAGTAAACAGATGACTGGTTTGCGACTATTATTTATTCTAAATGAATGTTTTAAATTCACAAAGAGTCTTATTGAGTCTACAATAATACAAACAAAATCAATTGATGACTTTTAAATAATGATTTTGAAAGAAAACAACCAAAGACCAGCCAGTTGGGTTACTTTGTATTGAAGTGAGAACGTATCGTTTTACGTAAGATTCTTCCGTCGCATATCAACTGGTAACTTAAGCAAGTTTATCACTCATACGTTTTTAGATTATCAGAAATGGATAAAACTTTCATATCGATAAAATAGTTTGTTTTTAAAAACTGGTTATATCATGCAACATATAATCCATAGTATTCAACTTGGGAAACAAAATAAATATGGACGTCATCTTGACATTCATTGAAAAATGTCTTTTTTCGAGAGTCTTAATTCTTATCTTGCTTTGACAGTAACATAATCATGTTATATACTGAATAACGTTTTGAAATGTTAGCTTTCCATTGGTATATTATATTTTCTGATGACATTAGTTTATAATGGGGACATATATTATGAAACACCTTTATGTATTGTAAAATGTTCAGTCGCCTTTTTAATTTACATTCACTTTAATAGGTGTATATATACCTGGGTATATCCAAAAGTAATGTCACTGATACTATAAAATCGTGCATAATGTCAGTGAAACAAAGAAATTTGCCACACAGTAACTGCAGTCTAATTTGAATATGTTGTCGACATTTCACAAAAAAAAGAGTTTTTGAGATATGAACATTTACATGAGACGACGTCATGATGACGTTATTTGCTGATACCCATTCATCCTGAAAAATGTCATTCCTTGTGATTCCTAAGGACCCCTAATTGGATGCAGTCATTTCCATGTCCTTTAAATAGGTGCAACCTCCCCGACATTTACTCCCTGTGTGTTATTTCTAAGTGTCCTCCAGATAGTCCAACAGCTAAAATATTTACTCAACACACAGTGATCGCATTTATGAACGTCAGGCTGAATTGACGGCGTTATAAATACTTGGTATTCATTTTGGATCTACCACAAACAGTTCTTACGGCACTCTTTTGACAAAGATTTGATTATCCCTGCCCCTTAGAAGTTTATACTACAGGTGCACGAGACTATGTAGCCGCCTTGAGTAACGCTTTAAGTTACAGTATGTAAATTACATAACTTTTATGAAAAATGCATTAATTAATACGCACGGCGAATTTTTGTCACGAATATGAAGCGTTTTCGCTAAGCTTATTAGTGCATTAAAAGTATACTACGCGATTTAATATAGAGTGACGCCAATATTTTTTAGCAGCAGACACTGAACGCTTGTTTCCGCACGTCACGTAATAATCGTCTGCTTTCGAGAATTATTTTCTGTAATGACGCTTAAAAGAAATTGATTAAGATTATGAAACATATAGTAATTTTCGAATGCGGTATGTTTTGAATGTACACACAATCCAACTATGTTAATCGAATTATGCAGCAAGTTGAATATTATTCCGAATTGAATTACCGCACATTTTTATATATCGTTTTTATGTATATCCGCCTGTAAAAAATACACCAAGAGAGGAGTGACATTACTTTTGGATATACCCACGTATATGCTATTATATTGTGGATATGTTGAACTTCGGTTGATTTGAAGGTTTGAATAGCATTTGTATTGAATGCATACGGTATTTCGACATTAACATACATTATGATTTCATACACACATTTTGTCTTTGTAGATCCTTTTGTGAATAGAGATCTAGATAAAATTACAATTCTATTCAATTCAGAAAGGGGTGTTATTTGATACTAGAGCATAGGACGGTATGATATAGGAACAATTCCCTTTCGATGTTTAAGATCTTTAAATAATTGATTTTCCAAACCCGAACTATATTGATAAATGTTAACATTGTAATACACCTACTGCATATTGATATAGTTTTTACACTGGCAAATTTAAATAGCCGGGGAAGTCTTAGCTTATTCGCGAAGCATAATCTGAATTGAAGTATTGATTTTAAAACACCAAGTTACGAGAGTCATTGAATATATAAAGCAAACTATCGATCATCTTTACACCAAGCCGAGACAAATAAAAGGGACAAGGCATATTGTATTGCCATCAGAGAGATATTTCCAAACTTCACACTGGTGATCATGTTAAATAAAAAAAGTACAAACGACAAATTAACAGTTAAATGTCACTATTGTGCAAAACGGCGAAATATGACATGCCGAAAAGTTGAGAAAACGATTGAAACCAGACATAATATTAATAGATCTAGTAGTTCTGGTTGAATTAATTTGAAATTGCGGAAAAGATTTAAAAACATGCAATTGGTCTCCGCCCGTTTGGACATCAGAGCGGACGGAACGTCTACTAGACTCATGGATTTTAAAATGAATTCATACAAATACATTCTTACTTGTGCTCCAAGGTCATACACACGGGGCATCCCACCATATCGTCGTCTTCACAATACATGTCCACAAGCTTTAGATGATGTTTCTTACACATTTCTGTTGGTACTACTTGAAATCTGCTCCCGGATCTTCTGGCTGAAGAAAGCTTGGCATCCGGATCCACAAGTGAATGCCCCGACAACTTTTTAAAACTGTTATGATTCTTGACACAACTTACACAAAAATATTCTTCACAACTAGCACAGAACTTTGCAGCTTCCTTGTTCAATTTCTTCTGTGCACATGGACCACAACACACGTCAAAAACCTCATCTCCGGCATTTCTTTGAGAGCGAGATAACTTCGTGACGTTCTTCCTCGTCGCCATCTTGATTTTAATGTTTGAATGACAACGCCGATTGATAAGGAAGTATTGACATTGATCACATGACGAGTGGTCACATGACGATTTGTCACGTGATAATCTTGAGATAAGTTTATTGATTTCATTTTGTAGTATAGTCACTGTTTATCGAGTCCATTATAATTTATGATTTATAATACGTAGCGGTATGGTATATTAGATATTGAAGGAAAACACTTAAGATAAAGTTATGTAAATTGTTAAGCAGGTGTATCTCTTATCGTATTATACGTACAAAAAAGGACAAAATCAATTCATTTTTTATACCAGTAGGTAGAAATCTAGATCAAGTAGAATTATTATCTGCCAAATTGTTTGAAGTGACAATTAAATTCGGTATTGTTGACACATTGCCTCACAGATTAGTGGGGGAGAACATCTTTAAAAAGTATACTTTGTTTACCATATCAAGAATCTATATAATATAAAGTTGCGGACTTTCGCTTTAAAAAATATTTATTGCTAATTTCATACCACTTTCAATATCGCGCACTCATTTTTCTTTTTGAAAACAGTGCATATTTTCCTTTCACCATGATTTGTGAGTTATGTTATTGACTTATGATTTAAGTGAATATTTGCAATACGCCTAAACGCGAGGCAGTCCCTTATAAAAAAGTATTGTTGAAAGGTAGTTAAATATATTTACAGAAATAGGCACTTTCATGTACCTGTACTGTGGAGGGCGGTGGCCTAGAGGTAGGGCGCGCGCTTCGGGATCGACATGTCCCGGGTTCGATCCCCCTCTGGGCCACTGATTAATTTCTCTGAGCAAGACCCACATGCTCCTCTCCACTTACTGTAAAAAATCTAAAATTGTGAAACACATTCATTTCTACAGGTTGGATTTTCTTTACTTTTGATTCTTTACACATTTTGTACCTAAGCTATCGAGGTTAATAAGCAATACAGTGATGTGGACTCAGTAAGTAGTACTTTTAGTGGACTCGGTGAATAATTTAGTGATGGGTTAGTTAATGTAGTGATGTGTTAGTTCATTTAGTGCAGAGTTAATTCATTCAGTGATGGGTTAATTCATGTACTGATGGGTTAGTTCATTTAGTGACGTGTTAGATCATTTAGTGATGTGTTGGTTCATTTAGTGATGGGTTAATTCATTGAGTGATGGGTAATGTCATTTAGTGATGGGTTAATTCATTTAGTGATGGATTAATTCAGTTAATGGTGGGTTAATTCATTTAGTTTAAACAATATTTATTTCCATAATTATGCATTTTTATGTGTTACATAGACAGATTTTTCAAGATAAGAGGTACATATACAATAATTAGTAACAGATAGTTTTATGGTACTTTTAATATTATCTGCCAAATTGTATGAAGTGACAATTAAAGTCTACAATTTCGTTTCTGCATTGTTGACAAAGTGCGTTAAAGGGACTGCCTCACAGATTAATAGGGGAGAACATCTTTAAAAAGTATACTTTGTTTACCATATCAAGAATTTATATAATATAAAGTTGCGGACTTTCGCTTTAAAAAATATTTATTGCTAATTTTATACCACTCTCAATATCGCACACTCATTTTTCTTTTTAAAAACAGTGCTTATTGTCCTTTCACCATGCTTTGTGAGTAATGATTATGACTAATGATTTAAATGAATATTTGACATTCTTTGCAATACGCCTAAACGTGAGGGAGTCCCTTTAATACAAATATTGTTGAAATGTAGTTAACTATATTTACAGGAAAAGGCACTTCTATGTCGAGATAAGCAGGGTGCTCGAAATAGCCAAAGGGCATGTATTGATAATACCAACGGGTATTATTTAAAGGCTTGCTCGAGATAGTCCGGGTGCTCGTGATATCGATGATCGTCATAACGGAGTTTTACTGTATATTTGATATTTTAATTGTGAAACATATTGATTTGTACAGGTTAGGTTTCTTTCCTTTTGATTCTTTATACATTTTGTGCTTAAGCGTTGACTATCGAAGTTAATAAGCAATACAGTGATGTGGACTGAGTCACTCAGTAAGTAGTACTATTAGTGGACTCGGTGAATAGTGGAAAATAGTAGATTTAGTAATGGGTTAGTTCATTTAGTGATGGGTTAGTTCATTTAATGATGGGTTCGTTCATTTAATGATGGGTTAGTTCATTTAATGATGGGTTATTTCATTTAGTGATGGGTTAGTTCATTTAATGATGGGTTTGTTCATTTAGTGATGGGTTAATTCATTTAGTAATGGGTTAGTTAATTTAGTGATGGTTTTTTTTATTTATGGATGGGTTAGTTCATTTAGTCCCAAGCCCGGATGAGAAAGGAGGAGGGTTGTGCGTAGGGCCAGCACCCCCACCATGTAAAACAACCATACGCTACAGAAACCCAAACCACAGCAACACAACAAGAGGATTTACGGTATCGACCCGGGGGAGAGCGCATGAAACAGAGAAATCTGCGGACAAACCTACTCTCCTCCAAGAACGTCTCACGGATAGGATTTTGGAATGTGCGAACATTATATGAATCAGGAAGGGCAGCTCAATTGGCCAGGGAAATGGAGAAGTTCCGCCTAGACATCATGGGCCTGAGTGAAGTACGATGGACAACAGCTGAAAAAGTCACGCTAGCTACTGGCCACACCCTCCTGTTCTCTGGACCACAAAACGAAGATGACCATCACCACAATGGGGTCGGATTGCTTCTCACCAAAACTGCTCACAAGAGTCTTCTTGAATGGGAACCAATCAATGACCGGATCACGAGAGCCAGGTTCAACTCAAAGTTCCAGGAAGTCACTATCATCCAGTGCTACGCCCCAACAAACCAGGCAGATGACAACACCAAGGAAGAGTTCTATGCCCAGCTCCAGAGTATCCTAGACAAGGTCCCAAAGCGTGACATCACTTTAGTGATGGGAGACATGAACGCCAAGGTCGGATGCAACAACACTGGAAAGGAGCTCATCATGGGGAAGGAAGGAGTTGGAGACATCAACGAGAATGGAGAGTTATTCACTGACTTTTGTGGACTGAATGACCTTGTCATAGGAGGCACCATTTTTGCTCACAAAGACATTCACAAAGTCACATGGACATCACCAGACAAGTCAGTGAAAAACCAGATTGACCATCTGGCGATCTCACGAAGATGGAAAAGAACCCTCAGCGACGTCAGAGCTTACCGAGGAGCAGAGATTGGATCAGACCATGAACTGATCATCGCAAGTCTTCAGGTCAGAATTGCAAGGGTCAGAAAGCAAGGAAACACCAAGAATCCTCGCTTTGACATCACCAAACTGAAGACTCCCGAAGACAAGCAAGAGTTCTCCATCAGCTTAAGAAACAAATTCGAAGCCCTGACGGACGCAGATGATGACTTTCTGGAGAAGAAATGGGACAAAGTAAAGAACACCTTCACATCTGTCTGCGAAGAAAGGCTTGGCTTCCGGGCTCGAACCTACAAGACCTGGATCTCTGACAGTACCATCAATAAGATCGAGACCAAAAGAGCAATTCGCCAAAGGCTTCTTCAAGCAAAAACCAGAGAACAGACACAGAGAGTCCAGAGGGAGTACAGAACACTACAAAAGGAGGTTAAGAAGAGCTGTAGACAAGACAAACGGAACATGATTGACCACCAGGCAGCGAAAGCAGAAATAGCTGCACAACAGAATGACATGGCTACCCTATACCAGATAACTCGCCAACTAGCAGGACGGCAAAGCAACTCAAACATGCCAGTGAAAGACCAAAACGGATCTATCCTGTCCAAGCCAGAAGACCAGCTGAAAAGGTGGAAGGAGCACTTCGATGAACTCCTGAATGGGGCACCAGTCACGCACCCCCCTACCATAGAAGAGGGCCTTAATCTGGAAATCAATACAGGACCAATTACCAAACAGGAAATCAGACAAGCTATCAACAAGATAAAAAACAGGAAAGCTCCAGGGCCTGACAAGATCCCACCAGAAGCGATGAAGGCTTCAACAGACGTCACTGCCGACATCATGTATGACCTCATCCAACAGATCTGGGACACAGAACAAGTCCCTGTGGAGTGGCAGACAGGGTATCTTGTGAAGCTTCCAAAGAAAGGCAACCTGAGCGACTGCAACAATTGGCGAGGTATACAGCTGCTATCCATGCCCAGCAAAGTACTAGCAAGAATCATTTTAGAGAGGATGAAAACCGAAGTCAACAAACTCCTCAGAGAAGAACAAGCAGGCTTCAGAGCAGGAAGATCATGTGCAGACCAGATTGCAACGCTCCGCATCATCATCGAGCAATCCATTGAATGGAACTGTCCGCTGTATGTCAACTTCATTGACTTCAAGAAGGCGTTCGACACAGTGGACAGAGACACTATCTGGAAAATACTGATGCACTACGGCATCCCAAGCAAGATGATCAACATCATTCGGAGCCTGTATAACAACAACCTCTGCCAAGTCATCCACGACATGAACCTCTCTGAACCTTTCAGAGTATGCACCGGGGTCAGACAAGGTTGCCTGCTCTCTCCTATGATTTTCTCGATAGTTATCGACTGGGTGATGAAAACAACACTAGATACACCAAGAGGGATACAATGGACCCTTCAGAACAAGCTGGAAGACCTTGATTACGCTGATGACATTGGTCTCCTGTCCCATACTTATGCCCACATGCAGCAGAAAACAGAGAAACTGCAGGAAGTAGCCAGAACAAGAGGGCTAGAGGTCAACATCAACAAAACAAAATGTCTCAGGATCAATCCAGGCAGCAGACAAGGCATCCACATAGAAGGCCAAGCCATTGAAGATGTTGACCACTTCACATACCTGGGCAGTATTGTCAGCAAGACAGGAGGTACAGAAGAGGACATCAAGGCCAGGATAGGGAAAGCCCGCCACGCATTCGCTACAATGAGAGCAGTGTGGAACAACCGCAACATCCACTGGAAAACGAAGATCAGACTCTTTAACTCCAACGTGAAAACAGTCCTCCTTTATGGCGCTGAAACTTGGAGAAGAACTAAACGCCTGGACCAAAGTCTGCAAGTGTTCATCAACAAATGCCTCAGACAGATCTTAAGGATAAGGTGGCCAGAGAAGATCTCAAACCAGGACTTATGGGCAAGAACAGGGCAGCAACCGGTTACAGACTCCATACTACAGAAGAAGTGGAGATGGATCGGACACTCTCTGCGCAGAGCCCAGCCCAATATAGCAAGACAAGCCCTGGATTGGAATCCTCAAGGACAAAGAAGAAGAGGGAGGCCTACAAATTCCTGGCGCAGAACACTGGACATTGAGCTTCGAAAGACAAGGATGTCATGGGGAGAAGCAAAAGCCCGGGCTATGGACCGAACAAGATGGAGAGCTGTGGTAAAGGCCCTATGCTCCGACCGGAGCGAAGAGGAATAAGTAAGTAGTTCATTTAGTGATGTTTTTTTTATTTAGTGATGGGTTAGTTCATTTAGTGATGGGTTAATTCGTTTAGTGATGTGTTAGTTGACTCATATCAATGATCAGATGTTAGTTGTGTTAGATCTATGTGCTTCTTTAGTAGTTTTTGGCTGAGATTGATTGGTGATTACTGAGTCGTTATGAGCACAACACCAGCTCGGTTAGTTGTTCAACCTTGGGACGGATAGACACACTTCATCCATGACAAGGATTGACCGAGTTACTCCCCTTTGGTATATCATTTCGCCATTTGTATTAGATAATTTGAGCTTCAATAAAACGTGTTATTCACTATATCTTCCCGTTATTCCTAATTCCTGGCGCAGGCCTGTGAAAAAATATCACAAACTACAGTGTTCATCCATTCAATATAGTACAGATTAGAAATATTTTAAATATGTACTATATTGAATGGGTAATCCATTGGGGAGGTATACACTGTATTCTGTGATATCATTTCGTAGGCCGTTGTTGAGAGCTTGTCAAGTGGTAAATACTGAATGATTATACCAGAAGAACGCCTACGTCGGGTATGAGAGATGTCGGTTTAGACGACTTCCGTGACATACAAAAGGCGTTATAATTGGCATTGGCATTCTCCATTGCTTAAAATTCAGCATAGTTAGTTCCAAGTAACGTCCTGTGTAAGCAAGTATGTAAGTATGTAAAAACTTTACTTGACGAGGCTAAACATTTGATTTCCCAATCTTCCATGTGGGCCTCAAATAATCCCCCCGTCTCCCGCGTGACAGGCGGGGATACTTACCACTATACATCAGGATAATGAGACTGTGAAGTCAAACAATATTTTAAATAAATTTTATCGATTAATATAGGGCTTCAAATAAGAAATGTTGGAAAACAATGACAACAAATATAAAATACTATTTTGTCCAAAGTTTTATTATAATAAAACATAATAAATGCTTAACAAGCATAAAACAAAGAACACAAATAATGCACATGTTTATCATTTATAATCAATAGTTGTCAGAAGGGCAAGAAGGTCAGGAAGTGGATGGAAACGAGACAATTGGAAACATGCCTGCCTTTTGGAACACATTAAAACAAATCGTCCGCCTCCTACACTGGCAATTCTTCAAAATTGTCGATATTTTCGTATGTACATTTTGAGCTACTAGTTAGGTTAACATACACAGAACTGATGTTGGAATTTTTCTGCGCATCCCCAAGTTGAAGATGAACTTTTTCTAACATATCATCTATACATTGTCGGATAGAACAGAACATTGGACGGTCGGCAGGATCTAAAGCCCAACATCGCCGCATCACTTTATACCTGGAAACAAAAACATGAGCGATAATTCTTGTGTTTGAATATGTGATAAGTGATTCTCACAATTTTACTAGATAACTATGTATCCAAATCACCGAAAATTATGGATTCAGCCCTTGTAAGAGGTCACACGCAATAACAAATCATATGCCTTTAACCACCTTAACCTCCTACACACTTTAATCACATTTGTATAAAATGGATAGCAAATGGTAAATCCAAATTATGTAAGAGATCGCTTTGCATAACAAATAATATGTCTTAAACGAACTGATCTCTTACGAATTGAAACCACTGTTTCGAGTGAACCAATATCTTAGAATTAATTACCACCATAAACATAATAAATGATAACAACGGTCCGCCATTAATACTACATCACGCTAGGGGAGTTGTTATGGGTTGTTAAAAATTGTTACTACATGACGTGGTAAGAAAACATACAGCGGTGTTGGACAAAACATAGGTTGAGGTAGTCGTCGTCCGGATTTGAGATAACGTTCCATGTCCCAGTTATCTACTGCCGCATACGGTCTTACACCACGTGTCATCAATTCCCACAGTGTTATCCCGAAGGACCACTGAAAAATAATGGTTTAGGTAAACATCCTTATAAAATACATACAATGTTTTTTGTGTGAATGTCATAACTAACTAGGACACCATACACCCTTCTTCTTCGCATTCATTCAACAGATGCCCAATTGTCATATTTAACGGTGATTATCAAGTCCGTAAATTACATCCGCCACACGATTGTTTGGTTCCGTGATTCTCATTGTCAGATTTCACGGTGCTAACCTACACCGTTCAAAGCTTGCCTATTGCAGCAGCAACGCCATTGTTCGGGCCCGCGATATCTTTCCACCGAAAATAGGAAACTGCATGCGAATCGTTTTGACCGATACTGAATAATAATGTCACTTGAACATTCATAATGGTATGAATTTCTATGTACATGCACACACACGGACCAATGCTTGACAAAATGACAGAATTCCTTCATAACAAACCACGCCTGTTTGTTTAACAAACACAACGTCTGAACATTTCAATGGCCTCCATTTAATCAGAAGGTTGAAACTTCATGTGCTTGTCTAAATTAGTATAACAACAAAGCCTGATGTACGGATAAAGAGAGTTCATCACTTACCACGTCTGTTTTTTCATCAAACACACCGTCTGATAAACTTTCCACCGCCATCCATTTTACCGGAAGTTTGGTTCCTTTACTTTTAGTACTGTAGTATGACGTCTCGTAGACGTCACGTGACAAACCAAAATCTGCGACCTTGACCGTGAAATCAGCATCTAACCTGAAATGCACATGTAAAATCCAATACATCGATACCCCTTTGTTAGGAAAGACTTTTATAACTTTAATGCCATCCACCTTAAGTGTGTGGACTAGACTAGTGAGATGCCTTCATGCTTACTGCAGTGATTTTGTTAAGGATAATTGATGAAGCCAGTTCATCACCATTATCCAGCCAGTATCTGAGAAGTAATATAAGCAAGTATCAGAACGTGAGCAAATATAAACAATTGTTTTCATGAGCCTGATGTTAATCATATTAGAGGCTACCCAACGTTTACTGTTCAGCCTTTTCATCCTTTTTACTGTTCGAACTTTGGATATTCAGTCATTCGAATGTCGAAACTAGGCCATTCAGGTTTTTCACATCTGGAACTTTGGCAGTTCTGTTTCATGTTCGACTATAATTATGTTTGGTATTGTGTCGTGTACTGGTAATATGGGATGTTTATATGCACCAGTTCGCGGCTGTTGAAGTTCAGTACTGTCATCCCTCTCCGTTTTTCTCTTATCATATTGGTATAGTAAACAACAATATAAAGGGCCTTACATGCAGTTACGTGCAGCCAGATCCCGATGTACAAATTTTAGTTCTGCTAAGTATTCCATGCCTTGAGCAATATCCAGACCGAACGATACAAGATCTTTTACAGTTGGTATCTGAAAGTAAATGTTCGTAGTTACACACAAACTACTGCTAATAGACACTGAAAAGAGCAAACATTTACCGAACATACGTATATATTTTGTTAAATGTCAATGACAATGACAATAGTTTATTTGATATAATGGCCACCGGCCCAAGATCAACATTATTTGACATACACACATATATAAAAATGCAAATGTATGGAATATATAACATGAGATAAACATAAATGCAACATTATTCGCACGCATAACACAATTCACAAATATATTTGATCAACAGCAATTTTCAGTTATACTTGCATTTATTTTTTTCCAATGTCAATTCGCTGATAAAAGTATGCGTTTTCTTTCAATAAACCCATAGTAAACATACATAGCAAGGTTTTTTATAACTGTTTCATTGTTGCTGCTCATTAATATACTGAATGTTGGCATGCATGCTCGGTTGTAATACTTTGGTTGAATATATTTGCATCTTAATTGAGTCAAACTTGGACATACTAATACAAAATGCATTTCATTTTCCACACCGGAACCACATAACTTACATATACGTTCATCCCTTGGGATACTCTCGTAGCGCCCTCTTTCAATTCCAAGATCATGAGATGAAGTACGTAACCGGGCTAAAGCACTTCTAAATTTGCGTACATTTAAAACATCTAGATATGATTCATGAACGATGGAACTTTTATACATTTGATAAAAATACAGTTTATTACAATCATGTATAGTTGTGTTCCATTCCTGTAGATACTGGTCAGTCAATCTAGTAACAAACTGTTTAACAAATACATTTTCATTTAACACAAACTGGTTTTCCCACACATATCCAATGCCATTTGATATTAATAAGTGTTTTACGTTGGAGACCCAATTTCTTTTACCATGTTCAGACATGTAATATAACATATTATAGCATTTCTTGATCAATCTATCATCAGATAATTTTATTATTCGGCACCAGTATTTAATAACACGCTTTGCAGACAAAATGTACATGGGATGTCGACCACAGTCTCCTAAACAGCAGCATTTGTGGTACGTTTGTTTACACACATGTAACGTTTACAGGCATAGTTTTGGATTATTGCGATAGATGTATGTCGTTGAACACCCTATATCTCAGCACAATATAATAGAACAGGTACAATTTTTGTGTCAAAAATATTAAAAAAGGTACTACGTGGTAATTGGCCATATTTATACATTTTTGATAAAATACATACAAGAATACGTTTAGCCTTACAAGCCTGATCACTTGCCATTCTGAAGAAAGATAACTGGTTTGTCGACATCTTGTATGCATTTCTGATCTGTTCAACTCTTACTTTGGTTAGTTCTGATGCATAGTAAGACGGAATTCACAGAGTGGACAATACAGTTGATGCATATTGTTCTTAGACTAGTATTTGATACATTTTTGTAAATGCATCACCATAGATTAGCATAATATTAAAAATAGTTAGACAAGTTAAGTTACCTAGGGCTCGTGTCAGATGTAAAGCCGCTCAAGCACCTTTTGACATTCTTAACTTTTATTATGCAGTTCTAAAGACAAAGGTTCTAACCTACTGGATGATACTCACATGTTTGTCCTCGTGAAGATAGGATAGTAGATCACCATGATCCATGAAAGGTAAGATAACAAGCGGCATTTCCTCCTTCTCCAGACATATACCTACAAGGCGCATCACGTTTTTATGTCGAAGGTTTTTCATTATGTACGCTTCCTTCAGAAACTGAGTGACGTCCATATCTCGATGTTCATTTTCTAGTTAAATAATAATAATAAAAACAATAATATAAAATACTACTACTGCTACTACTACTTAATTATAATAATAAAAATAATAATAATAAAAAAATAATAATAACAACAATAATAACAACTTCTTTGTTCTCTTTTTGTAACGTAATTGGCAAACCATTGTAAAAATAACTTACTGTGTAACGTTTTGATTGCCACATAAAATTTCATATTCTTTGCCGTCAAAAATCCTTTGTACACAGATCCAAAATTGCCTGAAAGAAAACATTAAAATAAATATGTATACTCTTACGATGTTCTTTTTGTTATAAACCATAGGGTAAAAAATATACAACACAATTGCAATTGAGATCAGGACGGAAGCAAAGCATGAAACGGACAATAATGAACAAACCTAGCCAAAAACAACCGAAATGATAATAAAATTCCTGGTTTATGGTAACCACATATAATTGCAATAATCGTCTTTATTTTTTATTTTTTAACCGTCTTTATTATATCACAGAAAGAAATGTCCTCCACGTAAATATAGTTTATACCTTGACCAATATGTTTAACAATATCCAAAGAACCTCGAGAAATCAGTAGTTCTTCTTCTTCAAATCTCTGAATTAATGTCACTGCTGAATCATCCAGGATATCTGTAAATGAAAATCGAATCTAGTTAACTGTGGATCAGTACTTGAAAATGATTACGCAATATATGTTGCGTTATTTTGACACTTTGTCATACTTGTGGCTGACAAACAACTGGCACTTTATTATACTTTATAATTCATACAACCGCAGTAGAAATTGACAAAATTACACATGCATTGTAAAAAACACGGCCTTTTAGGGTGATATACATGAATCAAGGAAAAAACCAGGTGGTAATTAAATGGCTCCTACTGATTAATGCAATGACGCCAATTTACTTTCGCTACTACACATTTTCGCGTTTTTCTCCTACTATGTCTATATCAATGTTTTGAACACTTTCGTGGCTACTGAATTTCGTGAATTTCTACCACTGGCGAACTCCGCCAAATTAAATCGGACGAAATAAGTTCTTGATTACAGTAGTGGAACTACAGGTTCTGACTTATAGAACTTCCCATAGATCATACCTGTTAACATATTATCATCCCCGTCTGTCATTGAGTGGCTATTCTGATGACCAATATCACCAATATATACTCTGGCACCTCGGTAACTCACAATAGATGATCTATTTCTTTCTAATCTGCAATATAGAGGGGCGGGGGGGGGTAGTGTGAAACTGAATTCAGATATATTAATCATTACAAATTGGACAGGACAGCACCCTAACATGAAAAACAGGAGATCACATTGAACCATACTATAAAGATAACACGAGAAATAGGAGTCATAAATGTACAATGCGCAAGAGACTATCACAAAGACAACGAAAACCACATTGCAAGCAACAAACGACGGGGCATCTCAGCATTGACTTTAAGTGAAGTTCCACAGTGAATCAGAAATATATCAATACATGTACTCAATATATCAATGTAAATGTACAATATGTGCACGATATACAATAACATTGATAATCTAATTATTTATATTTTGTTGAGATCCACATGGAAGATTATATTATTGTAAATATGTTAACCTCATAAATGAAAGACTTTACTTACAATGTACTTACTTACTTACTAATTAAAAAGATTTGACCTATTTCACTCACCTGCCTCTCCGTTTATGTATTTTTGCCATAATACGTTTCCTACAAACTAACAACGACAACAGGAAAACAAAAGTAACAGAAATAGACACAATGAAGACCTCTATGTTATCTTTAACGAAGTCATTTAGCTGTTTTGTTTGTGGTGCGGTCGTTGCTTCACTGCCAACTCCGATGTCCGTATCAGAATCTTTGTGATCGTTGTCCTTACTTGTAGCGAGATGGTGTTCAGTTGTTAATGGGTCAGTCCATGTAGCATTGGAATCAAATGTTCTTAGGTCGATTATACCATAGAAATACACGATGTTCAACCCAAATCGTACCTGAAAGGTAATTGTTTAAGGTGAAACTTCATTCAATTGGATACACATTAAGGTTAGAATCGGCAAAAATATAGGAAGTAATAAAATAGTATTAAATGTTTCCATATAGAGATATGCTTAAACTCACTACCTAACTTAAAATATTCTATCTACATAAATGTATTTATGTTTGCAATACCATTGTTGTTAGCGGCCGTTCTGTTATGCCGAATGTGTTTTAAAACATTAGAGAGGTTGCGAAATCAACGTGTACGGGTACGTGTACGTGTAGATACCCGTACACGTACTCGTACACGTTGTAATTTAAATTTGCTTGCGAAAGATAACGTGTACGTATAAAATCGCGTGACAGTTATAGCACGATTTCCCCATGAATTGAAATGAGTGTTTGTATAGTTTGATTAGTCCATGTTTCTTTTGATAAAACGATTTATCCGTGCCTACGCATACATGTGTGATGTGGTACACATACCTCTACAAGTCCCACTACACGGTTTTAACGTGTAAGCCCTACACATACCTTGATGACGATTTGCTCAAAAAGTAGTTCACTCGTACACGTACACGTTGACGTTCGATTTCGCAACCTCTCTATTAATCGTCTTAGACGCCTTCACGTCTATTACAATACGTTGCCGTAATCGCAATGTTTCTATGACGCTTCATTTCTTCTTCAAATCGTTATAGTTTGGATACTTCGCCGAAGGTAATTGCCTTTTCTACGTACAAACGAATCGAAAAGTAAAACCGTTAATCCATAGTTGTATTGTTAGGTCTTACCGTTATTTTATGTGTTTTTCCACTCCCTGGTAGGGTACATCTTATTTCAGTATCATTGACAAATGTTATTTCTAACGCACCATCAATATCCGAAATTATCTCAATTTCTGATCTCGGCAAATTAGTAAACCCAGTGCCCTGAAATATATCATGTGAATTTATATAAAATAGCACACTATCATGTAGATGACACGAATTTTATCCACCGAATAAATAAAAACTTAACTGGTAAATATAAGTGTTCTTGAGTGTAGGACAAAACCTCCATTGAACGTAATCCCCATTGCTCCTTTTTGTCCAGGTGGACATAATCTACATCCTAGATTTTGCAGGGTGGATATAATCTCCTCTCTTAGGTGGACAAAATCTAGGATAGGGATTTTGTCTACCCTGTAAAATTCACAATAGGAATTATGTCCACATTGACAAAAAGGAGCAGCGGGGATTATGCCCAGTGGGATGTTGTCCGTATCCAATTTTTCTTACGGTAACTTCTACTTTTGTTACACCAGAAATTAGGGACAGCTTTTATAACAGTTACAAAATATGTTCTTAAAATAGTTTGCTTATGTATATCTGTTGAACAAGATTTTCAAGATTATCACTAGTTTATACAATTTTCGATAAATGTACATATCGCTGGCTAGGCTTATAAGATTTTAAAATCAGCATCACAAGGTGCTTCATATGAGCCTCTTTTCATGAAAATCGGAACTTGTCATGTTGACCAAACAAGTTGAAAAAGCTGGTGTACCATAAGTAAAGAGTAATTTTAGGAGGGTTTTTCTTTTTTTCTCATAATATCGATTTTATACCTTTTTACGGCCTTCTCATTCTAAATAGCGCTATACAAAAACAACATGCTATTTTCTTTTATTATCAGTATATGCTTTCAACTTAGATTCTTAAATTATTAATATCATTCAACAATAGATTTACCTAAAATAATCATAACTTTTATTTGTTTTACCTGGAGATGGTCTGGTGAGTTCTTAGACACGTTGTTCTCTTTGTCGGAATGGTAAATGAGAATGGTAGGGTCATCATAGGCTGTTAATGGAACTTGAATGGTAGAACTGATAGCTGAAGGTGAAGAGGTATCGATGATGCTTGTTGATAGATGGAAACTCGGTTGTTTTGTTGAAGATATGTTTGTAGATAAGGATACTGGTGGAGTCGTACATTCTAAGGTATCTTCTGCTCTCTCAAGCATCTTACATGTGGTATATATCTGAAGAGTTAAGGGTTGCATAAATACAGTGTGATTCGTAATATATGTTACACTTTCAACATAATGCTGTAAGAAAAGCTCGATGTCGATAGCTTTCCGTTGGTATATTAAATATAATATGGTATCAAGCGTTTTCTTACAAAATTATGTTGAAAGTGTAACATATATTATGAATCATCCTGTATAACATACATCGTAAGTTACTATCTATCACTGTACTGAAGGCTTTATAAACACATTTCTGTACAATAAAATATAATAATATTTATGATCATTTCTACGCATGGCAGATCCAGTGTGCTGACCTCATCTTTTAGAGTGTTTTCTATCTTGACGATAATTGGATAATTTTGATTGTGGCATATGACTTTTCTACCCTATAGTAATTATCAAAGGTATAATAATAACGTCATGTTTTGTAGATAACATACTTGAGTACTCTATTTTCATCGTGGTTCACTACATGTATTGTACAGAGAATGTAATTTTACATGGATGTTAAAACATGTTTGATAAAATCAAACATCGCTGATGAAAGGAAACCTAAATATAATAAACATTTATTCCTCCTGAAGAAATATGTTTGTTGGAACTGGTAGGGGTAATGAAATAAATACTGTAAAATCATTTAATTTCGTTGGGACGAAATTTCGTGGTTTTGGTAAAAAAGACAATTTCGTTGGGACTTGAATTCGTGGATTTTGCATTCCATGTAATAAAACAGGGGTCAATATTAATGTTCGTTGGGATTAAAGTTCGTGGTTGAGGTGAACCACGAAATCCACGAAATTTAATCCCCCACGAAAATTAATGATTTTACTGTACATGTAAAGCATACATGATTGACTGACTGTTTAACATTTAAAGGTTTAATAATTGCACGTATCCATAAAATATGTACTTAAGATGTGTCATTCATCGCCCAGGAACAAAATTATATTATATAGTTACCTGATTCTACAAACAAAAGTATAAAATTGAAGGAACCGACTTTACATGTCATATCGATAATGCGTTTAAAACAGAAATAACAATACCGGTGATAGGGCTGTATCGTCATGTTCTTTTACATACATGTAGTAGTTGCCACCTAATCCAAGGTTTCGTCCATGTATGCCAACTTTAATCCCACCACTAAACATAAAAAGCAACATGTAAATATACGTGCAAATGTAGCATTATAATTTAGTGATATTTCAATACATGCGTAATTTTCTAGATTAAAATTATTGACGTCATTGTCGGATGATATCTTACATATAACCTCAACAAAGCACCATCATAACGGACCACGCTTTACTTAAAGTCTCATTTAGTCCTATAAATTGGTAATCTCTCTGCAGAATGATGCAATTTGAGCACTTTAGTTGATTTCCAAATGTTGAGAACACCAAAATTGGAAGAAAATGCAATAAAGAACCCAGATGGTTTGTTGACGCAATGACGATTTGTAAACAATAAATGCATGATTTAAAAAAGTTATGAGAAAATCCGACAGGGAAGGTAGCACTGAAGTCTAAGGGGAGCAACTCTTGCAAAATGAGTAATTTGTTCACCATACAATTTGCTAAAAACGATATTTAGTCTTCTATTTCGACAGCTATAGTTAACATTCTATCGTCGCGTATTGGTCATTTGTTAAGAAACAGCCTAATGGTTTCATAATTCATTGTATGTAATGGATGCTCTGAAAAAGGTGTAAGAGCAATAATGTGTCTTTATATGCTTCTATGTGTGTTTAACACAAAGATTCCAACGAATATTCCATAATAATAATAATAATAATAATAATAATATTTATTCGGTATAAGTAGCACGTAACATGGCATATCATAATTATCACAGATTATGAATTAAATATTTATCTTTAAACACCATTACAAAAATAAAATATCAATTTTATTTAAAAAAATGTATTAGTCAACGTATTTCAGACATATTAAAGTAAACATATAGTGGATGTAATCAAAGAAGAATAACATGGATAGGACATGGTAGGTAGCATTCAAAAGAAATCAAATACGATCATGACAAATATCATACGAAGCAACAAAATGACAATAGACACAAGTAGGAGCAACAATGCCAAAACACAAACACAAACAATTGATGATGAAGAAGAAATAAAACTAATATGAATCATACATTAATTTACACAAAAGAAGAAAGCTTCACACATAAACAACTTGGATAACTCTGTTTGAAACATTGATAAAGGATAAAGGATATGAACTAGTTGGGGCCAATCTAATCATACTAGTGTATCTACTTCCGGCATTATATTAAAAGGGAGCTATATATGCAACTAAGCACTTGAATAAACACAGAAGGAACTTTCACATTACTTCCTGTTTCGAGTGAATATATGCATTGTTAAAAAATACTTGATTAAAGTGGACCACTTGCATTAATATCCTTATAATAATACGGAAAAGGCAGTAACATTAAAGTGACTCAATAGCGCCCCGGTGTATACTTGTACAGCATATTTCTTATACAAGCAAGATGTCAATAAATACTTCTACTTAGTATATTCAAGTATACATTAAAATGTAATAACGTTTATTCGAGCAATGTTCGCCTATTAAACCAAATTAAATACAATGATAGCATAAGCAAGCACACAAACCCTCTTAAAATATAATTGCACACAATTACACACTATATAGGGAATATCATACAAGTGGTAAAGCTAACACATAATACACAATTTGAAAACAAAAAGTCGAAACACCAACTGAGAAAGAAAATGAAACTAAACAGATACCAAGTTCATGTATCAAAAAGGGTATGGGAAAATCCGACAGGGAACGTAGCACTCAACCCAACCAGCCGATCACAGTAATCAGAAACACCACGACACAACTACCCTGAGCAGTGCCCACAGAAACCCATGCAAAAAACGGCGACCAAATGAGGCACAACAACCCCGGGGGGCGACCCAGGCCAAAACACCAAGGACAGTGACCCAACGTTATGCAACCAAAAGCGGCACAGCCACGACTTGGCCTAGCCAAAACGCGGGCAAGGTTCCTAGGAACGGGGTGTGAAATAATATTACATATTCCTAGCAGCCACAACGAGCCATGCCCACACATAAGCCGAAGAAACAACCAAAGATCCGACTTAAAGTATTTAGGAATAGAGTAGCAAATCGGACAGGGAAGACAATACACTCAACCGAAACAAAATAGCTAAGCACGAAAGATACAAATTGGACACTCAAAATATAAAAAAAAATCATAAATACATCAAAATGATGCACATAAAATACAAACTATGGACAAGAAAAGAATAATGTTTGTACCTTCTTATGGTCCTGTGTTGTAGGACACGAATACCATTAGCCATCGAGTAAAACGTAAAAGGAAATGTTTTCACAATTCTTACTGGACCTGATAGTGTGATTGTCATCGTCGTGTTGAAGATATCGTTGGAAGAAGTCGTGAAGGGTGGAGTAACACATCGAACTATACCTGAGCTGATTGGTCTGTCAAAAGAGAGATAGAATCTTAAATCTTAAAGAGGTATTCCCTATTACTAGCATATTTTTCTCTACTATCACATTAAATGAGCTAAATGTACAAAGTCATATCAATTATCATAATTTGTCAGATGAAAGTGTGTGCAAATATGTCTCTATAATGTCAAAAATACATTTAAATCACCAATAATAATTTATGGCTTCCAGCGATTTATTATTATGTGGTCAAAGGGAAACAACTGATGACTATTTCGGCTCGTTGCGGAAATATGTTTCATTCCTTGCTCGGTAGTTAGTTGGAGCTTTTTGTTGAAAATTTGAGGAGTTTAAGCAATAATGATTCTCACTTAATGTATTATATTCCTGAATAGATATAAACGATCAAAGTTATAGGGAACGCCTCTTTAAATATTTGGTAAAAATTTGAACAAATAAACATACAGGGAATATCCATATTGAAACTTGATATATCATTAGATATGTTATCTACTATAACAAAGTCGTTACTTGAAACAATGAACTAAGAATTTAATGGAATTTGTAATGTTTGGATTACAAGTATCAGCAATTATACGAGTTAATATGGATACTTACTGTATTAATACACATTGTTTTTGTCCTATCACCACAGTTACAGTGTCAGCCATGTCGAAATCGTCACCATGTATGGATATATACGTCCCACCCTGCATCGGGCTGGATTGTGGTGATATGGATGTGATTCTCATTGATGCTCCCTGTATCAGATATAAATAAAACCTTGTTGTCATTCATGTGTAGGAGCAAACATAAATAAGGAAATCGGGGGAAGACAGCACTCAACTTAACCAGCGAATACAGAAAACAGTAACATAACAACACAACTACACGGAGCAATACCAAATAGCAAATTTCCAAAAAGGAAAACATTAGAAGAACAGACAGTCACAAGTCGTCTCGGACAAAATAAGCTAAATTTAGAAAATTGACGTGTATCTAAAGGTATCTAAATTGTAATCCTTAAACTGGTACATGTACCCGAAAAACACATCAATTTTCTACATATGTAAAATGTGTCTTTGCTATAGCAGAATGTCGAGACACTGAAACTGTAATTTTTTATGTTCGGACTATCTGTAAAAATGCAGCACTTAGTTAATGAATAACTGTAATGCCCAGAAAACCCAAGGCGAAACAGTTACGTTGGCAGCACCGAGCCACCCACGCAAGTGTGAGACATAGAATGAACCTTCCACAATCCCCAAGCAAATCTATAAACTCACTCCGCAAAGAATGACACAATGTGAACTTTTTGTGCATAATTAGCCATAAAGGGAGGTAATTATAAATTATAACCGCATTGAAGTGAAGTTCGGGGCGAAACAGCAACTTTGTAAGACTGTAAATCACTTACCTTATACTCTTTAACCACATTGCAATTAGTATTGGTAGATGCACAATACGGTGAGGTTCGTGTTATGTCTGATTCACACCATGAACATGATGGGACATCCCTCAAACATGTCCCCATCTCTTTGTTCTGTTCACAGTCTATTATATCAAGCTTTTCTATCTAAAACATACAACAATATGTAACTATTCATATTAAATGTATCATTTTGATCGTGGTCAAATGCATGCGATTGAGAAAAGAAGAAACATAAAACTGACAGAAATCGCCACGAAATCGGAAAGAATAAAAGACAAATACAAGAATGACTACAGAGAAGCAGACAAAGAGGTCAAGAAGCTGGCAAGAAAAGACAAAAAAACATATGGTATAGACCACCACCATGAAAGAGCAATAATTCCAGAATCAGACAGTGCCATCCAAATAGAAACATCCCCGCTAACAAAATGCGAAACTATCTGTGTCATCAAGAAATTAAAGAATGGAAAAGCCCCTGGACAGCATTATCTAATTGCCGAATTATTCAAAGTCGATCATGAATTTCTGCAACCATCTTACAACCATAATTCACAACAATATGGGCAAAAAGAAATACCAAATGATTGGACAAAAGGCAACATAATACAAATACCCCAACAAGGTTCATTAAGTGATTGTAACAACTGGCGTGGTAAAGCACTTCTATCCATACCAAGTAAGATCATCATCCGGAGATTATCAGATGTCATAGTCAAAAAGCTACGACCAAACCAAGCTGGATTCTGAAGAGGCAAATGATGCACCGATCAGATATTTGCTCTACGTAACTCCACAGAGCAATGTATTGAATGACAAAGATAACTGTATGACAATTTTGTGGACCAAAAGGCATTTGATAGCATGCATAGAGAGAGCCTGTGAAAAAATACTACGACCCTATGGTATTCCTCAAGAAATCTTAAAAAAAAACTTTTACAAGAATTTCATCTGTTTCATCAACAACAGCGACATCTTTTTTAAGGTAAAGACTGGTGTAAGACAGGGATGCGTTAAGTCCTCTCTGCTTTTCAACCGGGTTAAAGATTGGGTGATGAGAAAACAATGGAAGACACGACACAAGGTTTAAGATGGCAACTTCATACTTCATTACCGTTTTATTTGTTCGAATGTAGATATGTTGATCAGAATGCCACATCGATGAGGAGGGTAGATTGTTGGCACTTGACGAGCTAAGGTTGTAAGGTGACAACTTCTCAAACATTGGCGACACTTGTATCTGTAATAGGAAACATGCATCGTTATTTCAAATAAGCATGTGCATCTAAAATTACACACTCGAATTTCTGTGAAATTGACGTTTTATTGAACTGATAATCCTGTGCTCAAACCAAAGGGCAGGTAATTATCTGTACAATGTCTTATAGGCCTGTACTCAAATTTTAGTATACAATAGTACTCGAATACTAATAAACCACAAATAAGTAAAAAAGAACTTCTGAATATTACGTTCTGTACACGTAGTTTAGTGTTAATGAGTATAAACAACTCGAACCTAAATGCCGTCTGTCCGTATAGCTCAATCGGTAGAGCACGATACTTCTGATTGATCCATGGGTTGTGGGTTCGAATTCTGGGCTGACCAACAAAAATTTACTATTAGCATTTTGGAAGAGACTTTTAACCAAGGTCCCTTGTATGAGTACACCTTATGTACCTGTACGTTTCCTCGAAAACTTAAATGACTAAACTCTTCAAGGGGTGACTTGCCCAAAATGGAATATCCGGTGTTGAGGATGAATAAAATCATCAAATAAATAACCTAGCTATAATTAACGTAATACGTATATATTGGTTGATGCACTGACCTTTTGTACAAAGCCACTTTTGTTTAGTAGATACATCAAAGCTACTGAGTCTTTATGCACCACATCCATGTCAGTTATTTTACCTAATGTATTTAAACTTGGTACAAGCTCTTCTAACAACAAACTTGAAGGCGACAAAATGCAACATTTCGTTATCGCAACCTAAAAAATATAATATGCATATAAAAAATATTATAAAACAATAACTTGAAATTCAGCACAGACTATGGAATTAAGTTTTTGATACCTGAAACTTTGATTGTCAGCCTTTAAAACATGTTTAAACATTGCACCCGAGGTAGAAAATGCACCCCTTTTCCCTCATTATTTATGTCTGCCAAGCGGATTTTGACGAGTACTGAAGTAGAATTCGAAAGCTGAAACTTGTACTTGCAAGATTATATTACAAGGTTCTTGTTTGGAATATACAAAATGTATCAATTTCCGCGAGCTAAATGTGCGATATTGTTGAATTCACGGAATCCGGACAAAATCCCGGGTGAGCAGAATACTGGCCCCTCATTTTTGACAGGGTGGTCATAATCACGTTCATGTTTTTTACACGACGGACAAAATCCCCACCCTATAAATTTCAGGGTGGACATAATACCCATCGTGACTTTGACTTATGTAGAGGGTTATTGCTGCATTGTTAACGATTATTGTGTGATTGTGTGATTTTGTAAAGAACTTCTCTATGACTATGTTACAATAAGGGTTATTTTTTTATTTAACATGCATACTATCAACTATATCATATATATATATATATAGTCATGATTGGTATTATGTCCACCCTGAAATTTATAGGGTGGGGATTTTGTTCACCCTGTAAAAAACATGGACGGGATTATGTCCACCCTGTCAAAAATGTGGGGCCGGTATTCTGTACACCCGACATTTTGTCCTACACTCGTATTTCAAATTTGTGTTTCTATACTGAGCGTCAAAAGTTTCGCAAACGAATTAAAAATTCAGAAATTTTTAAATTGTTAACTCAAAAGAACTTTTTACTAGCACTGTCTATTTTTGTACCCATAGTGTTCATGTTGAACCCATTTCCGTTTGGCTTCGTTACGCTTGAATGATCACACCATCACAAATGGTAAAACGTCTATTCAAGCGCGCAAAGTAAGGGTTTTTCATTTTCGTCTTAATTTCCACTTCCAATTTACTACATAGATGTTTGTGATACGAAATACCATTTGTGATAGTGTGATCATTCAAGCGTAACGGAGGCCAACAGAAATGGGTTCAACATGAACACTATGGGTACACAAATAGACAGTGTCAGTAAAAAGTTCTTTTGAGTTAACAATTTAAAAATTTTGAATTTTTAATTCGTTTGCGAAACTTTTGACGCTCAGTATATTACATATCGAGCGTCTCCGTGATACTCTCCACTTATGAAAACATACAATCGGTGTTGTATCGTAGGTAATATATCGAAGGTTAAACTATGCTAATCAAAAGCTCAGACTCGTGTCAAATTAACCAAGCTATAACAGCTTAAACATTACCTTTCGAGTTTTAGACAGCCGAAACTTGGACGTACAGTGGTTTAGATTCATTTTCTCGTTCATTTGCATTCGGCCTTGAGTCGAATGACAATGTAATCTCAATATTACGCAAATGTCATTGATCAGAGGGAAATAAAATAAAACAATATTCTTGTCACTTATGGCTTCCAAACCCTCCCTTAGATATAATGAAACTGAAGTTTACAACTCTTTTAATTAAAATTGTCGACATCAAGGCCTTCATCGATATATTGAAATACATATATTCAAAGGAAGAACCTTGTAATGTATTCTTGCATAAAGGTCAGATTCAGCTCAATATTGTTAAGCTATACTAAAGATCAACAAAAAGCTTCGAGGCGTGACTAGTAAAGACTTTGTACTCTATCTATAAAGGGTTCATTGCCGACAGGTCTTGGTAGACCTATAGTATTAATTTTCGTTAATGATGCAAGGTCCATATTTTTGCATCTTGTCCTTATAAAATGTCCTGGAAATACTTACACCAGTTTTACCATAACAATGAGGAGTGGACAAACTATGATATCCATTGGAGTCTAATCCATTAATCCAATCAACTCTTGAAGCCACATTGTTCCTGGCCCAGTTTTCAGAAATCCTGTTGAAATGAGTATCCAAAAGTTCAAGCTCAATTCCACACATGGCTGCTTTGTCGGTATTCTCGCCGGTATATACAAAGTATAACATGCCATCTACCTCTTTTGCCAACATTTTAGAGTCCTCATATTTTGTCATTTGTCCGCACTGTACATGCGATTCCAGTAACGTGACGTTATCCTCGGAGAGTTGAATTCGGATGACGGCGTGTGTGAAGTTTGAATTTAAAGCATACTGCACAACATAATAAGCCATTCCATTGTGTAAAAAACCGTAATTTACATAAAACTCGTGATTTCCATGGAGTTTGAAATCAGAATGCAACGTCACTTCCGGGGTGTGTGACGTCATTGGATTATGCGTAATTTTCATATTAAGAAAAACAGATGAGAAATATAATCGTTGTTTTAAATTAACATTGTAAGCCAACATAATGTAGCGATTGTCATTATTATCGATATTGACGAACGACGTTGCTGCATGTGACGTGGAAAAAGTTTCGATGGATCTCGAATTTACAAACTCGACTTTCCTTTTTACGTCACTCGTTGTGTCGATGACGTAACAATTTCCAGGTTGACCTAGTTTTAGACAAGCGAACATCATATAACGATCATTCGTGCGTTCTATAGTTTCTAGAACAGTGACTTCATTGAGGACATTTTGGCAAGAATCGTCAAATATTGGACAGTCGTTTTCAGCCTCATATTTTTTACCGATTTCGATTGAATCAACCACATTAAATCCAGAAGACAGCTCATAAATCTCATTCCCATCTGCGACGTAAACAACACCCGTGACGTCATCATATTTAATGGCGGACACGCTCGCGCTTGCATTGAACACAGAATAAGCACGTGACTGCTCTATTAACAAAATTAGAACAAAAACGCGAATCCAATGAGTGCTTTGACTCCCTCTGTCCATTATCCTAGAATCACCAAACTTTAACAGAATCGTAAAAAATCATTTATCACATTTGATTTTTCTTCACGGTGTTTAATTGGTGCTTGTAATGTCCTAACATATTTGCACTCAATTACCCTAATTTACACTCATTTACAGTTATTTACACTCGCTAATTCTGTGGTTTTAAAAAAGTTTGAAAAACCAGTACAAAATAATTTTCTCAAGGAATAGACAAAAATGTAACTACTAGTATACATATTTGCCGTTTGAAGATCACTTTATTTCGCTAACAAACGTTGCTTTGTTGACAGAAAAGTGTCGACGAAAGGCCCGTCCTATTGCAAGTGGATATGAGTACAGATGTTCGCGGAAGTGACGCTTTTTTAAAAAAAGATAAACATGTATGAAAGAATGCGTAGTTACTGTAGTAAGTAAATCTTACCTTTATGAAACTCATGTCTTCAACACCGATGATATCTTGAACACCAACACTCTCAACAACCGTATGCAAACTTTGACTAAATTTTCTCTGGTGACCCGGTTTTCATGGTCCAAAAAAGCAATGATGTTTCCTGAAGATATGGTTCTTCGCTTTTGATACTGACGTTCCCTGCATCTGTCATGATGGCAACTTATTAGGGACTTTGGTGAGAGAGTGCAATATGAGTAAAATATGAGGAAATATGATTTTATAACAAAACATGTCAAGGTAAGTAAGTGAAATTGGGTCATCCTGTATTTTTGCGGCGGGGACTTGGACTTTAATCATTTCGTTGTGTTATGTGTGGGCATTGCTCTGATGAGTTGTGTTGTGGTTTGTTGTAACTGTTTTCTGTGCTCGACTGGTTAAGTCGCGTGTTGTCTTCCTTGACTGATGTCCTCATATCTTTTAGTCACTATTTAGTTTCGCTATGCGACTTGTATGATACTTGTAAAAGTGACTATTGTTCGGTCTGTGGTTACTTTTATGTCTGACATTGGCACCGAAATGACAGACAGATAATACCAGGATAATGAGTGAACTGATATGATATTGGGAAGGTCTTTGGATGGCATCGGGCAAAATCTGGAAGGACATCGTGATAGCACAGGAATGACAATGGGGTGACACCAAGATGGATCTATGATAACAGCGGAATGACACCGGACTTCTACTTGGGTCGTACTGATGTCACCGGATTTGCACTTGTGTGATATTGAAGTGACACAAGATATCACCGGGTTTGTACTTGTGTCGTACTGAGTTGTCACCGGGATGACACCGGGTTTGTACTTGTATCGCACTGAGGTGTCACCGGGATGACACTGGGTTCGTACTTTTATCGCACTGTGGTGACACCGGATGACACCGGGTTCGTACTTTTGTCGTACTGATGTGACACCGGGATGACACCGGGTTTGTACTTGTGTCGTACTGAGGTGGCACCGGGATGACACCGGGTTTGTACTTGAGTCGTACTGAGGTGACACCGGGATGTCACCGGGTTTGTACTTGTGTCGTACTGATGTGACACCGGGATGACACCGGGTTCGTACCTGGGTGGTATTAAAGTGACACCGGGATGACACCGGGTTTGTACTTGGGTGGTAGAGAAATGACACCAGGATGCCATTTGAACTGTTATAGTCTCGATTTAGTATTGTAAACTTAAAATAGCTCAGCTCATAATTATATGTTAATCACAGTAATTTAACATTAGACTTGAAACAAGAAATGTCTTAATATGTCCACAAGATAACTCGCATTACGTGAGCTTGAGTTTATCAACTACTATATGTACGCACACACCAACTACAGATCTTTCAAAATTAAACGAGCATCGTTTGTTAACACCGAGTCGTCTGTCAGGTGAATTATGTTTATCTAAGTTGAACTGTGTGTACCCGAGTTAACGGTTCTTAACATTGAATCATAGTATACCCCGCTATGTTTTCGAATGCATTAGTTGTACTTATTGAATCGACTTTACGGGCCTCGTAAGATGGTCACTTTATGTTTATTTAACATTTCCGGATCACAGTAAGCGCTTATATCCCTACTTCAGAATCCGGATAAAACAGTTACGGATTATAAGTCATTTAACCTCTCCAAATCCTTATCTGTTTTCAGCTGATGATAAACAATCGTTTCAACATTACTCACGACATTTCCTATCACATATTTCAGATGGTTTTTGTCCTTTTAAGTCATAAAGTGTTCTCCCCGACCTGTTTAGTTTATGATCTTACAAAATTGACGTAGACAGAGAAGAGATCGCTCCGCTTCCTGGCTGTGTGTCGAAGGCTGCTTGACGAAGGTTTTCAAGTTAATCCATTGGACCATGTGATTGAAATGTACCACTATAATTTATTTAAAGGGTATAGATTGATAACTGACATTATGTCAATTGTCTAGGGAGAGAGAGAGAGAGAGAGAGAGAGAGAGAGAGAGAGAGATACAGTATATGGATTTTCTAAGGTGACTTCCTGACTATTTTATAATATTATTTCATTTAAACAGAATAATATATAAGTATTAAAAAAATGAAATTGTACTTTTACAAACCCTGTTCAATTTACAGTGATATTCATTATTTGAAATTATTGTTATCTTGTCATGATTTGATTTTAAAAAGTCACTGTAACATCAAAAAGGGTTGAATGTATGCTAATACCAAATTTGAAACAAATCCATTCATAATTAGCTGAGTAATCTTGAAAAAATATAGGTGTTGGGTTAGAAATATGTAAGTGTACACATTGTTTTAATCATTTTATTTCGCAAGATAGTAATAAGTAAAAAAAAACCTTCCGCGAAAATGTAACACTGCTAATAATTCTTATAAATATAACACGAATTTGTTTTCGTTTGAACGAATTATTGTATAATATTTATTTCACGCGTTTCGATAGTAATAGCGTGAAATATTTGTCTAAACGCGTAACGGATTCAAATAGAGTGATTATGGTATTGGTCGGTTGATTTTCACGGGATTTTTCTGTGTTGAAAAATGTGTATTGATATGAAGTTTTGGTCATTCTACCAGACGATTTCAGTCAGTCAGGTCACGTCTTGTTTAATTTGATAACCCAATTAAATGGTGAAATGTATAGCTTGCAACATAATTAGTCGATGACGTTCGATGAAAGCTCAAGTGGAAATTTCAGAGCAAATAATGACAATACATGCATGCATAATTTCATTTCATCACTAATACTTGCTTGACATACTATTTGGATATACTTTCGGTTACTTTCTACAACTCGCCCTCATTTTAGACTTTGGGTTCATTAACACAAAACCAGTCTAAAATTGAATGTAACCAGTCTACCGGAACCGGTGTATATGTAAAATGATCCCATCCATCAGTTCTGCTTTCGGCGACGAAGTGCAAACAACACACGTGGTTACGTGAGCCCTCTATTCGTTATTTTCGATTGTTTTATATTGTTTTCGTTGCTATTATATTATGGCTGATGAACTCCATAGTTCGGATGATAATTCTCCGCGACGTAGCGAGAGTTTCAGTCGAGAAGACGGAGAGAATTCGGAAACTTCCTGTTCAGTGACATTGCCATTGAAGAAATCTCAAACAGGTAAAACCCGTAAACGTCGATCTCGAGTCGATGTACTAGAGAAGAAAATGGAGGATTACAAAGGTTTACTGGAAACAATTTTGACTAACCAACAGACTCAGTATGACCCTGCTACCAGGCGTGAAACTGAAACTGTTTCTGCAGAAAAACGGCATGACCCTGTTCCTGACAGGCGTGAAGCTGCTTCTTATAAGTGTCATAGCCAGGCTAATTTCACCCCTGGGCAATTTGATGGTGAGGAAACTTGTACTATTTCCGACACTTACAGTGAAAATGGACGTAGGGACGATGTATTGTCTATTACATTGCGCCAAAATGAAAGAAACATGTTCATGGACGAAAATGATGGAAGTGACGTGGAGACTAGTCACTTATCAATTTCTAATCAGTCAATTTTAGCTGATTTATTCGGTGAAGAAGCACGACCAAAATCAGTTAAGAAAACAGGTTTGATGCTCGAGTCAACACAGAAAGATATGTTAGCAAACACATGGCATACCGAGAGACCTGATAAATTGTCAGCTTTTCAAGAGTCTACCCGAGATTCATTTCCTTTGAGCGAAGACTCTGATTTATTTCTGAACGTACCCAGTTTAGATCCGTTAATGGAGACATTACTCGTGAAGAAACATGGTTCAAAGAAGGCCAGCTTTTCTAAGGCAGGTGCCACACTAGTGACGCAACCTTTTAAAACGATTGAACGAACTAGTTATTTAGGCCAGTTGTCAGCTAAAGTAGGTTTAGCTTCTGTGCTTTACACTCAAAAAGCTTTAGGTGGTTTACTTGAAACTTTAAAAAGTAAAGAACCAAACTTGGACAAAGCGACACAGTCGGTCAAGGACATATTTACAATGTCGCAAAGAACTTTGGATCAACTTGCCAGATGTGGAGCGTTTCATCACTTGATAAGACGGAAAGCAGCTATTGCTGATACAGGCATGTTAGATTTTTTAGAGAACTCTGATCTAAATCTACCTTTATCCAGTGATGGGGTATTTGGTAAAGGCTTAGAAGACCTACTTCAAGAGCGCAAAGACAGAAGTAAGAAAATTGAAGACTTATTACCTGACCTTACAAAGAAACCTGTTAAGAGAAGGGTTTTCTTTGATTCGTCTTCTTCTAGTCAACAAGGGAAAAGATTTCGATCGGAATCCCCTAGAAGTACGCAGCATGATTCACCCATGTTTCGTTCTGACAGAAAGCCACAGTCATTTCCACAACGATCATACAGTGACAAATGGTCAAAACCAAACTCAACTTACTCAAGTGACAAATCAAAAGATTTCAAGAAGCCAACTACTCCAACATCTGGACGTGGAAGGGGCAGAAGTACGAAATATTGACTCAGTGAGTATTCTTGTAAAATTTCCGGAGATACCTGTGGGAGGTCGCTTGTCACAATTTCTTCCAAATTGGGAAAAAATTACCCGCGACAAATGGGTCCTATCAGTAATAAAGAAAGGGTACAGACTAGAATTTATAAACAACCCTCCACCATTCAATGGTTTAAAAGAGACAAGAATAAATGCAAAAAACATCAATATTGTTCAAAAAGAAATAGATTCTTTACTTCAAAAAAGGGCTATAGTACCTGTACCTGCAAATCAAATGTACAACGGGTTCTACAGTACAATTTTTCTAGTCCAGAAAAAATCGGGGGGTGTAAGACCAGTGATAAATCTGAGACCTCTCAACAAGTATCTCCAGAAAACACATTTCAAGATGGATACCTTGACAACAGTTCTCAATCTTGTTCAAATAGGAGATCACGGTATATCCATAGATCTCCGCGATGCGTACTTGCACATCAAAATTCATGCAAAATTTCAAAAATATCTCCGGTTTTATGTTCAGGGCAAAGCTTATCAATTCACAACCCTGTGCTTTGGTCCAACATCAGCTCCCAGAGTGTTCAGCAAAATTATAGCAGCTGTCTCAGCTTACCTAAGACAGTGGTCGATCAGACTTGCGACTTATCTGGACGACTGGTTAGCTCTAAATCAAACTTATCGGGGACTGATTTTAGACCGACAGAGAATTTTGGAAACTTTATTAGATCTGGGATTCATAATCAATATCTCAAAATCAAATCTTATTCCAACACAAATATTGGAATACATCGGAGCAGTTTTTCATCTGCACCGAGGTCTTGTTTTTCCTACTCAAGAACGAGTAACTGCAATCAAGGTAGCAATCATGAGAATCAAAAACGAAACGTGCACAGCACTATCTTATCTTCATTTGCTGGGTCTGATTGCGTCATGCCTACAACTTATTCCAAATGCCAGGTTATTCATGAGGCCAATCCAATTACATTTACTCAGACATTGGCAAGCATCAACAGACAATTTGGAGAAAATAGTACCCTTTTCTCATACTGTGATATCTCAAATGAATTGGTGGTTAGTAAAAGCCAACATTCTAGCAGGCAAATCCTTTGTACCGAGAAAGACACAAATAACAGTCACCACAGATGCTTCCAAGAAGGGTTATGGAGCACACATGAATGGTCTGATATTTCAGGGCACGTGGAATCGAGCCCAGAGTTTGTTGCATATAAACTGTCTAGAGATGACAGCGGTAATCTTAGCTCTCAAACATTTCCTTCCACATCTGCGGGGAAAATCAGTGTTAGTCCGGTCAGACAATCAGTCAGTTATCCAGTATCTGAACAAACAAGGGGGTACAAGGTCAATTCAGTTGTTCAATCTCACTTGGGATCTTTGGAACATAGCAATAAAGAACAACATTTGGCTAACAGCAGCTCACATTGCGGGGAAGAGCAATTATTTAGCGGACAGCTTGAGTCGCAAAGTACTAATACAGACAGAATGGTCACTCAATACTCAGATAGTTCAGAACATATTTCACATTTGGGGAGAACCACTGATGGATTTATTTGCCAATCAGTGGAACAAAAAGACAACACTATTTTGCAGTTGGGCAAAACATCCCAAAGCATTTGCGAACGACGCTCTCTCAATACCCTGGGAGACTCTTTTCGCTTATGCATTTCCACCAATTCCATTGATTCCACAGGTCCTAAACCACATGAAGCAATATCAGTGCAAGATCATCCTCATAGCACCGCGATGGCCACGCAGGTTTTGGTACACCCAATTGCTGGACCTTCTAATAGACAGTCCGATAGCTCTTCCGATTCAGAAAGATCTGTTGTCTCAAAATCTTGTCTTACATCCAAATCCCAAAAGTCTAAATCTAACTGCATGGCTGTTATCGACAAACAGTTTCGAACAAAGGGATTTTCTTCGAAAACAAGAAAATTGTTATCAGAATCTTGGCGAACAGGTACAAAAAGGGACTATTCCGCAAAATTTAGAAGATTCAGTAGCTGGTGTAGTGAAAGGAAAATTGATCCGTATACAGTATCTTTAACTGATATGGCCGATTTTCTGGCTGATTTATATCATACTGGTTTACAATACAAAACCATTACAGGTTATAGGTCGATGCTCTCCTCAGTGTTACCATCCATTGACAATAAACCTGTAGGTCAACACCCAACCATCATTAGACTGTTAAAAGGGGTTTTCAATTTACGTCCACCTCAGTCCAAAATGGTTCCTGATTGGGATTTACCTATTGTTTTGAATGCTCTAAAACAGAGCCCCTTTGAACCACTATCAGAAGCAAGGTTGAAATTTGTGACCTTAAAAACTGTTTTTCTTATTGCAGTAACAACATTCAGACGCTGTGGTGACCTTCAATCTTTAACACTTGGAGAAGAGAATGTCCGAGTTCAAAATAGAGGAGTTTCTTTTGTTAGAAAAGGACTTAGTAAACAAGACAGACTGAACCATATTAGTCCAAATATATTTGTTCCTGCCTTCAAAGAGTCTAAGTTAGATCCCAAACGTGCAATTGCATTTTATCTAAAGAGTACAGAAAGGTACAGGAAAACGGTTGATGGTGATGTATTGAAACTGTTCTTATCATACATCAAACCTCATAAACCTGTTTCTAAACAAACTATTTCCAGATGGTTAGTGAAGACTATAAAATGGGCTTATCGAAGTCATAACAAAGATTTAAAGGTTAAAGGTCATTCCACACGTGCTATTGCTCCATCCTGGGCATTGTATAAAGGTGTTTCCTTGAAAAATATCATGGAAGCAGCCGATTGGACAAGGGAGTCCACATTCACTAGATTTTATTTGAAAAACATAAATGTTAACTTTTTAGAGTAATATGTGCTCTGAATTCGGCGAGTTGCTGAATTAGATTTGAGGTTTATACTGAATTTGTATATAGAGAATGCTACTAGTAGTAGCATATGTGAACTTTACCACACTTCTGCAAGCAGAGAAGTTTAAGTCTGTAAGAACAGAAATTGTACAGTGTATTGTCAGCAGAATATGGACTAAGATAAGGTAAGGATTTATGTTCCCACCCTTTATTTTTAGTTGCTTTGGAATCATCCAAATAGTATGTCAAGCAAGTATTAGTGATGAAATGAAATTGTAATTTTTGTATTCAAAAATAAATTTTATGAAATAATAATACTTGCTTGACATACGGTTAATTCCCACCCAGTTTATAAGGTGGCACTTCGTCGCCGAAAGGAACTGATGGATGGGATCATTTTACATATACACCGGTTCCGGTAGACTGGTTACATTCAATTTTAGACTGGTTTTGTGTTAATGAACCCAAAGTCTAAAATGAGGGCGAGTTGTAGAAAGTAACCGAAAGTATATCCAAATAGTATGTCAAGCAAGTATTATTATTTCATAAAATTTATTTTTGAATACAAAAATTACAATTTTATTACAAATGTCGAGTTTTTGCACACATTTCGGATTCATTTGTAAACAGAGTTTTGCAATATTGTTTATATTATTGTTTGTGTTTGTGATGAGAATGAGGTCCAACATTCAGCGATCGACACCACATGTATTTATACATTTGTATGGGACAAACGGACACAGGTTTCCAGAGTGTTTTTCCTTATAAAAAAGGTTTTCATCTCTGGTTTTTCCTGAGCGAGTCGATGCGCATTTCTTTTACGTCTGATTTATACTCATAAATATAGAGATACATCACGTGATATATTTTGGGCATGTTATATTACTTGTATTACTGTATATGCCAAGTTACAACATCGTAATTTCACATTACCTTACGTATACATACCATTCATGCTCTGCTTTTCGCATACTAGCTGACTGAATAAACGCAGTTCTGGCCAAGCAAATAGTGTTATTTGTTGTTATTTGATATTATTTGAGTGTAGCATAGACAAACATAAGATAAGTTGTCGCGTGGTCTGTTTCAATGCTCATTGTATACGCATAACTATGCTGTGCTACTAAGAAACACTTAAACGTATTAAACAGTGTCATGTGATACGTATATCCACCGACAAGTGCTTCCTTTTGAATACACGAGCATCAATAAATTTGTACAAAGCGACATTGTTATGTTCATGCCTTTTGTTTTGGTACAAATTTGCGCTCAAGTACGCCGGAGTACATCCGGTTCATCTCTCTCATTCAACCAGAACTACTCGTTAGTTTCCGTTCATGTTCGTGGCTCTCCGTTGATCTTCGGGTTTTGCATGTATAAAAACCTGCTCGCGGTCGGAGTTCAACCGGAATCACTTGTGAATTTCCGTGGGATTTAGGCATTTCATTGTTGTATGAGTTATCGATGGCCCGGAATGAGAATGTCAATATTTTGAGAAAACAAGAATAAAACAAGTTGTTTCATTTGAACAACATGACAAGTAACGATTTTCATTAGAATAGGCTCATAAGAAGCGCCTGGTGTGGTTAATCGAAAAAAAAGTTTCAGTCGTTTAAGGTCGTAAGTACTAGTAGTAGTTACGACCTTCTCATTCTAAGCCAGCGTTATAATAAACGAGAATGACTTAGTACAAAGACAAGCTAAGTGGTCATGCGGGGGCACCTGGTAATGTAAGAATACCTACTACAATTCGTTGGCTTAGAATGACAAGGCTGAAGAACAAAATCAATATTTTTAGAAAACAAGAAAAAAACTGTTTTAAAATTACTCTTTACTTATGGTAAAACAAACTATTTAAACATCATTTTGATCATCATAACAAGTTCCGATTTTCATAAAAAAAGGCTCGTAAGAAGCGACTTATGGTGCATGTGTAACAGTATTATATTGTCGTCCGAATACTATGTAAAATAAATATAGGAAAACCACCAATAAACGTAATCATATTAAGACATTATACTCACTGTTGCTTAACTTACTGTACAGCGTATAGTAGTTACGGCTTTCTCATTCCAAGCCAGCGAATAGTTGATATCCGGAACTCTGTGCAAGGTGGTTTTCTCCTTAATTTACATGTAGGTACGAACAAATCTGGCCTAGTTAGTCGAGTTTTGTATTCATATGCAAATACAAGTGACCCCAACTCTATTGTCCAGATATGAATATTCAAGCATCCCAAGGATTATAACGGTAAAAATCTATATTTCTAATTCTCGTACCTACAACCAAGGACTTTATAATAAGTGTCGAAGCCCCCGGCTACTTCAAACCAAAACAAAGAGAAGTAAAATAATCAAAACATCTATTTTTGGTTGTTTTAGTGATAGAGTTTAATTTTCCATAATATATGACAAACACAATATTAGCTTATGCGGCTCAATTATGCTAACATATTTTAGCATAACAGAAGAACTGTTCACGTATTCGTCATCCTTAACCAACAGACACGTCCACCACACTGTATAAGGTTTGCAATAGCTGAAAAAAAATGTTATAAATAGTATAGGGCACAAACCAAAGCCACACAGTAACGGTGGTAGCGCCTAGCCAGCGCAAGAGACAGACGACATGGTAATAATAATAATAATATTAATAATGATAATCATAATCATAATCATAAATATATAAATAATAATAATAATAAAGACTTTTTTAACGAGGAAGAACGAACCATATCGATATCCCCAAAATGATGCTTCAATCAAGCCTATATACTCACTCTGCAATCATTGACACACTGTGGACATTGAATTTTGTGCCTAATTAGCCATGAATTTATGTAATTATAAATGATAACTACACCGAAGTGAAGCACGGGGCGACTTTTTTACAGCCGCCAAACAGCACTTAACATGCCCCAGAGAGGGATATGTTCAGTATCGACAGAAGGAGAAGAACTGCTGTAGTGATAAATGAATAGAAGGGCACAAACCAAAGCCACACAGCTACGACGGCAGCGCCTAGCCACCTTCGCAAGAATGGTGGAATAATTTTGTAATTTTGTAATGAGTTTGTATTCATTATCAATGATAAATTTATACAATTTGTATGTGCTCTCAAGAAGTTAACTGCGTTCGTGTAATAAAACGTAAAAACGACAAAACTTACATTTGTGTAGTATGTCTCAAATTCTGCTGTGGTTACTTTTTTGTCGTCTGAAAAGAAGAGTAAAACATTTTATATACTAGTTTCAAGCTACCATTGGACCCTATTCACCCGTCCGTCTGTTAGTTCCGCTTGTCCATGCACAAAAATGTCATGCGATCAATAGCTATTGCAATACTTTTTAATTCCACTTATAAATAAGCGCTTCTAAGAGTAAGATAAGTTATGACCCCTTCTTCTATGCCGAGGCATGGATCGTGATTATGTTAGTAGTGTGCAGGATAAGTAATCCGTCAATCAGGGTTTGATTCCCGGTCATTTGACAACAATAAAAGAAAATTACCAATAAAAAATTTCAGACAATTTTGAGAAATGGTTTAGAGCATTGTGTAACACTAGGGGCCTTGATCATCAACATTGACTGACACACAGACTTAGACTTAAAATTGACAACAATTATAAGCACTGCCATTTCTTTGCAATTAGGTGTAACCATACAAAATGTTATCTGAGCATTGCTGTTACCCACTGAACATGTATACCCTTTTATATCAAAATCGGTACGTCTATAACAACATAAGAGCGAATAGAACATTTGGCAATATAAAGTCTAAGTCTGAGTATTAGACTTAATCTACAGCGTTGGTGAAAAAGCTGCCAGGATATAATTTTGTTTCAACTTACGGTCGGCGTCCATTAGCCCGAACTGTGAAGCAACTTTGTCCACTGTCAAACAATTGCTGTCATTTTTGTCAAAGTACTTATAAATCTTGGTAGCAATTTCCGGTGTTCCTGCCGAGAATCCCTTATATTCGTCAAGAGTCATACAACCGTCATCTGAAATATTGAATTATCGAGATTACAACTCCGGCTTTAGCTTCTAATTGTTCTGTACGTTTTTGATCTTGTTTACCTTTTTCAACTCTTTATTTACACCCAAATTAATGCAACGTGTACTCATAGCTCAATTGATGATATTTTTGTTATTTATTAAACTGGAAGTCAATCCAGGGAGAAGAATTCAATAAGACAAAGTGTCTTTCATTCGAATCCCTTTTTCCTTATGTTTCTGTTATTTTATACTGTAAATTGAATGCATATTGTTATATATTTGGGAAAAATAAATATGTTTAAACTAACTCCGGCTAGATCCTCGTTCGTGGCCCAGTAGTCCACTGGTTGGTGTGGTAAATAATTTGAAAACCGTCGATCAAAGGTTAGATTTCTGTTAGCGAGGTATCAAACTATATACATATATTCTATTAACGGCAATGGCATAAGTGTGAAACAGAAGTACCGCTACAATCACGGCCAATATGCAATAAGTTACTTTTTGTTGAACTTAAAGTTTTATTATCTTAATTAAAACCACTTTTACTTTCCCTTTTTTATCAACATTGTCTGTATGACAAATTCTTTCAATACTGCGATAAATGTCTCGTGAAACAAATCTTTGAAACAGACTATACAAAAACTATTTCACCTGCGCAGAATTAGCCGAAACAATTTATGTCATGAAAACCGGCAGCCATCTTGTTTTGTGATGACATTTGACCTAGTTTTGAATTGTTTACATTTGACAATGAAGGTTGTTTCTATCCAAACAGCACCATAGTTTATTAAAAAAAAAATTCAATGTAGAAAGCAAATACCCGTTATGTGCGCAGAATTACCCGACAGCACTGTACCAATTTACACCTTGTTGGAGTGGAGCGTGTGGCTTTTTTCTTGCTCAGAGAAATTAAACAGTGGGCATTGAACACAGTACCTCTTGTTCCAGAAGCGTGCACCTTACCTCTAGACCACCTCTAGACCACCGTTTCCAATCTGACTTGTGAGTTTTATCTTACTTACTATCAGTGTCGGCTACAATGATCAGTGTATCAAATTCATTGGCCTCAATAAAACCATCATTGTCTGAATCAACGTTCTTGAAACTTTCATCTATGATTTTGTCCAGGGCTGGACCGCTCGGAACATGTGGTGTTCTGTAATGACAAATGAAAAACAATACATATATTTTGGTATAAACTATAATATACTTTTATTGTATGTAATAGTGTTTTAATGGTCGAGTTGATAGCAATATTGACTGCGGATGAAGAGGGTCCTTGGCCCGGGATTATAACCAATACTTACACTCTGCACTCAGTATTCACACTCAGGATTGGGGAATTCTCAAATTAAGTGGATCACAAAAAATACTCAGCTCTCTGCACTCTGATTTTACTCACATTTCTTGAGATAAGAGTGCAACGTGTCGAGTGATAAGTATTGGTTATAATATCGGGCCCTGCTTTGATTCTAAGCCAGTGACACAAAGTCATTTGTGAAACGCTTTTCATTGCTTCTCATCCAATTGGAGCAAATCTGATAGGTAACCCAGATGAAGTCGGACGAGTTTCAGGTTAACGAACCTATGAACATATTCTGAAATAGCTAGGATTCCTGGTATCATGCTTATTGCATGTCTCTTCCGGTCAAAAGTTGTCACTAGCCGATTTGGTAGTTTTAAGGATACTTTGAGAATATATCATGAGTACATGAACATCATTTAAACCCATTTTATTGTTGCCACACGACGGACGTACGACGGGTCTACGATGCGAATTTTTGGAGAGAGAAAAAAACCTACGATAATTGAGAAAAGGAGGCTTACTTACCCTGGCTTGCCTGTCGTAGTCGCTGCATACCTTAAAATATAAAATTCCATGAATTTATCATTAAAGAATAGGTCCCACTAAGTTTCTTTGGGAGGCATCGTGAAAAGAGATTTCACAAATTTTCTAATGTCCTCCCCGAAGCTTTACAAAGACAACGATGATCCTGTTCCCGATGCCTTCCGATGCTTATTTATAAAATCGGGAGTACATCGCTGAGGCAAAAATGCTCAGTGGGACCTTGGCTTAAGTTACCAAGATAGAATGTTGTGTCCAAAAACCAGTCATGTCACATACAGGATTGTGTAGTTTAGATACATACATTGTATACTCTATGTTAGCACCTATTTTAGCCATGGTTAACTGTATCAATGATACACAAATGAAAAGAAAGAAAATATTTCAACATTGGTTTATTTTATTTCAAGTGTACACGCGCCGTTAACTGCTCCACTGTTGTAACAACGCATATAGTAAATAATCTGGTTTCTCTCGACTTTCTTCGTATTTTATAGTAACAAAGGCAGACAACTCGATAAATATAGGTCATAGGGTTATCAGTAAGCCTTGTTAGTATGGACTCCTCCTGTGGTGGTGACAATGCTAAGTTTCAAGTGAACACCTTTCATAGTACATGTATAAATTTGAGAAAATGACTCAGACAATAAAGTTAAGTAACTCAGACGCTGACACAGACGCACACGATCCCGTCAGCACAATACATGTAGATCAAAATTTTTCTTCGAAAAGACGAGCAAATAAAAATGTATGTCAGTTATAATTCACTTACCCATTTCCCACCAGAGCCAGTATCACAAACACACACACGTACATCATAGTTATGCTGAAAATATCAAACAACAATAATTATTTCTATGGAGGACATTCATAATAAATTGTAGAGATCGATGCTTATTAAAACCACCTGTTCCTAGCTTAAATTACATAAAACGATGACTACACAGTATTATGCCGACACTGAACTAAACAATGCAATAACTACTTTACGACTGTGCCGAAGCGGCAAGAACAATTTCTGTCAATGTAGAACTACTAGACTTTTGATATCGCTGAAACCGCCGCGATAGAACATTGAGTTTGACATTTTCAAATTGACCTCATTTTAATTAAACAAATAACGTATTTTGTTGGAAAGAAACATTACTAACATAATCATTATTTGATTACAATATTTTATGATTATCGGAAAAATCAGAATCACTCAAAATAATGAAAATACTACTAATAATATATTAGACGAATTAAAAAGAAAACACATCACTTACCGGCGAACGTGGTAGAACAGAACTATACTATATATGTGAGTGATAATTCTTGTTTAAGGTAGGCGACACCTAGATTGAAAGTCTACCCTTCTAAGAGTTCACGAACCCTGGCTTTGTAATAAAACGAATTTAGATGTTGAGCACGACGATTGTGAACGACCACCCACTTGTCCCTACCCTTTAAGATTATAATATATAACTATTAGGGTTAAAACTCAACAAGAGTTATTTCTAAACCCGAAACAAGTTATAATGAGTGGAGTTCATCAGGAAAGACAACGCTGTAAAGTAAGTCAAATAATAGCGTAGTCATTACCTTAACCATTCTAACATACCAGCGTTTCTATGTCCCAGATTGGACATATTTACTGATAACGTTACGTGTATATTTAGCTCTACATTATTTTGCTCACTGACCTTGGTTAACCGTTCACCGCAGACAATTTCAAAGTATGGATAATGTCAAAAATCATGTCGCCATTAAACTGTTGGAATTAAAGTAAAAGTGAGGTTAAAAGCGTTATGTAGCGCTTTCCAAGGGAGGTAATTTATGCCTACAGTATTTAACTGAACTGGAGGTAACTAAATGAACGACCGGTGATATCAATAATTTGACGCAGTAGTCTCCCTTAGCATAATACGAGCATGTATCACCATACACGTTAACAATCACAATTAGCCTGGGATTCACTGCGATCGATTCCTGGGTCCTTATTCACCAACGTTATAAGTCTAAAACTCAGACTTAGACTTTATATTGCCAAAAGTTCTATTCGCTCTCGTGTTGTCAATAGTTTATCGATGTTGATATTAATCGGTATACAGATTCCTTGAGTAACAACAAATAATCAGTTAAAATTTCGCATGGTTAAGTCTAATTATAAAGAAATGACAGTGATTATAAATGTTGTCAATTTTAAGTCCAAGTCTGAGTTTTAGACTTAAAACATGGGTGAATAAGGCCCCTGTGTCAATGTTGAGACACACACAATGACAGGAACCAGTCTGTGTTATCATTGTTCCCTTATTAGTCTCCCTTAATACCGTAAAAATACATGTATAAATATAACAGATACCTCCCTTTAAAATCAAGGGGGTGAACTCTATAACACAAGTGTACAGTCCCTGCTGACTCACGAGACACGAAACTTAACTTAAAGAGGCATTCCTATAACCAGCATATTTTTCTCTACTTTCTTATTTAATGATGTACAAAGCACTAACAAATATCATAATTTGTCAGAAGAACGTGTGCGCAAATATGTCTATATAAGGTCAAAAATATGATCAACTAACCAATAATAATTTATCGATTCCAACGATTAATTATTGTGTAGTCAAAGGGAAACAACTCGTGACTATTTTGACTCGTTACGGAAATATCTTTTCATTTTTCTCGGTAACTGGTGGGAGCTTTTTGTCGAAGATTTGGGTAGTTTAAGCAATAATGCTTGCCATTTAATGTATAATATTCGTGAATCGATTTTAACGATCAAAGTTATAGGGAACGCCTCTAATAAAGTCGGTAGAAGTAACTTTTCCTAGAATTCAAGATGGATACGTCAGCATGTAATACAATGGAAGATTAAGGTACAGGGAACCATATTAGTGGCATCAGTACAAGACTAACGTATGTGTAAACGGTCTTTTAGGATTTTTAAATGCGTTAAATCACAATTTATTTTCATATTTGCGGGAATATGGCCTTGTAACTCATGTCAGCAGATTAGATGTGGTAATTGGATGCCCTTTACCAAGTATCACATATTTACGCGACGTGTCCATAATACGTCATATCCGTTTCCTTTGCTCCTTTATTCAATTACCCCCGTTCAATTAATTGTAGAAAACATGGGTTACCGTGGAAAGCGTTACGTAGCGCTTTTCTTAGGCAGCAAACCCTTGACGACCACTCGGCTTTTTTTAATCTGACAGGACTGGTATCTAGTCATTATGAAACAAAATATCTTAATGATAAGAACATGTTCTGGTGGTCATAATATATAACGAGTGGACTAGAGTTGACCTTTAACACCCATCCACATCCCGTGCCAATGTTTAAAACCGACATTCACCGTATCGAAATTAGAGATTCAAATCCGTTTTCGGAGTTCTGTTGTTCGACAATGTACGAGATATTCCGAATATGTCAAGGGGGGGTAGTAGACTGGTTCCCGTTCTGTCGTACTTTGAGACGAGAGTTCAAAACGGATCGCGGTACCAGTCTAAAGGGGTAGCTGCATAATAATTATAGCGTATAGTGCAACCAGGTACAAAAATCGCGCTTATTTTTGCACAAATGTAAAAATGTTGGTAAAAAGACTTGCATGGACACATTTTACGAGCTCGCTTGCTTTGTTTCTCTGATTCTCGCATGTCGACTGATTTGATACTGTACACGTAATTAAAACGAAGCGTAATTAAAGCCACCTCGTACAAATAATGAGACGATCAATATAGTCCACGTGATAGCGGCTTGCATTGTAATAAGATTTGATGACACGAACCACTGGTGGATAATTAATATACCTGAACACACTGGATACTTTCAGGTGAGCATGGCCTCATTGCCTACGCAAAGCGCTCGGTAGCGCTTTCATTCAGTAACATCCTGTTCTATTAAATATGGAAGGCGTGGATTACCTCTCGTGGAAAGCGCTGTGTAGCACTTTGCTAAGGCAACGGGCACCTGGAAACTAGCAGTGCTCTGTACATCGCAACTCAGCAGTAATAATAGTCTGGTTCCCTGTCCTAAATCTTACAGTGGTTTAGGTCAGGCAGCAACCAATAATCGATAACTACAGTGGTCAAATCAAAATGGCGGACGTACGTTAGTTTATATAGGCAATTTTACAATATCCCCTAAAGTGTATGTTATGTATGTGTCATTTTGATGTGACTTTGCATAGTAATAGAAAAAATAATGGTCTTTGCAATGATAGAAGTTTATTCGCTACAACAGCAATAATATCTACAAAATAACGTTTATAAAATGATTAAAACATTTTTGTAGCAGGGTTTTAATAGTCCATTAATTTACGAGTTTTCAAGTGTCCAAGTTAGCACAATCGGTAGATCCACGGACTTGTAATCTAGGGATCCTTGGTTCGATCCCTGTATAGGCCGGTTGTTGTTTTCCTTTTTTAATATTTTGCTTAAATTGTGTAATACAAAAACTTTATTTTCTTATCATGTTCCTTATTCAAGTATAAACTGACAGCGAATTACGTTACATATAAAAAATAATAATAATAAAAATAATGACAATACTGGTATCGAACCTCCATCATCAATGTTACTGGTTTGACGCTTTACCAACTGAGCTAAAAGCGCGACTCGTGAGCCCATATAGCGCTACCACAATTGAAAAAAATGAAAATAGCCCGAAAACACTTCTGAAAACTATTTTTAACCTGCAGAACCTGTTCAACGGACATATTAATAACATTTTTAAGACCTTTATTGTATTTTGTATACATTTTCCAACCAGAAATAATTATTTAAATTGGGTTCGAGCCCCTGGTTGAACCATCCAAGTAGACCGGGGTATACATAGGTACTGTTATACAAATTCCAGTTGAGGTAGACCATCAAGAGACCCCTATCTTGCATTCGGACATCAATTTAGTATAGAAAAGAGTAGAAACAGGTGCATTTAGGTGGCTTTGAGTCCCGGTGCTGCCCAAAACATAGTGTGCCACCCTCAGGAGACCGGATATACAGACATACATAATGCTTATACCAGTCAGATAAACCATCACCATGTAGCCAGGTGTAAAGGGTTTAATAACTAAAAGGAGAGAAAAATGTGCAAGCAGACCCAGGTTCGAACTCGGGACCCTTGGTCTACAGGGCGAATGCTCTTCCGACTGAGCTAACCGGCTTCTTACACAAGTTCCTCCCCTGTTAGTTATTAAATCCTATACATGTACCTGGCTACAACCAGACCCCTATCAAAGCAACCAGACCCCTATCTTTAGGCTGGAAGAGATACCAGGCATTGAAAGTAGTCATAAAACAATACAAAATAGTTGCATTTATGCTGGTTCGAGCCCCCGTACAGACAAATGCAGGCTGTGTGACCCTCGGAAGACCAGATATGCAAACATATCAATATTCGTCAAACAAACAAATCACCAGACCTCTATCTTGAGGCTGAAAGAATTAACATCTTACATTCATCATTCAGTGGCGCTGATGGGGATCGAACCAGACACCTCTTGATCCAAACGAGTGTGCCCTACCTCTTACTCACTACATGGCTTACAGTATACAGTGGTGAAAATCATTTGATAAATGTTATTGGTTGGTGAAAATCAATTTTTTACTTATAAAATAAACTTAGAAGACCTTTATTCCATGTTTCATGATAAATTGCCACAAAAATTAAAAAAATTCAGACATCATACTATACTCCTTCGCAACTGGGACTTCCACCAGGATTCGAACCTGGAACTTTCACTTTGATAGCGAAGATGATTACCATTACACCATGGAAGTGTGGTCCCTTTGTTGACAGAAGGATAATAGTCTGATTTCTCATAAAACAAATTCTAAAGTTCGGGACCTTTTTGGAATTTTCTGGTGCAACTTGGAATAAATTCTTTAGGTTAAAAACAGCCTTGAAACTCGATAACTAAATTTACTGAATGCTGGCATCTGTCATTGTTCTTTGACGACATTAATTTCACTTATGCACTACATGCTGACCCACTGTCATTGTTCTTTGACGACATCAATTTCACTGTCATTGTTCTTTGACGACATTAATTTCACTTATGCACTAAATGCTGACCCACTGTCATTGTTCTTTGACGACATCAATTTCACTGTCATTGTTCTTTGACGACATTAATTTCACTTATGAATGCACTAAATGCTGGCACTAAATGCTGACCTCTGTCATTGTTCTTTGACGACATCAATTTCACTGTCATTGTTCTTTGACAACATTAATTTCACTGTCATTGTTCTTTGGCGACATTAATTTCACTGTCATTGTTCTTTGACGACATTAATTTCACTTATGCACTAAATGCTGGCACTAAATGCTGACCACTGTCATTGTTCATTTGACGACATTAATTTCACTTATGCACTACATGCTGACCACTGTCATTGTTCTTTGACGACATTAATTTCACTGTCATTGTTCTTTGACGACATTAATTTCACTGTAATTGTTCTTTGACGACATTAATTTCACTGTCATTGTTCTTTGACGACATTAATTCACTTATGCACTAAATGCTGGCACTAAATGCTGATCCACTGTCATTGTTCTTTTGAGCACATTAATTTCACTTATGCACTAAATGCTGGCACTAAATGCTGACCACTGTCACAAAATCATGACAACTGCTAACAAAATTTTTTTAGTGCTGCATGATTACAGTCATTGGTTAAATTTTGGCTTTCGACCATAGCCTTTTTGCTTCATTCCCTCCTTCCAGTCCTCAAATGAAATGTGGGATGAAGCAACACAGAACCAATTCATGAAATATTGAACATGAGATGGGGGAATTCTCTCGTGTCCACACAATTTACAGATCGGAATTTTCGTTCTTGTATATTTTCGTTTTGTAATTCCATATTTTTCCATCTCAAGTTTTCGCTTCCTAGTCCACTGCGTTGTGTATGGAATGTGTGTCGACATCTGCAGAGGCTCAATAGGAATGTTCTCAAGATGGCCGGTTGTCTGTTCATCAAGCACAGCAGGACTGGACTGACGGGCAGGAATATGGTCGATGCTGTAAGAAGTGGACATTGGAGGGCTAGACATTGGGGTAAAATCTGGAAAAATTGGCTGTGAGGTAGTTATGGTCTGAGTAGACAATGGGACAGCAGTAAACATAGGGGCATCTGACTCGGGCTCATTATCCAGAAAAGTCATCTGAATAGACACAGGAACAGCAGTAAACATAGGGGAATCTGACATAGTTTCACTACCCTGACAAGTCGACTTAGTTGTAGTACGGACAGGAGTCGACTTGGACTGTGGTACGGAAATTGACTTGGGCTCACTAACCCGACAAGTCGACTTAGTTGTAGTACGGACAGGAGTCGACTTGGACTGTGGTACGGAAATTGACTTGGGCTCACTAACCCGACAAGTCGACTTAGTTGAAGTACGGACAGGAGTCGACTTGGACTGTGGTACGGAAATTGACTTGGGCTCACTAACCCGACAAGTCGACTTAGTTGAAGTATGGACCGGAGTCGACTTGGACTGTGGTACGGAAATTGACTTGGGCTCACTAACCCGACAAGTCGACTTAGTTGAAGTACGGACAGGAGTCGACTTAGACTGTGGTACAGTTAAGGGGGGAGTTGATCTGGGTGAAGTAACGGGACAAGCTGACTTTGGTGCAATATTACAGAATGCCGGCTGTGCTGAAGAAGTTTGTGTGGCACTCACTTGTCGTCTTTGTCCTTTAAACCTTGCCGTACCAGCTGTGTTTGCAGGACAATGGAACACATGTTGTTCTCCTATCCCAGATGAAAGTTGGGCTGGTTTGTCCAGAGCTTCTGGAACACCTTGACTGGTTGCTGGTGGTGGCTTTTCAAATCGTATACCTTGCATCACTACAAGCTTATCTTGGTCTTTCCCATGCTTTGTGTGCCTATAAAAAAACCCGGAAACAGTGTTAAGTATATATACCAGGGTATGTGAAATTGACAGTATCAAGGGGGCTCATTTTACTCAATACTGGTCGTAAATAATATCTAAATAAGCTGAAACATTGGTCATTATGGGTCTCGTGCATTCCTACATTTACTTAATATGTGTATATAAGTCAGTATACTGGTGCTAAATGTTATAAATCTGAGACATACACTAGTACATCTGTATATGGATATATATAGAGACTGAACACACACTTATTTTCAATGTTTCTACTGTGTATATACAAAAACTATATTTTAGGGGTGTATCCAAGCTGTTCATTAAAAAAATGTCATTAAATACCATGGCGACACAGTGATCGTGTTATCAACACTCTGAATTACGAATCCAGAAGTTGTTATTTCGCATCTTGGCCGGTACTGAAAATTTCATTTTCCCATCAAATTTGAGATAAAGGCACATTAAGAAATCACAGACTTTTCCCAACTATGTCATGAACCATATTTCATGTGTTCACCAGAAAGTATTCATCTAGAGCCGATAAAACAAGTTGAATAACCTTGTTCCCAATAACAAAATGAGTAGGTAGAAATAAAAGAATTACCATTGTACCAAGGTGCCTCTGCTAATTTCTGGCAGTTGAATATTCGTTTCAGCCATTAGCCATCCATTCCGCAGTACAAGCTGACGAATGTTATAGTATGCTATGGTGACATCGTCGTATCTGGTCCTCTTTTTAGGAAATGAGGACAATAGCTGGAGAAAAATGGCCTCTGTGTATCTGTTAGCATTTGGCCAGCTCGCGGGTACAGCACCAGGTCCACCACGCATGCACCTGGAAAACAACAACATGTTCTCTTTTCATATAAGTAAGTATGTAATACATGTTCAGTTAGGATGTGAAACCTCATTCTTTGGAATGGAGACCCTCAACAAATAAGTAGCCACTCAGATCACCAGGTCTCATCCTCAAGAATGTAGACCCTCAACAAGTAAGTAAGTTTATCATCTGGTCTGCTGATAGTTTCAATAGGTGATCTGTTTAAGAAAAGTCTATTCAGCATTTGTTATCCTGTTGATATTGCTGGCAGTTACTGAATTAATGTTGTAAAGTGATGGCAATTTTGATTGCCTAAGATGTCCAATTGCGCTTGATGTCTTTTTTCTGCTGTCTGGTTTTGTGCTATGAACTTGCTTTGTTTCAATTATATCAATTTGACCAAGAACTGTGGTTAAGATAGTTAACTACATCAAAACATCATGAAATAGCTTATTACCTTTCTGTACTTTCAACTCCTGGAACCACATTCCGCACACTCTTTTTGGCTTTAAATCGACCTCTAGCTTCCCTTGAAAACCTTTCTTCAAACTCAGTAGGTTTCTTGTCGTGATCATGAAGATCATTCCAGAGCTTTATCACATATGCCACTTGAGTATTGGTGAGGTAAGTAAGATCACGGAGACTGATTAGAAATGTTGCTAGTTCTTGAACCTTACCATACCCTGCAATATTGTCTGGGCCAACAGAATCCTGAAATTATAGTTAGAAAGTATATGAAATAAATATAATTTATTTACTATATGCCTTAAGTGCCCATTGAAAGTTTTATAACATGTGTGACATCATGGTTGTTGATCTGTGAAGTTTGAAAAAAATCATAAAGGTTTGTGAGGAGTTCAACACACAAGATTATTGTTACATACAGACAGACAGCACCAATATTATTTGCCCCTCACTTATTACAATTAGAAATACAAAATAATCTGAGGGTAACACTGAAAAAGAATATTAATTAAGATTCAGAGTCAATGAAATAAAAAATTAATAATTAAAGCCCTCAACAGATGAGAGGTCGTATGTTGGCAGCAATCAAAATACACTAATTGATATGCAGGATGTTCTCATCTATGTTATGTAGACATATTAAGTTGTTTTTAACAGCTTAAAAGGACTTGTTTCACCCTTTTTAATATTGAAGAATGTACAGAATTAACATTAGAATTTAACAGAAGCAGTTTACAGTCCTCTTCCAATAACACAGGTATTCTTCCCTTTTCTGTCTTAGGTATCTAGCAACCCACCTTAAATACTACAAAGCCAACCTTCTGTCTGTATTTCACTGTACACCGGAACATGTTTGTTATTTTCAAGAATCTTACCTCATTGTCTGCTTCACTATCAGGAGCAACATCGGGAGTTTCACCAGAAGCATCACTGTCAGGAGCAACATCAGGAGTTTCACCAGGAGCATCACTGTCAGGAGCAACATCAGGAGTTTCACCAGGAGCATCACTGTCAGGAGCAACATCAGGAGTTTCACCAGGAGCATCACTGTCAGGAGCAACATCGGGAGTTTCACCAGGAGCATCACTGTCAGGAGCAACATCAGGAGTTTCACCAGGAGCATCACTGTCAGGAGCAACATCAGGAGTTTCACCAGGAGACCTGGGCAGCTAAAAAAGCAATGTCCAATTAACAATTTTATGGTACATTATTCAATGAACTGTAGTTTCTATAAAGGTAGAATTCTAGTCATTTATTTCTAAAGGTTTAAAATGCAAATCATGTGTTTTGTTTCATGACATGGTATGATTGATATGCTGAAAGTACACTTATATATGTATCGCTAAAGCAAACGAGTGCTTACAGTGAGTCACTGAAAGCTCAGGTCTCTTGCTTACATGTAGCAAAAGCTAATCCCACAGCAAATACATTTCGGCATTTGGAAAAATGTACAAAATATGTTGAAAATATGTAATACAGAAATGTCCTAAAACTTACAGTGTCTCTCATCATCGCCTGGTAGTCTTCATCAGTTGGAATTGAGACGAATTTAGTGAATGAAGGTGGACGGGGCTGTTCAGGTTTTTCTGGCACTGGTTGTCGAAAGGTTGTTTCCAAGACAGTATCAGTGGATTCCTTCAAACCTACATTGGAGACGGTGAGGTCATCCATAATAAGAGTCTGTTCCAGCAACTCATCATCATCTCCAGTCCCAATGTTGTCATTATCTGATTCTAGATTTTCTATAACTTTTATATAATCATCTAGAACCATTCCAGTCTGACTATATAGGTACTCTATGCCGATAAGCTCGCCTGAAGAAGATATTATACTTCTGTAAATTGTGCAATGTGCATTTTTACGAAAAACCTGCTATAAGTAATAACAAACATAAAAAACATAGATGTAACATGTGCATAGAATAGTGACAATGGCACTTTAAAACAAGTTCATGTTAAGAGAAGGCAGTTGGAATAAACTATTGTCAATTTTAGTTTTTACATCAAGTTTCTGGATTGAGACCTTGGGTAGCTTGTGGGTGGTATAGATGTATGGTGCACGCTTTTGAATCCATAGGTCAAAGGTTCTATTCCCACCTGCACAACTGCTAAATGTCTCTGACCACTATGTGAATTCTTGTTGGCAGCATACAAATCAGAGAAAAATAGTCTCCACAAAGAGACACCAAAATCCCACCTTTCTTTAGAAGCTCAAAGACCAGAGGAAGGCATAAGGTGGCTGAACAGCAGCTGTATCGCTGAAAGAGACCATAGGAAATGGGTAGCCTGACTTAAATCTTGGTAACAGAGGTAATGTATGTACCTGTGTACTTCCTTGGCTCTTTGTAAGTAGGGACAATCTTCCTCTTCAGCACCTTAAGACCCATTTCATTAGCGGTATGGTTCAGGAGGCCACTGTAGGAATGGTGTTGAGCTACTTCTGAGGTGGCTTTCACTTCTCGATCATGGTTCCATCTATTCAGGCCATCCACAACATATGCCTGACACAGGACATCACTAGCTAGGGTACCTGTAAAGATATTGTTGTACAATATATCAATGAATTGGCACTGAAATATTGATGATCTGTCCTAAGTTGTAAATGTTCGATATAAAGGTCATCAAATAAGCCTCCTCTTGAACTGTATCCAAATACTAACAAGATATGTTGTAAACCTACTGACCACAAAAAACAGTTATCTACTGTACAATATACTGTATTTAATTTGTCTATATTTATAAATCTGGTTATCTGTTTTCAAAAAAGTGGAGATGTAATACCAACAATATTGTAAATGTACAATAATGATCTATTTGCTGGTTGAAATAAATATGTAGATATTCATGCAGAAAGTTTAGGATCAAGTCTATATCTCTATACTATACATTTGTAAGTTGTACCTTAAAATGCATCAGAATCATGTGTATTACCTGGGATAAATCTGTTGAGATGAAGATGAAAGCTCTCTAATGATGTGGAGCCACGAGCGCATCTGAAGTTAGGAAGATCAACACCTCCTTTCCTGGATGAACCAATTTTTGTATACAGAGAAACATCTGGGGGATCCTGTAAGCAGGGGATGTGCTTCTTCTGTGCCTCCCATATACCTGGCATCCTTTTGTGACAGATCAAAGGAACACCAAGAGTATTTCGGCCCTTGGCACCACTGAAGGTTTCAATAAGTTGGCCCATCAACTTGGTCGTCTCAGCTGCACCTCTGGTTGTTCGGCGGCAGTGTAATGCAAGTTCATACCGGCTGAGATTTTTCATGACTTCAGCATCTGACACAATGCTTATATGTTGGCCAGCCAATTCATTCCTTTTGGACTCAATGAGACGACTGAGGTCCTGCTCATCCCAGTGAAAGATACAGTTGCTCAGTAAGCCCATAAACGAAGAATATAACTGATGGGACTCTGTAGTAACGCCTACGGCAATCCGCCTCATGAAATGCCAGATATCTAAGCGGATGACGGTGTTCCAGGTTGATGCATGAAGAACTTGGTGCAGTGGGGAAGATCCACAGCAGTCCCTATCCAGGTAGATAATCTCTGGACAAGGGACCTGTGCTGCTCCATACCTCTGGATGATACCCACCAACATAGGGGTGAGACCATGGCCTTCTCCTGATGTCATGACTGATGTCAGAATCTGACCATGTTCATTCCCTACATTGGTGCACCAAAGAGCGGTGTCCTTGGGACGTCCAGCCAATTTCTTTGTAATCTTCTTGGTGGAGTCAATCTTCAGAACGTTACCGAACACTGATGTTATATTAGCCTTCATTACATCTAGTCGTTGCAAAACATCCTGAATAAATATTTGCATGAACCAACGACGCTTGGGAAGAATAACTCGATCTGGTGGTTCAGCAAATATTGGTCTGATCAGTAAGTTGGCGTCAGCTGCATTGGAAAAATAACGGCAGTCAGTGAGGTACTGGATAACATTCTGCAGCCACTTTTCACCATGCTCCTCCTCAATTTTCTTCTGTATCTGACTGCAGCTGTTACCCAGACCTCTATTCCGCAACAGACGAACGACCTTGATATCACAGGCTAATCTTGCAGTGAGGATACATGGAAACTGCACTCGGTGGCCAATATCCAGTTGTGCAAGAATTGCATGGCTCCAGCTCACAAGTCTGCGCTTACACTTCATGCACTCAAGGTTGTCACACGCCATGTTGTAGTATCCATCAACGTCTGTGACCTGACGCACCTTTTGGTTAATCCCAGCTGAAGCCAGTTCTTGCTTAACACAGTCTGGTTGTGGACAATATAAAGTGACTTTCCACTGTTTCCGTGGCATCCAGAGGAACAAGGGTCTGGCAAAATACCTGTCCACTCCAGGTACACTATTCACTGCTAGAGATGGCTGGGGGGGATACCACCACAACTTGTTAACATGTTCTGGAACAAGTTCCGCCTTCCCTTTCTGGTTCCAACGGAACAAGGTATCCGCTATCCATTGCTTGTCTACTTTTGGTAGCGTTGTCTTCCATCTGGCAGGGAGACAAAGTTCTGGAAAAAACAAATCAGTTAAAGTAATAAATGTCATATCTCATATTATCACTCCAGTATTTGATACGTTGGGCTGTGCTACTTAGCTAAATTTACAGCTAATATCTTGACTGTATTTATTTACCTGATGTATGGTTTTATATTTAGCAGCTAGTGAACAAGACCTTTTTGTGAAACATGTATGGCCCACAACAGTATAAATTATAATAGTCTGAAATTTTATGTTGTATTCAGTGCAAAAACCTTGAAATATACATAAGTTAAGTCAACAATTCTCTAGTGCTCTTTTCAAAATTAACCAGTCGTCCAGATGGGGGTTAAACCCGGGACCTCTCGATCCCGAAGCACGCACCCTACCTCTAGGCCACCGCTCCCCATGCATGAAAGTCAGGATCGAGTCAAATTCTTAAGCATATCAACATAATAGTATCAACAAAAGTGTTGGTCAGTACAGTTATTGCACTAGTCAATTTGGTTTTGTGTCTAAATTTTAGTACTTTGAGGTTACAAACCACTAAATGCCTCCGCGAACCAAAATAGGATACACTCAAATAGTCCCAAAATAAACTTGTGATTGTGTTTAAATGGTAGTATGCTTTGACAAGGTGGAACTGGAATCATCTAATTGGGTTTACAGGCATTGTATACATGTATGTGATGTATTGAAACTGTTTTATTTTACATATTTTGAGATTTTGGCCAAAATACCAAAGCGAAAGTAGGGTAGGGTAAAACCCGGATTTGGTCGGTCCGTGCGCCTGTAAAAATATGTTTACCGCGTTGGACGGACAAAATTTTTCTTATATGATACGTGACCCCCTGTTTTTTTTGTATTTTCTTAAAGCTGGTAGCCCCTTCTTTTCATTGATATATGTCTGCCACCTGGCCATAGACTTTAACATGTATCAACCTGGGACTGACTATTGTAACTTTACATTGAGCTAAAGAACAAATTTATTTAGTGGTTTGTGACCTTTGATAGAGAATTGGAATGTCTTTACTGACTGAACCAGTTTAAACCTTACCATGGACGATAGTACTATGCTACATATGGAGCATTACTAGACAAATCCCTTTTATAGCAAATATATTCAACACACATGACTTCCTTTTTAGAATTTATCAGACGAACAAACAGAAACTTACCATCATCTTCCCCTGTTTCTGTAGTTAAAGTACCTAAAGACGCAGTAGTATCTGTAGGTGAAGCTGCTGTAGCAGTTGGTGTTGAATTTAAAGCAGCTGGCGATGATAGTGAGGCTGGTTGTGGAGCTGGTGATGATCTTGAAGCAGCTGGCGATGATTTTGAGGCTGGTTGTGGAGCTAGTGATGATCTTGAAGCAGCTGGCGATGATTTTGAGGCTGGTGGTGGAGCTAGTGATGATCTGGAAGCAGCTGGCGATGATTTTGAGGCTGGTGGTGGAGCTAGTGATGATCTGGAAGCAGCTGGCGATGATTTTGATGCCGGTGGTGGAGCTGGTGATGATCTGGAAGCAGCTGGCGATGGTTTGGAAGCAGCTGGCGATGGTTTGGAAGCAGCTGGCACTGGTCTCAATACTTCTGGTAGAGTCAGTGATGATTTCCTGACAGTTGCAGTGACTGACAAAGGTTTCTGAACGTGCAGACTAGCACCGGACAACAAAGCTGAAAAAGTTAACAACGTTATAGCACAAATTATGCATAACTATGTCAGGCCGTGTCAATAGCTACAGTTCAGGAGTCTGCGCATACCAGTGAGTAACTTAAAGACACCTTCTTTGAAAACGACACGAGGGGCAACAAAATCATATGATACGAGTCTTTTAAAACTCTTATACGCTTCTGGTCGAATGGTAAAAGTGGAAGCAGGATGTCAATTGGTTGAATCCAGACAGAAGCTAGGTTAGATTTAACTTAGATCTGATGCAGTAATTTGATGAGCTGCCTGCTAATTAAACAAGACTGCGTTCAATAAACGCTTATGCCCCCGTGGAAGCCATTTCAATAAGTATAAGTCCAAAATTAGGTCAAGGTGAAGGTCAAAATGGAGTCAGGTGATACAGGCGTGTGGAGAGTGTTCATATACAACATCCATGCAAGTTTGAAAGCTTTGAAGCAGCCATATTAATGCTAGAAGAAACAGTCAATTTTGGTTAACCTAGAATTTGGCCTTTCAGTAAGTCTAAGTCCAAAATTAGGTCTATTGTGAAAGATTATACGCAACAAAACATAGAAACTTTAATTGTGGTTATTAATAATTAAACATATTTTACCTTTACGCTGTGTTGCGAGTGTAGGAATAACCATTTCCCGTTGCGCACCTCGACTGGTCAGATAACCTGTGCATAGAAATAATAATCTGAGCATCTCTTTATGAAGTTGGATTTACAGGAGTCCTAACTAGAAGTGTGAATTGCAGCCAATGATGAGCAATCACTTCTAAAAGACCATCCTAAATATTTGCAGACTGACCGTTCATTTATTGTTCAATGTCTTGAAGAATGGATTTGTTTTTACTAGTCATATAAGTCGCCCTATTCATTTTGTGAACATTAGTTAACAACAGTTAATCTGTAATCTTTGAATTGCTAGAAATACTCCGATATCAGGTTTCAAGTTTTCACATAATAAAATATTGATTTTGTAGTTACGAATTTCTCATTCTATGCTAGCTATATGGTAAGAAAAATATATGGATTCTGAAAATTTCGGAATAAAGACAGACAATGGGTGAAGAGAATTAGCGAGGAGTGAAGATTATAGAAAAAGATAATATTTTGGAAGAAATGAACTGGATAAAAGAAAAGCATCCTATACACCACAGGTTACAAAATAAAGAAATACGAAATATAGTTACTAAACAACAAAATACAAGCTGTGCTTCAAATATCAGGAAACAAAGGGCTCTTACATGTAGAAGTTCAAAAAGTAATAAAACGCTTTTTTGAATTTCAAGATCAAATTTAAATAACTTTGGCTCAATCTATTCACCTTTTCGACTGGGTGGTTTCGTGGAGCATGTAATATAGAATCTGTCATGAGTTGTCTTTGGTGTTTAACATTTCTTAAATAAATCTAGAAAGAAAAGGGCAATGACTTGTTTTCATGACCAGTTTGATAAGTGTTCATCCCAAAGACAATAAGTGGCAGATTATATTTATCAAATTACTATAGTTACCGAGTAATAATAATGTTAAAGTGATAGTACAGCCTCAGATAAAATATATGATCTTTTACACAGCTTATATATAATACAGATACAGCATTACAATCTTTGGAAAAGGAATATATATCAACTTATTAAAATATAGAATAGCACATAGACAATAAATTTCAATTAAAATTGTAGAGTATCAAACTGCCAAACCAATACATTATAGTGCTAAAGTATTATATACCATGGGTACCAATAGTCCTTTTCCAGAAATTGCTTTTATAGAAAGCAGATATGTATATAGGTTAGATTGCAACAAAACCACACCAAATAACTACTAATTACATCTTCAATACAAGAAGTGCCTGCAATGATGATGACAGCTGTGCTATGTGACTAGATTAAAAGCTACCAAAATTGAAATCAATTGATGGCTGAATGAGGGTTACATGAATACGCTTTTTTCCATTCACCAAAATACTTACCTTGTGCCAGTTATACTTACAAAATCCTCAGATGGCTTAATGAAAAGACTTTGACTATTTAATTAGGCATACAGAAAGTTTTTTATAATAAGAATACACATGACTAAAGAATATTAATTTTACCAAAAAAAACAACAACAAAAACCTATCTTTCACTTCAAAGGTTCTAATCCCACGTAGTGCATTAATATCATTCTATAGTGATTTTTCACAAATCATATGTGAGACTTGTGTACTAGTTTAAACATAGGAAGCAGTCATCAGAACAAGATGATTGCAATAATTCCTGTTTGCATCATTCAAACTGCTATTGTTGTCAAATACATAAAAAGCTTCAACATTGGGGCTTTATATGATATCATGTGCTCCTTCAAATTGGTTGTTTACACGTCATTGAACTGCAACAAATCGTCTTTAAATCATATAACCATTACTGAACTTTCAAATGTTGTAATTTTACCTGCAGTCATTGTCTGCTCCAATTCTTGAGTAGCTTCAAGTATCTGCTCATCTGACATCTCTGTATTATCTGTTGGAGTCACACCTGTAACTATAAATGAGAACATTGGGTAAGTATTTTTCGTAAAAAGAGGATATTGTACAAGTGCTCAATACCTTTAGTGATATTATTTTTGTCAACAGAACTTGTGAGAATGATCAATATCGTTCAAAATGAAAACATTTTATACTGCATATACTTTCGACCAACATGCGCAACGTCTTGATGACGTTGGTAGATCTTGCATGACTTTACGTCAGTGCTAGGCTGTAGGCTGTGCTCTGAATAGAATAACTAAATCATGATTTACATGATTAAAGCTTTTCAACACGACATTTGAGGGGAAATGGTAATAGCTATGCTGAGATATGGGATAATATGAGAGTAAATCGGACAAGTAGACAATAACACATAACTACCACTACATACCATTTGTCTTCACTAGCACTGTTGGTATAGATTTTGTTTGCGTCTTCTTCAATGCTATCACTTCTTTACCATCTTCCCACAGCTCAACATATTTCTTCAGGGCCATCTTGTTAACCCACCTGCTATCCTTTGGTTTGGATTCGTCCTTTTCCATACCATTTATCAGGTATCCTACATAGCCCGGAGAATTCTCGAGAATCCATCTAAATGTCTTCCCCCTATGAGAAAACAAAAATTAAACAAAAATATAACAATACTTTTCAAGATTGTGACTCAATCAGCTCAGACGACAGGGTCATATGACAGTACTAGCTCAGGTGACAAGTTTTTATGACAGTATAAGCTTAGACAAGACGGTCATATAACAGTACAATCTCAGATGACAGGGTCATATGACAGCATAAGCTTAGACGAGATGGTCATATGGCAGTACAAGCTAAGACAAGATGGTCATATGACAGTACAAGCTCAGACGACAGGGTCATATGACAGTAGAAGCTCAGACGAGATGGTCATATGACAGCACCAGTCAGGTGACAGGGTCATGTGACAGTACAAGGTTAGACGAGATGGTCATATGACAGTTAAAGCTCAAGCGACAGGGTCATATGACAGTACAAGCTCAGATGAAAGGGTCATGTGACAGTACAAGGTTAGACCAGATGGTCATATGACAGTTAAAGCTCAAGCGACAGGGTCATATGACAGTACAAGCTCAGATGACAGGGTCATATGACAGTATAAGCTTAGACGAGATGGTCATATGGCAGTACAAGCTAAGACAAGATCGTCATATGACAGTACAAGCCCAGACGACAGGGCCATGTGACAGTAGAAGCTCAGATGACAGGATCATATGACAGCACCAGTCAGGTGACAGGGTCATGTGACAGTACAAGGTTAGACGAGATGGTCATATGACAGTTAAAGTTCAAGCGACAGGGTCATATGACAGTACAAGCTCAGATGACAGGGTCATGTAACAGTACAAGGTTAGACGAGATGGTCATATGACAGTTAAAGCTCAAGCGACAGGGTCATATGACAGTACAAGCTCAGATGACAGGGTCATATGACAGCACCAGCTCAGACGACAGGGTCATATGACAGTACAAGCTCAGACGACAGGGTCATATGACAGCATAAGCTTAGACAACAGGGTCATATGACAGTACAAGCTCAGACGAGATGGTCTTATAAATGACAGTACAAGCTCAGACGACAGGGTCATATGACAGTACCAACTCAGACGAGATGGTCTTATAAATGACAGTACCAGCTCAGACGACAGGGTCATATGACAGTACCAGCTCAGACGACAGGTTCTTACGACAGTACCAGCTCAGACGAAATGGTCATATGACAGTACAAGCTCAGACAAGATGGTCTTATGACAGTACCAGCTCAGACGACAGGGTCATATGACAGTACCAGCTCAGACGACAGGGTCATATGACAGTACCAGCTCAGACGAGATGGTCTTTTGACAGTATAAACAGTATAAGCTTAGACGAGATGGTCTTATGACAGTACCAGCTCAGACGAAATGGTCATATGACAGTACAAGCTCAGACGACAGGGTCATATGACAGTACAAGCTCAGATGACAGGGGCCATATGACAGCACCAGCTCAGACAACAGGGTCATATGACAGTACAAGCTCAGACGACAGGGTCATATGACAGCATAAGCTTAGACAACAGGGTCATATGACAGTACAAGCTCAGACAAGATGGTCTTATAAATGACAGTACAAGCTCAGACGACAGGGTCATATGACAGTACCAACTCAGACGAGATGGTCTTATAAATGACAGTACCAGCTCAGACGAAATGGTCATATGACAGTACAAGCTCAGACGAGATGGTCTTATGACAGTACCAGCTCAGACGACAGGGTCATATGACAGTACCAGCTCAGAAGACAGGGTCATAAGACAGTACCAGCTCAGACGAGATGGTCTTTTGACAGCATAAACAGTATAAGGTTAGACGAGATGGTCATATGACAGTTAAAGCTCAGACGAAATGGTCATATGACAGTACAAGCTCAGACGACAGGGTCATGACAGGGTCATATGACAGTACAAGCTCAGATGACAGAGGACATATGACAGCACCAGCTCAGACAACAGGGTCATATGACAGTACAAGCTCAGACGAGATGGTCTTATAAATGACAGTACCAGCTCAGACGACAGGGTCATATGACAGTACCAGCTCAGACGACAGGGTCATATGACAGTACCAACTCAGACGAGATGGTCCTATAAATGACAGTACCAGCTCAGACGACAGGGTCATATGACAGTACCAGCTCAGACGACAGGGTCATATGACAGTACCAGCTCAGACGAGATGGTCTTATGACCCTGCCAGCTCAGACGACAGGGTCATATGACAGTACCAGCTCAGACGACAGGGTCATATGACAGTACCAGCTCAGACGACAGGGTCTTATGACAGTACCAGCTCAGACGAGATGGTCTTATGACAGTATAAACTTAGACGAGATGGTCTTATGACAGTACAAGCTCAGACGAAATGGTCATATGACAGTACCAGCTCAGACGAGATGGTCTTATGACAGTACGAGGTCAGACGAAAGGGTCATATGACAGTACCAGCTCAGACAAGAGGTTCATATAATGACAGTATTAGCTCAGACTGTTTACTTCAATAAATGACCAATTACATATTTATCTTTGATATGTTTTACAGTTCATATAAGTAACATATTGGAATACGCACCTGAAGCAGCCGAATTGTATTGTAAAGCAGGCAAGCAAATGTTTTGAATTTTTGACATCACCCCCAGCCTTCTTCACCATTTCCTCTGCCTCTTGGCGCACTACACCTGGTGGCCTGGGCACAACAAAGTCCCTTTCTCGATGTTGGCGCTTGACCGCTTTTGCCTCATTAGTATCCGTCAGTAACAGACATCCTGCTGCACTTCTCCGAAATGTAGGGTCCATAAGCACCATGATTAACTGTAATAGGAACAAACTATTGCATAGTGTTGGTGATTAAACATACAGGATTACCAGTGGTAATATATACACATGTAACTTCAAAAATTGTGTTTACTACAATAACAAGACTCATGGATTTTTTGCACATTCCACTAAAATCAAGTCAGCGAACAACAACAGCAAACGATATAATCCAGCCAATGATAAGGATATCAATAGGTTAAGTACCCCTAAATTTCCTAGCCACGATAACATAGAGCACCAGTGGATTTTCTACTTATATAACAAAGGCCTGTAAAAGGCCCATTCCCAATTGAAAATGTCTTTAAAATCATGCAGTTTTTCCAAAAATCCCAAGTTATACCGACTTTTTTGTTTCCCAAATCACGAAATATACCAATATTTTCCCCAAAATTAAGAGGCTAAGGCCCCTTCCCAATTTTAGGGAAAAAGGCCCTGAGCACGAAACCCAAGTCAGGCAGTGTGACCTGCAAGATTAGGTACATAGAGGATCTATCACAAGTTATCCATTGATGTATCCGGGGATAACTGGGACACCACTGGGGTTTTCTGGGACACTGCCAGGGCTTTCCCAGAAGGAGCGTATATCTCTACCAAGATAAACGGTAGCTTACCGGGTGTGATATAGACTACAAGAGAGCAAGCGGAGTCCTAGTAATGAATGGTCTAACCCATATACATCCCGGTTATGGACCGGTTAAGCCCTAAATGTACTCAGAAAATCGAGATACTTCCATGGTAATGGCAGGCAGAGTCCCGGTTCCGTCACGATTAAGGATGGCAAAGTTCATGCGAGTTTCTGACTCGTTCCCGCTCTACCAACACACATTTCTTATTCCTTGACACACAACGTTATTTTGAGAAAGGATGTCAACCAACTTATTGCATTCATTTATCCTACCCACCAGATAATCCATATGGGCGAGGACAGTTTTAGTACTTTGGGGGGATAGTGCATGATACAGAAAATGCCGCAATTCCAGAAGAATCCCCGATTCTTTTACATGCCAGGTGACAGGTGTATAGCACCCGTACATGGGACCTCGGTTTAAAGTCTCATCCGAAAGACTATTAGTAATTTTAGTTGGGCAGCCAGGGATTCGAAGCCACAACCGGGAGACCAGTTGTCTCGGCTCTACTGACTGAGCTAAGCGGACAGGCTTTGTGTTGTTTGCAACCGTTCCCTTTAAATAACTGTAATAGACCTGTACATATATGTTATTTGTGTGGATAAAAGCCCCGTCACAGACCCAGTCAGGTTGACCCAGGGCGACTGGGTACAAATACATACATGCAAATATTAATCAAACAATACCTGAGGTGATACTGTACTATAACTTGTGGCTCGAAGAGGAGGTCACATACCAAAGCTGGGTCAGATGACCAACGTAGCTGTAAACCAAAACACAATCGAACATAAACGGGGGTTTGATCCCTGTACAGCATAAACCGGACTGACCGGACATGTAAAAGGGTTTACATATGTGACAAATGCAAATACAAGTCAAATGAGAACATCTCCAGACCCAAATGATGGGGTCCAGACACCAAAACTAGCAATAAGACATCAATAACAACAGTACAATGGGGTTATGGGTTCGAGCCCCTGTGCAGGCCAGTCCAGACTATTGTGGGCCCGGATGACTGGGTATACAGCATCTCAACACATATAAGCAATCAACAAATACAATTTTATGTGCAAAAGACATGTAAAAGCGATAATATCAAGAAAAAATAAGTTTTTGCAGCCACTGTATCTAAGAATCTAGGTCACCGAGATATCATCCTCAATACAACAGTATGCAACATGTAATTGCATCAATAAGCATGCCCTAATTGCACTTACCAATCACAATTGAAGTAATTAGACAGTAATGTACAAGAAGTAGTGAAAATAACTAAATATATGACGTTTTTAGTATACAAAACGCAATAATAACATGTTGTCCGCCATCTTTAATAGAGTCTGCAATTGTGGTAGCGTTCTGGATTCTGATTGGTCAAATTGTGGTAACAATTGTGGTATATTGTGGTAGAATTGTGGTAGGAGGCTGCTCGGTGATTGGTCAATACTACCACAATTCAATATGAGCCGATGGGGGGAAGGGAGAGCCAACTGGGCATTTGATATCAGGTGCGATTTATATGCACTATATACACGGTGGTACAGAAATTTTCTTAATTTATTTTGCGTTTTTTTGTGCATATCAGTTGTGTCATTTTAATGAAACATGTCTAATTGAAAAGAACATATATTTTCCCATTAATATACAAAATCTCATCGATATGACACATACATAATACACATTTTTTGGGGATATTCTAAAATTTCCTATATAAGCTAATGTTCAACCGCCATCTTGTTTTACACATGGAAGCGACCATATTTGTTAGATTGCGCCGGACCTATACTGTAATGTAATGGAAAATTTAGGTACCGGGAACCAGACTACAGTAATAAGTGTATTATATGACATTTTACTCGTGTTATAATTGCTTGTATTCAGGTGCGTATTAAGCGGAACTAAATACGTTGCGCTGTTGGGGCGCATATATACACCCGATATTGGTTAATTGCTTTTATTTATCCTCGTCACCGGATGTTTCATATTGGCGAGGTCCCCAGAAAAGTTTAGTCCTTTTAGGTTTCGGGTGACAGTTCAGATACAGAAGGTGTACGGGTTTCATAGTCACCACTGGTTCTTTTATATATGGCAGGTGTATAGCACCCATACATGGAACATAGGGTTAACTTAACGTCCGAAAGACCTTTACTAAATTTTAGTTGGTCAGCTGGAGTTTGAACCCACAACCTCGAGATCAGTAGTCTCATGCTCTATTGACTGAGCTAAGCGGACTGACATACCCGAACTGATGCCCAGGTATACCAATATAAGGAATGCAAACTTAAAGACAACGCAGGATAGTTTGTGGTGTGTTGAGGGGTTTTGAGTCAAAATAGTTACAACATTATAATGACATTGGTGTCTTTGTGATAAGTGAGAAGCAGTAACTCCGAAACTGGGCCTATCAAAGTTTTTATCTTTAAGTGATACTATTTCAGACGGTTTACATGTGCGTTTCATGAGTAAATGTATCAATGTGTTTACAATACTCAGTAGCGTAGTAACCTGCACTTAAGAATGGTGTATTTTAAGCTTTATAAATACATTTATTTATAGTGGCCTTGTCATTGTGCATGTACATAACATCTATGAAATAACTCGCGAACGTATAGTGTACTTAAGTAAAACTTGCCCGTATCGGCAACCTCTCTGTGAAAATCTAAAAGGTTGGCCAACAAATACTTTTCTTTCCTCTCCTGTCGCCCACCATTCTCAGAAATCAGTGGTTAGTCAAGTACATAGGCACTAGTACCTATTTAATTGAAAAACATCGCTGGTTGAACGAAAGTGGTCAACCAGATTTCTCCAAATTCATTGTTTTACATAGAGAAGGTCCAGTGTCAGCACAGAGAGGGTGCCGATACGGGTATACACCGTGAGATCAAATGATAATCGATCAACCCACATTATACGCCCGTGGTTTTTACTTTGTACTAAATTGTAACCTATCGCTTCGCGGCTCTATAAACACTTATAAAGTTAACAATTATATAGTACCTGGAACTGCGGGGGGATCAAATGACAATCAAGCACCCCACAGAATACGCCCATGGTTTTTGGTTGTACTAAATTGTTACCTATCGACTTGGGTGAACTCTTACAAGGTTATTAAGCAGTAGTATTATATTAGACAGTGGATAATTATGCCCAGGTCAGTTAACATGTAGCCTGTAGAGATTGGAGACATGTGAATTACACAGTGAAAGGACTATTTGGATAACAAAAATTATGAGCTCCGCCGACGTGCAGTCCCGACGGATTGCAGCCGTCGTCGGTGCTTTAGTTGCAGACGCTGCAGGTATGAATCACAAATTTACTGTTTTCAATTAATCAATGTATCTATGGTTAATATACTATATAAGAATGCTCGTCGACTCTTTACGAACTATATTTATATAATATTAAACAAAGATTTTCCAGTGATGTACATTGCACCTAGTGTTCATGAAATTGTTTAATTAATATTATAATTTAGAGTTTGAAATTGACACGTTCAGCAAAACTAACGAGTTCTACGTGATTCACGCACGGGCCTACAGAACGTTGGCACGGACTTATTAAATCGCACGCATTTCTTTTATGAAACATATAATTTTCCACGAGATCAATTAATAAGAATACTACTCAAATCAATAACTAATTACTGTTGAAGGTTTTCTTTCGCTTTCAGATTGCATTATAACGTTATATTAGTAATCAGTGTTTAGAATCACGTGATTAAATCGATTGAAATGAATGCGGTTTTACGCTCAAAACTATTGCGATTTCGTCTGCTAACCGTGAGTTTTTTCTTGATTATAACGATCGTGCAATTAATATGGTTATATTATATCGCCTACAGTACTTTCCGTATAGGTAAGAATACCCGGCAAGTACCGAGTTCGCTCTATCTTTAGCTGTTTTTAATTGATGCTCGACCAAATGCAGTTTCCAACACGTGATTCTACACACTGGTAATGATACTGATTTATCAAAGTTTAAGTAAAATGATAAGTGGGCTGTCCCGCGACTAATGAATTCACAAAAGTATTATATCATCGGTGAACAAAACGACTGCATAAGTTTGTTTATCTCTCTACGCTATGCTGTTTATATGCATGCACATGTATTCGGCCTGAATACGATACATATACCAAGATAATATTGATGCAAAGCATCAAAGTCGCCCCTAAAATGGTTATCAGTTAACATTTCTGGCAGTAGCATACCAGAAACGTCATCACCTCAATACAAGATGATGGAGACATGTTTGTTGTATATTGGCATGTATAATCAAAGACTAAGACCAAGCAGTTCTAGCACATATAATGTAGTATTTTTTTTAAGTTGCTTGATTTGGTGTCTGTAAAGAAATTGATAGTGTATAATTTTACAGGGCTACTTCTGATGTTCATCAACATAAGAAATATTCTGCCAAAGAAAGGTGTAGTCAACTACTGTATGTTTTAAGTGGTTAGGATGCAAATGGTTATATACAATTACATGAGTGGTGTTAAGGCAGCGACAGTTGTGTGCCTTGAATAACATGCTAACAGCATTAGTTTTTTCTTCTTCCTTGATCCAGTTGGCTTCTGCTAATTAAGCAGAGGTTATACCGCTATGCCTTTTCAGTGTGGTGTGGTAAAATAGTGAAATAAAAGACACATGTATAGGTATAAGAAGGCAATGTGACGAGTAGTTACGATTGGATCGTGTTGTTTACGTTTTTACAAATACCCGCATATATATACGTAGCGTAAACAGATCGATTTAAAAAATACATATCGAGTAATATCAATAATGATAAGTCACAATATAATATCACAAAAACGTAAAATGGAAAAATAATTAAAGTATAGTATACACAGACACACAAATTTTATTTGCATCTACATAAATATAATAATAAAGTATTTGTTTTAACAATTATCTAAAAATAAATGGTTATTTTTTTTTGTAATGATATAGTTACCTGTGACCCGTTGCAGACATAAAGATTAATAAAAAAAATTATTAGACCAAAAAAATAAAAATCAACAGCTTCCGCGAAGATTTGATCCAGGGTCCTCTAGCACACAGAGCAGACATTCTACCTCTACACCAATCAACCTTGTGCTAAATTGATCCTTAATTAAATTATATGAATATAATTATGTAAATAACGCTATGACGTATATACATTTACACAACTTTCATTGGCTGATATACGGAGGCATGTAAACAAAGGCTAAGCGTACTTTGTAGTTTGGTCATTGTATCTACAGTTTCTACATAATACGGCATTATACGAACTAATAAAAATGAATTGTGGTTGTTTTTTTTAAGTTACCAATTGTTTGCTTAAAAACTGAATTTAATTGAGCATAAACAGTCTTCGAAACAGTTTTCGGGACTTTGATGAAATGGGGGTAGTTAGGTTCGGAAACGAAACAGTAAAAAAAGCGTAGCCTTACCGTTTGGGGACAAGCTGTTATAAATATAATTAAACATTTCCAAAACAATGTATTTAAGGTAAAAAAAAATGCATTGTAAATTTAAGACGTTTTCTTTATCACTTAATACAATTTCTGGATCCATACAGGTCAAATCAGGTTGTTTGGGAATTTATTGAAGAATGTATGGCTCTTCATAAAACCAATGTATTCTCCCTAAACGATTATGCAATCACAGTAGACATTAATAGGAAACATCCCTACTCGTCGCCCCTCAGGGGGCGACGAACAAGCTTACCAGTTACCCAGGCGTGTAGACCGTCAGGAATAATTTGCTGGCTTAGAATGAGAAGGTCGTAACTACTACTTACGACCTTATAAGACTGATCCATATTTAAGATCAGCATCACGAGGCACGTCTTATCCGCCAATATTCATGAAAATTGGAATTTGTCATGCTGGCCAAACTGACCAAAGTGGTAAAAGCTTGTTTATCCATATATTTTAAGAGTAAATTTAGTACAGTTTTTCTTGTTTTCTCAGAATATTGATTTTGTACTTACGGCCTTCTCGTTTTAAGCCAGCGAATACTAGTTAATCTATGTTAAAATAACAATAATTCCCGTTTTAAAGAAGGCTAGTATTAGCTTAGTACCTTACGGATTAATTTTTTATGGAATCGCCCTCAGACAGTGTTGTTCCATTTACCAATCTTTTGACAAAAAAAAGGCATTGGTAAAGGCAAAATAGGACAAGTGAACTTCAAAAACATACATAACCTAGCTGTTCTGAATATTGACCCCAACTAGTTCAGGTGGGGGTATTTACAGTATTTACACTACTTATTATAAGTACAATAAACATCAGCCAGGTATTTATTTGGCACTGTATAACTTATTTTCTTCAATAGCTCCACATGTTCTAAATCTTAGCCTAACTGACGTACTTATGTCATTTGTATTGGTAATAGACCATATCGCTGGCTTAGAATGAGAAGGTCGTAACTACTACTTACAACCTTATAAGACTGATACATATTTAAAATCGGCATCATAGGGCGCTTCTTGTGAGGCTATTTTCATAAAAAATCGGAACTTGTCATGTTGACCATAATGAAGTTGTAAAATCCTGTTTTACCATAAGTATTGAATAAATATCAGACAGTATTTTCTTGAAATATAGATTTTGTACTTACGACCTTCTCATTCTTACCCGCGATATATTAGATTTATAAAACAAATAGTGCAAGGGAGCGCTAGTGACCGCAGTACTTATTTGTTTATACTAGTAATTCTAATATGTGATATATAACCGGCTTATAATTTACCCGCCCCCTTTTAGTGACCCTTTGTCAACAATAGCATGCCCAGTTATTGAATAATGAGAGTGAAATTCTGCCCAACGGTTTGTGAGCATTTCAACACACATTATTTGCGATACGTACGTACAGACAGACTGTATCAATGATATATGCTCCCACTTATAAATAAGTGAGGTGGACACAGCAATACCGTTGCTATTGTTATTTTGTACATGTGTTGAAATAGCGAATAACCAAAAAACATGAAAGGCATTGTAAATTGTCAACTAAATAGTATCAAAAGGACAAATATAAGTGCATGCAAAAAACACCCAGTAAAAGTATGTGTTTGCTTCGTTTATCTTACCTCACATCTAAAACACATAGGTGAGGCTGGCAAAATGGATTCAGGTGGTCGCATTAATTATTGTGAACAAATGGACTGACACAAATTTACAGTTAACTTAAGGACAGACAAAGGTCACCGACTGTTTTCTGAAAACACTGACCAATGAGGCTATTTATATGTATTGAGTGTAAACTCATGGGCATAACGCCTAATGTTTCTCGAAATAAACCATTTACTATAAAACACAAGGTGTTAAATCATTAATAATAATGGTACTACAAATGTAAGTTACTATAGTATCCTTTCTTGACGCTCAGAATATCGCAAGTAGTATCAAGTTACGACCTTCTCATTCTAAGCCAGCGATATACGTACATCCTAGGAGGGCATGTAATGCATATTGAGTCAACTACCGTTAACTCGCCTGAAAATGTCAGGATTCATTTTAAATTAACTGGACATGAACACCGAGAGGCTGTACAAGTAGTAACACAGATGAAACGAGGCGAAACTTTAATTTCAACTTCTCTCCAAGTTCGACATAACAAAGAGCGATAACGTTATTAAAATACGAGTACACTACCAGAGTTCATTCCTGTTGATACAGATAAGAGATAAACAATAGACAAGGAAGGCAGCACTCGGCTCAGTAAAAACAACACGCACCATAGATACTAGGCACTAAGCCTAACATACAACTTAAAGGAGAGAATAAACTTAAACGTTTTTTTTGAACAGCTTCAGTATTTAATGATGTAGACCACCATTGAGCGACGTCATCGATCAAAAATCAAATTTTCATCACATTTAATGAAAATCACCATAAATATTCTTTAAAACGTTGTCTGTATTTTTCCGCTTTTATTTTTTCAACATATTTGAATTTTGGTAGTCTGCATCCTTAAATCCAAAACAGATGTTATTCTTAACTCAACTCTTTCAATATTTTCCACTTTTCTATCCACAGCACAACCCTTGCACTGGAATTATAAAGTGGATAAACTAGACGCCTTGTTGAAAGGGGCGGAACAAGTTGCATTCTGGGAGCCGTCAGCAAATCCATTCTATCGACTTCCATCCGGAAGTCAAAGTTGCTATGGTGACCAATCATATGTGATTCTGAAATCTTTGGTAGAGAGTAAAGGTAGGTTTGAGCAAAGGGGTTCGAGTAAAAGTAATATCTGTGTTCATATTATTTTATAAGATACCAAGCTTTAATGAAACTTTTGGTGGGGAGCGGTGGCCTAGAGGTAGAGCACGCGCTTCGGGATCGGAATGTCCCGGGTTTTATCCCCTCTGGATCACTGGTTAATTTCTCTGAGCAAGACCCACATGTGCCACTCCACCATGGTGTAAAATGGTATCTGTGAGGGCAGTGTCTATTCCTGGGCGCCGCATATCGATGTTGGATGCCACACCACAGGAAAGAAATAGTCTCCACAGGGGACACGGGTGTAGGTTTCCATAGGTAGCCTAATGGCCAGGGGAAGTTGAAATGTCAAAGGGTGCTTGAGCGGCCTAACAGCTGAAAAGAGCCCTAGAAAATTGGTAACTTAACTTTTTTTAACTTCTCATTAGTGTTTTATTAATATAACGGAGGTATTAGAACTTCACAATTTATCTTGAAGTTTCAAGTATGTGTTTACCAAACGCGACCAATGCTTCGCAGGTTCAATTCCACGGGCTTATTCATGTGTCTTTTGATTGTTTCAGGTTTAGACGTTAAACATTTGAGGAAACTAACTTATGATTGTTTTGGTCCCGAGTCCCTGTACGAAAATCCGACAAATGCTATATATAAGGAGAAATCAGGTAAAACATTCATACACGTTTATAGCTTGGCCAATTTGACATGAGCCCGACCTATTGATTAGCATCATTTAACAGTCGATATATTATCTACGTATACAACACCGATTGCATGTTTTCATAATTGGGGAGTATCACGAAGACGCTCGATGTGTAATACAAACACAAATCTGAAATACCGATATTGTACGATTTGCTTGCGGATATTGATAATTATATTCAAAGCAAGAACCTTGTAATATATTCTTGCATAAAGGTCAGGCTCAGGTCAAAGTAGCCAAGCTATACATACTTGATACTAATTCGCTGGCTTAGAATGAAAGATCGTAAGTACAAAATCAATATTTTGAGAAAACAAGAAATAACTGTCAGAAAATTACTCTTTATGCATAATGTAAAACGAGCCTTTTAAACATCAGTTTGGTCAGCATGACAAGTTCCGATTTTCATGAAAATGGTCTCATAAGATGTGCCTTGTGGTGCTGATTTAAATATTGGTCTGGTAAGGTCGTAAGTAGTACATTTTCATTCTAAGCCAGCGATGTACTTTTCGGGAATGGCTACGTACAGGTCTGTATTGTCTTGGATATGTGATGACATATTTTACATGTGAGTACTGTAGTCAGTATATTTTAACAGATGCAGAGAAGCCAACAGTGTACCCAATAGATGGACCATGGAGACATTTCAGCATCAAGGACTTCTTGAGGAAATACGATGAAGGAAAAGATGAAACAGGTAGGATGTTTTGCCATAGTCCTACTGAACATATTTTGACATCGGCAATGTACTCCCGATTTAATTTAATTATCTCCGGGAGTCATTAAAGTGTATAGAGCTATATTCTAACAGTCATTCAATGTCAAAATAATACTTGCATCGTTTTTAGTATGATACTAGACTACATGTACCTAAGTGGCAAATTAAAATTTTGGATAGGTTCCGTGTACTTTTATTCAATTTTCGAAAGATAGACAATTATTATAGTTTCATAGGGTGTTCTAGAACACTTTCGTATGAAAATGGACATTGCGCATGTCCAATAAATCACAGCGAGAGAGAGTTTCTGTTAAAACCAAAGCGAAAAATGATATAATGAATATGAAAGCATAATTGTTTTCCAGTTTTTGAAACTTTTTAAAAACAAATATCTTCCGATATAGCTCTATACACTTTAAACTTGGTAATTACGCCTTTCTAATGCTTACACTGAAGCTTCCCCAAACCACGCGGACCTTTCCCCGATGCCACACGTGTGCATCTGAATCGACAAGTTCGAGCTCTTGTTCAATCATGGTAATTGCCCCCATCCTCTTTATACCAGTAAAAAGAGTATTGGCCACATGAAAAGTCGAGATTAATTGTATTGTTGTCCTGTCACAATTATCAAACAATTCCATGGATCTCATAGTTTTAATAAAATTTAGAAATATAGATGTATTGCTGCGTTAGATCGAACATTTCGTAAGTACTACTTACGATCTTGTTAGGCTCATGATGACCAGACTGAAGTTCAAAGGGTTGATTTATCCATGAGTAGTAGTTTTCAGACAGATATTGATTTTGCACTTACGAGCTTCACATTCTAATCCAGTAATTAGTAGTTAAGTTAGCAACGTGGAAATATTTCACCTTTTCAAAGTGTTGATGATTTCAATAATATCATTAGCACTCGACCAGAGAAATACTGTATAAATTATAGGCCACGGTTTTGTTTTACTTGTTTGTGACTTAGAAATGTTACTGCTGTTATAGGATCAGAGACGGACAAACAGATGGACTGTGTGATACGGATTGTCCCAGTAGTTGCCCTGTATGCTGGCCGTCCAGAGATGTTAGATGTTGCTGAACAAGTGATACGTACCACCCAAAACTCAGACACATCTGTAGCTGTAGGTCTAGCTGCTGCAAGGTAAAGTGTGGCTTTATGTTTTACTTTCTGGCTTTCTGGTATTAGTCATACACAAGTCACAACCTCACTCGCGGATATTTTTTTTCAGTAACCAGTAGCTTTTGTTACTAATGGTGTGTATGTAATTAAAGTACATGGTGATCATTGAACAATCATAACATAAATATCTTTAGCCGAAATCTATGTCGACATTTCGGTCAAAGATAACACACGATAGTGTTTTTAATTATTTCCAATGGGGTCCGGTGCTTTGCTAAAGGGACAGCACAAATGCGATAATTAGAGAGGCAATATGAGAAGGGATTCGGAAGGTTCTACGCGCAAGAAAAATATGTGTCTCATAAGTCAAATTGACTGTCCCTTTCAATAGGGTGACACTATAATAAACAAACACTTTACCTTTACCTTTTATAAGAGACAGTGCAGTGATATATCTTTCTGTTTCCGAACAGACGCATTGGTTCTTTAACGTACACAACCATTCCATCTTTCGTTGACATGGAACAACTTTCTGAAAACGGTTTTTTCCCTGAAATTTCATGTGCCGCTTTGAAGTGTCTCCCACCTAGCTAGAAATAGTAATGGCGGGCTTCGGTGTGTTTGGCATGGTTTAAAAAAATGTAAGATGCTTGGTGCGTGATGCTCTAATGAATATGTTGAATAAAGACATTATTAATTATCAAAGTGTTATAACTGAAATACTGCACGTTGGTGTGAGATATACCATCACATCTATACAACATTATCAGTGAACCAACATCACTGGCTTAGAATGAGAAGGTCGAAAGTACAAAATCGAAATTTTGAGATAGCAAGAACAAACTGTCTGAAAATTACTCTTTACTTCTATTAAAACAAGCTGATTCAACTTCAGTTTGGTCAACATGACAAATGACGATTTCATGAAAGAAGGTCCAAAAGAAGCGCCTTGTGATGCTGATTATAAATAATTTATGTATCAGTCTTATGAGGTCGTAGGTTACATATAAGTACTTAAGACCTTCTCGTTCTAAGCCAGCGATATGGCCATATACGCGAATTATATTTAATTTAAGACATATTGAGATGTAGTTTATGCGCATACATGCGTATCCTTTCCGTGCATAAAATAAGTAATAATGTTTTTTGTGCATGATAATGTGCAACCTTTATATAGAAACAGAGGCTGCATTTTGCTTTTTTTTCGTTTGGTTCATGAAGGTTACTGGAATTCTACATACTTCATGGAGCCATGGCACGAGGTGTGGAAAGCGTCATACAAGATCTATCCAATCAGAATCGAGCAAATGCTCAGGATCTGGACAAAGCACTTATATCATTTCTAAGGGAGGTTATTCGATTAAAAGATAAACCACATATACAGAGTGCTCGAACCTTCCGGATCGACTGAGGTAATGGTGGTTAGTTTTCGTGTGATGTTTAAGACGAAGCCTGTCCGTCTAGAACCATGGAGATATAGTACATAAATATATCTCACGCGGTCCTGTTCGATTGTCAGATTGGACAGTAACATACTCGAGTCGTTGGCTCCGGTAATGTCATATACATGGATGAAGTAGTAGTTTAAGGGTTATTCCAGGATTGTGAATATTTCGGTTACCATGTGCGTGTTCTTTCCAGCTGAAGGTATATACACTAATACCTTCTAAATACAATGTACTTATCATAAGCGACTGAATCCATATTAACAGCACCATTTTTTACTAATATCTTGGTCCAAATGAGCATTTTGTGGCCTCGGCGATGAACTCCCAATTTAAAAGAATTAGCTTCGCGAGGCATCTGGAACAGTGATATCACAAAATTTCTCTAATGATTTCTTCGAAGCTTTCCCTAAACCGTGTTGGACCCTTTTTCTGATACCTTCTGATGCCCATTTATTAGGGGACTTCAAGGCATAAGTCTTGTCTCATAAGCAAAACATTACTTATCTTATGTTATCATATACGTATCTTACAGTTTTGCCGGGAGCTTTTCAATCTGCTGTACACGGTGTTGTCTCAGCGAAGGATTACCAATCAGGCGTACAAACTACTCTCCGTGCCGGAGGTTGTAACGCGTCACGTGGTGGATTCATCGGAGCATGCCTTGCTGCGCAGGTACGTCAACAATAGAGTGATCTCCCTTCGTAAAACTGGCCGCTTATTCGCTATTGACATTACGCCAGAGAAGAGATCGCTCCGTCTGGTTTTTTGTCGAAGGCCGCTTGGCGAAGATTTGCAAGTTAATCCATTGGACAATGTGATTATAATTTACCGTTATAATTGATTTGAAGGGTATAGATTGACAACTGGCGTAATGTAAATCTTGAAAGCTCGGCCATGTCCGTGTGGTTCTGGTCTATTTCAGTCCATAAAGGCCGAGGTGAGCAGAATGCCATATTCGCTTCTAAAATTACTAGCCCTTAACCTTACGTAATGAGTAAGATATTAACCAGGTGTCCATTGCCCGGGCAAGGCCTACGCAGAGCTTTCAACGGGAGGTAATCCATGCTTTCTATAATTGTTTGAACGGGAGGTAACTGAAATAGGCGCTCGGTAGTGCATTGCTTAGGCAACGGGCACCATGATTTATGATCGCCTCTGACTGCATGTGATGGGGATGTATTACGTAATTCTTATGATAGCATATAACACTTCCGCTGCTTTATTCAATAATAAACTGGACATAGTCATTTGATTTCAACTGTGCGAAATTTTTTTATTTTTTTTCTATTCACCGATAGTCGCTTTAGGGTACACATTGGAACGATTGGTGACTTGAAACATAATTGATTTACGAAACGTGGAAAGCAAATGCCTATGAAACTGAGAGTACTAGTATGTTTTGGACGATAAGTTATACTTATCATTGTGGACGATAGAGGAAATAACTATAACAATATCGACGGTGCCGAACCGAAACCCCGTAACTCAATTTTGGCGCGAAAACGTTTTTGCAGCATCCGCATCTGCTAGACGTCCCGCGCATTTCTGTCTCGTCGCCATTTAAATAGCCAATCGCGTTACTTATGTGGCGACAAGACAGAAATGCGCGGGACGTCTAGCAGATGCGGATGCTGCAAACAAAGTTTTCGCGCCAAAATTGAGTTACGGGGTTTTGGTTCGGCACCGTCGATATGCTGGTTCAAAAACATGTATATTTCTATACATAAGTACACATTCACCTTCGAAAATTCAATCCCAGGGCCCTATTCACCAATATTGTTAGTATGAAACTCAAACTTAGACTTTAAAAAAAAACACATTTATAATCACTGCCATTTAGTTGCAATTAGAGTTAACCATGTGAAATTTTCTCTGATCATTTGTTGTCACCCACTGAATATATATATATACATGTACATAAGTACATTAAACTCGGTACATTTATAACAACTGTAGAGCGAATAGAACATTTGACAACGTAAATTCTAAGTATGGGTTTAAGACTTACAACGTTTGTGAATAGGGCCCCTGCAAACTTCACTGAAACGTTATCCTCTGTAAGACTTTGAATCTGATCAGTTAAGATAATATCCTCAATGTGTATATGTCTAACCAGAATAGAACAGAACATACATTTTATTAACCCAAATCGTAATTACGACACATGGGTTTACTGTACATAATGCATGTAAACCGAATGTATTTTGTTGTTCCATTTCATATAATACAGCATGGATTGTCAAGTATCCCGGAAAATTGGAAGGAGAAAACAACGAGATATGGTGAGATCATGGACCTTGCAAAACGTCTTGTAGAAATCTTCACAGAATAGGAAAATACGAGGTGCTGTCAAAACATCCCAGATTCCGCCTCTCAGCACATCAAATCCTAAGAAAAAATATCGCTGGCTTAGAATGAGAAGGTCGTAACTACAAAATGCATATTTTGAGAAAACAAGAAAAACTGTCTGACAATCACACTTTACTTGTGACAAAACTAGCATTTTCTACTTCAGTTTGGTCAACATGACACGTTTCGATTTTCCTGTAAATAGGCTCATAAGAAGAGCCTAATAAATGATTTAGAAGTCAAGTATAAATTGGTCGACCTTATTATTCTAAACCAGCGATATGTGGTCAAAACGTTGTATGATTTCGTCTTTTTAAAACATGCTAAATTACTGATAGGATTTGTTTAAAAATATAATTATCATTTACTTTATTGGTGCGTGATAAAATCGAACGACATTTAGCCGGTATCATGTATCTACAGGAATGGTACGTTCACTGTATATAATCCATGTTATATGTGGACATGGGGGCAGAAACAAAGGCATGAATACAATTAAATAGATGCTAATGAAAATCGTGTTGCAAACCAAACACGGTCAGCACAATTTGATGCACTATCTGTTTAAATTGTGAAATTTGTCTTATTTTCTTGAGGACAACATCTACCCTGTTCGTACTAGCATGTTTAATATCAGTTCGTACGTACCATTACTATTACGTGTGTTTAGACAGTGCTTTCATTCATTAAGTAAAACGGATTTAATGTTATTATTTAATAATTTTACATGGATATTCAATATACTGATCTCATAAGTCAACGCTCAAATACCGTTTTCATCCGGTCAGTGAACAAACTGCAGAAAATGTGAACTTGCATGATATTGAAATACCTGATATGAAGAATAAAATATATCATAGCTATAAGGAATGAGTATGTCCGATTTTCTATCAAGTTTACACTGTATAATATTCGTTTGTCGGTTAGATACACGTGTGAATTAGTATAATTAGGACTAATTAGTTTTTGTTATTTGTATCCGGTCATACTTATCTGTGTTTACTTATGAAATAAATTTGATTTATTATATTAATGCAGTTGTTTTTGTTGATGAGTACATAATATCTCAAATTGGGAGAAACTCCAAATACAAAAAAAACATGTGCCAAGTTAAAATTACCAATTCCTATCTTTTTTTTTATTTACGTGGTTATGTACGAATGTTTGTACTCAGTGTGTGTTATCTGTATTGATTGCCTTAAACAAAACATTGCTTCAAAAGGGGGATATTTTCGGTCAAACACGGGTGATTACCCTTAACTTTACGCGCGATCACTTAATGGAATCTAGCCAAACCTAAATGTAGATCTACGGTGATTTTGATATTCATAATCTAAGTTGGTCTTTATATCCACTAACCAATAACTTCGATATTTGGCAAAAATATATCTTGGCCAAAACTATACTATTGGTTTTTGGACATAATAGCTTAGTCGGTTGAGCGTTCGCCTCAAGTGCAAAAGGTCCCGGGTTCGATCACAAGCCACGTCTTACCAAAGACGAAATAAAAATGGTATCAGAAGTTTTCTTGCTTTAGTCGTTCGGCGTGTATAAAACTGGCATGCATTTATTAATGAGCTCTCTAACACAGGAGGTAATAAAAGTATTATTATCACAACAGAAATATGTTTAAAACAAAGGACTTCATATTGCCAACAATACTATGTTGACGTTATTTACAAACACCACGCCGTATTTTGAAGTAAGGAATTATAACACCGAAACCACAGAAGAGGCTGGCCCCGATCTCCCAGAACATCTCAATCTGAGCAAAATCTCATCTCAAATTGTGTCATGTGTCAATAAGATAATTTCATTGAGATCCTTCACTCACAATTTGCATTACAAGACAGAAAGCACATTATTGTTAGTTCTTTACAGTAAAGTTTAGGAATCTTGAACTTTTTTTTTGGAACTTGAATCTTGAACTTCATATTTATCTAAAATCGGATTTGAGCAAACTCTCAATTTAAGATGAGATTTACACTTGAGATGTTTCGGGGGACCGTGGCCTGATCAATAAACCTTATGCAGCTGATTACAAGTGTATTGCATTTGTAATTAAGAATGAACCAATATGGTCATCGGTATATAGAGCATTGTGAAAATCACACACTGGCATAAATGTCTGCTTCGGTCGATCGTGCATGCTGCTAGTACATCGTATAATGTAAACATGTATATTTACTTACCATGTACACCATTTGATATATCTAATTAACTGTCACTAGGACAGAGATTATTTTACAATTAGCCGTGGCCTATCATTTGTTAAATAAATGAGAACGATTATAAACATAAGTTCGTCCGATAGGTAAACAATTTAAGAATACCCGGCAAGTACCGAGTTCGCTCTATCTTTAGCTGTTTTTAATTGATGCTCGACCAAATTATTACACTCGGTTGGAAACTGCATTTGGTCGAGCATCAATTAAAAACAGCTAAAGATAGAGCAAACTCAGTACTTGCCGGGTATTCTTACATATACGGAATGTACTTAGGCTATATAATATACACTTGTTAAATGTTATAAGTACACCAACATATAATGCGTATATCTTTTTTATTATACATGATATCATGTTCATTTTTTGCATGTCTTCATGTGAGTGGTATTACAGTGATATTCGATAATTCGATGATTGTAATTTGCCCGCTGCGAGCAATGAACCGTGAATTTTTAAATTATGCAAAATGCACGTGCAAAACAAATGATTTTCGCACGAAGTTTCAAAATGATATATTCACATTGTTCTTCAATACCCACAGCAGGAAAACGCAAAACAGGAAAAATTACGATAATAGACCGCACAAGAAAGGTTTGTGAAACACACACGTCTCAAGACCGTAATTAGCCTAGTGTAGCTAAGGTCACCACGACCTTGAACTTTGACCTATCGACCTTAAAATTAGTATGAGCCTACATCTGATGACAAGCAACCTCTCTGTAAAGTTCTTCGATCTAAGATCCTATATTTCTTATGGTGTGGACCAGTGATTGTTGTGTGTTCAAAGGTCATGGTGAGTTTGACCTTTGGTCCAAATGACCTCGAATTTGAGTCGAGCCGTCTGTGGAGGATGAATAATCACCACTTAAAACTTTAGAATCCTATGTCCACCCGTTTTGGAGTTATTGTTGGAAAACCATTAGGCATGTCGACCGACCGACTACTAGTATTTGCACGTAGCGCTATGTACTGTGTTGGTGTACTTATAACATTTATATCCAATATTATCCCCATGAAATAAAAAAAATACTACGCCACTTTCTGAGAACCCGTCGTAATAATCAATTCCAAAGTTGGCTACCTGACAACATGTTAGAATAGTCTATGATTTAAAATACTTAATAAAGAGCATACCACTACTAAACAGATGACCTACTAGGACTTGATATCATGTACAACCATGTGCCTTGCAACCATATAAAACTACAACACGTACCAATCACAGGTAACTGTATAGTTGAAAACGAAAACAAAAACGAAAAAAAATTTTTTTGGAAAATTTATATTTTTCTAAAACAAAAACGAATAAAAATTTTTTTGGAAAATTTATATTTTTCTATAGAAAAATATAAATTTTCAAAAAAAAATGTTTTCTTTTTTTCCCCTTTTTTAACGATACAGTTACCTTTGGTACCAATTAATATGCGTGTGGCATAGATTTTGAACTGAGATAATAAAGAGAAAGGTATCGCAACATCGCAACATCGTGCGTAACGTCAAATGAAAAAAACGAAACGTGTGACCTAATAGATCGGAGTTATCCATAGTCATTTGATTTCTGGATGGTACAGCTAGTACTTGTTAAATCCACAGGTGGCAGTATCAGTGTTTTGTCCGCAAACGATTAAAAAAATAAAAAAATAAAAATTCCGCACTTAGCTAGTATACTATCAAGGTATAAAGCGTACTATATGTCTATATGCCAAAGATTGTGGAACATTGCATCTCGTTGTTTCAACATAAAATACGGGCGCTGAAGAAAAATCGCTATGTATAAGTCGTTCAAATAAACTATAAGATATTCATTCTTACCGAAAATCTCGTTCAATTGTATCTTATAACTGCGAAACAACAAAACAGTGTTACTTTCGTTATTTAACTTCGCTCAATGTCATTTTATTTATGCACTGGTAACCCGCTGCGCTCACAGAATCGTAATTATTGTTGGGAAACAAGCCTAAGCGATGTTCCACAATCTTTGGACATAGACGTATACTACGCTTTATACCTTGATAGTGTACATGGAGTTAGATAGACAATCGATATATACGGTCCATGTAGTGTATTAGCTCAGTGACGGGGTTTTTCTTTTTCTTTTCCAAACACTGATACTGCCACCTGTGGTTAAATCCATAAGTATTTAGTTTCATTCACTTGTGCATGAAATAATCATGTGTCCTAGTCACCGATAGTCCCGGTACTGTATGTACAGTATCCCCAAAGGTACATATCTGGACTGGGACTGGCCACAGGTAACAGTATCGTTGAAAAAGAAATTAAAAAAATGAAATTGAAAAAAAATTCTCAAAATTTAGGTACATGAAAAAATGTATTAACTAAATTTCGAGAAATTTTTTTTCGATAATTTTTTTTTAAATTTCATTTTTTTAAATTTCTTTTCCAACGATACTGTTACCTGTGGGATTGGCGGTGATTACGCAAAATGATTTACGCTCAGTTGAAATCTAATGCCTATGGATTTAACACGTACGGTGGGCCATCCGTTGTCCACAACCAAATAAAACTCAACGAACACCCAAATAAAGTGCACAAAGGTTTTCTGATATCAACCACAGCAAGGGTTTATGAAGATAACACAACATTAACTTCCGGTAAGATATAAAACTGATCAATAATTATAAAACGGCGGTAAAATTTATTTTTATGTCCGAGTTTTAAGTTTTAACGCCTAGCTAAGTAAGTTCGATCAGCTTTGTAGTCTATTGTGAGCATGCCCGGAAATTAAAACATTGAGTTGCCCATTATAATCAAGAACAAACAATGAAATTAGTTCAAATGATGTCATATACAACGGTAATTGTATCATTGATAACGAAAAAAAAAACGAAATGATTTTTAAAATTTAAATTTTTCATTCATAGAAAAATATAAATTATACATTTTCGTTATTTGTTTGAGTCATTTAAAATAAATGGTAATTAACATAGTGACGGCGCATAATGATAATATTTTCAACTTTTTCTTATTTTCATGTATAAAGATGGGTGTGAAACGGTACAGTTTGAAAATATAAAAGTGTACAATAAGGCACTACAATTGGCTGGCTTAGAATGAGAAGGTCATAAGTACAAACATGAAATTTTGAGGAAACAAGAAAAACTGGCCGAAAATTAATCTTTACCTAAAACAGCTCAGTGGTTAGTGAGCCTGCCGCCTTATTTGGCGACACGGCTTCAAACCCGGATGGAGGCCCATATTATATATGCCTGCCATATTACAGCCGAACTCTGACTGGCAAATAAAGGTTATGCTCGGCGTTTTATAAACAAGAGCAAATTCGATCGTAAGTTAAAAGGCGCACGTACCACCTTAAGCTGGCCCGATACATGTATGTCGTGATAGAACAATACACTATAACAAAAACACAACTGACAATCATTAACACATATGCTTAGCGCACATGCAATCAATCAATCAATCAATCAATCAATCAATCAATCAATCAATCAATCAATCAATCAATCAAGCAATCAAGCAAGCAATCAATCAAGCAATCAACCAATCAACCAACCAACCAATCAATCAACCAATCAATCATTCCACCAATCAACCAATCAATCAACCAATCGATCAATCGATCAATCAATCGATCGATCGATTGATCCGATCAATACAAACAGATCAATACAAACCGATCAATAAAAACCGATCAAATATCGTTTTAACGAATACATAATTTTTTTATAAATTAGTCAACGAAGGAAACAACACCAAGCGTCATGATTTCACAGTTGATTCAATGATTGATTGGCCGATGTTCGGTTTTTAGAGGTTTGCCGAACGTCTTACGGATAACTTCCTTGAATAACTTGTATTCAATCTTGTCCTTGTTGTCCGACCAATCAACTGTAGGTGTCCTGGTCATCAGAACACACCATGTTTTGTTTATACGCCGTGTGTCTAAATTGTCTAACTTAACAAACAGTACATCGCTAGAATCCTTTAGCGATTTGTCAAGTGCAACGTCCACTTGAAACTTCGCCCACTGATCTTTCAGAATATTATTTGAGACTGCTACAATCACATGCTTTGACGCATACATGGCATTCAGGACAGCATCCACTTTCGCACCGAGTTCCGCATCCCTTTCCCATATATGTAGTTTATAACCAAGTTCATTTTCTACAACTTCGCGAAAAGCATGATGTACAAACATGTTGTCCTCGGTATTATAAACAACGAAACCATCATAAAGTTCTTCTTCACCGATCAGAGGACGTCTTTCAGGGTCTGTCTCGTCGTCTGAACGACGTTTTCGACCAAGTTTAAACATCCAGTATTTAATATACCATCTATTCCAAATGAAGATCACGGTCAGAACGGAAAACACAAACAGAGTCGAGCCTCCCGCAACACAAGCAACGAAAATTGGACTCAGGAAACTACATGTTTCTATTGGCGTGTATGTCCAAAAAGAATGGCCTCCAAGGTCTCGAGGGCTACGACACAGATACTTGTATTTCCAATTAACTAATTGGATATTAGTGCCTTTGACTAGTCCATGTTTATCGACTGCGTCCCTGAACCAAAGCATTGCACAACCACAACTAAACTGGTTGTCACCCAAATTCAGAAACCTCAAAGATTTCCTAATGCTCAACGGAAACGTCTTCTCGTTAATTGTGTGAATTATACTGTTCGCAGCTGATATACTTTCAATCTTCAATTTAAGCGACGTATCATTGAATTCCTCTGGGAATTGAATTGTATAAATAATGTTTTTGTTGATATTAAGGTCAACAAGATTAGTAAATGACTTTATAATAGAGTAGGGAAAAAACTGGAGGTGTACTTTTTCTATGTGAAGATATTCTAACTGACTCAGAGGTTGTAATATTTCTTCCAAAAGTGGGACGCTCTCGATGTAGTTATATGACACGTCAAGCCAAGTGAGGTTAGGGCAAAATTGGAACATACTTCTGACGTTTTCACTCGACGAGAAATTCATCCAGTTATATCTAAGACTTAGGTTCTTCAGGCTGTTGCTTTCAAAAGCTGCTGGTTGTATGTCCTTGGTCCAAGGAATCAGATTCCCCAGGTATAAATATTTGAGATTTTTGTATTTTTCGAAAGTGCCGTTGTTTATTCGACGAACATCGTTTTTACTGAAGTCCAGCCATTCCAAGTTGGGCATACACCGGTACCAGTTCGTAGTCAAATTGATAATGTAATTTCTTCCGAAATCCAGATGTTTTAGAGCAGGAAATGTTTTGTTGTTGCTATTTTGACACAATTTTGGAGGGAAAGGTGTTATCTGGTTATTACGGAAATCAACAAGTTCTAATTTTGGTGGCATGATTCCTCCTCCGACAGATTGTAGCCAATTGTTTGACAGAACAAGTGTACGTAGATTGGTAAGGTTCATAAACTGACTTAAGTTAACTTTGGATATAGTGTTATCACTAAGATCCAGATGCTCCAATTTCTCCAGGCATTCAAATGAAACAATAACATATTTGCCATTGCCACCTAGGTAATTCCGACCTAGATCTAACATTCGAAGATCTGGAAATAGTGAAAACTCCTCGTCAACCCTGGCTCCTTTGTAAGGACTCGCTTTCATGCAAAAATTCAGATCTTTCTTATGGAATTTATTATGTCCCAGGTTCAAATATATTAGATTGCTAATTGAAGAGTTTGAAACATTTCCGACTAATCGATCAATTTCATTCTTTGATAAATCCAAGTGTCTCAGCTTCGGAAACTTCGTGAAATATTGAATGTCGAGTTGCTTTTGCATCAACCTATTGCCAGAAAGCGTGAGGTTGGACAGTGTATCATTTACACTTAGCATAGCATCTCTCAACTGTGAATGATTTACGCCAGTATTGTATTTGATATTCAGAATGTGTAGGTTTCCAAAATTAGAAAACGCGTCAGATGCTACGAATCTCAGGTTACATTGTGTGAGGTTAAGCTCTTCAATGTTTGGAGAGTTGATGTTTTTAAATGACTCGTTACTCAAAACAGAAAAGTTATAACACCTTGCACTAATTTTGGTCACGTTCTTGTCGAGGACTGGTAACGTACTGTACGTATACTTCTCAAATCTTCCGTAACATGAAGCAGATGTTTGTAGACACAAACATTGTCCGCCGCCACATGGCTTACCAGGCGTGTTGTAGAAGGTTCCGTTTTGTAACGGTTGGCATGCTTTCGAACAAGTTACGTGTCCCGGTACCGCTATGAACATTAGTAATAATATCACAAAATATTCCATTGTTATAGGTCGTCGTTGCTTGAGTAGGTTGTTCTAAAGAAACACACAGATCCTGAAATGATACAATAAATTAAATGTGAATATGGAGTGATGTCGTATTGCTTATCTTATCGTGATTATGTATATATTTATAATGTGAGTGTATGGCTGTATATACACACACGCATGAAACCATTTAAAATTATATACATACGCATACATCCGTACACTTACATCACATTATAAATAGATACATAATCATATATAAATTATATACTTCTTAAGTTTGAACTTATCAACTTCCCGTGTTATTTTAAAGAAATTGGCACAGTGTGGTTAAGTATACTTCCGTCTCCGTATTAGTATTGACATTACAACGTACACATTATCTTCATAACATAGACATTCTCATTAATAATAGTGTTAACTGTCCATTTATAAAGTTGTATATTTTGTTTTCCATGTATATATACTGAGCGTCAAAAGTCTCGCAAACGAATTAAAAAATCAAAATGTTTAGATTGTTAACTCGAAAAAACCTTTTGCTAGCACTGTCTATTGGTGTTTCCATAGTGTTCATGTTGAACCCATTTCCGATGGCGTCTGTCACGCTTGAATGATCATACCATCACAAATGGTAAAACAAATCTATTTAAGCGCGCAAAATAAGGGGTTTTCATTTTCGACTAAATTTTTACTTCCTATTTACTTGCAACATGACTGTGATAAGAAATACATAAATAGTTAGTCAAATTAGTTAGCAATGTACGCACAATTTGATGGCAAAATTCGATAATTCTGAACATAATCGTGTATATAGGAGTCTAGAGGCTGGTGTTTCACTAAAAATAGTTTGTGTCGTATGAAATTGACATGTTTCTATCCTGATGAGACAGTTGTATCATATCCAACAGACGGACCGTGTATATGACGTACCACGTGACAACAGGTCAAGGGTCAATGCCGCTGTCCTAGACAGGAAATGCTGCTATAATGTTAGCACGAAACTCAACGGCATTGTTTGAGCATAATCGTAGTCCAACCGCCATTAGAATTTATGGGACACTTCCTTTTATTTTGCGTTTTTATGGCCAGCGCGCTGTTTCTTAAAATCTGACATTTCGTACAGTGTATTTTACGACTTCCACAATTGTCCGTGGTCAAAGGGAGATTATTTTGTACAATAATCGATTGAAATTACCTCCCTTTCACTACAAAAACGTAATGAAGCGTTTATGCTCACAATTGTCCATTTTTGCCTTCAAATTAAGCTTAAATTGCAAACTAATTAGACTTACTATTTGTGTATTTCGTATCAAAGACATGTATCAAGTAAATTGTAAGTGGAAAATAAGTAGAACATGAAATGCCCTTATTTTGCGCGCTTGAATAGACGTTTTACCATTTGTGATGGTCTGATCATTCAAGTGTAACGGAGGCTAACAGAAATGGGTTCAACATGAACACTATGTGTACACAAATGAACAGTGGTAGTAAAAAGTTCTTTCGAGTAAACAATTTAAAAAAAATGATTTTTTAATTCGTTTGCGAAACTTTTGACGCTCAGTATATTTATATTATTTTGTTTATATAGATGAGCTGTATGCATGCATAAGCTAGATAAACAACTGTTTGTTCTGTATAATAAGCAACAGTGGCTGAGTTTTAGCGCTTACACATGTCAACCTGGTTAAACTAGAGACTGTCAAATCTTCCGATGACGTTAGATTGTTTTAAATCTAATAGTATTCCTTTATGAGCAATTCTGAAATTACAATGGTAAACCTTGGTTATCTAGAGACTGCCAAATCTATGAATAGCTAATGTTTATTTGTTGTAAATTAATCCGACTCAAAATAAAGATTGTATTGATTGGGTTTCTGTGTGGAATTAATGACATTGATAAAAAGGTGTGTAACGGCCTTAATATCAGATAGGGTGTTTTTACGTATAACGGTTGCATGTTTTACCTATTTGAAGTAGACATTTCAAGTTTTTTTTTTGTTTTTTTTTGAAGTAGACATAGTTTGGTTGTAGCGCTTCAAAACAAGTTGAACTATCGGTAAGGCCATTCCAAATCGTTTCTTCGTTTAGCGTCCGAGGAAAAATAGGTTTGAGCATCTTGGGAAAGAAAAACCAACAAGTTTGCAATAAACTTATATCCTCAAAATCCATAACATTGAGATCTTGATTTCATACCTCTCATACATGTTCACCATCATGTCCCCAACCTCTTATTTTGCAGGGATAGGTTCCAAACAAACACGATTTTAGTTATTTTAGTAAGTAATCATGAATGACAACACATGGAAGCTGTATTTGTTTACCATACAATAATGAGGATTCGAGTGGTTATGGCTTTTTGTCGAGGGTGTCGGTTTTTTTGTCTCAGGATAGCTAGATAGGTTTTCGAACTTAGGGTGGACGCTTAACGAATTACGATTTGGTATGGCCTGACCTGTTATCTCTGACATGTTGTCAAAACGTCATCAAGAGAACGAAACATAACGCACGCAGCGGAGTAACTAGTAGACGCCACAAATATGCAAATACATCCGTCTTCTATGGTTAATACCCTCTAAGTTTTTACACAAAATATATTTTCGATCGCCGTCTTATGGTGTGTAAAGTGTTGCATTATTGTATGTTTAAAATATATGGTCTATTTTTATATATTCATTGTATACGGTAAAATTTTATTCTAAAACAAAAAGTAGTTGTTGTAAAAAGTAAAATATTTATTCAATGTGAAAAATATTTATTTGATAGTTTCAAAATTTTTATTCTATCCTATAAAATATTTGTTCTATGTGATAAAATATTTATTCAATACGTCAAATATTTTTGTGCAATCCTGTAAAATATTTGTTCAATGTGAAATATATTTATTCGATAAATCGAATTTTTTTATTGTATCGGTTACAAATAATTGTTCAATAATTTGAATGCTGGGAAATTTGCTGTTTTGTTACGACGGACTTCATTGGTCGCGACCAATAGCGTATATTAAAGTTGCTGCAGTTAAAAAGCTCGTAGTTGGATCTCGGGTGCAGGCTTGCGGTCCGCCTCGCGGCGGTCACTGCTCGTCCTGACCTCCACGCCGGTTGTCCGCGCCTTGGTGCTCTTCATTGAGTGTCTCGGCCGGCCGGAACGTTTACTTTGAAGAAATTAGAGTGCTCAAAGCAGGCTACTACCGCCTGAATAATGGTGCATGGAATAATGGAATAGGACCTCGGTTCTATTTTGCTGGTTTTCGGAGCTCGAGGTAATGATTAATAGGGACAGACGGGGGCATTCGTATTGCGGCGCTAGAGGTGAAATTCTTAGACCGTCGCAAGACGAACTACAGCGATAGCATTTGCCAAGCATGCTTTCATTAATCAAGAACGAAAGTCAGAGATTCGAAGACGATCAGATACCGTCGTAGTTCTGACCATAAACGATGCCAACTGTCGATCCGCCGGGCAGACTCCGGGAAACCAAAGTGTTTGGGTTCCGGGGGAAGTATGGTTGCAAAGCTGAAACTTAAAGGAATTGACGGAAGGGCACCACCAGGAGTGGAGCCTGTGGCTTAATTTGACTCAACACGGGGAACCTCACCCGGCCCGGACACCGTTAGGATTGACAGATTGAGAGCTCTTTCTTGATTCGGTGGGTGGTGGTGCATGGCCGTTCTTAGTTGGTGGAGCGATTTGTCTGGTTAATTCCGATAACGAACGAGACTCTAGCCTGCTAAATAGCTCGGGGATCCTTCGCGAGTCCACGTCAGCTTCTTAGAGGGACAGGTGGCGCTTAGCCACACGAGATTGAGCAATAACAGGTCTGTGATGCCCTTAGATGTTCGGGGCCGCACATGCGCTACAATGAATGGATCAGCGTGCGTCTCGCCTGGTCCGAAAGGATCGGGAAACCCGTTGAACCCCATTCGTACTAGGGATTGGGGCTTGCAATTGTTCCCCATGAACGAGATATTCCCAGTAGGCGCGAGTCATCAGCTCGCGTCGATTACGTCCCTGCCCTTTGTACACGCCGCCCGTCGCTACTACCGATCGCTCCAGTTAATGAGCTCTTCGGATTGGACCCGTGGGCCCGCTTCGCGGCGGGCCGTCGGTGGCCGAGAAGATGCGCAAATTGACCGGGGTAGAGGTCGTAAAAGTCGTAACAAGGTATCCGTAGGTGAACCTGCGGATGGATCATTACATTGCATTGATCCAATCAGATGACGCGTTACAATTGGTCGTCCTTCCCAGCATTCAAATTATCGAATAAATATTTTGTACAACATCCAATTAATATTTAATATAGCACAAAAAAATTCAAAGTATGGAATAAATACTTTTGACTTGGAACAAATATTTTGCAGGATTGCACAAAAATATTAAACGTATAGAATAAATATTTTTATCACATAGAATAAATATCTTAAAGGATAGAATAAAAATTTCGAAACTATCAAATAAATATTTTTCACATTGAATAAATATTTTGCCTTTTACAACAATTATTTCTTGTTTTATAAAAAAAAGTTCCGTATACAATGAATATATAAAAATATACCATATTTTTTAAAACATACAATATTGCAACACTTAACACGCCATACCGTCTGGTCATTGGCAAGTGTACTTTTACAGTACACATAAACGAGGCGACAAGATAGTTTCTTCTCATAAAGTGTACCAAAGGATGTAAAATGTACATAGTAAATTAGAGAAAGCCCAATTGGGTGACATTAGGCTCAGCATGACAAGGCAAATAATACTGGGTGTCGATAACACTTGCATAGACCACAGTGTATTTGGTCATACATGTAGTAAGTTTGGCTTATGCACTTGTCAAGTCTAAAATGAACATTTTTTAAAAACTCAAATCTAAGCAATAATAATCATTATTTAAATAGGCGTGTAAAGAAATCATTGTTAAATGTAAATCAAGACGAATAGACCGAAATTAAGAGTCGCCTTACAGTGGACGTGAACAGGGGCCATTATGTACGGTAGATTTTATGGTCTGTAAGTCAATAGCCATAAGTGTTGTACATGTACTAAATGGCCATTGTCCTTAAGACTCCTTTATAATTGAGTTATGTAGTACTTGACTGTGAGTATTTTAAGCAACAGCAACAGTAACAACAATAGCAACAGCATCATCAACAACACGCCCATTTAAAACATGAGTGTGTACAAAACCTAACCCATATACAGTGGAACTCACTTATAGCGAACTCACTTATAGCGAACTCGCTTATAGTGAACTCGCTTATAGCGAACTCACTTATAACGAACTCACTTATAGCGAACTCACTTATAGCGAACTCACTTATAGCGAACTCACTTATAACGAACTCGCTTATAGCGAACTCACTTATAGCGAACTCGCTTATAGCGAACTCACTTATAACGAACTCGCTTATAGCGAACTCACTCATAGCGAACTCACTCATAGCGAACTCACTTATAGCGAACTCACTTATAACGAACTCACCTATAGCGAACTCACTTATAACGAACTCACTTATAGCGAACTCGCTTATAGCGAACTCACTTATAGCGAACTCACTTATAGCGAACTCACTTATAGCGAAATCGCTTATAGCGAACTCACTTATAACGAACTCGCTTATAGCGAACTCACTTATAGCGAACTCACTCATAGCGAACTCACTTATATCGAACTCACTTATAACGAACTCACTTATAGCGAACTCGCTTATAGCGAACTCACTTATAACGAACGACTTAGTAATGAATATAATAAAAGCATATCCTGACAAACTGCTCAGAAAATGCCTTACTTCGCACAGAATAAGGATTGATATATTTCAAGTAAGATATTGAATTGAACTCATTCATTACAATTCTTTTATCAGTTCATAGTATCAAGTAATTGATCGGCATCGTCTATGCTGTTTCTTTAAACATTCCGAAGCAGCCTGTACATGCTGTACTTATAATGACAAACACAATGATTTTAATATACAATGTATAACGAAAAACGTTATATCCAATTTCACATAGCGAAATTTCGTTGCACTGATATAGCGAAAATCGGATATAGCGAAAGGAATTGCTATGTCCCCAGGATTTCGTTATAACCGAGTTCCACTGTACACGATACCTTAGGAGGCTAAGGTAGAGCTCTACGTTTTTAACCACGAAATCATGGGTCAGGGAGTACGGAGGGAGTATATGTAACGACACACGCACGGTTGCGCTTATATGAATATTATATACTATGTATACAAAATCTAATCAATATGTCGCTGGCTTAGAATGAGAAGGTCGTAAGAACAAAATCGATAGTTTGAGAAAAACAAGAGTTGTTGGAGGGACAGCGCGCTCGGCTAACGAGTTATTGATAGTAAAACAAGAACTCAAAATCTATGTCAAGGTCATGCAAACTGGGCCAAAGTTCTGTCAAAAGTCATACAAGAAGTATGGGCCTTGAACAGTTATCGACATATGAGCAGGGGGATATCAATCCCCAAACGTCAAGACAGGGGAGCGGGGGGGGGGCAACCTATTTTGCCCTCCCACCAATAATTAATACAAAATTTATAAATTTCGGTCTACTCATTGAATCGTGGAGCTAAAAAACTGTCGGAAATAATCACAAAAAAGTGGAAACATATATCCAGGCCCTATATTTCTCTGGTTTAGGGTGGGGGATATTGCGATGAGTTTAGCTTCTGCATGGCCAGGTCGGGGAGTTTACCTGGGGTTTGAAAAAAGGTGTTAAAATTCCCACCCTTCCCTGGTGCTGGGTTTCAAATGACTAGTGTAACATTCAGTGTCGAGGAATGCTAGCTTCAAATCAGATTGTCATAACCAAACGTGAGTTCGTGATTCATGCACTGTAGAAGAACTAGATCCGTTGAATCAAATACGTGAAAAGCGTGCTAAAATTACAAATGACGTCAAAAATACAATTTCCGTTTTACACGGGATTCACGTAAAGTTGGTAACAGCAAGCGACATGTGCGTGAAAAACGTGTAAAATCGATACGAATGACGTTATGGACATTCATATTACAAGTTATACCTCGCAATAAATATGCAGAAAAAATAATTGTGAAGGCGGTGTCCTCCTCGTTGAAAGTTAACTCTGTTTTAGAGGAACATTGAAGTCATGATTTTATTTGTATAATACTAAGTTGGAACAGCTGGTTAAGGTTTCTTATTGTGAGGAATGCTGGTCGTCTCGGTAGAGAAACTTATTTCTAAGACGTCACATGAAGAAACATGTATTGATCCTTTGCTACGCGACCAATCAGAATCTATATATATTGACCGGAGACAAACATTTTTATGGTCGAGCATTCACTACTGGTCCTCGCACGGCCGTGCTGCTTTCGCGCCAAAAAAAGCAGGGAGAATCACTGTAACTATTTAATTGGCTGGTTTAGACGGGGACAATTACGTGGGAAATTTCCATTTGTATAGCCCTTGTGTCATGCAGTTTACAAGTTTGAAAAGGTTAAAGTGAAAATCCCCGCCATTTACCTGGGTTTGGCCGTGATTTCAATTGACTCGTGCATTACGCCCAAGTGGAGCCCCAGACTAGTCGATATTAATGTCTGACTGAATTTACCAGGGGCCATAATTCTGCTCCAATGTTGGAAAGCATGGCGTAGACTCTGTAATGCACCTGTCAATTGACCCCTCTCCCTCCCCGAGTAGAGACAGGTGCGAGGAAAACTTACCGGTGTAGGTTTTACCTTTCCGATGGGCGAGTGCGGGGATGTTGTTTCGCGCCCAAACAGCGTGGTCATATAGCCAATCGCGACTACATTTCTCTAGTTTAGTTCAGAGGAGATTTGGTGGGATTTTTACCTTCTGCTGGGAGTTTGCCCGGGGATTGAAAAAAGCAAAATACAAAATTACCGTCCTTCCCCGGGATTAATGGTTTTTTTATCGTTTAGTGCATTACGTCCCCATATTACTAGATGGCTAATAATTATTATGCTCACATGTTGGGTAACATGGCGTAGACATTATATTTCAATGTCTTTAGGATGGTAATTGATCAAACATTTGCCCAAAGAATGAGTTTAAGCCTCAAACCAGATTGGCGTTACCAAGCGTGAAATCGTGATTCACGATCTGTTGGTAAACTCCTAGCGTAAAAATCAAGATACGCGAAGAACGTGCAGAATTTACAAATGACGTCAAAACCAAACACAAATTTTCATAATCCAGGATTTGCACGTGATTCACGTTACATTGATATACCCAAGCGATACGTTCGTGAAAACGCGTGGAATCGATACGAATTACGTCATGGAAATGATATAACACAACCTAAATACCGCAATGAAAAAAAAACACTTGACAGCAGGGACGTTAAAATGTCCGCTTCGCAGAGGTTTCCTTCTTTATTTGCGGAAAATCAAAGTCTTTACAAAGTTGGGGTAGAACTACTGGGATCGTATTCACAAAACACATCTTAAAATGTTCTTAAGTGTTTCAGCTGAACAGAAAAATAAATAATATATATTTTTTTAAAAGCTATCTGTCCTTTTTACTATCAAAAACGAGAAAGTCTAGCATCACAGTCCATGCCCGAAACCGACTCAACTGTATGTGTAATATGTCTCGGTTGAAAAATAAACTATTTACTGTAAATACCCCGATTTTCGTAATTCGGTCAATTCGTAACATAGTTAAATCTCATAAATCAGTGGTTAGTCAAGCATCTAGACACCATATGTAATTGAAAAGATACGCTGGTTGAACGAGAATGACATAGTTCTGAGTCTTATATAATTCCATAACGGACAGACTGTTTTTGTGATGTTCTCTTGTGCCAAAAAACGATATCTTATGTTTTAAAATTGACGAATATGGCATAGAATCAGAGTTTATCATGCCATAATAATTTTGTTACGCTATAATGCTGGTCATAATGACATGGTCGGAAAATACTCCAGAATCTATGTACGGCTTCGTAGAAATAAAAAACGGGGGACCATGCCCCAGGACCCCCTAGCAACTCTGGATATATCCTGTGCGTATGTCGAAAATTAGACCAGCTACGCCCCTGAAAGTTAATATTAAATTCTGGAAAAACAAGCTGTTAAAACTTCATTTTGGTCAACATGACACTTCTGTTACGATTTTCATGAAAATGTGGATAAGAAACGCCTTAAGATACAGATTTTAAATAAGTATGAGCCTTATAAGGTCGTAAGTAGAATACCTTCTCATTCTCACGCGGTATAACCCGATCATCACTCGGCCGAGGTAAATACTGGTGACGGGTAAGTAATGGGGTTGTATTTCTTACCAGAACTTATTATATCGAAATCGACAAGTTCTGGTAAGTAATATAAACCCACTAATCGCCCGACACCAATATTTACTTCGGCCGTTGACGCATCACTCAGCCGAGGACGCAACGGGTTACACCGTGTGATTCTTAGCCAGCAACATGGGTCACAAAATATCACGATGCATATTGATCGACACGATTGGAATTAATCAGTATACAGTATGATTTACATGTAGCGGGCAGATTGCCTAAATTTTATTATAACCGATCATATATATATCTAAAGGACGTATTTTTAATTGCATATTAATTTGTCGGTCTAAGTCTGTCTGTTGGCAAAATAGTCCATGTTATTTCTGCGTTTACTGTAGTTTGTTATGAGTGAGTTATGACTTGACTAATATTCAGTATAAGGGTGGACATACCACGTGACTATTTGGCTAAGTCTTCAAGTAAATATATGTCAACAAAAAGAAAAGAAACGTAAGAATCTTATTCTTTGACTGATTCTCACGAGATATAGTTCAACAATAGTTTATTACATTATATCGGTGGCTTAGAATGAGAAGAATGAGAATGAGAAAAACTACTTCTTACGACCTTATAAGACTCGTACATATTTGAAATCTCCAGTACCAGACGCTTTTAATGAGCCTATTTTTATGAAGATCGGACTTGTCATGTTGACCAAAATGAAGCTATAAAAGCTTTTTTACCATAAGTAAAGAGTAAATTGCAGAAAGTTTTTTCTTGTTTTTTCAATATATCGATTTTGTACTTACGACATTATCATTCTAAGCCAGCAATATATGCGCACAAGGATTGGTCACAAGTTATTACAACATTATTTTTAAACCTTTCTCCCAGAATATTTACAAAGTCACAAAATATGTCTCTCAAGCAGAATACTCAAAAACAAATATCCAAGTTGTCATCCCAAAACACGAACAATCCTATAGTGCGTTAGCGACTAAGCTGGACCCCCATAAACCTTAAATATCTTAAAAAGTAATTAAGCAATTTTATTGAAATTTGGCAGAGTTAACTTAATTACTTTTACCAACTTTGTGTTTAAATTTCAGGGTTTTTTTCTGTCAAATTAATGTTTTTCCCATTGGGTCTAATGTATTATTTTTGGTATTTTAATCAACAAATAGACAGGGAGTAAAATAAGCTATTACGATCAGCTAGTTAAGGTTATGCTATTGTATTATGTAACAACTATAACGGTATAATTTTTTTATAACTTTGACTTACATTTGTCCGATCACCAATGTTTATATAGTTGAGGCCAATCTTCTGATTGGAAGAATCATTTATACAAACAAGAAATACATTGTTTTTCTTGCAAATATTGCTACGAAGTTGCTTCAGTTATACAAACTAAGATAAACGTTCGTCCAAGGGCCTCATTATATATTTTCAACAGTCACTGGTGTGTGACTAAATGTACAGTTTTACTGGACCAAATTGTTGACCTTTGCTGTTCCGGTCACTTCCAATACCCATACGTATTTACCCTGTTTTAGACTCAAAACTTTGCATTAGGCGTCTATGCAAAGTACACTTTTCTGTGGACCGAAAATTCAGTTTTATTTTATCAGAGTTGGTAAGGGTGTTTTACGAAGGCATGCCCATTTTTGTTCTAATCGGCATTGTACTTTTTAAGATATTTAAGGTTTATGGGGGTCCAGCTTAGTCGCTAACGCACTATACAACTTTATCTTTCGCCGATACATATGCTAATTTCTTGTTGCGCTGGCAGAATGTAAATTTTTGAAAACATACTTAAAATTAGACACTGAAATCGTTAACTTTCTTCATGGACGCCCTGTAGATATAACACATGATTACTATTTTGCGAAACGAATAGAAACACGCGCCGACCTATATTCACGACGGTTACACAAGAGTATGGCCATTATCATGTTTCAAAATAAAAATAAAAACTTTATGGCAGAAATTGACATTAATGAATCAGACATAAAATAAATGTTACAATAAATAGGACATGGATACTTAGGTTAGTATAAATGGATGACATAGAATTACTGTAAAAGTTTCACGTAATAACGATATGTAAATGTCCATTTTCGGGACCATTTTACTCAATATAACAACACGTTGTTTAGTATAGTCCGTTTAAATTTAAATGAGAACGGTTTTAAGCATAACCGCGTCCGCCAGGTAAACAATGTATATCTAGGTTTAACTCATGGTATACTGAGTTAACGGTAGTTCCCGATATTCTTTCGAATGAGATAGTTCCCTCATTAGTATTACTTATTATATCGATATGCCCATTTTCGTGATCATTGTTTTTACCAAAACCAAATATCGTCTTGCATGCAGGTTTAATATTGATAAACATGGTTTATAATCACGCATCAGATTTTTAAAAAAGTATTACGTTATTAAGAAATGCGGCCAATTGCTTATAAATATGACCATGCTATATTTTAGTTGCTTCCTTGTCGTAAGCATGTTCATCTTGTAGCGTTTCAAAAATAGCAAATACTACTTGAACTTTGGTTTGCTAGGTTACTTATGTCGATCGTTTTATTAAGAATGTAAAGGAGAGCACTTGTAGATGTATTAATGATATAAAGTAAAAATGTATCTCATAAGTTTTTTGAGACATAGCATGGGCGGATCCAGGATTTCCGGTTAGGAGGGGGGCGTAAGAAATTTGCTGGGGTCCAGGGCATAGTCCTGCATGGGCGTAGGAGCGTCTTTAACATTACAACACTTCATTCATGGAAGCGTATTTTGGTTATATCTTTATACTGATATATAACAACTCATTTTATGATTGTCTGGCAATTGTGTTATTACATGGTAACTGGAAGTTGGATCAATTTAAGTAAGGGGGCCGGGGGCATGCTCCCCCGGGAAAATATTCTAAACAATGGATCAATCTGATGCATTCTGAGCGTTCTGAGATACCTTATTTGTTGTGAAACAGGACACGTTTTATTATTAAATACAGAACAGTACTTAGATTAATCGTAATGTTTGCACTAGTGCCCGATTTTGAGATCTTTGCTTATTTTAAAGTGAAGACCTTTATGTTAATCTTTAAGGGCTTTATATCTAATTGACAACCTCTAAAAGTAATATAGAAGGTGGGAGTATTTACAAATGAAAAACAATATGTATGAAGTGTATAGAAATGTTTTCGCAAAGAACGAGTGTTGACACATTTTCATAGATTGAAGTTACTTTGCTTGCGAAGCTAGCAAAAACATTTTTTTAAGTAAAAAGTAATATAAATGTTCACGTATGTTATCAGCACTATATCATAGTTTTACACATACTCGCTTTACAAAATTAATGATATTTAGAATCTAATTTCAAAAGTAGGGGGTCCGGGGGTGGCATGCTCTGACGGGAAAATTGTCAAAACGAGGGATCAATCTGGTGTATTCTGGTGGTCTGAGATATCTTATTGCACTATTACAAAACTAGACTTATTTAAATCTTTAAAGTGTACAGTGTTTCATTAATTGCAGAGTGATCCAGTATATAGGTGTACTTGTAGCTTCATTTTTTGGTGACCCCTTTTTTCATAGATTAAAGCTAATTTTGCGAGCGTAGCGAGCACGAAATTTTCACATTTTAATACTTTTTCACTAAGAATTAAAGGCAAATTACATATAACTAGACTATTTCAGTCAAATTAAAATCGTTACATTGGCGATTCTGGGGAGGGGCGTACGCCGGGTCCGCCCCCCCCCCTTGGATCCGCCTATGCATAGTAAGGTTCATGTTTTATTTAAACTAAATGAATATAATTATAGGCCTCGTATATTAAACCTAAAATACACAGAACCGCGTGTAAACCATGAGCGACCCAAATTCGCCACTGATGCCAGATAGTCATTTCGTTGGCTTAGAATCAGAAGACTGACCAGTACAATCATTTTCAAAATCAACATGGTGGTGTTTTTTATGAGCATATGTTCATGAAAATCGGAACTAAGTTTGCCATGTTTTCCATGTATATTTATGCGTGGTCATATATCATAACGTATCCCCTTGCATGTTTGTAGATCATAAAATATTGATCGGAAACCGCATGGTCAATTCATATTCGTTTGTTTACTGCATCAGTGACCTAAACCCTAGGCCTTCTAATCTGAAAGGCAATTGGCGTCATCTACAGCTGCAAGCCAGTCTCCATTTAAAGTTTTAAGTCCCATTATTGCTCACACAACGTGTTTTTCAATCATCTATTACATACAATTACTTGTGGAACAATTAGACTGTTTCTTTACAAATGACCAATACTCGACATAGAATGTTATCTATATCTGTCGAATTACATGTATTATGCCAACTATCGTAATAAGCAAATTGTATGGTGAACAAAACAGTTACTCATTTTACAAGAGTTACTCGCCTTATACTTTAAATCATGCATTTATTGTTTACAAATTGTCATTTTATCAACAAACCATATGGATGCTTAATTACATTTTCGTCCATCGTATGTTGTCTTCCACATTTTGGAATCAACTAAAGTGCTCAAATTGCATCATTCTGCAGAGAGGTTACCAAGTTAAAGCTTATTAAAATAGCAGTTTAAGACTTAATGGAATTTTAAGCAAATTACGACAAAGAATGTTGAATAAGAACATATATAAGCCAACTTTAATCGAGTTGTAACAAATTTTTGATCAACCCTTTCACTGATAAGCGTTTTATGTTTCCTTATTAATATACCCTTTGCAACAGGTAATAAAACTTTATCTATTCTAAAACATTTTATTAAATAAAAATGAGGAATGGCTTTACTGCAACATAGTAAGAGACTGTTGTTAATCAGTTCATCTACGGTCTGACCGGGTGATAATTGATATTTTAAGATATTCCTTAATAAGCGCTTTAGTGCCTATTTACAAATTTCAATTTTCTTATATCAATCACTTTTAACACATTTTTAATACAACGCATTAACAACAGTTTCTTAGTCTTATTTATATAAGTATGTGATATTTTAATAGTTCCTATAATATAATACTGTGAATATGTTTTATTAATGTGGTACTCATATATGAGAATTGTAGTACCTTAATGTCTCTTGTAATTCAATTTTGAATGGTTACGTACATTTGATATGTTTTTATTATTATATGAAATTTTATATGTGTAAATGTACATGAATGAGACGTAAATAAAGAATATATATAGTACTGTACGTCAAAAAGGTGAATGGTACTCTGTGTGTTTGTATTTGACCAAAGGGGGCTCTAAAAAACAGGTGACTGAATCAGATAAGGGAAACAATGTAAAAAAAAATTTCTTTATAAATTTTACAAGAAAAACACTGGGGTTTTATCAATGATACAGTTACATGAATATCGTGCTTAACGATCGTGTCTTCTCGAGAGCCTAGTGGTTGAGCGTTCGCTTCGAACTAAGACATTGGCCTTTAAGACGTAAACATGACACTTTGTCGCATCGAGGTTAACATTCATGCAACCTACGTGTACGGTCCGGACATCGTCGGATGGACGGGCGGGCGCAACCATGGACGGACTGATGGACGCACGCACGCACACTTAAAGCTGTGGCTAAGTCTCGCTCACCACAAGCGGATCGACAATAAAATGACAAAACACTATTTTTTATAAATCAAATTGCAAGAAAAAGAGATATTTATAAAAATCAAATGTTATATATATATATATATAAATTAATTGTAGAACAAAAATACGTACTTGACATATCACACGCATCTCAGTTGTCAATCATATCACAAAATGAATATATTCCCTGTCGTTTGCCAATGCCCCTATATCCGATATAAACAGCTGATCATTTAGATACACGACAATCTTATTAGGTAGAGCGCTGAGGTTTAAAACGCTCCGGTACATTTAGCGATATCCAATCGAGTGACTATATCTATAAAACGTACCCGGAAGATAAATTTGTCCATTGAATGTTTTATTTAAGCTCTATGCTCCATGAAGTTTTGATTTCACATCGTTTATCTCCCTTAGTCCGCGAATGCTAAATAATTATATTGCATCTCGAGGGCTCAGTGCAAAATTATGGTATAGCTTGGCTATTTTGACCTGACCCTGACCTTTATGCAAGAATATATTACAAGGTTTTTGCGTTGAGTTTATCAATTTCCGCAAGCAAATCGTGCAATATCGGTATTTCAGATTTGTGTTTGTATTACATCCCGAGCGTCTTCGTGATACTCCCCGAGTATGAAAACATACAATCGGTGTTATAAACGTAGACAATATATCGACTGTTAAATTATGCTAATCAATAGGTCAGACTCATGTCAATGTGGGCAAGCTATACATATCTCTATAAATTGAAGTAGTACTAGTGCGCCCAAGATAATGTGATAATTACAATTACAGTGTGTAGAATCACGTGATCAAATGAATGCGGTTTTATGCTCAAAACTATTGCTATTTCGTCCGCTAACGGTGAGTTTTTCTTGATTATAACGATCGTGCATTTAATATGGTTATATCATTTAGCCTAAAGTACATTCCGTATATGTAAGAATACCCGACAAGTACCGAGTTCGCTCTATCTTTAGCTGTTTTTAATTGATGCTCGACCAAATTATTACACTCGGTTGGAAACTGCATTTGGTCGAGCATCAATTAAAAACAGCAAAAGATATGGCGAACTCGGTACCTGCCGGGTATTCTTACATATACGGAATGTCTTTAGGCTATAATATGAACTAAGGCATCGCCTAAATCGGTATTTAATAAATATTAGATAACAGCTAGGCTATATTTGAAGACACACGGGCCCAGTTGCTGTTATATATGCTTTATCCAAGGGAGATAACAAATGTATGCAAGCATTGTACATAGTCTGGAGTTTCTTCCCTTACCACTACGTTTGTTATCATTGTACAAATCAATTCAATGCATTGAAATTGTCATAATTTGATTTAAAATCAATAAAATCAACGACATGCATGTACTGTTATAGTGTAGGCCTACTGTATGAGGTTTTATTTTGTCCCGGAATATAGATAATTTCCAGCCTCCCGGGCCTACCTAAAGTACTGTATCCGCTTGGAAAATCGAAGATATTACAAAAGCGACACCGTACGATATTTGATGGGGCTCAGGTATATATCACAAGATCTAGACCCACAACAAATATCTCACAATTGTGCTTCGCAGCTTGCATACAGTGAGTGTGTAGACTCTCGGACTATCAGCTCATCCGGAACATGATTTCGCGACTCTCCAATTTCGATCGAAGCAAATTTACAACAACATTGAAGTGCTCAACCTGGTTGACGATTAATCCGGAATCAATCCATATAAATAAATATGTTATATACATTGTACTTCTTCGTTTTGGTTACTTAACGTCTAAAGTTGGCTAAAGTAAACTGCAGCACACGATGTTTTTGTTTTGTTTTGAAAAAGGGAACGGTCTAAAACTCGTCGCTCCGCTCCTCGGAGTGTTCACTTCCCTTTGTTGATTCAATAATTTTGTTTCATTTCATAGAATATTTTTAAAAAATTGAAGAATACAAAAGAAAGCGTTTGGGCTCAACCGTTTCGAGATTAAGAATTTTATTATTTTCCAAGATTATTCACCTCGAAAAACTGCCTGAAATTTTTGACCGGAAATAACTTTTTCTGAAAGCATTAGTACCGGCAGAGACTCGACGAAGATAGGCACGTGGACCCGTTACTGGTGTGGCTATTTTCAATAGCCAGCTTTGCTGGCTATTAAATACCCTATAATATAACCAAATTAAATGCACGATCGTTATAATCAAGAAAAAACTCACCGTTAGCAGACGAAATCACAATAGTTTTGAGCGTAAAACCGCTTTCATTTCTATCGATTTGATCACGTGATTCTACACACTGAATTATTGACTAGAGTTGCCAACTGATGAAAATTGGTTTCTTAAGTGAACACATTCGGTCATTTCTATACTAAAATAGCTCGGATAAATCTTGCACACTTGGTTGAACCACCTACAAACAAGATAAAGATGCGGGATAATTAGTATTAAGTTAAGTTAAGTTGCCAATTTTCTAGGGCTCTTTTCAGCTGTTAGGCCGCTCAAGCACCCTTTGACATTTTAACTCCCCTTGTCATTGGGCTACCCATGGAATCCTACACCTGTGTCTCCCTGTGGAGACTATTTCTCTCCTGTGGGTGTGGCAGCCAACATCGATCTGCGGTGCCCAGGAATAGACACTGTCCTCGCAGGTACCATTTTACACCATGGTGGAGTGGAGCATGTGGGTCTTGCTCGGAAAAATTAACCAGTGGTCCAGAGGGGAATCGAACCCGGGACTTCTCGATCCCGAAGCGCGCGCCCTACCTGTAGGCCAACGCTCCCCACATTCCATAAAAAGGCACTGTTACTCGTTGTGTTGTTGTTTTTTTCTTCAGTTTTTTTTATTATAAAATGAACATACACTTTGACAGTTATTGTACTTATATGGGACCCAAACCATGGAAGATAGTTAGTGCCGTGCACTTCTCGTTTTGTATAAGATTAACTATAATCAAGTACTTTCGGAACCAGACTAACCATTCCATTAGTAGGCCTGACTTTTAAACGCTGGTAAATATAGTTCTTATAGCGTAAAGGAATGGAGCAGATGTTAGGATCTGATTTGAAATAGATTGATTTCTTCATCCGCATTATATAATTACAGTAGCTGGCGCTAAATTTTGTGTAAAAAAAAAACAGCATTAAACTTTGCACATGGTACCGCCTATGTTTTATACTATGTCTGTTATACAAAAGGTCTTGTGACACCGTACTTGACCAGACAGCATCGATTCTTACACAAAAAATACAGCGTTATGTAGTCAATAACGTCAAAATGGTTAATATTACTAGCATAAATAGAGAGAAAACTTATAATGAATTATGCCGAGCATAGCCTTTATTTGCTTTATTTCTACTGAAACATGGCAGGCATATATATGTACCTCCACCCGGATTTGAACCCAGGTCGCCAGATTAGACGGCAAGCGCACTAACCACTGAGCTACGGAGGCACAATTGCATAAACAGACAGAGAAGGTTCTCATGTTGCATTTGTTCGATACTGTAGACCACTTTTTTCGTTGACCGTGTTGATTCCATTTGATCTTCAGATTGTTATAATGTATCAAAATCGCTGGTTTAGAATGAGATGGTCGTAACTACTACTTACGGTCTTATATGACTGATAAATATTAAAAATTAGCATCACCAGCCTCTTCTTATGAACTTGTTGTCATGAAAATCTGAACTTGTAATGTTGACCAAACCGATGTCGAAACAGCTTGTTTAATTATGAGTAAAGAGTAATTTTCAGACTGTTTTTTTTTTTTGTTTTCTCAAAAGATCGAGTTTGTAGATATACAAAAATAAGCAAGAACAAAATGCAACTAAAAAGAAGACGACCATCTACTTCATACATAACCGGAGTAAAGGTTAATTAGCAAAAAAATGGCTTAGAATGAGAAGGTCGTAAGTACACTGTACAAACTTGATATTTTGAGAAAACCAGACAAAGGCCCATATTCACATGTCGTTCTTCCACTCCAACTCGACTCACCCTAACCTAAGGGAGCCTCGAGTGTAGCTGGAGTGACGGTCGAGTTAGTGAAGCTCGAGTGGAGATTTGGTATTCATATACATTAATCGACCTCCACTTTCTGGAGTGGGTGACCGTTATAATATATGGTAGGACAGTACATTGTGTAAACAATCCATGTTTAATTATTGGATAGTTTTTTTTTGTTTCGGTGAATTTTCATGATATTTACAAAATCAAATTCTAATTTTGAAGACGTTTATGCTATACATTTGTATGAGATGAACATAAGACCTTATTTGAATACACAATCATTATAATGATAATAAGATTTTTAAAAATAATTCGGACCCTACACATAAAATTCAGATGTAATTACACGTAGCCGTAATATTTAAAATGTTTTCAATAATAAAGATGTATATATACATGAGACCGTATCATATCCAGTGTTGTTGTGGAAGCAAAAAGGATCAATAGTATCCTATCAATATAAATTCCACAAGCCGTTGGGCAAGTTGTTTCAGATTAGTAATTTAGAAATCATATGAGCTACATGTAAACTCGGTTACTGTTTTTATCAGCAGCTCACCGCCCGGTGTCATTTTGTGAGCAAGTTACTAGACTACAGATACTACACAGCAAAGCCAGGTCACTTGAACGCCATATTTCCTTGAATGTCATTTTGAGAGCGACCATGGTGTATAAAAATACTTTAATACATATTAAGTGTAAATCTATCTTATGCATGAACTAATTTATTTCATTCTCGACACACACTTCCTAACTATATTATTGTCTTTGGTATGGAGTGACATGGGATCGAACCCGTACTCCAAACACTTGACGCGGAGACGACATTATAGTAGTATTGCACATTTATGATTGCAACATAGGAAACAACATAATTGCATGTCTGTCTTACAAGTGACCACGTTTTCATTTTATTAAAACTATTTCAGTTATCTTCACGGGATTAAAAGCAATACAAGGCAATGATTAAAATCAATATATAAATGTACATGGATTTTCGTTTTATATTATTCAAATGAATACAATGCACCATGTAATTTATTAAAGCAGTAAAACTACTAAATTGAAAGTCCAAATATTTCGGACATATACTGCAAGTTAACGTTATTTGCTCAAATTTACTTTTGGATTTCAAAATATTACAAAATGTATATTTAAAAAATGTGTATTTATGGTTGTATATTGAGCAACACATGCTTTCACAAGGGTCTGTTCGTTTATTTATTTTGAAAATACAATAACTTTATTAGTCAAACATTCATGCGCTAAATCGGTATTCACATAACCCTGCTTGAGTGTAGCTGGAGTCACTGTCAAGTGACGGTCTCGCCCACTCGAGAATTCCCCACTCAGTCGAGTGAACTCCAGCGCCACTAACCGTTGTGAATACCAATTTCTAGTTAGGTCGGATGCCCACTCAAACGCACGGACGAAACGATCATTTAAATCGGATTATCTTAGTGAGTGAGAGTGGAGGGACGGTCGAGTGGAAGATGTGAATATGACCCAAAGACTTTCTGAAAACTACTCTTTACTTACGGTAAAAACAAAATTACTTACGGTAAAAACAGCTTTTTGGACTTCAGTTTGGTTAATATGTATAGGTTATAGATCATATATTAGATTTATAAACAAATTAGAGCAAGGGAGCGCTAGCGACCCGCAGCTCTAATTTGTTTATAATTCTAATATGTGATCTATAACCGGCTTATAGTTTACCCGCCCACTTTTGGTGAGCTTTCCAATGCTTCTGTATGCAAACAATAGCATGTCCATTGAGAATTGAGAGTGAAAAGGTGTTAAGGTGTTTCACCGCTTTTGGGTGGAAGTTTAAAAATCGCAGTCACTTGGGTGTATTGTGAGCGTCTGACAACGAGATCAAATAATACAAAATGCTTAAAATTGATTTTTCAGCATCTTCCCATGTCTTAAAATCCCGAGTGTACTGACTAGTTATTTCGATTATATACATTTAATGAAAATACAGAAACACCCTTAGCTCAATCCCTTCGGATAATTTAATCCAAATGATATTAAACATATAATCTAGCGAATTGGTTACGACGTATTTAAAACGTAGCTCTGTGCGCCAATATCAAACTTATTTAATAGTTTTAAACAGTATCCCGAGCATTTTAGAGGACGGTTCTTTTGCATTTATTCCTGCATTTATTTCTGCATTTATTCCTGCATTTATTCCTGCAGAATATAAACTAATACATGCAGAGGTACCCAAATTAAAACTGTAAGCACCTTGAAGTATGAACTAGTTTTTAAAAATAGAATGGTCGCGAAATCTGAATACAACGGATGCAAAACGTTGATTATTTTTGTTACCTCCCCTGTTTACAGCATTTCTGAAATCACTAAAAGTGTAATAAAAATAAACTAACCGAGCAATTGTCATGAAATCTTGCATGAAACTTCAATATTTGTCACTCTACTTGAGAACTTGTTGCATGCGTGGAAACAGTATGTCGTTCAACGATTTTTCACGTTAAACCATGGAGTTAGACAGACAAAAACTCAAAAACGAAAATTAACATATTTTAAAATAGTATTTAAAAAATCAAATAACTTGCACAGTATAACATAAAAATTACTGTTCGGTTCCTTATATACGAAATTTTATGTATACCAAATTTTATGAGGATTAAAGAAAAAGTTTTTCGGTAAATTACAATTATCGGTTTTTAGGGGTTGTCCCCAAAATCCAAGAATATCTTAAAAACTAGCCGAGCAAAACTGTTGGGATTTTCCAGAATGATTGTCGTAAATGTGTTCTTTATAAATATAACAGGTTTTATATACATTGTACAGAAAAATCACCTTAAGCAGATTATAAATGGCTGATAGTATAACAGTAAAATTATGGGAGTAGGCGGGTCTAGTTTTCCATATAAGGAAACAGCCAAATTGTCCTAATAAATGGATTTACTAAATAGTTATTATGTCCATTGCACAAATAAATGAATAAGTGGTCCCAAAATTTGAAAATCCCTGGCTTTTGATTGGACAAAGAAGTAGGGTGAACTATAAGAAAAGTTAAGAATTTCATGAAAATGGGCCGATAAAAAGCACATTGTAATGCAGATTTCAAATATGTATGAGTCTTATAAGGTCGTAAGTATTACCTTCTCTTCTCAGATCTAAGCAGGCGAAATGTCATAATGCCGAGTATATCATGTATTTGTCAGTTAACTTTCTGTTGAACTATGACAGGTATATGAGTACATCGACTCTTATTTGAACCCGGAGCGTCAGATGTGGCATTAAACACGCTAACTAATGAGCTACGGATGCACACTTAAACTAATCACACGAACGGCCACATAACATAAAAACAACACTTAAGCCATACCAAACAGAAAAAAGGAAAGTTTTTAACATTCATTTTTGAAAGAAATGAAAACAGCTGTACGCTGGAGATGCGAAACGGTACCTGTTACAAGAGCACCGCCTACGCGTGCTTGACGCTCGATTTACGGGAGTTTTCTTATACATGTAGTAACAAGGGTAGATAACTTCATAAATATATGAACAAGGAAAATAAAGTTGACAAGATATATGTCACATAGTTATAAGCCTTGCCAGTATGGTATAGACTCTTCTCGTGATGGTGAATAACTATGTTGAGTTTCAGGCGGAAACCATTGATATTTTTTGAGAAATTGACTATAACTATAAGCTTAACGTGCATAGAGCTATATTATCGGAAGATATTTTTCAAAAAGTTCATAAAACTGAAAAATAATTATGCTTTCATATCCATTAGATCATTTTTCGCTTCAGTATTAACAGATTTAAACTCTCTCCCTGATTTATTGGACATGCGAACTGTCCATTTTCATACGAAAGTGTTCTAGAACACCCTATGAAACTATAAGAATCGTCTATTTTTCAACGATTGAATCAAAGTACACGGAACCCATCGAAAGTTTTAATTTGCAATTAAGGTAGTCTAATATCATACTTAAAACGATGCAAGTAATTATTTTGACATTGAATAACTGTAAGAATATAGCTCTATACACTTTAACCAACGCACACGCGCACACGATCAAGTGACGAGAATAGCTCTACTTTTTTCTTCGAAAAGTCGAGCTAAAAACGAACACAGTATAAGAAAAAGGCATAGCACTTGGCACACATTTTTGCAATTAAATATCCGCGTGAAGGAGTTTCATTACGCTAAAATGAAATGAACGAAATGAAGCATATAATCAGCAACTGGTGTATCCATTACATTGTCTTTGGTCTGATGGTCAATTATCTATACACCGAGTGTCACTATCAATATTCTTCCATTTTTTTCATTTTTATCAAAACAGGAAATAGTTTATTTTTCGAGATTAAATAGAGCATATTTTCCACATGCTTACTTAAGTGTAAGATAGAATTTTAATTCACCGATTGATCACAGAAATCAATATTACATCAAAATTCAGTGAAAAATATAATTTGATCTATCACCAAAAATCAACAACTTTTCTGTTCATTGGATTCTTCTACTTTTTATACAATGGCACTTGGTAATTGGCTAAGTTGGGGAAAAAGTTGAAATTATGCCCCATGGCCATGCAGAAGGTAAAATCCCTCGCCCATTATCCTTGCCCTTAACAAGAGAAATTCCACGGCTACGTATACTAGCATTTCCCTGCTTTTTTGGTTGGGAAAAGCCACGCACTCACCAGGCCGTATGGACATATAAAAACGGGTCTATTTCGCCTCAATCCCTTTTCCTTTCCAATGATTGGAGCCGGGTTTCAATTGACTACTGCATTAGCTTCACAAACGGACAATAACCTTTGGAAAACAAACGGGTGGAGCGTCTGATTAATTGTTGGGTAACACGATATGATGTCGGATATGTCTGTTGTGTCGGTATGAGAAAATCAGACAGGGAAGGCAACACTCAACCTAACCAGCTGATCCCATGTGACCGAATAAAACTTACAACTTTTGTCTACATGACTAGTGATAAGCGCCTTTTGATGCAGATTTTAAATGTGTAATAGTCCTTAAAAACCTTCTCTCTAAAGCCAGCGATATAACCAATGGGGGAAACGTATTGGGACGGAAGTGGATACACAGACTATTTTAATGGCCGTTTTACGTCGATTCGGTAAGTAAATCTTGACTAAGGCGTTTGAAATAAATACAAGCTGACCAAAGTACCCGGCCAGGTTTCTAGTTTGCGATCCATGGTTGTTTTCCCTCCAATCACCTATAATTAAGCTGAACACTCGCGCAAAGTCCGGTTTTGGTTACAGATACCCTGATTATTGAATATTTTTATCTGTAATATTTCCTATTTCTCCCGATTTACATGGTTTATGGATTGTTTATGGACCTAGTTTCATTATTTATATGATTATAAGTATGCATGTGCAAAAATTTTGCGATGCCATAATATATTGAAGCAAAACACACGAAAGATCCGTTATGATACCCCTGATTAGTGCCATTTGGGGCAAACACCCCTGACACGTAAGAAATGTGGTATAATAAAAACAACATGCGACTTGATCATTAACTGAATATTACGCGCAAATCATAAAAAACGTACATTGTGAATACTAGATAAGTTTATATGTAAAAACAGGAATATGTTTTCAAGTTATACACATATGTATCTATTTGCCATACACATTAAATCTGCCACTGTGCTAAATTTTAAATCATATATTCACAATGTTTATGGTTATTTTAATAGTGTTTTGTATTTGCAAAACAGCCCGTAGACTGATAATGTGATGTTGCTGATGCCGCCTACTAAGACCTGACAATGAACACATACCTACAAAAGTGGATTCAATGATAGGACCACGCATTTCAACGATTAAGCAGTTAACAATGACATGGATGATGAAGTTCGATAAAAAGTGTGAAATTCTATACTAAAATGAGAAATATCAAATAAAATCCCTTAAAAATCCTCTTTGTTTTGATAACAACATGTACATGCTTGTGTGTGAGAACAGTTCACGGTGTCTACCCGTATCGGCACCGTCTCTGTGCAAAACAATAGTTTTTGACGACACAAGTCGACAGAAGAGGTACGAAAACCAACGATTTTACCAAAAATACAGAAAGTTCTTGAACCAATCTGGCCTCTGAATGCTTTAAAAATTGCAATTTCATGAAATTACGTTAAAAACAGCATACTTTCCGTTTCGTTGTAGCACTGGAACCCTCTCTGTTCTTGCATCGGCACCCTCTCTGTACTATAGTTATTGTGAGCACAGCGAGGATTCCCGTGTCAATCAGCTGAAACACACAGAGAGAATACCGGTGCCACAACAAAACCGAACGTAGGTATTTTACGTAATTTGATACGATACAGCGTTTTGCAGACATGGTGCCAATACGGGGGTAGGAGACATCGGGGCAAGTCAGACCGGTCATTTGTTTTTAACGAGGGCTTCTCACAAATTCTGCAATTGTACAACTTAAATACGTATTTTTTATCAAGCATGGAATCTAATCACATAATACAGACGCACTTCATAGACTGAACGATTGGTTATCAAAATATGAGCATCCAAATGGACGGGGCAAATCGGATCACGAGGGGTTAAGATGGAAAAATACTTTAATCATACACTGTCCTATCCTGTATCAACTCCCACCGGACAGGTTCCTACTCACTGTACTGGTAGATACTCTTCAGAAAAAAATACAGCAATCCCTGACGTATTCGGATACTCACCACCACGGAACTCAAGTAAATCCGCCCTATTATTTGACTCAAATGTAACTACTCACACAACCACTTAATGCATACATATCATACCCCATGATTTTGGTACTTAGCACCTCAAACTAAAGTCACAATATGTCCTACGAATCTTTACAACCACTGGATACAGCCGAACAAGGTCGTTTACGGTAGGTAGCCACCCAAGAGATCAGTTTTATTGGTCCCTATTTTAGTTGTTCGTTCTTGTCACTGTCACATACACACTCACATGCTAGCTATAAAAATATACAACTAATGTACTCACCACCAACAATTACAGCCATATCAGGTCCGATGCGGTGCTCAAAACCACATATGGTTGTTGTGAGACCCCTTCGAGTCTGGTATGGTTGTAGTTGATGTTTGCGAGTACCCAGCCACGGGGTGACTGTTCTATTGAGTACCGCATTGGACCTGATATGGCTGTAATGATTCCGTCTTTTGATTAATGGGGCCTTGAGGAACTTGGAACCACCGCTATACTATATTTTTCTTGTAAAATTTGGTCATCTTGCATTTTTTCGGCGAGGACTTGGGCTTTTAATTGTTTGTTTGGCTTATGTGTGGGCATTGCTCAGTGTAGTTGAGGTGTGGTTTTACTGATTTCTATTCAGTGCAGCCTTGCTCTTCCGATTTCCTCGTATCTTTTTTTGTAAACGCTTGTTTTCCATAATAGGTAAAGAGTATATTTCAGACAGTTTTTTTCTTGTTTTATCAAAATATCGATTTGGTTCTTACGACCTTCCCATTCTAAGCCAGTGAATACGAACATCTGTTGGTGGTATAGATATACAGGCATTTACACTCGATTGAAATAACGTTTGGTTTGTCTATATCGTTCTCTTAGTTCCGAGCTACCGATATATAATCTGACGTTCATCCAGTATTGTTTCATGCGCCGTTCTGTTCTTCATCAAGACACTGGTAGTTACTTTAATTATTAGAGGGAGACAGAGAGCAATAGCGCAATAGAACTACAGCAACAACAACGATGCAGTTGATTCATTGATGCATGGACAGAGGTAAGTATACATTTAATTATTAAATTTGAAAAGAGAATGTTCGATATTGTTTATTTTTATATGATTTATTACAACAAAGTATTGGCGTTGTGTTTCAAGTGGTTTCAGTTACATTTAATAACAGTAATCTGCACTATAATGAGCTAAATTCTTATGAGTCTATTTCATAAAATATGGAAACGGTCATGTCGGAGTTGAAAAAGCTTCTTTTTCTTAAAGTGGCGTTCCCTATAACTTTGATCGTTTAAATCGATTCATGAATATTATAAATTAAAGGAGAATCATTATTGCTTATGCTCCTCAAATTTTCAACAAAAACTAATTACCGTGAAAAGAATGAAAAAATATTTTCGTAACGAGCCAAAATAGTCACGAGTTGTTTCCCTTTGATTTTTATAATAATATATCGCTAGAAGATGTAAATATTTTTTTTTACATTATAGGGACACATTTGCGCACACTTTCTTCTGACAAATTATGATAAATGATAGTGTTTTGTACATTTGGCTCAATTAATGTGATAGTAGAGAAAATATGCTAGTTATAGGGAATGCCTCTTTAATTAAGTAAAGAGTTATTTTCCGACAGTTTTCTTTTTTTTTCACTCAAAATATTGATTTCTCTTACGAACTTCTCATTCTAAACCAGGGATGCATAATATGTATACAATTTACTATTTTGACAAACATAATGATTTTGAAGTTTTTTTTATAGTTTTAAAGAATAATACTAATTAATGAAGCGAAATATAAAAGAAATTTTATAAATATCGACAAAAACAACAAATCAACACAAAAGCACACACACAAATAATGTACTTAATGTATAACTCTAAGTAAGAAAGACGTTCTCCACACTAAGGCGCATATAAAAATAATAAAAATATTAATGTATTTTACAACTGTAAAAGAGGTTTTATAGATATGTGTGTTTATGTTATGTGCAATATGTTTCGTATAAATAAATCTATACGATTTTAACAAAGAAATAAATAATATACATAAATACATACGCCGATTTATGATAAAAATAACGTTGAAAGAATAAAAATTGTATTCTTAAAGTGATAATATTTTAGACGTTGTACGTGATCTTATGGCTGCTTCGATTGTTTCAACATATTGTTACTTTGTGAGTTTTCCTTATGTGTGGTTTCTAATCGTCCTTGCGGTAAGCAGGAGCAATATTGTTTCTGTGGTAGAAAAAAGGTATGAGAAAATCCGACAGGGAAGGCAGCACTCAACCTAACTAGCCGAGCACAGAAAGCTGAAACACAACTACACCGGGCAATGCTCAAACAAACCCATGCCAAAACGGCGACCAAATGAGGCATAACAACCCCGGGGCGTGACCCAGTATAAAACACTAAGGACAGTGACTTAAGTTACTTATAACGATAGTTTAAATTATTATCTGGTCCAGCTGGTTGTCATCTTGAATTTTTGTGGTTTCTATGACCTGCTATTTCTAATGAGCATTATATATTCACTATAACCTCTATCTATTGACCCCATTTAGAGATACAATACAAAATACAATATATGATAAATATACAAATAGATAAATAATATTTTTACTTTAAGTATACATGTAATGTATATACACACGTAGAATGACCCTCCTGCACACTTCGGTGTTTCTTTCTTTTTTTGTCATTTCAGAGGAACGTCCCTTACATACTAACACATACCCTGCTATTTTGTTTTGAAAAATAAAAGCCTTCATACCATCCCCATGCTCATAAATCTGCGGTAAGTCAAATTCCCTGAGTATTTCAGATGAAAATAAACGCTGGTTAAACGCGAATGACCATCCTTTACATTTCGGTTTTGCTTTTTTTTGTCATTTCAGAGAGACATCCATTCCATACAAAAATATGACGTCTATTCTGAAATACTTACTGCTCATGAGAGTGTGGATCTTATTGGCTTTCATTACGAAAAATGTCACAACTATTCCGCATGAAACCATTAAGCTCGGACTTGACAAATGTAATTCTAGAACTTATTGTACAACCTTTGGAGAATATAACAAGGACGAGGGTCGCCCATCGTCCTGTTGTACGCCATGCCTGTGCACTCCAGAATGCTCGTATACTAAACAATGTTGTCCAGACTTCATCGGATTCAAATTGACATCGTTTAAAACCCACTGCAGTCCCGTATATTACAAGAAGTCAGCTTTTGAACCAGCATTAACAAACGCTGAGGAGTCCGAGTATCAAGCACTCAACTATTTAATGGTAACAACATGTCGTGATGGTTCAGACTGTGTCCCGTACACTCCTGATGACGTCAACATAACGATGTATGATATACAACCAGTCTATAGTCCTAGATATAACGTGAACTTCATGAACCGAAAATGTGCCCAGTGTAATGGTATAGAACAGACGATTGGGTATGTAAGAAAAAAGTGTTGCTTTTTATTTATTTCAGAAATTTTTTCTTGTTGTAAGTGCCACTTACGACCTTATAAGACTAACGCATATTTGAAATCTAATTCATAAGGCGCTTCTTATGCGCTAATTTTTTTGTCATGTTGACCAAACTTAAGTTGAAAAAGCTTGTTTTAACAAAAGTAAAGAGTGATTGTCAAGCAGTTTTTCTTGTTTTAGGTCGTAACTACAAAATCAATATTTTGAGAAAACAAGAAAAACTGTCTGACAATCAGTCTTTAGATATTCATATGGTAAACAAGCCTTTTCAACTTTATTTTGGTCACAATGACAAGTTACGATTTTCATGAAAATAGGGTCGTAAACAGTGCACTAAGGTGTAGATTTTAAATATGAATTAGTCCTATAAGGTCGTAAGTGGCACATACGACCATCTCATTCTAAGCCAGCGATATATGTCAATATTGGACTATTCACAGCTATACATAAATATTAGTGTCCATGAGTCTATAACCAAATATATTTGGGTTTAAATTGAGGTAATTATTGACAACAACTACAATACAATTGTAAATGTAAACTATATTGTCATTGCTACCCTAACCCTTTTTGGCTGAACATATCACCCGTTACCAAAAGCTAAAATGTTGTGATATTATTCCAATTTATTAGTAAATCGTATTTGATAAAAACATTAGGTATATATTAACACTGGTTGTCCAACAATCGCAGAGATAAACTGTTTTGTTTTGTACATGCCGCTGGCTTAGAATGAGAAGGTCGTAACTACAAACCAAATAGTTTTGGAAAACAAAAAAGACTGTCTAACAATCACTCTTTACGTATAGTAAAAAAGCATTTTCAACTTCAGTTTGTCATCATGACAAGTTCTGATTTTCATCAAAATATGCTCATAAAAAGCGCCTTATGATACAGACGACAAATATGCATTAGTCTTATAAGGTCGTTAGTGGCACTTTTTTGTTACCTTCTCATTCTAAGCCAGCGATGTATGGAATACATTTTAGGTGGAAGATGCAAATGGTTGGATGTCGTATTTTACCGGTGGAATTGTTTGTCTCTAATATGGAATTGCAAACACTTATCCTGACACAATGTGCATTGTTGGCCGTGGCGCCAGACCAGATAGAACATACACGTTTCATTTGTTCGTCTGATATAATATCAACGTGCAATAAGACGGGCCGCTGGGATGCGTTTGATCAGCATATACAAGAGGCCTGTGACGATCCTGACGGATGTACGTTATAATCTTAAGTTCCTCTTGTTACAGATCATCTAATGTGTTATGGTTTGTCTTAAAGTCACATTAAAGAGGCGTTCCCTATAACTTTGATCGTTTAAATCGATTCAGGAATATTATACATTACACGAAAATAATTATAGCTTAAACTCCTCAAATTTTCAACAAAAAGCTCCCACTAATTACCGAGAAAAGAATGAAATATACTTCCGTAACGTGCCAAAATAGTCACGAGTTGTTTCCCTTTGGCCACATAATAATAAATCGCTGGAAGCGATAAACTATTATTGGTAAATTAAATATAATTTTGACCTTAAAGAGACATATTTGCGCACACTTTCTTCTGACAAATTATGATAATTGATAGTGTTTTGTACATTTAGCTCATTAATGTGATAGTAGAGAAAAATATGCTAGTTATGGGGAATGCCTCTTTAAGTCTTAAACTGCTATTTTAATCAGATCTAACTTGGTTAACCTCTCTGCAGAATGGTGCAATTTGAGCACTTCAGTTGATATCCAAATGTGGAAAACACAGAAGATGGAAGAAAATGTAGAAAAAACAGCCAGGTTGTTTGTTGACAAAACTGTAATTTGCCAAAAATAAATGCATGATTTAACGTCTAAGGGGAGCAACTCGTGTACAAATAGTATTTTGTTCACCATACAATTGGCTAAATACGACATTTTCTCTAATATTTCGACAGATATAGTTAAACATTCTATCGTCGTGTAATGGTCATTTTTTAAGAAACGGCCTAATGGTTCCATAATTAATTGTATGTAATGGATGATTAAATTATTTCCAAGTTTAAGTTGGGAGTATGGAGTTTGAGTATGAGAATGGAAACATGTTTATAATCACCGGTCCTGATGTTAATCTTTTTTTTTTCAGGGTATCCAGCATTTGATTTACAACATGTACGCATTAATTATAAAAACATATTCTGCCTGTTGTGTAATCTCCCAAAAATGCACCACATGTTTACAATCGGATGTCAAAATCGTATGAGAGGTGCAGATTTCAACGTAGATCAGGTTTTGAGCTTGACGTCAGATTTGGGATCAGATATGAACATGCACCACAGCCAACAACAACAACGACCTGCATTAGGTGATAAATGTTCCGAGGACGAAGTCTATGACTGGTACCACGTTAGTATTCTTCTTATTCACTATCAGTATCACATTTGTCCCCTAAACAGTTTCCCTGCCGGATTGTACTCAAACTTGACGGGGGCATCGATTATATCTCGTTACAATCGGCCGAGGAATGAAATACTCGGTGAAACATTACGTTACATACCATCTGTTTTATCCACACTGACTTAACATAGACGGAGAAAAATCATTTTTACAAGCACATATGAATAAGCTCACGAATACAACTGTTGGGTGTTTACCTAACACAAATGAAACAAATGTGCACACCATTTGATAAAACATGTATCGCTTAACTTCGAATGAGAAGGTCGTAAGTACACTGAAGGTGCTTCTTATGAGCCTATTTTCAATAAGATCGGAACTTGTCATGTTAACCAAACTGAAGTTGAAGCAGCATGTTTTACCATAAGTAAAGAGTACTTTTCGAACAGTTTTGTCTTGTTTTCTCAATATATAGATTTTGTACTTACGACCTTCTCATACTAAGCCAGCGATATAACGTGTATCATACTTATAAATATTACATGCATATAACAATTCTAGCACAGAAACACAGCACGGGGGTGTAATTCGGTTTTACGGTATGTATTATTTGAATGACAAGTGCGTCATGGAAAACAAACATTTTTCAATGACAAACCAAGAGAACGTGTCAACATGGTACCCACTATTCTCTATTTTTATATATCTTTTGCAGATGAAGTGTCGTGTCCTGTTCTGTCCACCGCTAACGAAAGCTGTGTCCGGTTCATGTGATCAACTACCTGATGTTTGGAGTGACGTACACTATGAGATACACCTTCTATTGATACCCACCTGGTATGGTGTGTTCTATAGCCCAGCATACCTACATGAATGCCCACAGGTTACTAAGCAAACACTCAGAAATATAACTGATGGTGAATTTGTTGCGATACAGCTTACCGGCGACGATGTTGAAGTGTTTGTTGAGAACAATACGATGATTGTGACGTCAATGTCTTTGCGTTTGTATCTTACAATCTCGAATAAAACATATCTAGCCTGGCAGAAACTAATCAAAGCATTATACCTTGAAGATGTTTCAGTAACCATTCAACAGACTAAGTTTATTGTGAAGCCGTATAGTAGTACTACACATGGTATTGACAACCCAATGCTTGCTCAAGAAAGTTCCATTGATACAGTATCATATCGTTTACAACATATGGGACGCGAGGATGTCGTGTTCGTAAAACTTGAAAACGATAAGCTTTATCCATATGTTACAATGAGTCCTTCTGAGTACTGCAAAATATCACCTGAGGTTAATCTAACATACACAATGTTTGTCAAGGACAGTTGTCCGTTGTTATATAACACGTTCCTGCATAAGGTAAGTTACAGTAACTCCACTGATAATAGCACCTATGAGCAAATATTTGTAGAATTAAGCGCATTTAAACAACTCATTGGTAGTCCTATACATTCAAATAGCAAACCCGCCTTACAAGGATTTGTGTTGATTGTGCTTTCTTGCATTTCGATGACATGCATTGTTGCTGCATTTGTCTCCGATATTCAACTTTTCTTATGCTACATTCGTCTCTGATATTCAACTTTTCTAATGCTACATTTATCTCTGATATTCAACTTTTCTAATGTTACATTTGTCTCTGATATTCAACGTTTCTAATGTTACATTTGTCTCTGATATTCAACGTTTCTAATGTTACATTTATCTCTGATATTCAACGTTTCTAATGTTACATTTGTCTCTGATAGTCAACTTTTCTAATGTTATATTTGTCTCTGATATTCAACTTTTCTAATGTTATATTTGTCTCTGATATTCAACTTTTCTAATGTTACATTTATCTCTGATATTCAACGTTTCTAATGCTACATTTGTCTCTGATAGTCAACTTTTCTAATGCTACATTTGTCTCTGATATTCAACGTTTCTAATTTTACATTTGTCTCTGATATTCAACTTTTCTAAAGCTACATTTGTCTCTGATAGTCAACGTTTCTAAGGCTACATTTGTCTCTGATAGTCAACGTTTCTAATGCTACATTTGTCTCTGATAGTCAACGTTTCTAATGCTACATTTGTCTCTGATATTCAACTTTTCTAATGTTACATTTGTCTCTGATATTCAACGTTTCTAATGTTACATTTATCTCTGATATTCAACTTTTCTAATGTTACATTTGTCTCTGATAGTCAACTTTTCTAACCTTTTACTAACAATAAACTGGATCCAATACATGTATCAATGCAAATCTGTAATAAAGTTCTTGAAAAAAACTTGTTTTTATTATAGTGTCACTCCCTATAGAAAGGGCCAGTCAATGTGACTTACGAGACGCCAATCGTTCTTGCGCACAGCCAGTACATCCCGAATTATTTCTCGAATGTTTATTGTTGGATTGGTGATTGGCATAATTTGTTTTTCATTTTGAATGTACACTTTCGAAACTATGAAACACATGGCATTGCGTAAATATGGAAATATAGATGGGACTGTGGATTGAAAGCACTGTCGAAACTAAACCAGACGAGACTTTGGAAACACATGCGAGACTAAACTAACGCAGGCAAGACGATATGGAAACACAAGCGAGAATTACCAAACGCAGGCCAGACTGTGGGAACACAAGCGAGACTACTCTAACGCAGATCAGACTGTATGGAAACACAGACGCGACTACACAAACGCAGTCGAGACTGTGGAAACAGTCACAGGCGATAGAAAATACTGACCTGTTCATATACATGTCAGAACAAGTTCGACTTTCTAGCCGCGGAAAGTACCTATATACCATAAACATTTCTGTTACTCCGGATCTATACCAATGGCATCGTTACGGCGACCTAAATAATGACGTTTAATAGTATTTTTGGTGAATCACCGGTGCCGAAATGTGGTCGCACGAATAAGCCCCTAGATCAACCCATTAAATCCTATAATATATTGACAGTATCTGTTAATCGTCTATTAAATGTCAAGAAAGGAGGAGGGATGTGTTTTAATTGATCGCGTTTAGTTTCCCTCTATGTAGATGTATTTTCAGTGAGGTTGTTTAAAGAGGTATTCCCTAAAACTAGCAATTTTTTCTCTTCTATCACATTAAATGAGCTAAATATACATAGTACTATCAATTATTATATTTCGTCACAAGAAAGTATGCGCAAATATGTCTCTATAATGCCAAAAACTGTATTTAAATAACCAATAATAATTTATCTCTTCCAGCGATTTATTATTATGCGGTCAAAGGGAAAAACTCTTTACTATTTGGCTCGTTACGGAAATATGTTTTCATTCTTTTCTCGGTAATTATTGGGCGCGTTTTGTTGAAAATTTGAGGAGTTTAAGCAATAATGATTCTCATTTAATGTATAAAATTCCTGAATCGATTTAAACGAACAAAGTTATAGGGAACGCCTCTTTAAAGTAACGCGTATGGTCGACACTACAAAGCATCAATATCACAGCGTATAAACCAAATCACTGTATCACTCATCGGGTTACTATAAAATTCAACGTGTATTAAGTATAGCTATTGAATGCACATATAAAATCTGATGACTATGTTAGTATGTATGACTTATAACTGCCGTACCATTTAATTAATCGCGTTTGCCTTATTCGATTCGTTTACACACAGTGAATATTATCGATTGATTAGTATTATGAAGTATACTGTTTTATAAATGTGAAGTTTAATAAGCATTCAAAAAATACTGGAACATGCATTGAATAAAAATAGTAAGTGTGTCCTACATGTATATACATGTAGGTCTTCATGTACAGTAATAAGGGTTTTTAAAAACTTTGTTCAGACAAGCTAATTAAACTATTTATAAAATGGACATACCAACGATACTGATATAATATGATACACCATACAAATAAAATATTTTATCCAAAAAAGTACAAAATACTACGGACTTACACCAACACTTGCACTAGTATGCAAATTTATTATTAGTGTAGTTATATATATCGTATAGGCCTACCCACGTATATTAACTTGAATACTTAGACTGTACACCAGTCCTGTATTAAATATTGTTCAATAACTCCAATTGTAACATTAAATACATAAACAGTACTTATTTATGACATAGACATGAAGTATACTGATTATAAGTAGCCTCATTGTGAGATACCCTTCCAGGCGAAACAAGACGACAGCGATATTTCATTTGTAAGTCGTGCAATTTTAGACCTTCCAGGAAACATAACAGCAACAAGGAAGCTGTTATTTTCAGGGTCCTATTCTAACTTAAAACGTCATCTAGAAGACAATTTCAACCTGAAAATACAGAGACCCGGGTAAGTATAAGTAATTTGTCAAACTTTTATGACTCAACTATATAAATTCACTAACAATTGAGGCGTTTATTCTTGGTAGACGAAACTTGCATGTCCGAAATATGGATAGTTACTTTTTGACAGCTCAGCTGTTCGTGTATTTTAGCGCACGGCCTTTATATAAATAAGTAAATATGTAGATAAATTACCCCCATAATCAAAATATAAAGAGTTCAAAACGAAAATTAACGCCAGCTAACAAATATTTTCTCTAATTTCTAAACCAACTTGTATCTTGTATTGACAACGTATGCAAATTAGTGTAGTTATTTATATCGTATAGGCCTACCCACGTATATTAACTTGAATACTTAGACTGTGCACCAGTCCTGTATAAAATATTTTTCCATAACTCCAATTGTAACATTAAATACATAAACAGTACTTATGTATGACATAGACACGAAGTATACTGGTTATAAGTAGCCTCATTGTGAGAATCCCATGGTCAGGACAGATATGCTCTAGTCAGTTGTGTCGACGCTATCCCCACCGCAGGGGATTGGCAGCCAAATTTATTTTTAGGTTGTCAAAAATGGCCATTTCCTCATACTGGCAGGGACCGCTGAAGGTAAAATCTCTGGTATGGCGAGGCCCCTGACAACTATAAATATTTTCCTCGTGGTACAGTCGTTTCAGGTAAGTCTGCGCATCGGGTAATTCTGCGCACCTTAACTTTCTATTTCTTACTGGCTTTGCTGGGTCGTTTTCCTTCGGTCCTCGAGTGTTTTTGAAGATGTGTGTTGTTTATATGAAGTTTTATAATCAAATCAACAAAATGAGTGTCAACGGCGATTTTCGTTAATTTGGCATACCATGTGACTAATAAATTGAATAAAAGCCCTTTTGTAATGGATGATGACTTTTTCTTTTTGTCAACATTGTATTAATGACTTATTTTTTCGATACTGTGATAAAATTCTTACGAAAAAAATCTTTGAAACAGACTATACTAAAAAACAATTCCACCTGCGCAGAATTAGCCGAAAAAATTTACGTGATGAAAACCGGCAGGCATCTTGTTTCGTAACGACATTTGACCTAGTTTAGCGAAGGTACGATGTTTTGAATTGTTTACATTTGTCAACGAAGGTTCGGTCTATCCAAACAGTACCATAATTTATTCTAAAAATTAAATAATCTCAAATGTAGAAAGCCAATAACCGTTAGGTGCGCAGAATTACCCGACAGCACTGTATTGGTTCATAGAAAAATTAAAAGCTGCTTTACTCAAATTGGGAGAACATTGCCGATACAAAACATTCTCAGTGAGACCTAGGCTCAACCCTTGCATTCTAGTTCATTGACTTGTTTATTTGCAGGATAAGATCATGGGAAGATAGTGATTTGTATTCTCAGGATGTCGTCCACATCACGCAGATATATGGAGACCTTAAAGGTAGCGCCCTTGACAAAACACAGATTTTCATGGAACTGTATTTTCTAGTAGTTTTCCGTGACTTGTACGGATATTTCATTAAGAATTATGTATACAATAATGGTAATATCAAAGATATCCCAAATATTGTCCGAGAAGTCGTGTATATAATCCGTGAAACATCTGTGTTTTGTCAACCTCCAAAGGTAGGATTTAGTCAGCATTATAATTGATGTTACACCATAGCAGATACCCCTCCACCTGATTGTTTGTCGAAGGTTGCTTGGCACAAAGGATTTCAAGTTAATTCATTGGACCATGTGATTATAATTTTAAGGGTATTGAGTGACAACTGGCGTAATGTATCCTCGAGTGACCATAATTCGCCTACTTAAGCGTTAAACACGCAATAAACAATGGCAAACTTCATGTTTATATTAAATAAGGTCACTTACTTGGTAATATAATTCCTTCAATTTATCTAACTCAAATTACACCAATAAAATGATAAAATACTCCAAGAATTGAATAAAGCAAACGTCATAGTAAATAAAAGTCGGCCATTTTGACCGTGACCTAAATACGTCACATGGCGCGCGCGATCAATTGGGCCAAAACTATTCACTTTAGCTAAACGTCCCAATTATGAAATTAAGCCTGAGCATTGTTAAATCAAATTAAGAAAAAAATCTAGTGCAAAAACAGCATATTTGTCACTGTTAAGTGATATTTACTCTTCGTGTATTAATTCTGATTGGTCGTGCCACACGCCAGTTTCTAATGAGTAATAAATAGACTTTGGCTGCATTATAAACAAACTTTTTTTTACATCGCCATTACGGGCGTGGATCACTTAATGAATTTTAAGATAATCGCCGATAGTGATGTGTGATCTGCCGATGTATGGTCTACAGAAATACAGATTTTGATATTTTTTTTGCTATTCTGACCGTAAGGTCGGAAGCAACTTTGACCGAAGATATTTTTGGTTTGACCTTAAAAATAATTTATCCGACCACGTGACTTTCATTCATGAAACTGTAAACAATGCAGACGTGTGAAAAAATATTCGATTACGTTGTACATAGCGTTTACTGGGGTATTTCAACTACACGACTTTTTGGGAATAGTGAAAATGGTATAGTTTTATGATTTTTTGTGAAAGTAATCGAAAATTACTTGTTATGACCTCGTATTTTTCAGAAAAAAATATTCCCGCTAAAAAATACTATTTTGTAAACATTTTCTCAAGATATGCGCGCGCATCGTCCAAATCTCACGAGACTAGAGCCAAAACAAAATGGCGGTCGATTCGAAGGTCAGAGGCGATATTAGGGCTCTCTACGATAAATAGTCTGGCTAATTGCTTTGCTAGCTTATCATCAAAAAGTTTCTTGAAAAGTGGAAATGGATATTGTTTAAATGAAAAACGTCAATGACAGCCTGTATATTTCTATGGAGTCTTGATTGGGTTGTCCGACAAATTTATGTCACAGATGTTCCAATATACTCCATATTTTTGTTCAATAGTACTTGTTATTGCTTATCAATTGTGTCATGCAGTATAGGTTTGAATCCCACTTTATAGGTTCAAACTTTATGTATTTTATGTATACAAATAATGCATGTAATTGGGAAACAGATAAAGTATTAGTTATATATCACATGACTTCCCTTGTATCGTTGTTAGTATAGCAAATACACATAGTCGTAGACTACATGTATGACGTATATAGAGGATCTATCACGAGTTGTCAATTGATATAAATTTATATGAAACGAGTTTTGGAAATGTTATTAAGCGAGCCTCTGGCGAGTTTAATATAAATATATCAATTGACAAGAGTGATAGATTCTTTATATCACATGCCACTAAAAACGCAGATTACGCATTGATTTATTGGAAAAACTCAATACCTTATACTACACGTGGTACGTATAACTTTATACGTACTGGCTATACTAACCTGGATACAAGGAAAGTCATTTGATATAATGTTATACTAAATGTGTGAAGATTGTGTTTTTACAATACAACTTTGTGTGATTTGTGTCATATGATAATAAAAATCTATCACAAGTTGTCAATTGATATATACTTATATTAAACTCATTCAGGAAATATAATTAAGCTCAACATAGGCTTGCTTTATAAAATTTACGGAAATCACTTAATATAAGATTAATATATCAATTGGCAACTTGTGATAGATCCTCTATATACAAATAATGCATGTAATTGGGAGGCAGATGAAGTGTATTATATATTGTTGTTTGATTGTATACAGACAGGAGTGGAAGCATTGTTAACGGACACAGATTTGGCAGATGTTGAGATAGTAGTTAATCACAGAATATTCAAATGTCACAAATCAATACTGGTAGCGGTTTCTCCGTACTTCAAGGCAATGTTTACTGGAGGAATGAGAGAATCTAAACAGAAACGAATAACATTACAGGTATAGTGTATAATCTTACAAAAGATTAATAATGCCTGGGTCACAAATCACTTGACAATGTGTACCCTAGACATTGACTGATGGTTCGCAATGTATATTTAATTTACAAAAGTTAGCTAAAATTACCCCCCGCTGCTGTCTGTTGAGTGTCTACATCTGGTCTATAGGCTGATAAGACCGACTTACAGTGACCCTGGTTTTACTCTGTGGTTTATCCACTCTAATCATATAGAACAAACAACATTGACTGTTATCCATAATGTTGTACAATAAAATTACTTAGTACATGGTCCTTATGAACAAGTTGTGCTTATTTAAATAATTATAGCATTAGTTGCTGATTACAGTTAATATATTATTAGCATACTGTGCGTCTCTCTGTAAATTTTTTAGCTGACAGCCTGACGTGGTTTATTAAAAGTGGATTTCTTTCACAGGTGGTATTTAACACTGGTTGGAATCAAACTACTGTAAAATAATTAATTTTTGTGGGAGATTAAATTTCGTAGACTTGGTGGACCACCTTCAACCACAAAATCAAATCCCATTGAACAGTAATTTTGACCCTTGACAAAGTTGTATTTATTATCTGACATGCACAATCCACAAACTCACATCCCATCGGAATCGTCTTTTTTATTAAAACCACTAAATTTTATCCCATCAAAATTATATGATTTACAGTATAACATTTTGTACATACTATTTTAGGATGTTGATGAAGTACCATTCCAGAAGTTTTTGGAGTTTATATACAGTGGTAAGATCAAGTTACTGGATGATGATGTCTCGGAAATGTTACGTCTAGCTGCATTATTTCAGGTATCAACTTTTTATTTCATTAACATATTCATAAATATACATGTATTTGTGCCCCTCACTTATATATAAGTTGGGGCATATGGCATTGGTGCTGTCTGTCTGTATGTAATTGCAAATCTTGTGTGTTGAACTACTCACAAACTGTTGGGCGGAATTGCTTCATATTTTCACAGTTGAACATCCTTGATGTGCAGTTGACTGTAAGGGATGGAAAATTTGCTGCAACAATTTTTACCAGAGTTATGGCCCTTTGTTACATTACTATTTACCTGTTTCGATGGACATATTTATACCCCCGCAAACAAAGTTTGAAGGGGTATACTGGAGTCACCATGTTGGTCTGTTGGTATGTTAGCATCGTGTCCGCTCTGTAACTTTGTCATTTCTTACTGGATTTACCCAGGTCCCTATCTCAAAGATCAAGGTCACACTTACAGGTCAAAGGTTATATAGTCATGCAAATCGTGTTTTGTTGATTATAATTATATAACTTTGTTTTGTACTAGTGTGTTACTTATTTTTTTCTTCATCAATTTTCACATTAGCCTTCAATCATGGTGTTTTTCAATCTGTATAGCAGCAGATTTCCATCAAATGTGTTGTTTAGGCTATAATTTTAAAAAATATTCCTCTGTCAAGGCGGTGCTGCGGGGGTATGATTCATCACTCCTGTGATATCTCTAGTTCTAGTTTGTCTATGTCTCCCTCCTATATTTTTTATGCTCTATATATTGGTGGGATTAACATGAACAACATTTAATTGTAATTGTATCAAGCCTAGTAATATTGTCAAATGTTTTAGATTCCAATGTTTTTTTTGCAAGAATTATGGTACATTGAAGGACCTCTCTAGAGCAGCCCTCTGAAGATTAATTATATAACAACCTCTGTGTATCAACATTTCAAAATTTCAAGAAGCTGTTTCTTACCATAAAAACCTCTGAAGAGCATCAAACACTAAACAATGTGTGTTGCTCTACAGAGGTTGTATGTTTTATGCCCCTGAATCTTTTTTTTTTTTAAGTTTGAGGAACCAACTCGGTTAACCCCGTTTATTCAATAAAAGAATGGTAACAACATGGTTTATGGTATTGGTACAATAATACAATACAAGCAATACATGTATAATAATGACTACAATACAATAAATAACAGTATTATTACATGCAAGCTAATTTTTTTTTTATTAACTTTTTTTTTTTTTAACCTTTTTTTTTGGGAGTAGGATATTTTATTTTCAATAAATCATATCAATTTACATAGAAGCTCCAGGGCTTTTAAAAGACTACGTTAACAATTTGTATTTGAACTACTGTGACATAATATAATACAATATTGCTAAAAAGAAGAAAGGAAAGTATATACGAGGGCTGTCCCAGTAAATCGTGTATTTTTCTCATTGCACGAAAAGTATTCAAAACATTCCTTTTAAATTTTCGCGGATGATTATTAAATATATTCTTAGTAGTTCTCCGGAATTTCATGAAAACGTATCAAGAAATAAAATTACAGTTAACATTATTAATACACATGGTATGCAAGTGCGGCGCACAGTGACGTCAACATTAAAACGTCATACTGCGGAATCATTTACTTCATGTTAAATTATTGTTCATTGCATTAAATATGCTTACGATATCATTAAACTTTATTTTGATAAACAATTAAGAACCCATCCCAGTCCAAAGCACCATAGAAAAACCTTCTATTCTAAACAACCAACCCACATGGTGGGAAACATCTAGGCGGGGTATATGCCTTTATGGCCAAAAAAATAAAACCCATGTAATGCATGGTACAGTAGATAATGTGGATGAATAACCCGCTGATGTCCCATACAGAATTAAATATATCTCGACGCTCATCCATGCGTGTTGTAGACATAATGTGTAATATCTGTCAGTGCAGTTTAGAGTCCTAAACTATATTATGACGACAACTCAGTCCAAACTATAACTTGTACGGCTATTCAACGGGTGTTTCCTCCCATGACGTCGCAATTATCGCACGTTTATATTTTAAGTGTGGCTATTCAAACATGCGTATTTCTCGCATACTTAATACTTTTCAATTGAAATTTACTGTGATGACACTAACCAGGCGCAAGTAAATGCCGACGTGAAAATTATGAGCAATAACTAATTAAAAATATTAAAATAACAAGTTTATTGAAAATCAAATGTATGAATCACGGCGCGTTGTATGGGTTGCGCCGCATTTGCGTACATGGGGTTGGTTAATCACAGATAATGTGCATTATAGAAATATTCATATACTTTTCACACGCGATTTCGATAAACAGTGAATTAATAGAAGTAACTGCAAAAAATCATAATCGTGTGACGCCAAATAAGAAAATTATTAGCAAAGTACACGATTTACTGGGACAACCCTCGTATATGCCCCTGAATCTACTGACACTGATTGTCACTGATAGTGATTGTCCTGTCCCATCTGTCTGGTTGTCTACACAGTTTTCCGTCCATTGAAAATGTTAACCAAAACATATTTAAAACTCAAATATTTTCAAAGTGAATCAAAGCATTGTTGTACTTTCAAACTTGGCATACGCACAATACATTTACTTTTTTTACCATCATAAATATACTGTCCTTACATTGCAATATAATTCATAATGGCCCTGGATTGACACAGCTAAATATAATGGACAAGGCTTCCATCAGGATTCATTATTGATTCCATCATGAGGTGTCCTTGGATCTCAAAGACAACAAATGATGGATTCTTGTTATGACATTGCCATAGTTACCCAGTCAAATTAACGTCAAAAATAACAAATTTAAGCTGACAAACGATGTTACGTTTTCGTGCCAAATAGATAATGGTGTCACACATTTGTTATCACACATGTTGGAGAACATTGTGCATCATTTGTTATCACATGGAATATCACATTATCCACTAGTACCGGTATGTGATAAAAGTGTTTAATGAACACAGTCTTGTTGGCATACATACAATTCATATAATACTTGTTTACCATCTTTTTTTTTTTTTTTTTTTTTTTTTTAAATACCTGAAATTGTCAATGGCATGGAACACTTATCCAACATTCCAATTGTGGCAACATAATTTTTTTATGGTCCCTGAATGACATAGCTAATTATTTTGGGCAATGCTTCCACCTGAACATCAGCTTTAATTGTCAAACACAGTTTTGTTCCCCAACATGTTCAAATTATTTGTATGAAAATTGTAATTTGAAACATTGAACCAATCAAGACATTAGTGGACTGTGTTGTTGATTTTCTGTGTATATGAATCTTTAGATAAATTTGAAACAGTGAACCAGTCTTGTTATTACAGGTTGATTGTCTACAGGAACATTGTGAAGAGATTCTACTAGAACAACTCAAGTCTGATAATTGTTTGGATCTGTTCAGACTATCATGCATGTATAACTGTGAAAAATTAAGAGTAAGTTTACATGTTTATCAATGGTATAGTGTGGAGATATTGACTTGATCCTAACTTTTACGTTAAAAATTTTCAAATATATTACGAAGTTTTTGTGTTGAATTATAATCTTTGTATCGTTATCTTGAAGCAAAGGATTCATCTTTGTGTGTGTTAGTTAAGTTTATTGTCAGATTTATGTTCTCCAAAGACTATCAGAGGTATCCACTTGTTCCATATTCATTTACAAGTCCTTTATTCACAGACAGCTTAAAATGTTTCTGGGCCAGCTGTCTACACATGTAATGCTTTTTGCTCCGATACATGTATCTGCATGCACAGAAACAATAAGTCTTAGATAATTGTTTCAGAAGCGAGCATGGCCGGCAATACTTGATGGATTCTGTACTGTGTGGAAAAGTGAGGAATTTACGGAACTCCGTGCGGATGAAATCATAGCCATCATACAGGAGGATTGTCTCGTGACGATGGATGAAGAGCACGTCTGTGAAGCCGTCCTTAAATGGATGGAGGCAGATCTGCCAAACAGGAAAAAACACGCTTACAGTATATTCTCACATGTCCGAATACCGCACGTGTCGGCGGAATATCTGATGAATGACTTATACAAAAATCCAAGTTTGACGGAAGATTCTGATTGCTTGAAGTTGTTGGAAGAAGCTCAGAGGTTTCACATGATGCCGTCACGACGGTTGGACTGTAGCGGACCAAGAATGAGATATCGTTCTGATGATGATCTTGAAGAGGTTCTACTGGTAAGTTTCCTGTAAGCCATGGACCTGGTCCTGGGTGCTGGATTTGCAACCCTGTAAACTGGGTTGGATCCTCAGTCACTGAAGGTCTTACTATTCAATGAAAATTTGACATCTATGATGATTTTTTGTTGAGCCTGCTTGTCATGCTCAACCCCCAGCTTCCTATCACAAAGGTCAAGGTCACAGTTGGAGGTCAAAGTTCAAATTGATACTTGTCCAGACCATAACTTTGTCATGCATTGACCAATCTTTCTTATATTTGGCATAAATGTTCACCTCCATGAACTGTAGTATCATGCTCAACCATTTCAAACCTTAGGCTCCTATCTTAAAGGTGAGGGTCACAATTGTAGTTAGTACAGTCCAGAAAAACTGGTCAGGTGAATTGGCTACTGAATACATATACTGTAAAATCATTAATTTTAGTGGGGGATTAAAGTTTGTGGATTGCGTGGTTTAACTTCTACCACAAAATTTAACCTCATCACACAATAATTTTGATCCTTGTTTTTATTACCTAAAATGCAAAATCCACAAATTAACTTCCCATTGAAATGGTCCTTTTTACCAAAACCCTGAAATTTCATCTCATCAAAATTAAATGATTTTACAGTATTCGGTATACTGTAAAATCATTTAATTTCGTTGGGACGAAATTTCATGGTTTTGGTTAAAAAGACAATTTCGTTGGGACTTGTATTCGTGGATTTTGCATTTCAGGTAATAAACAAGGGTCAAAATTGATGTTCGTTGGGATTAAAGTTCGTGGTTGAGGTGAACCATGAAATCCACGAAATTTAATCCCCCACGAAAATTAATGATTTTACAGTATATTAATTGATAAAATGTTGAGGAAGAGGTTAATCATGTGTTGAGTTTAATGTTTTGCCATTAACTCTAGTTTGGTAGAAAATACAACTGTAACCTACCATGATAATTGTTTGATTAACTGTGGAGTTAGATTTCGTGGTCAAGTTTCAAATTTTACAATATCAATAGAATTTGCCCACAGAAAAAAATTGATTTAAAAGCTGGTAATACTGTATACTCATTAATATTCATGGGGCATTTAATTTCATTGATATCGTGGGTAACATAAACCACGAATATAAATCCCCACAAATATCTATAATTCTATAGTATCTCACTAAGTGGATAATTTATTATTAGCTTTCAATGGATTATGGTGTTTTTTAGTGAAAATAACAATGACAAATAACAGTGAAATTATCGTTTTGTTATTTTCACTGTTTTGGAGCTGGTTCCAGTATCGTGTAGAAAAAGAAACGCCACGTCAACAGCACCGGGCTTCAAAATATGCGTTAGTTCATTGTCACGTCATAGTTGTCACGTCGTGACGTTCTAATTTCAACGTAATTTTTCCAATTAAGTCAATTACTGTACCGTTTTACGAGAAATTGAAGCGAATAATAAACAGAAAGTTCGTTGATTTTTGGTGAAAGATCTTATTTTATTTCACTCGTGATCACAGAAAATTAAATTTTCACTCGTGGCTATGCCACTCGTTAAAATACTGATTTCTGTGATCACTCGGTGAAATAAAATTCGATCTTACACCAAAATCAACAAATATCCTATATATGTATCCTTGAAATGACGTCCCCACAAAATAGTATTTTCACTAAAAGCACAAAATTCTGTCCCATTAAAATTAAATTATTTTACAGTAGTTTCAATACCATGAATTTTGAAATTTAATAACTCTTAGATTTAAACAATAGTTTATTTCATAATATAATAAACGGTCATACATTATTTATACAAATCAAGGATTGAGTAGAAAGCTTAGCTTATTTATAAACATGTATTATAACTTTTTATTTCAGGTAATCACAGAGAATGATGATCAACACGGCTCATTTTATGCCAACAATTGGTGTTTGTGGGCGTTCAGCTTTCTACAGAATCGCTGGTTTACTCTGGCACAGATTCCGCAGACTGAGATACCAGGTGACCATTTCGCTGTATGTTCTCATGGTTATGATATTTATATCTCTGGCGGCGAGAACAAACCAAAAGCATTGCTGAAGTTTGAAAGTGAAAGAAACGAATGGGTCGTTAGCTTAGGTTGGTGAAATATTTAAAATCAGTTTAATACAATATTTTCAGTATTCAAGTAATATTTCGCATCTCCACAAAATTTTGTGGTTTTGGTGAAACTGAACATTTGTTTTGGATGTCAGGAAAAACAGCCATACAAAAAAAACTTAATATTGTGCACTGACGATTTCTATGTATAATCTTTACACTTCAAAAACAAAAATATATATTGTCTTCAAAATATGGTTGCTTCACTGTTCTGAGAATAGTACATACAATATTACAGAGGAGTAAATGGGAAAATGTCAACTGTCTGCAAGGCAAATAAGCAGTTAAACTGATCAGAGATGATAAAAATTTATAGTTAAATTATTATCAATTAAATTATTATCAATTGAATTATTATCAATTAATCATTCATGTTGTTTTTAGGTCAGTTGAAGAAGGCTCGGTATAAGCACAGTATGGTTGCTATCGGTAACGCTCTATATTGCGTAGGCGGAAGTAGTTTGAACGTGTCACAGATCGGCCAAGTTATGGACTACGTTGAAGAGTATTCTATTCCCGGTCAAAGATGGCGGACGGTCGGTGAGCTGAAACATCCGGTACATTCGGCGGCGGTTGCAGTCGTTAGCGAACAGATTCTTGTCTTTGGTGGAATTGGTAAAACTGGCCAACCTATGAGCTGCGTACAATGCTTCCACACACGGAAGAAAGAAATGACCTTGTTATCAGATGTACCTATCCTCTCGACCAAATTACTGTCAACGACGATAGGTGAAACGGTATACATTACGACCATTAAAGAAAACCGAGTTTTGAAACTGACACAGGATTTTGGCCTGGAGGATGCAGGCTTTGTATTACCTGAAGATGAACCGGATTTGATGCACGTCTCACACTATGATGGGTGTTTTATAGTGATCCACGAGATACCCGATAAATGTAGCACTTGCTCGGTAAACAGAATATTTAAAGTTAACTTGCAAACGTCCAAGAGTGAGTATTTGACAATGAAAGGAATACCAAAGTATATGAAAGCTTGCCATAGAAGTTGTATTGATAAACGATATTTGTATCATACATATTATCAATGAGGTTGGTGATAGTAGTTCAGAGCTACAGATAAGGTTTTGGTCCATTGGGTATTTTACCCCCCAGTTTCAAATTTGATTGGGTTTTGACAAATTTTATTTGGGTATTTAATCAAACTCATAGGGTAAATGATCTTTTATGTACTGTTTTTCACTATAATCATCCTTTTCTATTTGGGGTATTTTAGATCGTAATTGCTTTTTCTTACTCCCTCCTCTCAAAATCTATAGGGTTTTTAAGAAAATTAATTGGGTAATTACCCCAATACGCAGCTTATCTGTAGCTCTGGTAGTTTGCTCATGGGCTGCACCACACCACATGTATGTGCCACTATTTTGAAACTTTTAGAATATACACAGAATTGTGATATGCGTATGCTGTATTCACAAAAAGTGTATGTTTCGAGTACACCAAAATTCCTAAATATGCTTTTCCCATAGACAAATTTGGCCTATAAAATATGGGCGTATGCCTAAAAGCATAAGCAAATTGTAGACTTTTTTGGTGATAACCATTCGAAAAGCGTATATTTATATTGCATATGCCCTAACCTAAGCATAATTTGTAAATGCCAGGTATGTGCAGCACGTTTTCCTGTGTACAATGTTCTAACATTTTGAGCCTATAAAAATATCCATCTGTACTGTAAAAATGTTGCTCTTAAACATTTAAAATATACTATGGACCAATTAAAATGCAGCTTGTTATGGTCGTCTAGTAAGTAAGTTAGACATTTTTGAGGGCCGTTTTCATCTGTTCAGCCATGCAACCACCTTTCTCACTAATTTCTCCTGTTCATTTGGCTACCAAAGGAAACCTGGGGGTGACTCTTTCTCTCCTGTTGGCCTGGCAGCAAACATTGATCTGCCGCCCCCAGGAATAGGCGCAGCCCTCATAGGTGACAATTTACACCTTGTTGAAGTGAAGCATTCAAGTTATTCATGCTAAGATAAAGTAAATAGTTGTCCAGACGGGGGTTGATCCTGGGACTTCTTGATCCGTACCTTTTGGCAACCTCTTCCCACAATTTTAGTTGGAACATATTATAAGTAAGTAGAAAGGAATTTACAAACAGGTTTTCAATGATTGATCTCATAAAGGACTCTACCTTATAGCTAGGTTCCTCTTCTCAATTATATCTTGAACATCCCCGCAGCCACCCTTCTCTTGTTTGTCTCATACCCACCCCCCCCCCCTGGTAACACCCCCGCAGCCACCCTTCTCTTGTTTGTCTCATACACCCCCGCAGCCACCCTTCTCTTGTTTGTCTCATACACCCTCGCATCCACCCTTCTCTTGTATATCTTGAACCTAGCCCGTTCTTCAGAAGCATCTCCAGTATAAATCTCATCTCAATTTGAGATTTTGTTCAAATGAGAGTCAGAATTTGAGATAATCAGAATTTTAAGCTCTTTAATTTTTACTGTAACACTATGTGCATTTCATTTTGTGATGCCATTTTTTAGTACAGCTGCCCAAGGAAATTCTCTGAATGACATGTGGCAAAATTTGAGATGATATTTATCTCAGATTGAGATGTTTACGGAGATTGGGGCCTCAGTCTTCAATACTTTGTTTTCAACCACCACATTAATTTACAGATCGGAAACCTTAAATTCTGAGATATATTTTAACCGCTTCACTTTTAAAAGTAATGAAATGAGTGGTAGCCTGAGATTTGTTTTGTAATATTTTGAATGTAAAATGATATAATGCATTCCATGTTTTGTGTGTCTGTTTATTTGTTTTTGTTGATTTTTTAAAAGATGTTTATTGATTTTTATTTATATATATTGCTCCTAAGTCCTTCAATATATGCATTGATTTTTAAATGTCCAAGAAAATAAATGCACGAAAAACACACAAGATTTTTCAATTTTTTTGCCAAGTATGTTTTATAATTTTTTATATGTAACAAATGAGCCATAATTGTACATGTATAATAAATGACTATGATACATTATAGTATGTTTATTATTAGTGGTTTATATGCCTTAAACATACAGTGCAACCTCTCATGAGCGATATTATCGTTTTGTTCCAGGAGTAACCATTTAATTATGCCACTTACGACCTTATAAGATTCATGAATATTTGAAATCTACACCATAAGGAGCTTCATGTGAGCTTATTTGCATGACAATTAGAACTTGTCATGTTGACCAAGCTGAAGTCCAAAAAGTTGTTTTTTATCCCCCGACGAAGGCGAAGGGGATATGGTAATGGTAGGCGTCATTCCGTCCGTCAGTCCGTCTGTCAGTCCGTCCAAACTTCTGTGTGCAACTCATCCTACATTTCTTAAGGGAATTCGATGAAACGTTCACAGAATGACTGCTATGATGTCCCCCAGCGCATATTGTCAGGATTTTTTTATTCGACCATTTTTGACACAGTTATTGCCCTTTGTTGTTTTTTACATATAAAGTCTTCTGTGTGCAACTCATCCAACATTTCTTAAGGGAATTCGACGAAACTTTCTCAGAATAACTGCTATGATGTCCCCCAGCACATATTGTCAGGATTTTTTTATTCGACCATTTTTGACAGAGTTATTGCCCTTTGTTGTTTTTTTACATATAAAGTCTTCTTTGTGCAACTCCTCCTACATTTCTAAAGGGAATTCGACGAAACTTTCACAGAATAACTGCTATGATGTCCCCCAGCACATACTGTCAGGATTTGTTTTATTCGACCATTTTTGACAGAGTCAATACCCTTTGTTAATTTTTTACATATTTCTCATGGAATTTTGTCAAAACTTTTACACAAGACTTTAGTACAGTTATGAGGTGCACTAGCGGATATTGTCAGGGTTTTTCATTTCGGCCATTTTTGAAAGAATTATGGCCCTTTGTTGATTTTTTACATATTAATTAACTTCTGTGTGCAACTGCTCCTACATTTCTTAAGGAATTTTGATGAAACTTTGATTCATTCATTTTTGTCGTTTACCTCAATTTTTCCTTCAGCGTCTGTCAGTGACTGCTTCTTGTTCCATAAGTAAAGAGTAGTTTTCAGACCTTTTATTATTGTTTTCTCAATATATTGATTTTGTAGTTACGACCTTCTCATTCTTAACCAGTGGTATATACACTACGGACTACAATGATACTTATAAAACTACAATAATAGTTTTCTTTATCATTTTATTCGGTCTAGACTATCCAGGAAAATTATATGACAACATTACGCAACAATTTCTGTACTCTGGAGAGCTTGTTTCAGTCTTGGATGGTCTGCAACTTCGTAAAATTTTCTAAAAAATAAACAAGACAGAAGAACAGAACATATATTTATTAAGACAAGTAACAAGTACATAGTCTACAACTCTGATATACAATGTTTATAAATAAACATGTAATACAAACAAAATACACATGATAAATGGGTAAGTAACGGAAAGAAAAGTTTTTAAAGCATCAATAAGGTTAGTTAACATTTTAGTGTTATATGATCATACAGTATATTTCAAGCACACACAGACACGCGCACCAAAATCTTCCGCTCGAAACATACACCTCATTTCATTCAGAGAATACTTGCTCACGCGCGCTCAAAACTTCTCACGGTACATTGTCATACACAATTTGATTAATTATTTACAATTATATTAGCAGTGTTTCTAGATCTGAAAGCTTCCTTCAGGTAATATGCAAGATTACATAGGTGATTTTTGTTATTGCTACATAACAATTCATAGAATTTAAAAACTGACGGTCTCAAATGGTAATATTGTTGAATATATTTTAATCGTATCGTTCTATAATTGGGACAAATGCATACAAAGTGATAGATATCTTCTATATCTTGCATATTGCAAAATAAACAAAATCGTTCATGGCGGGGTAATCTATTTTCTCCAAATCTACCCGTCTGTATTCGTAGAGAATGAGCGGAAATACGTAGTTTTGTAATAAAAAACCTAATATGAGGTACAATATCTAGATACGGTTCATAAACAAAATTCAATTTAAAATCCTTGTATTCTTCTAAGACGCGGTTTCTTGCTACCGAGCCAAACCATTCTTGTTTAAAACAATCGACAACACGGGTTTTAAATATAACATTGAACTTTTTTACAATGATATTATGGTCATTTGCGTTTGTAAAAACTTCCGAGAAACCATGATCGTCTAACAATTTTTTTACTCGACTTACCCAATTGTTATACCCGGCACGGAGGTATATAATATGTATTTAAATCCTTGTACCCGGCTAAACAGTCTTAAACGGCTAATTTATACAATTTGTTTAAAATAATGTTTTCTGCGTTTACAATTTTGCACCAATATTTTATGATTTTACAGTAACGTGATACATACAAAGGAAAGCGTTCTAACTCTCCGTACACAGCACAATTACTGGCATTTGTCGGCACTTTTAAAATACGCTTGCAAAACTTTAAATGCAATCTTTCTAATTCTTTTGACTTGCTGAAGCCACTAATTTCGCTGCCATAATTTAATATAGCACCAACAAACGAATCAAACAACTGACACAGAACTTTTACTTTTAAAGGTATTTTTTTGCAATTAAACAATAAAGTATTTAAAGCCTTTAGAGCTTTACCAGATACACAGTTGTGATAGATAGCAAAATTTCCATTATACGAGAATAATGTTCCTAAGTAATTGAAGGTATCCACGACTTCAACATCTATACCATTGTAAGTCCACTTTTCGTCTTGTTTTAGCTCTCCTCGTTTTCTGAAAACCATGATTTTCGTTTTGGTCGCATTTACCTCTATACCCCATTTGTTACAATATTCATACACTAAGTCAAGATTATGCTGCAAATCAGCGGGTGTTTTACCGAATATAGCCATATCATCGGCAAAAAGCAATAAGATTATAACTATATCATCAACCAATAAGCCGCTATTTTCGTTATCTTGTAAAAATAACTCTAGATCCTCAAGAAATAAGGAAACTAAAATTGGCGACATTATTTCCCCTTGTCTGAGCCCAATAGCGAATTCAAAAAAAAATTGAGAACGTATTGCATTGTTTAACACAAGACTTTACTACATTGTACATATCTTTGATTATTCTAAGAACTTTACCTTGAATCCCTGATTTAAATAGTTTAAACCATAAGGCGTTTCTGTAAATAGAGTCAAAACATTTTTTTAAATCAATAAAACCAACATAAAGTCTGTTTTTGTGGTTGAGGAAGTGTTCTATTAAAGAATTCAAAGCAAACATCGCATCAATAGTAGAACTACCCCTTTTAAAACCAAACTGCGCATCTGAGATACCCTGATATTCTTCGCAAAAAGAATGTCCCAGGACACTGATTTTACTTTCTTCCGGATTCTTCACCCACAAATAACTCCATCGATAATATATAACGTTTGTAAATTAAAAACTTTTAATTACATCATGTGCGTTATAGCCAGACTATGGACACGAAGAGTTCTACTGGAAAATAATATCTGTGAAATATGTGAATCCATTTATCAGGAAGAACTTGTACATGTGATTAGTGAATGTAACTGTACTGAGACAATCAGATCTCTCTTTTTAGACTCGCTTGTTGAATACGTCAGCCGAGACGATATAAATGAAATAACATCACTTGACAGTATTTCGCTCTCACTTAAGCTCTTAGGAGCTCCGTTAGAACCAGTGTTTGATGTTGATACTGAGCACGAATTCCTTAGTTCATCTTATAAGTATGTGAACAACTGCCTGAACATATACATGTACTCTGCTTATAGTCTAAACTAAGGCATGTCGGTAATACATGTAAATTGAACGGTCAAATAACTGACCAATAATCTTTTGAAGCATGTAATGCCTATTCATGTACATGTACATTTTGTAATTATTATCATGTTCCAAATTGTATAACCACTTATTACTCTGTTACTTTGTACATATTGTGTTCAATATCCTCTTCACAGAGGGAAATAAAGAATTGAACCTCTGTAATTATTAACATCATTTTTATCGCCCTTTTTATGAAGAGGTATAATAACGCCTTCTCTTCAGGGATCCGGGAAAATTCCAGAATATAAAACAGCATTAAAGATATCGCATATATATGGCATCAATATATCAATAGTTTCAATAAAATATTCGTTTAGCAGACAATCAGTCCCATATGCTTTATTTGCTTTTAGCTTTTTTACCGCGTTCCTAATTTCATCTGGACATATTGGACGGTCAAATTCATCATTTACCGAACTACAGTCGAAGTCATGATTTTCGCAGAAGTTTTCGGACTCAGCGTTGAAACAAGTGAATAAATCATTTTCAAGATTTAAAAAAAATAATTAAAAAATTCTTCGTTAGAAATATCATTTTGTGATTTTAAATTCTTTTTACGGAAATACTTCCAGAATTCTTTCGGTTAACATAGTCTTAGTTTCTCGATTTCGTTTATTTTTTTAGCTTGTATGCTTGTTTTTTCTTATGAGTCATTGTTTTATAATATGTTTTACTTTGACAGTAATTTACTCTACTAACATCTGATTTACAATTATTAAAAACCCGTAGCGCGGCGAGATACCTGTTTCTTGCATTGACGCATTCGATATCAAACCATTCGGCATTATTACATAATTGTTCATCGACAAAACGGGTTGATTGGGTTTGCTTTACAGTTTTCAAAAAGTAATCATCAGCATTCTCTTTTATTACATCGGAAAAACTGGACACAACATTGTTAATAGTTGATATCCGGAACTCTGTGCTAGGTGGTTTTCCCCTTAATTTACATGTAGGTACAAACAAATCTGGCCTAGTTAGACTGGTTTTGTATTCATATGCAAAAACAACTGACCCCCACTCTATTGTCCAGATATGAATATTCAAGCCTCAAAAGGATTATAACGGTAAAACTTTATTTGTACCTACAGATTAGTGGAGATCCGGAGTAGGTCTATACAAGATTGAGATAGTTCGATATTTGATGTCAACTCATTTAATAACGGTAATTGACCAATATTACTGGCTCTGAATACATCTCTATGTAATTGTGACCACTTATATTTTGAAATATAGTCAATATTGTCCGCGGGTATCACGTAATTACAGTTCAGCGAGAAGCTTATAGGGGCGTGGTCACTCCATTCATTCATTGAGTTTACAATAAAACTCGAGATTTTGCCAAAATTACACTCTTCGCATAACAAATAATCTACAACCGACGCACCATTTCGAGATACATAAGTAAGCGAACCCTGATCACCATTCCTACCATTCATGATTCTCATGCACGTTGATTTACATAAATCTAGTAACCTTGACCCGAAGTTGTTACACAAATGAGGCCCTGTAATGAAATTCATCAGGTATATAATCAGGATCGTCGAAATATGGGTTTACATTATCATTCGTAATAAAATCGTGTTTCAAGCCTACTCTGCTATTTAAGTCACCACAAATATAAACATCACCTAACTCTTTATAGTAACTTATATCAGTTTCCAATAACTAAAAAAATCAACATTTACGACACCATAAGCAGGAGAATCTTCGGTCCATAAATATACACCACATAGATAAATGTCACATTTTGTTTTGAAAAATACATGATCAAGTTTAATCCATACCATCGAGCTATGATGTGTTTTAATAATTTCAATACCGTTTTTCAAGGACTCATTATAATACAATACTACCCCACTACTACATCGCCTAGCGTTTCTATGTTGAAAGTTTCTATAAAGATTGTGACATGCATAACCGGAAAGATCAATTCTACTGTTTGAAGAAGTCCAAGATTCATGCAATAATATAATGTCATATTTAGTAAGCATATTAACAAAGTCATCACATTCCATTTTGTCCCGGGACAAACTGTTCACATTCCATGAAAGAATTTCACTTCTCCCTCCTCTACCCCCTAGTCACTCACTGGTTTCCCGTCGATATACAATGTGTCATAGGAAATCCATGAACTATGTCCCGCTTTTTTCGCCGCCTTCATCTTTGGTACAAGTCTCTTCCTTTGTGCTACTACTTCCTTGGGTAACTGTTCAGTAACATAGAACGGTGTTTCCTCAAGCGTCTTCCATTGCTTTCTTACGAACTCTTTATCCTTGAATTGTAGGAACTTAGCTGTGACGCATCGACACTTTCCTCTCTCTCTCGGCCCATTTCTGTGTACTCTCCATTACTATTTTGTTTACTATATCTTGAGCCACTTTCATTTTCTCAGTCATGAACTTCCTTATCATCACTAAATATAAAGTAAATATTTAATTATACAACACAAAAAAAATTAACATCTAGGCGACCCTCTGAATATTAATTGTAATTCTATATTCAAACCAGGCAAATTCAGACATGATTGTCCACGCATAGTCTCAGATTTTAAAAATATTTTACCACTTTTTTGGTCTCGAGACCTTCTTAAAAAGCGTAAAACTGTCAAAATTCATTTTTCAAAAATGTGAAAAATAGCAAAAATCGAATTTCCTCTGTTGTCATAGCAACGGTATGAAAAATGAAGTATTGAGTTTTTATGGGTGGAGACCAAAAAAGTGGCAAAATAGTTTCAAAATCTGAGACTATGCGTGGACAACAATGTCTGGGTCAATATAGAATAGGTTAAAACAACCTCTGTAGCCCAACAACCATTTCCTGAGCGGCCATCTGAAGAGTTTTTTATTCGGACCAAAATTGTGGTTGATATGGCAACATAAACATTGAAACATGTAGGGGACTTTTGTATTGCTTGCAGTTCCTAATAATAAATTACATGTTTCTCATGCAATAAGTTACCAGAATAAAACTCTAGAGTGCACGATCGTGCTTTAAACACTGAAATGGCACACATCCTTCAACTATGAAATAATTACCGATTCTCAGTAACTTAGTGCGTAATTTCATGTTTTCAAACAAAAAGGGATGATGATTTCAAACTAAAATACCACATTCCATTCAAAGTTAACTGTATAATGTTGATAACGAAAAAAGACAAAATAAAATAGAAACACATTAAAATCTAATAAAAAGTTTATATAGTCAATAAAATATTATAACTCCCGAGGGCTTACGTGCTCTAGCTTTCCTTGCAATGAAATCATATTTAGACAAAAAAACACACTTGCATGCATAATGTAATGTCTATACTTATTTACAAAACTCCAATATTATGACATTGTCTCACAACCGAGGACTTTCATTAGTACGATTTTAACGAACAATCTGTACATGCTTTAATTATGGTATCCACCTAAAAATATGTGAGTTCTACTTTTATGTCTCTCTCTTTCTCACCCCCATCTCTCTCTCCCCCCTCTCTCTCTCTCGAAAAATAATTTATAAATCCATTTATTTTTATATTATTTGTTAATACGAGGGGTGTTCGAAAAGTAATGCAAATTGCCCTTTAACTTTCATTGACTGAACCGATTTCAATGAAACTTACTAACAATCTTCATCGAAATCTCCACTTCACGATGTACACAAATTGCATTATTAAATTCAAGATTGAAATCGTGTTTAAGCGTCTGCAATAGGTACTACTTTCATCCACTGAAATACGATTGACCACATAGGCTTCCCGGAAATGCACCTTCGCTGTACAGAATGAGAGCTAAGACCAAGAACTTAAAAATAGTCGCTTGGGACTAGATTTATAGAATATACTTGTTTATCAGGCATATTTATCTGATTTTCGTTCAAAAACTTCTCTTAAGTGGATTCCTGGAGCAAAGAGGTATTTTCATGTGAAAGGGACATAATGCTCAGTTTCAGTAACAAATCGACGCTATATGAAATGTTTCTAAAGTTTTCCTGCAGAAACTATCTGTAGAACCTATTACAATGTATCTACCAATTTACGCATTGATTTAAGCAATTGATCAGTAGAACCTTGGTCGGTGGACAAAATTCAAATGCACTGCGTGTAATTTACAAATACGAGCTTCTTAGAATTTCAGGAATCAAATACATACTATTTCTGGTTCAGACTTCGTAAATGATAGTGAGTCTGTGTTTCGCCATCTGTTACGCTTCGTAAAAAGATAATTTGTACGTATAAGGGGTATAAATAAAATATTTGTTGGCATTTAAAATAAGATGGTATTTTAGAGACCACACAGTGTGCATGGTACCCATGGGGTACAAATGTTGTTAATTTCTATAATTTTCTTCAAAATGATGTGAAAGTGGGATAACATCCAGCATATGCGATCAGCTACCTGTCGCAGCTCTGAGACCAATATCTAACTTTTTATCAACATTTTGTTTGCTTGTTGTTGTTGTCAACTGATTATTTTTATTGTTGTCTTTCAGCAGCTATTGGTCTGCTTTGAAACATGCTGAATAAATAATTCATTGCTAAAAGACATCCTACGATGTCTGTTAATCTTAAAAAGTTCCTAGTGTATCAATTTGTCACTCTATCTAAGTATATAAGGCATATTTTCAGTCAGTTTTGCCATACGTTTTTCCAACGCTTTTTAGCTTAGTGTACATTAGTAGATGCATTTTAAACTTTCATTTTGACACAACCGATGAATCTAAGGCAACCAAATTTTATCCAATTATAAACGATACATTCTAACACAGAAAATTGAAACAACACAATACCACTATCAAACGGCAACATATCTAACAATAAAAGAACATGAAAATGAACCAAAACCGCTGCGAGCCTTAATTCCAGATGCCAAAAAGTCTTTAAAAAATAAATAACTGTATATTGTATGTAGTTTTTGGTTGGGTCTTGGCTGCGTTTAATTCGGTATTATGCACTAAGGAAGCGGTGGCCTAGAGGAAGGGCGCGCGCTTCGGGATCGAGAGGTCCCGGGTTTCTTTGAGCAAGACCCACATGCTCCACTCCACCATGGTGTACGATGGTACCTGTGATCCTGGGCGCCGCAGATAAATGTTGACTGCCACACCCACAGGAGAGAAATAGTATCCCCAGGGAGACACGATTAATGTTTCCATAGGTAGCCCAATGACCAGGGGAAGTTAAACACAAAAGGGTTCTTGATCGGCCTAACAGCTTAAAAGAGCCCTAGGTAATTTAACTTTACTTTTTGTAACCGCTATTCTATAATTATAAAGTGTAGTTGTGTTGTGGTTTTTCTGATTTCTGTGATCGGCTGGTTAGGTTTGGTGCTACCTTCCCCGTCTGATTTCGCCATAACTTTTTCTGCACTGCTGTCGATGAAAAGGAGTGTTACATGTGTAAAATAATACTAAATAGATGCGATGTGTTTCAAGGGAATGAAACCACTATTGGGGAAGTACTATTGATTTAAACTACAGTTATTTCCCATGGAATAAATATGATTCTTGTCAAAGATATCGCTGGATTGGGGTGCGAAGGCTGTAAGTACTCATACATACTTGTTATGTGTAATGCCGTGATCTTCGCGTTCGCTTTACGGTTGGGATCTTTTAGCTCTCAAGTACCAAGTGTTCTATGTGTATGTTGATGGGAATTCTGTTTTTAGGTAAATATCTGTTCATCCGTGCGTGCGTGTATAAGCTATACAGTGTAGCTTTTTTAATGTTACAAGTCCAAGTGTGTTGTTTCCAGAATAAGTTAAAATTAGAAAGTCAATGTTAAATGAGTTGACAAATCAAACGTCCGTTTTACTATTTTTATTTTCTTCGTTTCATCCAGTTATTAACAAATAACACATATATTTTAACTCACAAAGTTATTAATTTAACCTAGATTAGCTCTAGTGGAACTCCACTTTTCCTAACTTAACTCTCAAAAACCTAACCGTTCCCTACAAACCCTAAATTCATAACTCCCTATTACATATTTTTTAAACCCATAGAAAATTATCGTAATATATTAAAACCAATCAAATTGCATGTTACAAAAATATACATGTTATAAAATATCATATTACATAATTGGTTAACCCGTCAAAACGCGGCTCCAAATTATTACATAATTACCTTGTCAATTAATATGAAACAAAGGTAATGTTTTATGACCAGTGCCCTAAGGTTCACTACAATGCTTGATAAAAATCAATTATGGTGCTATCCCCACATATTAAAGACAAGTTTACGATTATACGTGCATTTTGAAACAGTATAATAGCCCCTGGATAGTAAAATAGTTTGACACCTAGATTTTAAAATGCGTTACTAAAATATACAATAAAAATACCGCACGAAAGTTGCAATCTGCATTACAAGGCGCTTCTGATGAGCCTATTTTCCTGAAAATCGGAACCAAAGCAAATGTTTACCAAACTGAAGTCCACAAAGTTGATTTCTTCATATTAAGTAAATACTATTAGGAGTTTCCAGACAGTTTTTTTTCTTGTTTTCTCAAATTCTCATAGTATCGATTCGTACTGACGACATTCTCATTCTAAGCCAGCGATATGTGCCCTATAGACAGTATTCATTCAGGAAGTTTCGTGTCCATATCAGTCCATGGCATGTGTCTATTATACAGTATTCGGTATTGACATATTTCAGTTTGACGTTAATATTCATAACAATCAGTTTTCAGTAATATAAGCATAAAACCATTAACTTTGTTCGTCGTCATAAACAATAGGCGGCAGGCAATCAACATAAGAAGAGCATGTACAAAACACAATAAACAATGTGCACACGATAACATAACAATAGTGCCAATATGTACACTGGAGTATAATGTGAAAAGTGCCTGCCGTTAGTCCTTTGGCGGAATTAAAGAACAATAACAGTTAACTATAACTTGAACTAATAGAGTAACAATTCATCCGTTAAAAGAGAAATGACTGACCGATGTCTGTCCGGCCTCCAGCCTGATTAGACCTACTTACTGATTGCATATGGACCCAGGTATCAGTGGTTACGCAATACTTAGAGATATTGCACTTCCTCGGTGCCAAACCAAAACCCCATAACTCAATTTTGGCGCGAAAACTTTTTTGCAGCATCCGCATCTGCTAGACGTCCCGTGCATTTCTGCCTTATCGCCATTTAAATAGCCAATGGCGTTACTTAGATGGCGACAAGACAGAAATACCTCTCCTTTGTCACCATTTGCGGCCTACTACATATTTGTTATGATGTCATTTATGCTCATATAACCAATATAATTATCCATAAGTGCCTAGTATTCCCTTTATTTGTCAATCAGCTTTCTGCCGAAATATGACAGGTATATATCGCTGGCTTAGAACAAAAAGGTCGTAACTACCAAATCGATATATTGAGAAAAAAAGAGAAAACTGTCTGTAATTTAGTCTTTACCTATTGGAAAACACGTTTTTAAAACTTCATTTTGGTCAACATGACAATTTCAGATTTTCATGACAATATGCTCAAAAGAAGCGCATTGTGAAGCAGATTTCAAATATGCATGAGTCTTATAAGGTCGTAAGAGGTAGTTACGACCTTCTGGTTCTAAGCCATCTATATATGCGTGCCTCGAACCAGATTTTTACCTTGTTCGCCAGATTAGACGGCAAGCGTACAATGTTCTAACCACTGCGCTACGGAGGCACATAAGGAAGTCTTTTGCTTGTAAACACTGTGTCTAATGATGCCATGCAGGTGACAAACGATGACTTTCAATGGAATGCTTATATTAAACTTTTATGTATTAAACATGATGACAAAATGATTAACTAAATAATTAAATAAGACATTCCCATGCATAATTTACTTTAAATAAGTCACGACCGCCATGACGCGTGTATGCATGTATTGATTTCATTAAATATTATTTCATGATCTATATATAAACTGGTTGTCACTCGGCATTCAATGTGTCGCTCATCTGTCGTGGTAGCAAGGACCGATGCCTCTCTTTGAAAATGTAATATTTAAAATGTGTTTGTTCGTCTGTCCGTTGGTCCGCTCGTCCGTCCGTTCGTTCGTTCGTTCGTTTGTGATATCCCGATACATACGACATGGTATGCGCGCACTGTACGACATTAAATGTCCATCTGAACAAAGTCATGTTTCGATCGAAACCGACTAAAATGTCCGATATTAGAATACTTGTATCGAAAATGTCACTAAACTATCTGCCAATATTTCGTCTTTTACATTATCATGTGATGAAACATTGTCCAACCTCGCCGCAAGATGGAAACATCGCAGGCTTAGAATGAGAAGGTCAGGAGTACGAAGCCAATATTTAGAGAAAACAATAAAACAACTGTATGAAATTTACTCTTTACTTACGTACAAGATGACCAGTCTAGATTTTCATAAAAAGTGGCTGATACGAAGCGCCTTATAATGATGTTGATTTTAATTATGTATAAGTCTTTAAAGGTAGTAATTAGTAGTTACGACCTTCTCAATCTAAGCCAGCTACATACAGAATATACTATATATTTGTGAAAAGTCATTGTAATCACTATCTCCGTATCAACATTTACATCAAATAATATTTTAATAGATTATAAATATCATATGAATTTCCTTGTATCCAGGTTAGTCTAGCGAGTACGTCTAATGTTATACGTAACACGAGTATAGAGTTTAAATTCTTGGGTGAGTTTTCCAATAAATCAACGCATATTTTGCGGCTTTTGTGCCATATGATATTTAGAATCTATCACTCGTTGTTAATTGATTTACTTATATTATATTCGTTCAGGAGGCTCGCTTAATAAAATTCCCAATTGACAAATGATATGTGTTACAAAATACGTACAAAGTGAAATATAGTTATAGTCGTGTTATGATGTATTTATAGCATGTTCATTGACCTTCAAGGATGAATTCATTAAATAAAAACGTTTACGTTTAGGAGACGTCATCAATAACTTAATTAAAGTTCAAATAGACACTGATACAGTATTCTAATTATGTAATTATTGACAACAATCGTGATTCTGATCAGGAAACGTGTTAATGTTTTTGTCTTTTTGAAGTCTTAATTATAAAACATAATTATATTCATCATAACTTTGCAACAACACGCACACTAGTCAGTAGGCTTCGATCATATGCTTGACAAAATATTCAAGAATAATTATCTAAAGGCCAATGTATGTATATAGGCAGTCGGTATTTGAATATTGTGTATGCTCATGGATTGTTTATATATCTACTGTACATATGAAAATAAACGCTATATATTTCGTACACCAGGCAATACTAGATCGTTTATTTTAAAATTACATGTGTGGTAACATATAGATCTGCAATTGATATATAAACTTGTGATGACATGGGTACATTGTTCAATTATATATATTATATATATATTTTTATATATTGCATCAATAATTATTATGAAATCAACTATTTATATCAGCACCGTGTTACACCAATAGTATTGTAGAGAAAGACAAAGCCATGTTTAATTATCTCAAAGTAGATCACTTCTTATTTACTTGGAGAATAATACTACTAAGCGCAAACAAAATTTGACAGCAAGAAAGTCACAAAAACGAACCACTATTTCTGGTGTAAACCATACAAGAAGGCCCTAACTTGAATATATCACTCGAGATGTTCAGATTGCAAGCTCGGATCTTCGGGACTTTTTTGCTTAGAAATAATGTATTTTCCAGAAGTTAGAAAACACAAATCACGAAGATTGCTAGAGAAATGATATTCATCGACAGAGTCATGGCAAAAAACGCAAGTTTTTCTTTCTAGAGAAAATCATTACCATCACTGCTTTCATAATATTCTTATTACAAGTGCGTACAGACTGGGATATTCTGACTGTGTGTGCTCTACAAAGTGTACAATCACTATAGTTACATCGATGCGCAAACTAGCCATACACGCCTCACAATTTTCAAGACAAAAACACGAAACATGTTTAGAACGTTGTCCCCGTCTTAATGTTTCAGGCTCCGAACTCACAAGGCACACCAAGAAGAAATATTACCTCGAATTGAGATTTTGTTAAAACCAGATTCTGAATTTCAGTTAAACCTCAAGTTCAAACTGATGATATTTACTGTAATAAATTCAGATTATTCTATTAGTGATGCCAATATTTAATACCACCTCCAATGCAAAGTAACTCAAAATCACATTGCAAAAGTTGAGATGAGATTGAACTCAGGCTTAGATGTTTTGGGAGGCCGGGGCTAGGTTTTCTTTTTCAATTTCCAGTTTGTCATAGGGACGTGTGTTTCTGGTCAGTACGTTTGTGTGTTGCTTTTCGTGTTTTTCATGCTCTGCTATTTCTGTTAACGTAGTGTTGATTTTCCTGTATAATGTGTTCATTTGAGGAGCAGCAAATCATTGTTTTAAAAATGCCCAGATCCCAATGAGCAATATTGCCTCGGCGATGTACTCCCGATTTCATAAATGAGCATCGGACGGCATCAGGAAAAGTGTCCTCGTGGTCAAGGGAAAACTTCGTGGAAGTCAACTTCCTGTTTCTGATGCCTCCCGGAACTCAGACATTTCTATCGATAGTACATCGACGAGTCAAAATACATGCATATACATTGGGACATAGACTTAAGATAAATTGTTCAGAGAAATGGTATACGTAGGACTGATCTGAAGTCAGTATTAGTGCAACGTTTAGGAAAACCATCTAAATGAATGCCTAGCTACACTCTTTGGTGCGAAAGTAAATGCAAATACCTGGTGAACAGTTGTTAACAATATCGTTTGTAATACTGACAAGTATGCATTTTAAGGTTCCCTTACACCTTTAAAGAAATATTAGTTATATGTTGTATTATCAACCCATTGACAATAATGTAGCATTTTGTAAGTTGTAGATTGTCTTATTATATTTTATCAATGAACATTATAATCCGTATCAAAAGTGTAGCAACACAACATCTGTTTAGTGTGCGTGAGATCCTTGTGTTTGAATCCAGGTCCCGACAGGATTGTAAAGTTGGCAGTTAGTTGTTAATTGTTGAAGCAGAAGTGAAGTCAAACATCCCCTCTTAGTTCCCTTCAGTTCTTCAACATTGCAAAAGTATGTTAACAGCGGGTGTCTCTCAACCTTAATCTGTACAGTTCTCAAAGAATACGTTTTTGTACTAGCAAACATCATTAGTCGTTGTAGAAGGTTCTTGGTTAATCCATTTAGTTTATTCATACCTGCATAATATTTCTAACATATCGGAGGGATAGTTTGCAACTATATTAAATACAGAGTGAAAACTTCTATACAAAACTATGGAATTAATTAGGAGGAACTAAGTATTCTTGAATCTTGCGGCATGCGACAGCACGTCACTGGGGCAACCCACGTGGCTGGTCACACATTGGATGTGGTAATCACAAGAGACACTGACACTTCTGTCTTACATGTAGAAATATCTGATCCCGGTCTACCCGACAACAGTGGAAAGACCTCTCGTGATCATTTTGCAGTAGTATTTAAAGCTTGCGCTGCTAAACCTGCCCCTATAAGAAAAACAGTAAATCTAAGAAAGTTAAAATCTATTGATATCAATGAATTCAAAAAAGACATTGAATCCTCAGATATTTTGAGCAGTGGGCTGCACATATCAGACGTTGATGAACTAGTTGAGGTTTATACCCAACGACTTTCATCACTAATTGACAAGCATGCACCCCTCAAATCAAAAACAATAGTTTTAAGACCCTCCTGTCCATGGTACACTGAAGATCTACATGACGCCAAACATCTGAGACGAAAATTGGAGCGAAAATGGCGAAAATCTAAATTGACAATAGACCATGAAATATACAGGAATCAATGTTCGGTAGTCAACAAAATGTTGAAACGATCCAAAGTATCCTATTACACAGATAAGGTAGAGTCCTGTGGTCGTGATCAGAAAGGGTTATTCAAGATAACTAAACATCTGATGGGTGAAGAAAAAGAAGTAGTGTTGCCAACTGGTAAACCTTCTAAAACGCTTGCACAGGATTTCAGTGATTTCTTCATTAACAAAATTGAAGCAATACGTACTGAAATAGCCTCCACTATTCAGTCATACCAACAAAACGACAGTGTTGAAGTCGAAACTCCGTTCGGAAAAGAGCAATTGTCAGAATTTTCTCCAACATCTGAGGATGAAATCCGAAAACTAATAAATAAATCACATAGTAAATCATGTGAACTTGATCCAATACCAACCTGGCTGTTAAAGGATTGCTTAAATGAACTACTGCCATTATTAACAAGAATATTCAATGCATCACTCAAAAGTGCTTATGTACCCAAGGCTTTTAAAAGCTCCAGAATAAGACCACTGATAAAGAAGCCAGGCCTTGATCAAAATGTACTGAAAAATTATAGACCTGTGTCAAACCTACCTTTCATTTCCAAAGTTCTCGAGAAGGTAGTCGATGCTCGACTGTAAGAGCATTTAACACTGCACGATCTCCACGAAGAACGTCAGTCAGCATACAGAAAATTCCACTCAACTGAAACGGCTCTTCTTCTTGTGCAAAATGACATCCTTTGCTCTCTAGATCAGAATAAAGCTACGGTCCTGGTAATGCTGGATTTATCAGCAGCTTTTGACACCATAGATCACAACACCCTACTACGCCGACTTGACAATCATTTCGGTATAATAGGCAAGCCACTAGAGTGGATGAAATCCTATTTGTGTGACCGCTACCAGACTGTCTGTATAGATGGAGAACTTTCAAAACCTGTACTAATGAACTACAGTGTACCACAGGGTTCTGTGCTTGGTCCGAAGAACTACATTATGTACACAAAACCAGTAGGTGCAATCTGTAGAAAAAAAACCAATTGCAACACCATTTCTATGCCGATGACTCCCAATTGTATATGGCATTCAAACCAAAAGATTGTGTCTCGCGAGATGAAACACTGCAACGAATTGAAGCTTGTCTGAAGGATATCTTGCACTGGATGAAAGAAAATTTGCTGAAACTTAACGCCGAAAAAACAGAGGTAATCTTGTTTGTACCGAAAAGGAATGCCAGTTCAGTCGACAATCTCAATGTAAAAGTTGGTGATGCTGTGATCAGACCAACGTCGATGGTGAGAAACCTCGGGGCCATGTTGGATTCGCATTTGGACATGGAAAAACATGTAAACTCTGTCTCAAGGTCGTGTTTCATGCAGATCCGACAAATAGGTCAAATCAGACAATACTTAACTGTTGATGCAACAAAATCCCTGATCAATTCTTTAGTAACATCGAGACTGGATTACTGCAATTCATTACTATGTGGCACCCCGAAAATCATTTTGAATAAACTACAAATTATTCAAAATACAGCTGCCCGCCTCATCACACGGACACCGCGTTACAATCACATCACTCCTGTGCTGAAGGATCTTCACTGGCTACCTGTACAGTACAGGGTAGAGTACAAGGTCTTGACTCATGTTTTCAAAGCACTACATGGAAAATCGCCTGGCTACATCAGAAGTATGTTGGAAGTATACACTCCACAAAGACAGCTAAGGTCTCAAAATGATTCTGTTCTTCTAGTTGTGCCAAGGACGAGGACTGTGACTTACGGTGACCGATGTTTCACAGCTGCTGCACCCAAACTCTGGAATGCACTGCCAACAGCGCTCAGAGACAGTCAAACACTACCGTCCTTCAAGAAAGCGCTGAAAACGCACTATTTTAATAGAGCTTATTCATGCTGACTGTGTGTATGTTCCCATTAACTTGGCGCCCTATCATTGGGCCCAACGACCCACATGTTCCCAGGACTATAAGCCCCATCCACCTATTGGTAGATCCCTACTATTAAGTTTAGTAGGGCCCCGTCTACTGGGTTAAGTAGAGCCCCGCCTACTGGGTTAAGTAGAGCTCCATCGACTGTCTTCAATAGATCCCTACTACTAGGTTAAGTAGGGCCCCGTCTACTGGGTTAAGTAGAAGCCCGTCTACTGGGTTAAGTAGAGCCCCGTCTACTGGGTTAAGTAGAGCCCCCGCCTACTGGGTTTAGTAGGTCCTACTTTTATATTTTATGTACATTATATACTGTTTTAACCATGTATTAGTCATGATTGTACAGCACTTTTGAACGTGTGTATACATGAAAAAAGGGCTATATAAATATGGTATAATAATAATAATAATAATAATAATAATAATATGGATTGATTTTAGTCTTTGTTCTGTGTGGAGCATTGTGTAGCTGTGCGTCAAATGAAACAGGAACTGAAGGCGAAACTCTAGACAGTGAAGGACTTATAGAATTGGGACGTAAACTACACAAACCAATGCTTACTCTGATCGGTATGGCGATGAGAAATCTACACAAGTGTGGCCAATGGTCAACATGGTCTTCATGTGAGGCGAAAAAGTCTGGTTACTTTGGAAGTCGAGAAAGAAAAAGGACTTGCTACCACGAACTGTCTGAAACCAACGAGATAGCGACCGAGGACTTTGATTATGACATTTGTGAAGGCGCTTGTCGCAGGGACTACAATTGTACTGCACACGGAAGTTGCTTAAAGCTCTATACAACAACCAAAAACTACGACAATGCGGAAATTGCGTGTAAAACCGATGGTGGCCGTCTGATTCGCATCGATTCATTAGAAAAGTACGCTGATGTAAGAGCTATGTTAGATGGGTTCGGGGCGAAAGTTTACGTAGGAGGTAAACGGGAAAACGCCAAATCTCACTGGGAATTTCTTCCCAAGGGTATCCAATGGTATTCCAACCAACCAAGTAACGGTTCTGATGAACTGTGCCTGTATTTGCACAACAGCGACAGCAGGTTAGCGGACATAGACTGTTCTAATAATTATGCCTTCGTTTGTGAATTACGTTAACTTAGTAAAACGGGTGTGTTTAGATCGACAATTCTGCATACAGCAGTCCAGAAAAGTCGGTTCCATTGGTGTGACTAGCTGTTAGACTATATTATAGAGCTTCCTATGTATTTACCCGGCAATAGATAATGGCATATACATGACAAACAAGGCCGTCAAACTTGAAACACGAACCTTATTATGACCATCACAGAACATTTACCTGGAAACTACAAACGTTTATGTGGCAACCACGAACATTTGGTTTGAAACTACCAACGTTTATGTGGCAACCACGAACATTTGGTTTGAAACTACCAACGTTTATGTGGCAACCACGAACATTTGGTTTGAAACTACCAACGTTTATGTGGCAACCACGAACATTTGGTTTGAAACTACCAACGTTTATGTGGCAACCACGAACATTGTCTAAGAAACTACCAACGTTTACTTGTCCACCAAGAACATTTGCCTGGAAACTATGAACGTTTATTAGGCAACCAAGAACATTTTCTTGGAAACATCCAACGTTTACTTTGCAACCACATCTTACTGGAAACTACGAACGTTTACATGAAAACTACGAATTTTTTTTTGCAACTATGAACAATTAAAACACAATGCACTTGTTATTCTTGTGGTGTAAATTTTTAACATATTGCTTGATACAGATTATTATACTTTTATCATATTTTATAATGCATATGTATATTATAATTAGGTCTATTATGATATGCTTTACGCTTTAACTTTATCTGCCAGATCATTGAAGCATGTTATGTCTCTAATTATATTGACGCCCAACATTTGACGTTACGTCATTGCATTTTAAGAATTTACGTTGTCATTACCATATTATTTTTTATTGCCATAGTGATGTCCTTTGTGAATTTTCGAAAGATACGTATCGCACTATGCCAATAAACTTTGAACGTGAGCGTCGCTATTGTTACTTATAACCAGTTGTTTTCAATCCACTGTCAAAATTCATAAACATTGATACGCGAAAGCGGAAGTCGTACAAAATTGATTTCAGCATCATACTAATTTAAATGTCACCACCCATTGATCTATAACTTTTCCCTAATCATAATATATTATATCAACCGGTTTTTTGAATTGCTCAGAGAAATACCGTGTGGTCCAGACGGAGGTTGAACCGGGGATCGCTTGATTCCGAAGCATGCGCCCTACCACTAGGCCACTGCTCCCTCTAGACACGCCATTCCGGATGTTGTATATCGTTATGTGGGTACGAGCCAAAACAAACCAGTTTCACTTATATGCTGAACGTCTTGAAATGGCATTTCTGGTACCATTGTTCATTTCGTCGTTGGTATGACGCGGTCTGGGATCGAACCCAGGACCTCCCGCAATCATGCTCTTGATATATAGACAAGTTTATATTTTTACTGTAATACTAATGTGAGAACTATCCCATTCGAAAGAATAGCGAGGATTACAGTCAAATTATAACCATTATTATTAAGTCATGAACGGACTGTATACTCATGGATTGTTTATATCTACTTGATTTGAAAGTAAACTCTTTATATTTCGTATACCAGCTTATACCATGTTTTTAATTGGATAATGTGTCGTGACATATAGATCTACAATATAAACTTGTGAACACATGGGCACATTGTCCAATGTATATAATTACGAAAAAAACTATTATTATCAGCACCGTGTTACACCAATATTATTGTAGAGAAAGAAGAAGCCATGTTTAAATTATCTCAAAGTAGACCATTTCTTATATACATGGAGAATAAGGATAGCAAATCATATCGCATGTTACTGTCCAAGGGTTTAGTATGGTGTGATCTGATTGGATGTCCTTATCTTTAATCCACGTAAGATCAATATTGAACACTACAATAATATTATGTTAAGTCACATGGTATTGCTACACAATGTACTAAACAAAAATAAAACACAACGGTATGAAAGTCACAAAAGCGAACCGCATTTCGCTATTTCAGGTGTAAACCGTTCAGGTAAGTCCTGACTTTAATGTACATCACACAAGATGTTCAGATTGCGAGCGCGGATCTTCGGGACTTTTTTGCTCAGAAATAATGTATTTTTCAGACGTTGGAAAATACAAATCACGAAGATTGCTAGACCTGACACTTTGAGAAATGATATTCCTCGACAGAGTCATGACAAAAAACGCAAGTTTTTTTCTTTCTCGAGAAAATTATTTCCATCACTGCTTTCATAATATTCGTATAACAAGTGCGTAGAGACTGGAATATTCGGACTGTGTGTGCTCTACAAAGTGGACATTCACTATAGAAACATTGATGCACAAACTCGCCATACACGCCTCACAATTTTCAAGACAAAAACACGAAACATGTTTAGAACGTTGTCCCCGTCTTACTGTTTTAGGCTCCGAACTCACAAGGCACATCAAGAAGAAATTTAATCTCGAATTGAGATTTTGCTAAAACCAGATTCTGAATTTTAGTAAAACCTCAAGTGCAAAATCATGATATTTCAGTGTTATAATTCAGAAAAATTTTTTCTGATAGTGATGCCAGTATTCAATCCAACCTCCAATGCAAAGTAACTCAAAGACACATGGCAATAGTTGAGATGAGATTGAACTCAGATTGAGATGTTTTGGGAGGCTGGGGCTAGGTTTTCTTCATCACTTTCCAGTTTGTCATAGGGACGTGTGTTTCTAGTCAGTATGTTTGAGTGTGATCATTTTTGTGTTTTTCATGCTCTGCTATTTCTGTTAACTTAGTGTTGATTTCCCTGTCTATTTTGTTCTTTTGAGGAGCAGCAAATCATTGTTAATTAATTCCTAGATTCCAATGAGCAGGTTTGCCTCGGCGATGTACCCCCTATTTGATCAATGAACACCGGTAAAAGGCTTTATGATTTATGTAAAATTCCATGGAAGTCATTAGAAAAAGTGTGAACTGTTTCTGATGCCTCCTGAAGCTCATATATATCTGTCGGTATTACATCGACGAGTCAAAATACATGTATGTACAGTGGGATCTAGATTTCAGATGAATTCATTAAATTGTTCAGGGAAATGGTATACGTAGGACTGATCTGAAGTCAGCAATTAGTTTAACGTTTAGGAAAATCATCTATGTTCCAAGCTACGCTCTTCGGTGATGTGTGAGAGTAAATACAAATACCTGGCGAATAGTTGTTTACAGTATCGTGTGTTGGAATGAAAAGTCTTTATTTTAAGGTTCTCTTACACCTATAATGAAATGCTTGATACGAGCTGTATTAGCAACTCATTAACAATAATTTAGCATTTTGTAAGTTTTAGGTTGTCTTATTCTATTTAATTAAAGAGCATAACTTCTTTATGCTATTACAATTCGCCTAGAAGTTCTAATTGGTAGCCGATCTGCTTCGTGTGCCAGAGGTCATCGGGTTCGAATCCAGGTCCCGACAGGGCTGTAAAGTTGGCAGTTAGTTGTTAATTGTTCATTTAGATGTGGAGTCAAACTTGAAAGTTTGAATTCACAGCTGACAGAAGTAAACTCAGAAATGATTCAAGTGTTCAATATGGACTTCACCTCTTAGTTCTATTCCATTCTTCAAAATTGCATATGTATGTAAACAGTGGATGTCTCCAAACCTTAATCTGTACAGTTCTCAAAGAATATGTTTTTATACAAGCAAGCATCATTAGTCTTTGTAGAAGGTTCTTGGTTAATCCATTTTGTATAGTCATACCTGCATAATATTTCTAACATATCGGAGGGAAAGTTAGCAACTATATTAAATACAGAGTGAAAACGTCTATACAAAACTATGGAATTAATTAGGAGGAACTATGTATTGATTTTGGTTTTTGTTCTGTGTGGAGCATTGTGTAGCTGTGCGTCAAATGAAACTGGAACTAACGGCGAAACTCTAGACAGTGAAGGACTTATAGAATTAGGACGTAAACTACACAAACCAATGCTGACTCTGATCGGTATGGCGATGAGAAATCTACACGAGTGTGGCCAATGGTCAACATGGTCTTCATGTGAGGCGAAAAAGTCTGGTTACTTTGGAAGTCGAGAAAGAAAAAGGACTTGCTACCACGAACTGTCTGAAACCAACGAGACAGCGACCGAGGACTTTGATTATGACATTTGTGAAGGTGCTTGTCGCAGCGACTACAATTGTACTGCACGCGGAAGTTGCTTAAAGCTCTATACAACAACCAAAAACTACGACAATGCGGAAATTGCGTGTAAAACCGATGGTGGCCGTCTGATTCGCATCGATTCATTAGAAAAGTACGCTGATGTAAGAGCTATGTTAGATGGGTTCGGGGCGAGGGTAAACGTAGGAGGTAAACGGGAAAACGCCCAATCTCACTGGGAATTTCTTCCCAAAGGCATCCAATGGTATTCCAGTGAACCAAGTAATCGCTCAGATGAATTATGCTTGTATTTGCACGACAGCAACAACAGGTTAGCGGACGCACCATGTTCCGAACATTTTGCCTTCGTTTGTGAATTACGTTAACTTACTAACACGGGTGTGTTTAGATCGACTAGTCTGCATACAGCAGTCCAGAAAAGTCGGTTCCATTGGTGTGACTAGCTGTTAGGCTATATAATAGCGCTTCCTATGTATTTACCCGGCAACAGATAATGGCATATAAATGACAAACAATGACGTCAAACTTTAAACACGAACCTTATTATGACCATCACAGAACATTTACCTGGAACTACCAACGTTTACTGGTCAACCACGAACATTTGTCTTGAAACAACGAACGTTTAGTAGTCAACCACGAATATTAACCTGGAAACAATGAACGTTGCTTTGGCAACCACGAACATTTACCTGGAAACAATGAACGTTGTTCTGGCAACCACGAACATTTACCTGGAAACAACGAACGTTTATTTGTCAACCACTAATATTTACCTGGAAACAACGAAAGTTGTTTTGGCAACCACGAACATTTACCTGGAAACAACGAACGTTTAGTTGTCAACCACTAATATTTACCTGGAAACAACGAACGTTCATTCAGCAACACGAACATTTTCCTGGAAACAACGAACGTTTAATTGTCAATCATGAACATTTACCTTGAATTACGAACGTTTATTTGTCAACCACGAGCATTTACCTGGAAACAACGACCGTTAAATTGTCAACCATGATTATTTACCTTGAAACTACGAACGTTTATTTGTCAATCACGAACATTTACCTTGAAACTACGAACGTTTATTTGTCAACTACGAGCATTTACCTGGAAACAACGACCGTTTATTTGTCAACCATGATTATTTACCTTGAAACTACGAACGTTTATTTGTCAACTACGAGCATTTACTTGGAAACAACGAACGTTTATTTGTCAACCACGAACATTTACCTTGAAACAACGAACGTTTATTGTCAACCACGAACATTTACCTTGAAACAGCGAACTTTATTAGGCAACCACAAATATTAACATAGAAACAACGAACGTGTACTTGTCAACCACGAACATTTACCTGGAAACTACGAACGTTGACTTGGCAACCACGAATACTAACCTGGAAACTACGAACGTTTACTTGGCAAACGATAATATTAACCTGGAAACAACCAAAGTTTACTTGGCAACCACGAATATTTACCTGGAAACTACGAGCGTTGACTTGGCAACCACGAACATTTACCTGGAAAATACGAACGTTGACTTGGCAACCACAAACATTTACCTGGAAACTACGAACGTTTAATTGGCAAACGATAACATTTACCTGAAAACAACCAAAGTTTACTTGGCAACCACGAACATTTACCTGGAAATTACGAGCGTTCACATGGCAACCACAGACATTTACCTGGAAACTACGAACGTTTATTTGTCAACCACGAGCATTTACCTGGTAACAACGACCGTTAAATTGTCAACCATGATTATTTACCTTGAAACTACGAACGTTTATTTGTCAACCACGAGCATTTACCTTGAAACAACGAACGTTTATTTGTCAACCACGAGCATTTACTTGGAAACAACGAACGTTTATTTGTCAACCACGAACATTTACCTTGAAACTACGAACGTTTATTTGTCAATCACGAGCATTTACCTTGAAACAACGAACGTTTATTGTCAACCACGAACATTTACCTGGAAACAGCGAACTTTATTAGGCAACCACAAATATTAACATAGAAACAACGAACGTGTACTTGTCAACCACGAACATTTACCTGGAAACTACGAACGTTGACTTGGCAACCATGAATATTAACCTGGAAACTACGAACGTTTACTTGGCAAACGATAATATTAACCTGGAAACAACCAAAGTTTAATTGGCAACCACGAATATTTACCTGGAAACTACGAGCGTTGACTTGGCAACCACGAACATTTACCTGGAAAATACGAACGTTGACTTGGCAACCACAAATATATACCTGGAAACTACGAACGTTTAATTGGCAAACGATAACATCTACCTGAAAACAACCAAAGTTTACTTGGCAACCATTAACATTAACCTGGAAACAACTGGCGATCACGGACATTTTCCTGGAAACTGTCCACGTCCAACAGATAGCTATAAACAGTCTTGAAACCACGAACGTTTACATTGAAAACACAGAATATTAATATCTTAATTAATATATTAAGACGGACAACAACGGTTTTAAATACAAGGCTTTTGTTGTACTCCGAGTGTTTTTATTTTATTCAGATAGATAGCTAAATACTGATTATTATATGTTGATCAAATTACTTTAAAATGTATATTATTATAAGTTCCATTGTGATATACATGAAAGAGGCGTTCCCTAAAACTTTGATCGTTTCAATCGATTCAGAAATATTATACATTACACGAAAATCATTATTGCTTAAACTCCTCAAATTTTCAACAAAAAGCTCCCACTAATTACCGAGAAAAGAATGAAACATACTTGCGTAACGTGCCAAAATAGTCACGAGTTGTTTCCCTTTGATCACATAATAATAAATCGCTGGAAGCAATAAATTATTATTGGTAAATTAAATATATTTTTGACCTTATAGAGACATATTTGCGCACACTTTCTTCTGACAAATTATGATAATTGGTAGTGCTTTGTACATTAAGCTCATTTAATGTGATAGTAGAGAAAAATATGCTAGTTATTAGGAATGCCTCTTTAAGCTTTAACTTTGTAGTAATCTGTCTGATCATTGAAGTATGTCATGTACCACTGTTTCTGGTCATATTGAAGCAAAACGTTTGACGTTACGTCATTGTTTCTAAAGAATTTACATTGTCATTATCATATTATGTTTTATTGCCATAGTTATGTCCTTTGTCCTTCGTGTTCTTTTATGATACAAAAGATAAAGTATCGCAGTATGTCAATAAATTTTAGCGTCACTATTGTTATTAATAACGGAAGCCGAAGGCGTACAAATTTGATATCGACATCATACTTTGGAAATTTGAAATCGTTCAATTTAAATGTCACCTCTTATTGGTCTATAACCTTTCCCGAATCATATATCAACCATTAGCTTACGAGCAGTGACATATATACTATACTTTTTGATTGGACTGGTTGGTGTGGACTTTCTTTTGTCCAACTTTATGTCATAATTTGCTGACATAACTTTATTGTGCTTTATTTCGCTTACATAATTTTGTTATGTTTTAAATAAAACACGTTCAATCCACTTTGGTGTTAGTTTATTTTTAGGTTATTATTATGACATAAATGAACTGCATCGCCAGAGGAACACGGGCTAAACATTGTACTTCATAAGTGCCTAGATTACAAAAACATAAATACTCATAGCCACATTGCATGTGAAGCACAGAATGTTGGTTCTTCGTATGCCGGTTAACGGCGATGCTTTCGTTTACATGTATTCTTATTTATTTAAGGTCGATTGTGAAATGATTTTTTTCAACTTCAATTAATAAAAAGAGGTTATGTTACCAATTTTCTGTTCAGCCGTTGAAGCACCCTTTGACATTTTACATTCCCTGGTTATTTGGCTACCTATGGAAACCTACACTCGTGTCTCCCTAGGGAGACTTTTTCTCCCTTGTGTGAATGGCGGCCAACATCGATCTGCGGCGCCCAGGAATATCTACATTGTCCTCACAGGTACCACTTTACACCTTGGTGGAGGGGAGCACGGGGCTATTCTTGCTCAGAGAAATTATCCAGTGGTCCAGACGGGGGTTGAACCCTGGACCTCTCGATCCAGAAGCGTGTGCCCCACCGCTAGGTCACCACTCCCTACCAATACCTTATTAATGATGTTAAATGTCGTCAAGAGGGTATATGAGACAAGACAAACCAGGTTCACTTATATACTGAGCGTCTAGAAATGGCATTTCTGGTACATTGTTCATTACGTCTTTGGTATGATGCTGTCGCGGATCTAACACAGGACCTCTCGCAATCAAAGCAGACGCTGTACCACTAGGCTATGGAGGAGACAGTGCTATGGATATTCGGATAAGCAATCAGTATCCATACTGATCGAGAAAATGAAACTTTACACCTGTAAGCCTAAATTCCAGCAGTCAAAAAGTTTTTAAAAGATTTACTACATGTATATTGTTTCAGTACGGTTTTCGAAGGAAGGTCCTTGTAATGCAGATTTCAATTAATCAATCTTATAATACTTACAACGTTCTCACTTTCACTGGGGAGCGGTGGCCTAGAGGTAGGGCGCACGCTTCGGGATCCAGAGGTCCCGGGTTCAATCCCCATCTGGACCACTGGTTAATTTCTCTGAGCAAGACCAACATGCACCACTCCACCATGGTGCAAAATGGTACCTGTGAGGACAGTCTATTCCTGGCCGCCGCAGATCGATGTTTGCTGCCACACCCACAGGAGAAAAACAGTCTCCCCAGGGAGACACGAGTGTAGGTTTTCATAGGTAGCCCAAATACCAGGGGAAGTTCAAGACCAAAAAGTGCTTGAACGGCCTAACAACTGAAAAGAGCCCTTGAAAATCGGTAACTAAATAAACTTTAACTCTTTACCAGCGATTTCAACTTCTTATATAATTTGAACTGATAGTAGTTATACATCCGTTAAAAGAGATATCACTGACCTATGTCTATCCGGCACGATAAGACGTAGGTACTGATTATATTTGGACCCAGGTATCCGTGCTCACGCCATTCTTGAAAATATTGCATCAGCTACTCTTTCAGTAAATGAACACCCGAGCTTATATCATTAAAACTACAAATAATATGTTTTTGCATCGGAATGACCTATCACTGTCCCATGAATGTCACATAGATAACATGTCGTTGTCAGACGGCGATGTGTTACTAGGCGTAGATGGGACTGAATAATAAAAAATAAGGTCCATTTCGTGGTGAGTTTTCCAATAAATCAACGCATATTTTGTGGCTTTTGTGCCACATGATATATAGAATCTATCAATCGTTGTTAATTGATTTACTTATATTATATTCGTTCAGGAGGCTCGCTTAATAAAATTCCCAATTGACAACTGATATGTGTTACAAAATACGTACAAAGTGAAATATAGTTATGAAGTCGTGTTGTGATGTATTTATAGCATGTTCATTGACCTTCAAGGATGAATTCATTAAATAAAAACTTTTACGTTTAGGAGACGTCATCGATAACTTAATTAAAGTTCAAATAGACACTGATATAGTATTCTAATTATATAATTATTGACAACAATCGTGATTCTGATCAGGAAACGTGTTAATGGTTTTGTGTTTTTGAAGTCTTAATTATAAAACATATTTATATTAATCATTACTTTGCACCGACACGCACGCTCGTCAGTAGACTTCGATCATATGCTTGACAAAATATTCAAGAATAATTATCTAAAGGCCAATGTATGTATATAGACAGTTCGTATTTAAATATTTTGTATGCTCCTGGATTGTATATAGTATGTCTACTGCATTTGAAAATAAACGCAATATATTTCGTACACCAGGCAATACTAGATCGTTTATTTTAAAATTACATATGTGGTAACATACAGATCTGCAATTGATATACAATTGTGAACACATGGTCACATTGTCCAATGTTTATTTTATCATGAAATTAACTACTATTATCATCACAGTGTTGCACCAATATTATTGTAGAGAAAGAAGAAGCCATGTTTAAATTACATGTATCTCAAAGAAGACCATTTCTTATGTACATGGAGAATAAAGGATAGCAAATCATATCGCATGTTACTGACCAAGGGTTTAGTATGGTGTGATCTGATTGGATGTCCTTATCTTTAATCCACGTAAGATCAATATTGAACAATACACTGGTTCAGTCACATGGTATTGCTACACAATGTACTAAACAAAAATAAAACACAACGGTATGAAAGTCACAAAAGCGAACCGCAAACCGCTATTTCAGGTGTAAACCGTCCAGGTAAGTCCTGACTATAATGTACGTCACACAAGATGTTCAGATATCGAGCTCGGATCTTCTGGACTTTTTTGCTTAGAAATAATGTATTTTTCAGACGTTGGAAAATACAAATCACGAAGATTGCTAGACCTGACACTTTGAGAAATGATATTCCTCGACAGAGTCATGACAAAAAACGCAATTTTTTTCTTTCTCGAGAAAATCATTACCATCACTGCTTTCATAATATTCTTATTACAAGTGCGTAGAGACTGGGATATTCTGACTGCGTGTGCTCTACAAAGTGTACAATCACTATAGTTACATTGATGCGCAAACTAGCCATACACGCCACACACGTTTCAAGACAAAAACACAAAACATATTTAGAACGTTGTCCCCGTCTTACTGTTTCAGGCTCCGAACTCACAGGACACATCAAGAAGAAATCTAATCTCGAATTGAGATTTTGCTAAAACCAGATTCTGAATTTTAGTAAAACCTCAAGTGCAAAGTCATGACATTTTAGTATAACAATTCAGAACAATTTTTCTGATGGTGATGCCAGTATTTAATCCAACCTCCAATGCAAAGTAACTCAAAGACACATTGCAATAGTTGAGATGAGATTGAACTCAGATTGAGATGTTTCGGGAGGCCGGGGCTAGGTTTTCTTTTTGACTTTCCAGTTTGCCATAGGGCCGTGTGTTTCTGGTCAATATGTGTGTGTGTGTTTGTGTTCCTTTTTGTGTTTACATGCTCTGCTATTTCTGTTAACGTAATGTTGATTACCCTGTCTAATTTGTTCATTTGATAAATAGCAAAATGATAGCAAATCATTTTGAATCATTGTTATTACCAATCGCCCACTAAACGTTGTAAAGTAAAACTAAACCATGGAGTTAATTGCTGTATTCTTTCAATATTTAAATTCCACTGAGCATTTTTGCCTCGGCGATGTACACTTGATGTACTCGGAAGGCATCTGGAAAAGTGCCCTCGTGATTTATGTAAAGTTCCATGAAAGTCATTAGGAAAAGTGTGAACTGTTTCTGATGCCTCCCGAAGCTCATTTATTTCTGTCGGTATTACATCGACGAGTCAAAAAACATGTATGTACAGTGGGATCTAGATTTCAGATGAATTCGTTAAAGTGTTCAGGGAAATGGTATACGTAGGACTGATCTGAAGTCAGCATTAGTGTAACGTTTAGGAAAATCATCTATGTTCCAAGCTACGCTCTTCGGTGATGTGTGAGAGTAAATACAAATACCTGGCGAATAGTTGATTACAATATCGTGTGTAGAAATGAAAAGTCTTTATTTTAAGGTTCTCTTACACCTATAATGAAATGCTTGATACGAGTTGTATTAGCAACTCATTAACAATAATTTAGCATTTTGTAAGTTTTAGGTTGTCTTATTCTATTTAATTAAAGAGCATAACTTCTTTATGCTATTACAATTCGTCTAGAAATTCTAGTGGTAGCCGATCTGCTTCGTGTGCGAGAGGTCATCGGGTTCCAATTCAGGTCCCGACAGGGCTGTAAAGTTGGCAGTTAGTTGTTAATTGTTCATTCAGATGTGGAGTCAAACTTGAAAGTTTGAATTCACAGCTGACAGAAGTAAACTCAGAAATGAACTCAAATGTTCAATATGGACTTCACCTCTTAGTTCTATTCCGTTCTTCAAAATTGCATATGTATGTAAACAGCGGGTGTCTCCAAACCTTAATCTGTACAGTTCTCAAAGAATACGTTTTTATACAAGCAAGCATCATTAGTCTTTGTAGAAGGTTCTTGGTTAATCCATTTAGTATAGTCATACCTGCATAATATTTCTAACATATCGGAGGGAAAGTTAGCAAATATATTATATACAGAGTGAAAACGTCTATACAAAAATATGGAATTAATTAGGAGGAACTATGGATTGATTTTGGTCTTTGTTATGTGTGGAGCATTGTGTCGCTGTGCGTCAAATGAAACAGGAACTGAAGGCGAAACTCTAGACAGTGAAGGACTTATTGAATTAGGACGTAAACTACACAAACCAATGCTTACTCTGATCGGTATGGTGATGAGAAATCTACACGAGTGTGACCAATGGTCAACATGGTCTTCATGTGAGGCGAAGAAGTCTGGTTACTTTGGAAGTCGAGAAAGAAAACGGACTTGCTACCACGAACTGTCTGAAACCAACGAGACGGCGACCGAGGACTTTGATTATGATATTTGTGAAGGCGCTTGTCGCAGCGACTACAATTTTACTTCGCACGGAAGCTGCTTAAAACTCTTTACAACAACCAAAACCTACGACAATGCAGAAATTGCGTGTAAAACCGATGGTGGCCGTCTGATTCGCATCGATTCATTAGAAAAGTACGCTGATGTAAGATCTATGTTAGATGGATTCGGGGCAAGAGTTTACGTAGGAGGTAAACGGGAAAACGCCCAATCTCACTGGGAATTTCTTCCCAAGGGTATCCAATGGTATTCCAGCCAACCAAGTAACGGTTCAAATGAACTGTGCTTGTATTTGCACGACACCAACACACGAATAGCGGACATAGCATGTTCTAATGATTATGCCTTCGTTTGTGAATTACGTTAACCAAAATTAGCTTAGTCGTCGTGTGTGTTTAGATAGACATGTCTTCATACTGCAGTAAAAAAAAGTCGGTTCCTTTGATGTGACAATTAGTGAAGCCGTATTAAAGTCCTTATATGCTTACCCGGCAACAGATAATGTAACGTCAAACGTGAAACTCGAACGTTAACATGACCATTACAGAAGTAAACATTTCAACCACGAACATTTACCAGGAAACCTCGAACATTTACCAGGAAACCACGAACATTTACCAGGAAACTTCGAACGTTTGCTTGGCTACCACTAACATCACATGGGAATTACGAACGTTTACTTCGCAACCACGAACATTTACCTGGAAACTACGAACGTTGTCTTGGCAACCATAAACATTTACCTGGAAACAACGAACATTTACTTGGCAACCATTAACATTAACCTGGAAACAACTGTTGCAAAAGTATACTTGGCGATCACGGACATTTTCCTGGAAACTATTCACGTCTAACAGAAAACTATAAACAGTCATGAAACCACGAATGTTTACATTACAAACATAGAATGTTCATATCTGAATGAATATATTAAGACGGTCAACAACGGTTTTAAAAACTTAAGTCTTTTGTTGTTCTTGGATTGTTTTATTTAGATTGATTGCTTTATACCGGTCATTATACTTTTATCATTTAACAATGTATATAATTTTATCACATGACTTTCCTTGTATCAAGATAAGTATAGCCAGTACGTATAAAGTTATACGTACCACGTGTAGTATAAGGTAATGAGGTTTTCCAATAAATCAATGCGTATTTTGTTTTTTAGTGTCATATGATATGAAGAATCTATCACTCGTTGTCAATTGATATATTTATATTAAGCTCTTTCGGGAAATATATAAAGCTCGCCAGAGGCTCGCTTAATAAAATTTCCAAAACTCGTTTAATATAAATTTATATCAATTCACAACTCGTGATAGATCCTCTATACTACAGTAACTGTATATACGTTCCATTGTGATATACATTAAGCTATAACTTTGTAGTAATCTGCCAGATCATTGAAGTATGTCATGTACCACTGTTTCTGGTCATATTGAAGCACAACTGTTGACGTTACATCATTGAATTTAAATAATTTACGTTGTCATTACCATATTATATTTTATTGCCATGGTTATGTCCTTTGTCCTTCGTGTTCTTTTATGGTACCTTATCAAAAGATAAGGTATTGCAGTTTGTCAATAAACTTTGAATTTGAACGTCTCTATAGACACATTTCAGAATGACGAAGCCATTCATATGTTAATCGCCATACATAATCCACCAGAAATCTATTGGCTGACTTAACAATACAAACTAGTCACTGACCAATAACTCGTTGTATATCAATTTGCATATGAATGCCCCGGTATATAAACATGAAATAAACATTGTTACTTATAACAAGTTGTTTTCAATCCACTGTCAAAATTCGTAAAAATTTAAACGCGAAAGCTGAAATCGTACAAAACTTATTTAAACATTATTATTTGTCGATGTGACTGAAGCGTTAAATTAATCGTTGTCATTATCCATATAACGGTCTGCGCAGTTGTTGTATAACTTTTCCAGAAGTATCACTCACTCTTTTAACGAGCAATGATATATCGATGGCTTAGAACAAGAAGGTCGTAACTACAAAATCGATATTTTGAGAAAACACGGAAAACTGTCTGACATTTAGTCTTTACTTATGGTAAAACAAACTTTTACAACTTCCATTTGGTCAACATGACCAGTTCAGATTTTTATGAAAATGGGCTCATAAGAAGCGCATTGTAATGCTTATTCTAAATATGTATTTATTATCTTAAAAGGTCGTAAGTGGCACATACGACCTTCTAATTCTAAGCCATCGATATGGAACACTTGGAGCACATGTCAATAGTCATATTACATGTGCAGTACAGAGGGTCGAACGTACATATGCCGGCTAAAGGTGGTGGTCCTTCAACAGTACTTTCAACAGTGTATGGGAGTGGTGACCTAGAGGTAGAGCGCGCGTTCCGGGATCGGGTTCAATCCTTGTCTTGGTTACTACCTAATTTCTCTGAGCAAGAATTACCCACATGGACACTCCATCAAGGTGTAAATTGGTACCTGTGAGGGCAGTGTTTATCACCGCATAACGATGTTGTGAGACTTTAACGTAGGTTTCAATAGGAAGACTAGATACATGTAGCCCAATGACTAGGGGAAATTAAAATGCCCAATGGTGGTTGAACGGCTGAACAGCTAAATACAGCCCTAACCAAATGGTAACCTAACTTTTTCAAACGTTTTTAGTATTCGAATTAGCATCCAGTATGCAATTTATATGCAGTGGCCGATATTCGTTTGCCGTTTTTCTAGCATTTATTTCAACCCGTACCAATTTTAAAACACTTCACAAGAAACAAACAGCTTCTGAAAGATAGTATTACTTTATAAATTGAATCGATAGTACGTGTAAAAGTTTAAAAGTAAACGATGTTACCCAAATGGGTCCTCAAACAAGACCAGGGCCGGTATTTATAAAGCATCTTATATATGATAAGTGACAACGTAAATATTTTGACTTTAAATGTTATAATATTGAGCTGTCCATATTTCACAAGAAATTAAAAATAGTCCACATTTCAATATGATTAGTGTAGCTCTTTACATAATGCTTCTAAACAATGTAAATAATGGTCTGTTTAGCTGATACACTTAAGGAAAAATTGAGATTTTTAGAAAATTCTTTAGTCAGTAGAAAGTTTTTACTTAAGATGCTTTATAAATACCGGCCCAGTATATAGACTTAACCTGTCTACCATCAACCTACGCAACATCTGCTGTGATATAAAACACGTTCTAACAACACTATCATCATGGTGGATGTCAAATTGTCCGCCTTTATTTAAATAAGTTAATGCAACCACTTAAAAGCTAGAACGGTCGAAGTAAACACCGAATAAAGTCATCCATTCAGTATTTATTACTATGTAAAAATAACATAGATCCTGGAAAATACGACACAAACACTTTAAAGGTTGGTGGACGTTATTACTTTTCTAAACTATACGTGAGTTGTCCAAAAGTTCATGGACTTTTACTCTTATTAAAAAACCATTTGACTTAAAGCTACAAATCTAAGGTCCCTGTAAAATTGATTCGTATTGTACAAGTATGCCAAATATTATACGGATATGATTAAAATTAACTTACATATAACATTATGTAGGCATACCCGGTGCACGCTCAGAAATGACGTACGACGTCACCATCTCGGCTAAATCACGTATGAGGGTTATTGTACTTAAAGTGAAATATACCTTTAGATGTTATTTCAACAATCGCATTACAATCAGATCCTAAAATTTGCTCCGTTCCTTTTCGCTTTTAGTTAGATCTGATACACTACATAAGAGGTCACGTTCAAATGACCTCTCTATTGCATGTTGTAATATGGATATCCATATGTAAAAAGTTTAATCATCTCTCTGGCTGTAAACTACAGCAGATACTCTTTGCACTTTCAGATTTGTGAAAGTAGCGATTTGATTTGATGATGTAAAGTTCACATCGACATGACCACTTACAGAGTGTTGTCAGATCCTATTAGTATATCAGTGTTGAATGAGATTGTTACAGTAAAGTTCTGCTTTTAAGACCGCGTTGATTATTTTGAAATCAGTTTAAGGTCCCAAAATATTAAATTTAGAACAAAACAAAAAAGGTCCGCTAATAAGACCGATTCGCTATTCAGACCACCTTTTTGACTGGTCTTATTAGCGGAACTTCATGTATTTCACGGCTTTACTAATATTGTCCAGGCTCGACAAATCAACCTGTCGAGTTTCCACAGAACGTCAAGCTTGGAGATTATTGATGAAATATTAATAACATAGTAATTGGACACTCGAGCACTGAGCAATGGATGAGACCGAAAGAAAAGGTAATCATTGATAAATATAATGCCGACCATGGCCATTATTTTTATTTGGCTGTCAACTTTCTGCTGAAATATGGAAGGCATATATATGAGTGCCTCCACCCAGATGTGAGCCCTGTAACCAGATAAGACTGCAAGCACGCTAACCACTGAGCTACGGGGGCACACGTATAAGTAAATACAAGTAAATACAACCACCGATAAGCTACCTTTAATACCAGAAGATGTCAAAACTGTTACGCATCGTCATGTGCGGTGAGCAATGGTGTATTAAAAAATTCAAAATGTCATCTCTGTGAAAAGGTCATATATCAAATCAAAGGGTCTGATAAAAAGCTGCAAGAGTCATTAATATTGTTGTTTGTCAACGACCCGGGGCCTCATGATATATTACATATAATAGTTTAATTATGATTAACATTTTTGACAAGACAAATTAACTCTAGAACGTAACGCACACTGATTTTGTTATTCATATGTTTTGAGCGAGTGGTGTTTTAAATATAGCTGTCTTTAAAATGCGATAAGTTAGTTAAGCGTTTAACCAATTGATGTATAAACACTTCCAACATTTCATTCCTAAATGCCGATTTCAGCCTTTATAACTCTTGTTATAGGAAAGGCAATAATATAATTTTGACAGAACCAAACCTGAGCCTATGAATATATAGAGGATCTATCACGAGTTGTCAATTGATATAAATTTATATTAAACGAGTTTTGGAAATTTTATTATTAATTATATATTATATATAATATAAATATCATTATAATATTTCCTGAACGAGTTTAATATAAATATATCAATTGACAAAGAGTGATAAATTCTTTATTTCACACTAAAAACGCAAAATGCGCATTGATTTATTGGAAAAACTCAATTCCTTATACTACACGTGGTACGTATAGCTTTATACGTACTGGCTATGCTAATCTGGATATAAGGAATGCCAAAACGTACCACTGAAAATAGAAACTATCAACTAGTAAAACGCATTTGCAAAATCGCAAGATTTAATTGTGACGCCGTAAACTTTTACAATAAAGCTATTTTCAGAAAACATGGCTTCTAATACAGGAGCTCAGGATTTCAACTTCGCGAGATCACGGTTTCAAATTCATGATTTTCTTATTTAAAATTCACGAAACTTACATTATCTAAAACACGAATTCGCGATTTCAATTTCAGGATTGCCTAATTCAACTTCTGTCAACATAATTCCATTCTTGAAGTTATAATGCCGTATACTGTCACTAATGCATTAATAGTGCATTTAGTAACATTACACCAAGTGCCCTTTTCGGCGAATTTTCGTACTCGATTCGACGAAATGTCTTTCGACGAGATGTCTTTCGACGAAATGTCTTTCGACGAATTGTCCTGGACCGTGTGTTTACAAAGTATCAGTAACGTCACGTACATTATTGGCAATACGGAGGTTGCGCTACTGTACGCGTATGCACACAAGAACATGGTCATCTTCATTTGAGTCTCATGTTCATTCATGCAATGTTTTATATATAAGACGTTTTATAATTCGACACTGATAATAAAAGTACTTTACCATAATATATTAATTATAATAAATGAAATGAATTGCAGAATTGGATTAGAACGCATTCTTTAAGTTCCAAATAATTCATAGTAGCTTACCCAACTGCGATATGTGCACTACATGATTAGGCTTTTCTAAATGTATACTTTATGGGGTCTATTTGTGCGGGTAACCCGTGATTTATTAATTTCAATAGTCATGATTTAATGATATGCTACTTACTAATGTGTGTTATACATACCTGAATTGTTAATCCCACACCAATCTTTATCGGCGAATGGATTAAACGTTAAAAGTGCAGTCACGGCTCAATGCTCGAAATTGAACTTTTTTATAGTGTCATCACGTAATCGTACAAATTCGAATCGCAACCTCCAAAATAAACCAGGTGTCTAAACACTGACAAAAGACGAGTCTTCAAGTGATGATAACAACAACTAAACGATTCATTAGCCTTCACTTTAGTTAATGAGATTTTAATGACTCATAAAGTTTAATGGTAATTAGACAGGCGCTATATAAACAAATGACAATGCCATATCAATTCAAAGGTTGATTTTTTTTCGTGAAGTGAAGGCATTATCTTGTTTCTTTTTTCTTCTTTGTTCAACATGTGGTTTGGACTGTGTCTTGCCCTTGTGGGTGTTGGTAATGCTATGGGACAATTGCCAACATTGACCACTGCAAGTACATCTATGCCGAAACCTGACCTTTATACCGCGCTAGTACGTAAGTAGACCTTTCTTTTAGCTCATAATTAATTCGCTGGCTTAGAATGAGTAAAGTACTAACGACCTCTAAGAAGACTCATACATATTTTGAAAGGCCCTTCGTATGGGCCTATTTTCATGAAATTCAGAATTTGTCATGTTGACCAAACTGAAGTCCAAAAGGTTTTTTTCCATTTTTATTTAAGTCGGAACTTGTCATGTTGACCAAAGTGTAGTTAAACAAGCAGCTAAACAGAGTGTTTTCAGACACTTTTCTTAAAATATCGATTTTGTACTTACGACCTTCTAATTCTAAGCTAGCTAATAGTGAAGTTCTGTGACTTAAAAATATACATCACTTTCGGTGAACCAAAGTGGATTTGTAATGTATAATATATTGTTATCGATTTGTGCAGATTCATGTGCATGACATTCGTCTGAAATTCTTGTTACTAATGGATTTGGTTATTATGTTAAAATGACAAAGGAACAAGACTTTCCGACGAAGGCTTTTGGTCGTCATATTAAACTTGTGAACAAACCGAAGAGTTGATATTATTTCCCTGTGGAGAACCAATGAAGCTACCATGTGGATGTAAAAAGTCTAAAATAAAATACGATTCATGCAAATTCATCATTTCCCATGGACCAGCTAAGTACTCGTACTACAGACCTTAAAATATTTCTTACTACAAGTCGATCTAAAATTATAAGTACTAAAGAACTCGTTTGAAAAATGACCCGAACTACCAGAACCTAAAAGAATTTAAATTATTTAATGAAAAGTCTTACATTAAGAACAGAAATTACGTTCTAAGACCACGAGGTGCTATTCAGACAGACTTTTGTCTGTTCCTTAGACTTATTAAGTTATTAGCATTATAATTTTATTCTGTAAAAAAACCTTGCACATTCATTTTCAATTCATGTTTTGCAGGCTCATATATTATTCTATGTGTTCCTCATATTTGCATGTTTTGTACGCATTGAGAAATAATAAAAGAGATGATCTGTTCTGTTGTGTAGATTTTAATGATTGCTAATTTAAAACATTTTTATTCTTATCCATTTTTCCCAACCAATATTATGTATAGACATATGAGCTCACGTCAGCACTTATTCAAACAAAGACCTTTCATGACATACAACATATTGTGGATATCTGTGAAATGATGGCTAACCATAGACACACATAAAATAGTTGACCTTTGTTTAATCAAACAAAGCTAATCAAATTCAAACATTAACCTTTGGTTTCTGTATACATTTGTCATTTAGATTTATATCTATTTCGTGTGACTTTAACAGCTTCTTATTGATCAACTGAACAATCTCCTAATTTAACATGATCACTTGATTGTTAATGCTGTAACGATACGCAATGGTGTTCTTAAAATGGTTGGCTTTATTTTCTGCACGTTTGGTGTGCCTCTTGGCAATTGCAAACCTATCGCAGGTTTTTGCTCAAGGACAAGGGATAAGCCCCGACGTAGTTGGACTAAATGCTGCAATGGCATCCGGATCGACAGGCTCATCCCCAGCTGGGGACTATACCGCTCTAGTCCGTGAGTAGACTTTAGAACATACAATTTAATAGAGAAATATACAAAAATGTTAAATTTGAAAATCAGAGCTTGTCATGTTGACCAAACTGAAGTCTAAACAGCTAGTTTTACCATAAGTAAAGAGTAAATTTAAGTCAGTTTCTTTTGCTTTATCAAAATGTCGAGTTTGTGTTTACGACATTCTCATATAAAGCCAGCTATACACCGAGAAAGTAACGTCGATGACTATTCGTTTGAATTAATTATGAGCATACGTGCATATACCGTTGCGTTTGTGATGAAGTCTTAGGTTTCTTCGATACAATGTGAAAGTTATATACAGTATCATGGTGTACTATGTCATTATTTTATCCATAAACAAAACCCTTTTAAAAATATTTTGAATATTTCAAGACTTTTTCCGTAACCCTTCGGATCTTTGGCCATTGGCATAATTTTTATCCCATCAATTTGACTCAAGTATTTTACAACGGGGACTTGGGCTTTCAATTATTTCTTTGGTTTATGTGTGGGCACTGCTCCATGTAGTTGTGCTGTGATGTTCCTGTTTTCTGTACTTTACTGGTTACGTTTCAAGATTGCTCATTTCCCCGAACGATTTCCGTATACCTTTTTTGGCAATCCTAGTAGGGGTAGATTAAGAAAAGTTAAAAGTGTGACCTAAATGGAAACGTAAACTTTCCAATTGATTTAAGACCAAATTGTTGAGTAAAGGTACAATGTTGACGCATATACATTTGTTTATTAGTAACTTTGTTAATACGTATTTTCTTGCAGGTGCCATGTCTTTGTAAATCCTCTGGGAGAGGGCTTTAAAAACGATGTAATAATTTGTGTCAAATACCTTTGTGTATATATAATGAATTAAATATTATTAAACTAACTATACAATGTACAGAGATGATTGTAATTTTTTATCTAAACTTTATTATTCATCCCCTGTCAAACTTTATAGCTTTTTTCCCTAATGAAAACGGAACCCCATCGTTAATATTGAGGTCAGTGAACTTGTTTAAATGTGCGATTTGTTGCCGAATTGTCATGTACTTTAGTGTCGGTCATTTGTCTTATTTATAATAAATTTATTTAAACAAAAAGGTCTATAGAAACGAAGCGTATAATAATGTTTTACGTCCACAGTGACACAGCTTTGTTTAAGGTTAACATAAAAGTTGTGATTAGGCAATATATTCAATCACTCGATTTATTTCGAAAGGAGAGGTGAGGTCCTTACCATAATAAATCAAAACTGACATATAACTAGACACGTTGTCTAATTTTAATCAAATTGATGCGTATACCTTATAATGATTATGATTAAAAACGGGGGGGGGGGGGAATGACTCTATTTGATTTGTTTTTTCTTTCGATAGCGTATTGCATAATGATTGCAATGGAGTCAACTCCGCAAACCATCCGAAATAGTCCACCCCCTTACAAGCTTGAGGCACACACATTATTGTCACTTTAAATTCTATCTGTTTGAGGAATAAGTAAGTCTGGTATTAACTTATAAGCTGCTACTTTTCCAAGAATATAAGCCACAATGTCGGTCATGAGGCCAACATTCAAACAGCTAAAAGAAGAAAATGTCGTCTTGACACTATAGCAAAATGGCACGTGGTATTGCTTCACTGTATGCGGTTAACATAAATTGACAAAGCACAAATATGAAAAGCGTAGCCTTAATCTATAACTAAAAGATATTGCATCTTATTGTGTAATAATAGTTATACTGGTTCACTAAATTCGTTCAAAATGCTTTCCCAGACCTCGTGTACGAAGTCCGTCTAGGGATTAGACAAGCATCGCATCGATACGTGGTCACGTGTTCCTCCATAACAAGCAAACAATGTATTAAAAAAACCGAGGGGCCCATGGCGGTCGCGGCAATAATACTAATGATGCCATTTTTTCAGAGGTCAATATCCGTTGTGCCAATGACCAGTCGAATGGTATATTGTGTGTTGCAGAATATCCTGACAAATGCGGCTGTGGTAGCTCGACTTCCATACATTTTTATACATGTTCCTTTCTGTCGTTTCAGGAGTTAACGTTCGTTGTGTGAATGACCCACTGAATGGTCTGGTTTGTGCTGCTGAGTATCCGGACAAATGTAGCGGTATGTATCTACACCTCAGATATATTTGGATAGAATAAAAGACATTATTACTAAATGTTAGGACACTGTGCCCTTAATGTGAAACTGTGCTAATGTTGTAAATGCCCTGTAATTTTGTTGTCCAGCAAAGGGCTATTTCGTATCTTGCAAAATTGTCTGTGGGTTGTCCTTGTGGTGTGCGTCGTACCATTGATATATTCTTGTACCTGGTTATTGCTCCGGTTTAAGAAAGTATTGAAAGTAAATCAATCAGCTCGGGCATTCAGCCTTTTAAATGTTGAAACTACGTCGTTCGGCCTTTTTACCGAAACTATGTCATTCGGCCACTTGATTGCTGAAACTACGTCATTCGGTCATTTAATTGCCGACAGCATTTCATTTGGCATTTTAATTGCTGCAACTAGGTCATTCGGTCTTATTATTGCTGAAATTACGTCCTTCGGCATTTAATCTCAGAAACTACGTCATTCGGCAATTTAATTGCAGAAAATACGACTGTTAGTCTTTTAATTGCAGAAACTGCTTCATTAGGTCTTATATGCTGAAACTACGTCATTCGGCAGTTTAATTGCTGCAACTATGTCATTCGGCAATTTAATTGATGAAATTATGTCATTCAGCATTTTAATAGCTTGAACTACGCCATCCTGCATTTAAATTGCTAAAACTACGTTATTCAAATTTTTGACGGCTATGTTTTAAGCAGTTAATTTTCTCGCCGGGTTTTCATATGTGTTTGGTATTTGTCGCATGTGATAACTTTTATGTGCTAGGCTGTGAGTGCTGACTTCCTTCCCCGTCCAATGTTCTCATATCATTATTTTTTAGCGTGTTCCTGTGAACCTAAATAAGCAAAATGGAATCTTACACTGTACATAGTCGTAGTAATAAATTAATCTTCCTAACATTGCTTCGCGAAACCACGAGGTTAAGAAAGAATGTGTATACTATATGTAAACTTAATGATGTCATATTTATTTTTAGAACAATGGAATTTCCCAAATCCATGCACACAGTTGAACATTGATCAAAACATAACAAAGTTTGTTCATCCTTTTGACAAGACCAAGTTTTTGATGTGTGGTGAGCTTGGCAAACTCTATGTTGTACAATGCCCACAATATGAGGTTGGTACATCGGGGGAGATCTCCCTTTCTTTATTTTAATTAGAACTCCTCGGCGTTTATCTTACCAAAGTGCTTCGGACATAATAGGGAAGCCACCATTATCACGACTACTTTACAACATGGCTCATGAGAATCAAACGATGGAATTGAAGAGAACTAAAAGTTTCTTACTCCTGTGAAGGTATCAACTCCTAAAAGGAGACCGGCGATTGAATGGCTTTTTGGTAGCATTGAACAACTGATGATTGGTTATTACCAGAAACCGCATAACCAAAATTGTAAACCAACACTTATGTATGAGGCGTATTTCTCAGTTACGGAAATGCCCGTGTAGTTACGATTGTCTTTATTAAGTATACAGAATATTTCGTATGTTTTCATGAGTTAGATACCAGAGGAACGAGAAACTCCTACAGGAATTATCAACATATGGCAATACGTAACCCTCATTTTACGCTAATAAAACTAAATACTGTTTTGCTGATGAACAGAATTCCTTTCATATCAAGAATAAATAAACAGTTAATTAAAATGATCATATAAATAATAATGCTATGTTATAAATCATAACTAATAAAACTCATTAAAATCCTAGCATGCTCAATTCCTTTACGCTTTTTGTTAGATATAACTACACAGCATAAGAGGTCACGTTCAAATGTCCTCTCTACTGCATGTTGTAGTATTGCTATTAACCTGTATGTATATATAGTTTAACTCTCTATGTACACTGATGTATAAAGTTTAAACATTTCTTTCACTGTAAACATACAGCCGAGATTCTCAGCACTTTCAGTTTTGTGAAAGAAGCGATTTGATTAGATAGTGTAAAATTAACAATGACATGAAACCTATGGAGTGTGGTCAGATCCTATATCAGTGTGACATAGAGGAGCGTATGCGGGTCTGATTTAAATGAGATTGATAAAATATATGGATACAGATCAAAGTGGTCTTATTAGCGGAAACTTTACTGTAGTTTTTTCCAATCATTTGATTGGTCCGAACGCACATGTCGCCTTTGGTGAACCGATATACATAAGCTGTATATTTTTTCTTCAGATGTTCCATGAAGGGTGTGGTCAATGTGTCGGTGAGGTGGCTGGTATGACAGCATCTTGTGAAGTTCCCCTCCCACCTATTGTTGATAACCCATGCACAAGGGAAGCCATTCTCGCAAGTATGTATGATAGGAATGTATTGTGCTGAATCAGAATATCCATGTACAGTCCGTACAAATTAACCTTAAGTTATTAGAATAAAGTCAAAAAAAACTGGTCAGGTTAATAGACTGATGTACATGTATAATCATATATCTATCTAACTGAAAAAGTGGCGGCACTGAACATTAGCCATGATACTCTAAATGTAATAAATGAGCATCGGAAGGCATTGTGAATGGATTTCTTGGTCTAGTTGAAGCCTTCGGGGGAAGTCATTGGAACATTTGCGAAATACCTGTTCCCGGAGCACAAATATTTCCATCGGGAGGTTAAGTTGGACTGTACAACGCCGAGGCAATAATGTCCAATAGGACATAAGCATACCCCCTATTTTTGTTACTATTTTCCACTCCTACAAGTTTACCTGAATCAGGATTCATAGTCATACCTTATACTCTTATGAAAGTAAATAAGCGCATCTCCATTATTATGAGGAAAATATGACCTTTGTCAAAATCAGGCAATGATAACAAAGTGATGTCAAAATTTGTAGTCACGTGTCGTGAGATGATGTGATTGAATCATAAGTTAAATCAAAATGCGCGTTTTTAAATTACCATATTAACATAGGCGAATATAATATTAGTGATGAAATATTGATGTAGTCATTAATATTCATAATAGCTGATGTCACGATTCTGTTTTTAAATATTTGATCGATGAATTGCCGATTAATTTGGATGTGTTGATAATAACAATAGGGTTCATTTTAATACACAATGTACAGGGACAAAGACAATTTATACAAGGAATGTATGATATAGTGTCCAAGATGCTATTGGTGTTTTATAACACGAAAACATAATTATTTATAGATTGGTGACGTAATCTATTTTAGCACACAAACCACGGCGCGGGAGTTTAACAAAGCCTTTTAGTACAAACCATTTTACACTACTCACTAGTGTAATAACTATGCAAATGAGGCGATTGATATCTTTTGTATGTATTCATACGCGCTGTCAAAATATACATAATTATATAGACAGGTCCGTAACCGTGATAACGATTTAAATATAATACCCGCCTTGCTTCAATAAGTATACAACTTTGTAACGGTAACTACAATACAGCGCTGAATTGTGTTTGCTTACACATTTATCTTGAACTGCGTTATTCACTGACTCTATTCTCTTCTAAAGGGGAAGCCTGTCTACTTTAAGCCATTTACAGGGCTTATATTGTTCATGTGCTATTGTTCATGTGCTAAAAGGAATCTTACATTCACGTCTTTCCATTTAGAATTTATAAACTCGTTGGATAAAAGTTATAAAATACGAGTCCGTCTTACTTTTACTTTTATCCAACTCGTATAATAAATTCAATATGAAAAGACACTTATGTAAGACCCTCTATATGACGAAGACCCCGCTGCCTCTGAGTAGCAATATACTTAGTACAGTTGACAAAGCTGCCTGTTTTACTAGAATGATAATTGAAATACAATAATTACATTTTTATTATGAACACTATATTTCAACACTACTATTTATCTTTTTTCAGACAAGCTGTTTTTCCCTTTTCCACGAAACCTTTCAATGTTTATACATTGCGATGTATGGGGAAAACCATGGGAGAGAATCTGCACACCGGGAGAAGTTTGGAGTCAATGGGATAACACTTGTGTTTTGCCACACTTACTCAATCCATGCAACCGACCAACCACTAATCTGAACTATCTGTATAAACATCCGTGTAATCCAAGAATGTACCTTCTATGTGACGCACAGGCAAGACCTCAAGAGGTTCTATGTCAAATAAATACAGCATTTGATGAACGGTCACAACAATGCGTATCGTACCAAAGCTTTCCAGCGACTGCAGATTTTACAGCGTACTGTGAAGCTGTGGTATTCGCGTTTAGAACTGTTCATGGAAATGATGGCGTACCATTACCAACCAATAATCTTGATCTAGCACTTGGACAAGGTGCCACTTCGTCAGGTTCAACAAACTTTGTTGACGTGAGAAATGGCGCCGGTGGTCAAACTGGTGGATTTGTAGACGTGAGAAATGGCGCCGGTGGTCAAACTGGTGGATTCGTAGATGTAAGAAATGGCGCCGGTGGTCAAACTGGAGGATTCGTAGATGTAAGAAATGGCGCCGGTGGTCAGACTGGTGGATTCGTAGACGTAAGAAATGGCGCCGGTGGTCAAACTGGTGGATTTGTGGACGTAAGAAATGGCGCCGGTGGTCAAACTGGTGGATTTGTGGACGTAAGAAATGGCGCCGGTGGTCAGACTGGTGGATTTGTGGACGTAAGAAATGGCGCCGGTGGTCAAACTGGTGGATTTGTGGACGTAAGAAATGGCGCCAGTGGTCAGACTGGTGGATTTGTTGATGTAAGAAATGGCGCCGGTGGTCAGGCTGGGGGATTTGTGGATGTAAGAAATGGCGCCGCTGGTCAAACTGGTGGATTCGTGGACGTAAGAAATGGTGCTGGAAATCAAGCTGGTGGATTCGTAGACGTAAGAAATGTCGGCAATCAAGGATTAAATGCAGGTGGACAAACAACATGGCAGGATATTAGGCCCACCGATAAAGCGCAAGGTGGAAATACATTAACTTCTTGGCAAGATATCAGACCAACAGCTGGAGCAAATGCGGGATTTACAGACGTTAGGACTAATACACTTGACACATCGGCAGCATCTACACTTGACATACCGGTGGCATCTGGGACCTTAAGTGCTGGTGGTGTAGATGCTTCAAAAACTTGGACAGACATACGAAATCAACCAGCTACCGGTCAAGGTAATACTGCTACTCTTAATGCTGGCTTTGTTGACGTAAGGCTTGAAGGTTCTCCTGGTGGTTTTGTTGATTTAAGAAATACCAAAGCAGGTACTACAGGAAGTCAAACTGGTAGCAGTGCAGTTGCAGTTGATGCATCTGCTGCGTCAACGACATTTAAAGACATCCGAAACCCATCAGTTGGCAGCGCTGCATCAACAACCTTTCAAGACGTCAGAAACCCTTCTGCCGGCGGTGCTTCGTCAACAACCTTTCAAGACGTCAGAACTCAGTCTGCTGGCGGTGCTGCGTCAACAAACTTCAAAGACATTAGAACCCCAGTAGGTGGCGGCGCTGCGTCAACGAACTTTCAAGACGTCAGAGTATCGAATACAGGCAGTGCGTCATCTACGAAAAACTGGAATGACATCAGAGGTCAATCATCAGCAGCTAACGGAAAAGCCACCATGAATGATATCCCAACACTAGATTTAAGAAATCAACTTGGACTCGGCACAAACCAGGCTGTAACAACCAAGAACGACGTGGTCGGTGCATCTGCTACAGGTAGTTCTGGGACAACGGGAACAGGTAGTGATAAAACCATGCAACAACTGTTGAATACATGGAACAGAATCATCACAGGAGGAGGAAACGCCAATACAGGAACACAACAGCAAGGATCGTCTACATCGACGTCGTTTGAAATCGTAGACAATGTAGCTGTGTCGGGTAATGCCAATTTCGGCGGCGCTGGCGTTGGAAACATGGGAACTAACATTGGAAATGCACAGACCGGACAAACACTGACACAAAGTAATAAGCTACATCCATCTCAGTTGAAAATGTACGATTTCTCTACTATTCCTTTCAGTGAGCCTTGCACAATAGAAAACCTTGACCAAGGACGAACCCATTTCAGACTTAAAAATGAGCCTCATTACTTCTTACAGTGTGGTACTAATGGTTTAATGCACAAAATGCCTTGTTCGACTGTTGGTAAAGATTGGTTTGATGTTTATACAAATACTTGTGTGGACGGACCCGTTCATTTACCAGTTAGACAATAATTGTATGAAGTGATATCTCCATAAACAAGTTTTGAACAAAATTGAGGCGTACACACGCCCATTTTAACAAAATTCCTTAGATGAAAAATTTTGTTTACTAAGACATTAAGCAATCTATTTTTTAGTCTTAGCAATCTCATTAAAACCATACTACCATTTGCTCCATTCCTTTTCGATGTTAGTAAGATCTGACGACACTACATAAGAGGGCACGCTCAAAGGACCGCTCTAGTGCATGTTCCGCTGTATGTATAGAGAATGTTCTGACGTAAGTCGGTCAACGCTTAAAACTACTCGAATATGTATAAAGATTCAATTGGATGGTGTAAATTTCACATTGACATGACCCAATACGGAGTGTCATCAGAGCATATATCAGTGTTAAGCAGTGGAGCTAATATGCGTCTGATTTAAAGGAGAGTGTCATCTTAGACAATTCTAAAAGCTCCATAGTATAATACTTGGACAAAAATTCTGTCAAAGACAAAATTACAAATTATTCTAACTATTCAAACTTAGAAAATTAGTTTATTCTTAGAAAAAAAAATACCGTGAGCATTTAGTAATGTCGGTCCATGAAAACTAATACTGGGTTGAATGTCGAAGTACGGGACCATGGAGTTTGAAAGTTAATTAATAAGCAATATGATACGAATTTCGTTTACCTACAACCTTTCCTCACAACGATATTACTGTTTTGTTCCAGAAACTATTCTTTAAATTATCTCCATAAAAAACAACAAATATTTTAACGGTTTTTAACTGAACACATCAATCAGAAAGGACATTGTCTATGAGGCTGAAAACAGTATGAATGCTGGAATGACATAGGTGGATAGGCTGAAGATTTAGGCCCGCCTTCTTTCTGGAGTCTTGACTTAACCTAAAAGTACATCCGCTAAAGATAGTTAAGTTCCCTCCAAGCAAGATTGTAACTCAAGATAGCAAATTAAAAACTTGATTATACGGGGTATATTGTTCAACGTACTCAACCTGCATGAAACTACAAATATTTTATCATTATGAAGCACTTTAAATTTTCTGTGTTTTGTTGATGTACATATATTGTAAAATGTGACGATTTGTGCCCGTATCTAACATTATTTGGGCCCAGGCCTTTGTATTATAATACACATGTTGTATGTAATAAAACATTCATATGTACTTTTTTCACTTTTTTCCTTCTAAACCTTTGTCGTCATTTGTGTATCTTCGTTCCGTGTTTAAATCCTAACATCAAACAATAAAAACAAAATGGGCAAATGAATTAGCAACTCATATGCAACAAATATATGAGTTAACAAAACATAATTAATGAATGGACTAAGAAATTAGCAAAACATAATCACAAAAAATGAGTCAAGGAATTAGCAAAACACAATAACAAATGGGCCAAGGAATTAGCAAAACACAATAACAAATGGGCCAAGGAATTAGCAAAACAAAATAACTAACGGTCCAAGGAATAGGCAAGAAAAACAAAACAACAAATGGGTCAAAGCCCAAGGAATAAGCTCCACTATTCTCAGTCACAAACTTTGATAATCTAAAATTAATTTCTATTTTCTAACTCAAAAGGGGCAAAATTTGGTCAAAATGCATGATAGGGCTACCTGTTCTTGGGTAACGGCTATGGTAATGATGGTGAACAAATGGGCCAGGTTTCGAAACAATATGTCAATGGACTTTGAAAATATTTGAGGTGGAATGTAAACTTTAACATTAATACGCCGACGTGGACAACGACGCCGACGCTCGGTTGACTGCAATAGCTCCCATACTCTTCGAAAAGTGAAGCTAAAAAAAGTTATAACAAATGGTTCAAGGAATAAGCAAACCATAAAAACACATTGGTCAATGAAGGCGGATCACAAAAAAGAACAAACGTAAAAAGGAAAGGTCACAAGTAAAGACACACTAGTTAACACAAAATTGAACAAGTAAAACTTCAAAACTAACCGCTACAAATACTTCACACCGTACACAGGCAGCATAGTATAACAGACAGCCAATCACTACCAGAAGAGGACCCAGCACACAACAATGGACCATATGAACGACCAAATATCACAAATGACGACATCAAAGCAGCAGCCAATAGAAACAATGCACATGTCATTTTGAGGCGTGTAACTGTATACGAAAGGGGAACACTGAATGAAAGTAGTCATAGACAAAAAGGCTAGATGTTATGAATTGTGATTAAATATTTGAAGACAGTAATCAGTCGTCTTTGTCTTTTATACAAATGGTAATCAACAGCCAAGATATGAAACAATATCCTGTGCATTCTTTGTTTGGATGTAAGCAGTATATATGATGACATGAATATTGTATGTGTCGAATATGCGGACAAAGCAGATTTTGTTTGACATTAATCTACAACTGGTCACAAGGGGAACATACCCAGTCAAAAAACAAAATAGATGCACACTTAAACGTCTCCCTTACTGAATTCCAGTTCATTTTGTATAGGTTGCCAACATGAACAAGACTCGTCTCATTTAACGGAAGTTCGTCAAACATGGATTTCCCCTACTGACAACAGCTGACAGTAAAGCCAAGTGTAGCTGATACTAACCTATGTGTGTTCTGTAAATATGTTAATATTATTGTTATGGGCTGGTGGCCAAGTATTAGATACAGTACTAGTTTTCGTTCAAAAGTGTCTTCTTACAAGCGTTATTGTACAGTTTCGGAAGGACAAACAACATAATTGTCCGAGGCGAAGCCGAGGATAATTTGTTGTTCGTCCTTCCGAAACTGTACAATAACACTTGTAAGAAGACACTTTTGAGCGATAACAAGTTCTGTATCTGACTTATACTCCGACAAAAAGCAAAATGATCTCCAGAGAGACGATGGTTATCCAAAAGTTCCTTGCACAACCCATGAACAGTGCATTGTTCGCAGTATATAAAATATAGTTCTAATGTAAAAATATGCTTGGCCTATAATGTACCAAAGGGATTAAGTTAACTGTCCAAAAATGTCCATTCATAGGTTTAATTAGCTTGTGATTATAATTCACAAGTGTCAATGTGTTTATACACCTTATAAGTGCTTATAATACACTTGCATCTAGTTTTCTTCATTCATTGATAAAGGACTTAGTGCACAAAGGTAGAAATTTATGCATCTTATTTTCACAATTGTCATATTTCTATGAAAATATTTGTATTGTTTTATTTCTAATTGACATGACAAGGTTATATTCATACTACCAATGTTGAAGCTCACAGTCGTATTAATATATAGAATAAAGTTCACCTGATAGACAATTATAGTAACTATTTGTATTCTGTATATATTCAGGTTTCTTGTACATGTAATTAATTGCACAATGATTTTTACAGCTACGAGGGTAATTCAATATATAATGCAAACTATCATATAAATTCTTTGATACAATATTTATCTTTTAAATAATGTCATAATCATCCAAAGTAACTTTCCTTGAGTTCAATGACCAACGTTCATCCTTTCGGTCATTATTTTATTCCCGTTGCTAGGCAACTACGTACATACACTCATAACTGCACGGACACGGTCTAGTCAGCCTAATGTGAAGTGGCATGTCGAATTCCCAGGTAATCGTGGTATCATTTTCGACCGGTGATATGGTATCTACATAACACATATCACTACAAGTTTGCGTATAAAGTTTTTTCCTTCTATATTTAAGCCCTAAATTAAGCTTGCGATGAGTTCGGTTCGACGTTCGGACGGCTCTGACGTCAAAAATATACGACATTCAATGAGCGGAACCCGGTTACATGTGTACTCTGTTCTGCAATTTCAAATTAAATTAGCCAAAACTACTGCCAAGTCCCTGGGCTATGTCTACGTATGTTGATATTTTGTCTAGTTTCAATTGTTTTCTCAATGTTTCGATAAGACATGGGGGCCATTGCACACATTTTCAGTTTCACACTAGTAGCCCTTAACTCTATATTTGTCGTTTGTATTTGCATTCAACAGTAGCGCCATTTTAGGATAATTATTGTTGCTGACATTGTGAAACATGTCTCTTGTAAGGTAGTACAATATCCATTGAGTTTTTGTTGCATGGTCACTTGATTAAATGTTTACTACTTTTTAGATGTGACGTTACCGCGTCCATGACTTCCAAGTTATATCGAATGAGGTCGTGTGCTGGTGCCGCCATCGACGTCAGATGTCCTTAAAATGCTCTATCAAATAGGAATTGTCCTATATTATAATCATGCAAAGTTTTATTTTATTATCTTGACTGGATTTAGAGATAATTGTTAGTTTGCATTATATATTGAATGACCCTCGTAAATCTTAAATTCGCTTAAATTGTTACAAATACTTTAAAAAAAAATACTGTAAAAGCACTGCTTTTCTCGGGAATAATAGGAAAATAAATTTTGCTTGGTATGAATATTATGTAAATTTGCTTCAATTGCTATAATTAATTTCTACTTTTCTTGGTCATTACAAGAATATAAATATTGCTCCCCATTTTGCGTTTTACAAAACAATAAGCAATTTCTCTAAAATTTGTTCTGGCCTAAATTAATCAAGAATATTGGAATTCATGATTTAGTTATCTACACTATTGATTCGAGTAAAACGCCACAAATTAGATGGTTTTACAGTAGTACAGGCTAATATTGCACTATCATTGGGTGGATTTACAATTTTCTAGCTACATGTTTTTGACGAGTAAAAATAATTTAATTTCAATATGACAAAATTTGTGTAATGGTGAAAAAGACCATTTCGTGGAAAGTTCAACGTAATTTAAAGGATTTTTGTGGTTGAAATCATCGACAAAATTAAATCCCTCTTGAATATTATTGATTTTACAGTATGTCATTTATTTAACTGTTCATGTACTTATAAGCGGATTTGTCATGATTGACCAATTATTTTCTGAGTAAATGTTTTGTACAAACAACTTTCTTACAACTCAAAAAGTGTACACTTACGAAAATAATGTACACTTTATCAATGGAGTCACAGGGCGTATCGGAGTATAATATCAAATAAAGAATTGCCATTGTCATTGATACAATGAACATCGAAGTGTTATTGTAGTTAATAATATATCTACCAGATATAAAATGCACTAAGGGTACTAGTATACGTAATTTACATTTAATTTGGAATATATTATTTGCGGGAACAAAGCGAAATATTTCAGATATCGGTTTCAATACTACGTAAACGTTTACACCATGAGCTACTATCAATTAAAACAGGAGATGTTTGAATAACATGTAGGCCCAACCTCAATGTACGGACTGATATTAACTGCAGCAGTACATTTACGTTTTACCCAAGGAAATATATCTATTTTTAAAAAGACATAGTGCTGAAAAGGTCATTTTCTGTAATATTGCACATTCAACAAGAATAGAGCGTCCTATAACTATTCATTGTCAGATTCCGAAAATGGAAAACTGAAAAAGAGATTTATACCTTATTAGTAATAAAAGTATGCCATCTCTAGAAAGAAAACACGAACTTAATCTAAATATTAGGTAGTTGCTCGAAAGAAGTAAAATATTGTTTATAGTCCAGTCATTCTAGATCTGAACCTAGACAAAATTGCAAAAGAATTTCTTTTAACATTTTTGTGTTTAGTATTATCCCATATATTCACAGAAAAAAATCCCCATTGATAGACGTTGGCATTTTCTTGCATTTGATGAATGAAGTTTTAGGCAAAATAAGTATTTTTATTCCAGGATGTATTTCGCAAACGGCTTTCCATACTCTCATTTGTGACGTCATATGTGACGTATTAATGGCGGATAATTTCAGTTTGTCTTGGGAGAATTATTTTTTTGTATGATTACGATGCATTTGTGTTGAATTCAGTTCAAATACAAGGTTTGTTATCTATTTTAATACAACTTGAGTTTGGTGTGATCTTGATTTAACGATCTTTGGAGCAATTTGACCAGCTTATTGAGGGAAAGACGACGGAATACCAAAATTCCATTAAAACGTATTTTTGAGCAAAACTTATTGATATTCGTCTCTCATATAGCAGAAGAGTGTAAAACAAAAGCAATTGTTGATATATGAACACATTAAAACAGTTTTAATCCATTTTCGGCCAATGCCAGGTAAAATTATATTTCCAACTATGGGACGCCGTTTGTCTATCAAATTGCACATTATACATTGATCTACTATTACCTGGTAATTGAGTTATTTTAATGTGACTCTATGTTCAAGCGATATAATTTTTTAGCTTTATGCACAGAGTCTGGCTTTTCCCGTTTGGTTATAAATATTCACGCACGTCCTCACCTTATTACCCTTGTGGCACATGTTTTGTAGGGTATGTGATAAAACGAGTGACAATTGATCAATTGCAAGTATTAAATGTTTATATCTCAAAACTATTTTAAATACTGAACTTATAATAATAGCTAGATGCTAAAATTAATAATAAAAGGTCAACAAAAGTACTTCAACATATTTTTTGATGCCATACATGCAACTCATGCCCTGGATGATGACACTGAACATGCTGATGACATTGCAAATTACCTAATTTTATACTAAAAGGTTTCCATTTGATGTTAAAAGTGTAAAGCGAGGGTAGGATAAAAGCCCCTACGGACATAAGCCCCTACGCTCATTTTTATACATGAGGACATAAGCCCCTACGCATTTTTTTACACTAGGACATAAGCCCCTATGCATGTTTTGTTTGTACTGTTCTATGTTTTCTTCTATTATTAAATGGTTAATTAAGAAATAATTATTGTACAAACTGTTCTATTGTATCTACTGTTTATTTGATACTACTCACTACTGATCTCGGGGTTGTGGTTTCGAATCCCGGGCTGGCCAACTAAAATTATTAATAGTCTTTCGGATGAGACTCATGTATGGTGCAATACACTGGCATGCAAATGAACCAGGGATGCTTCTGGAATTGGGGCATCTTCTGTATCGTGCACTATCCCCCAAAAACTAAAAAACTAAAACTCTTCTGGGGGCCTCACCCATATGGATTATCTGGTGGCGAGGATAAAGAAACTCATTAAATAATTATGTTCGCATATGTCTCACTGAGCATTTGTTGCCTCAGCGATGTACTCCGATGGAAATTATGAGCATTAGGAATTATTTCTACGTGGTCTAGGGGAAGCTTTTGTGCTGTCATGAAATTGGGAGGGATCGGGAGAACAATCGATTGGTTCTTGGCATTTATATGCGTCTGATGTCTGAGGGAAGCTCCCCGATGATTTTGTAAATTTTCGGGAGACTTGAGAAATCGCGAGTGAATAGGGAAATTTCAATGCATGTGTTGAATTATACCCGATGTACTTGCATGTCGAAAATATCTCGGCGAGGCGTCCAATATAATCCGGAAAATACTGGAAAGGGATCCCCGAAGCACCCACATATTCGGGAGTTATTCATGATGCTTCGCAATAAAAACTGCTTCAAAGGAACATCAGTGATGTTTTCGCTAAATTGTCAGGAACTTTCGGTGATGTTTCGGTGACACATTCGCATTCACAGAATCTAATCTCCACATATTGCAATATTTATAGGTGATCATTTGTGTATAGCCTTGCCTCGTATTTCCGCGGTACCCCTAGTTTCGCGGTATTGGATATAAACAGTTGTTTGTGCAACATGCACGAATTATACCTGTAAATAAGTGCACTATCACTTACATCTCACAAATTCATCTGCAAGTAGCGAAAAGTGAATAAACAAATTTTTTGTCTTGAATTAAGTTTTCCTCCTACAAACGTGTACATTTTCTAGTATTTTTCAAGTAGGTTACTTGCGAAACCTCTAGCAAAGTACACATTACAGCTTATGTTAACTTGTCTGCTACAGTTTGCAACGTATGTCTAAACATTTTTACTTGGTTTCCGACCGGTGCATGTAAAGTGGGCGACACTAAGAACTCTTTTCATCGATTACCTTGGAAAAAGTCTAAAGATTATCCGCACTACAAGTGTAGAAAGGAGTAGGTTATGGAAAACTTAATTTTGTTTATGGTTTGCCCGACAAAAACATTTAATTAGAATAAATCATAAACCAAAGGTACATTCATTTTTTTATTCAGTGACAGGCTGTAATCAGTGTTGCCGTTTTAAACATCTTATTTAAGTTCACAGTTAAGTGCCTCGGAAATGCGAGGCATCGGAAAACACCCGATGAGTTCCCGACACTAATTATGCTGGTTACAGTCGTACTGCGTCTGACATGTATAATCAAAATAACAATTAGAAGTTTCGGGAGATCCTTCTGGGGACCATCTGATGATCGGGTGAAGCTGTTTTTGCTTACACAGCACCAAAGGGGATTTTTACAATGGGACCAATTCTAAATCAAATACAAATGAGCATATTCGGTACATACTTAATAGTTTATAAACATAAATCTCATAGCAGGCTTTTGGTAACCGAGTATTTACAAGCGATTTAGTACCCGGTGACTTCTAACAACAAAAACTATTCCACCAACAACCTGTATTAATAGCATAAGTTACCGAACACGTCTGAAATACACTTATCTTAGCAAAGAAAATGAACAGGAACTGTAAGCTAAATTGCCGATGGACAGGTATTCTTTTTATTTTTTAAGCAAGTTTTGTTTTTCAAGTTAACGATCCTTCATTCGGTTTCCATTGATGACACCATGACTAAAATAAGTTTAGTTCACTCGATGATGGGTAATAGGGAAGTTGGGTAGTGAACGTGTACGACTCCTGCAATAAAGGTCAGGATAGTGTCAAATTCTCTGAACTCGCCATTGGAATGAAATATACATCAAACAGACTTGTTTTGTCAGACATGAAAACCATTATTCATATCTTCATACCATTTTCTAACTTACAACATACTATGAAATTATATCATGTATACGGTTTGCCCGTGGAATTCTACGATGTGCTGCAATGCATGTAATGAACCGTGCTTGGTTCTATTAAGTTGTAGTAAATTGTTGTCCACAGTCGGCAGTGGTGTAGCTGCCGCTAGGCCATTAGGCCCGGCCTACACATCATTCCGAGAAAAAATAATAAACTTGTATTTTTTTAAGTTTAACTTTAAATTTGATCTCATTTCGTCTTTACATACGGGCCTACACATTGCGAAGGTCCTAGCTACGCCCCTGGTCGGACTTAGGTCTGGTAACACAAGGTCAAACGTAGGTCATATTCCTCCAGCATAGCTGAACCATCGCTGCTGGTCTAACACAGGACAACATGTATCCGTTGCATTGAATGTAATAATTACACAAGGGTTTCGTAATGGCAAACATTCCACAACATGCATGTGCCTTAAATAATCTGTGTTCATTGAGCGCTGAAGAAGGCAAACTGGTTTGTCTAAGTTCGACTAAGTTAGGGGCCACTGAACATACACCCATCTGCTTGTAAAAAGAACTACACCGCTGGTAAATTATGAATGGTATCGAGTGCTTTGAATAAACGCAGTCCAATGCAGCCGATACCTAGGTTGCGTTTGCAATTGGAAGTACTACTTTCAAGCTGTGCGCCAGATGCACAACTTGCGTAGTGTTAACTTAGTATTAAGGCTTTTGAAACGCTAATCAATGCTGCTGGTTACGTTTTAATACCGTGTGAACTTACCTCAAAGAAATATACTAACAAGAGACATATAAAGTAGTGTATATAGAAGTTCTGTTCCAATTTCTGAGAACTCCGTGGCTTTTTAACTAAAATGTTGTTCAAGCATGGCAGCTAAAAAGTTTCAACAGGCACGTAAGTTATTTTGAAATAGTGGTGTACATGCCAATGTACTTTTTCCATTGCGCATGCTGAGCACCCTGTATGGTATAAATATTATACATGTTTTTGGTGGGACACAGCTTTGCATTAAATGAGCTCTCCGACCGAAACATAGTTTCACTGTGAAATGCGTCATGTTAATCGCGCTTCAAATCGCTTGCATGTTCACATCAACTTCTATTTATAATTATGACGTCTTTTATTCGTTGCAAAACGGAATGTGTTTGTCTACGTGATTTCTGAGTTCCGTCCTAGTGTTTTTAATTCCGACATAGCCTTTATGTCAATTCTCCAATAACACTGAGTAGCGGTGTGTCGGGATTCCAACCATGTTTTTACTCTTCGAGAATTTCTGTACCGAGCAGGGTAATTTCAATCAAGGTACGTGTGCGCAAAAAATAGCACTTGGTGCATATCATTGAGGTGTTACCAAGGAAACCAATGGTGTGACTATAGCCATACCACTGTAGCCAAGTATCATATCCACATAGTGTTTTATTATAGATACAGTATATTAGATAGTTAACATTGGTCGAATTGGTTTGGTCGAAGTCAAGTGTCTGTCTGGAAATCACTTATGTACAATTATCACATTAAAAACCATCAAAATATGCTGCTATGTTGAAATAGAAGTTCATGTTACCATAGCAATATAAAACTTAATGATATTCAAACGACAAAAATGATATGTTTTATTCCTACATAACTCGCTGCCAATAAAACAGGTTTCACAACCTTACAATGAACATAATTTACTCGATTTATGCAAGAAAGTGTTATGTTTCGCCATTGTCGTTTCCATAGCAACCACGGGTGTTGTCGAAATAAAATATATGTAATGCTATTCAAAGTCTTCTTACAAACTTCTTATATGTCCCTGTCTGTATACCAAGCATTCAAACGGAAACTTGAAAATGATTAAAAATGTATGCTCATCACATAATAACGATATCTTCACGGATGGGTATACCTAACCGACAGCTAGACTGACTTATCAACAGATGAAAGCACGTATGTAGGTCAAATAAAGGTCCACAGCCAGTTTTCAATCAATATGGGACCAATACAATGCTTTAATATTAATATGATAATCCAAATAAAGAAAATAATTAATGTATTATGGTGCAAAATATTTTTTCATATTTTCTGAAAAGTGGGTGGGGTAAATCGACCCCCTCATTTTCAATTTTTTTGCTATATTTTTGTAAATAAATGTTTTAACGAAGATGTTTTGCTCTTAAATTCCTTATATCAACAGGATATATTGATATTTAACATGGGTTGGTGTATAACTTTAAAATACTGTTAAAATTGTACACCTACATTTTCAGGGAATAAAATAATGAAAATTATAGTGACCTTTTTCAAATCGCATTTTAAGGTACTTCCCCCACTTTCTGGACAGGGGATTTTTTCCTGGTAATAGCTCAGATATTATAAAAATGGAAAATACACAAAACAATTCTTTTGCAATTTTGTCTAGGTTAGGTGTATTTGGGGGCTAGAATGACTGGACTATTAAGCAATGGCTCCTTCTTGATTATAAAAGCACTTTGCTTAAGAAATCGTTGCTCTACTGAAAGCCTTTCCGGAGAGGATTTACTGGACGGGAATTAAATATGTTGTAATATTGTTTGGCATGTTATTGAAAGCTTCATCTTTGGTGTTGAGTATATACTAGCGGATGAGTATGACTGATTAGTCAATTGTCAAAATGACGTAATTAGGACACTCCCTATTGACATAAACAAATATCAACTGAACTGTAAACACTAACTAAAGTACATTATATCATCATTCATATTAATAGATTGTTTTCAGTTTAGTACTCGCATACCAAGTTAGTAGTTTGGTTATACTAAATTAGGACTTTGTAGCTTTAAATTCAATTTTTACTTGTTTTTGTTTCATTAAAGCTCCACCTAGCTTGTTTCGCCTTGATTTTTAATATGCAGGTCACCGATCTGATTAATATTTGTTATATATTATATTATAGTTTTGTTATATATGTATGTCTTTCAATAATTAGGAGTCAATGAAGCTAACATGTATTTATAATTATAATGGAAAATGGAATCATCGAGTGTGGCTTATTTCTTCTTTTGAGCATTTGCTTAACACATTAGTTTATGCACTTTAAATTTTGGTATCATTTATATTCATTGGAGTGTGACTAGATAGATTTTATTTCAGACCATTGCTTAGTCGTATAGTTTAAGCTATTATGTCCAGTTATATTCAAGCTTAAAATAGTGATGTATGTTTTGATTTTTAAACGGTCCATACTTGGTTGTTTTTTTTACCAAATTGAATATTATTTTTACTAGCATTTTTGTATCTGTTGCATATTGTTTTAACTATGTCTAAATTGTGATGTTTGTACAGCACTTTTGAACGTGTAATTTACATGAAAAAGGGGCTATATAAACATGGTATAATAATGATAAATAATTAATGGACATCGCAATGCATCGAGAAAAGGGTCCTCGTGGTCTATGGGAAGCTTTCAGGAAGTCATTGTTGTAAAAGTTGTGCAATCCCTGTTCCCGTTGCACCAGGAAGCCCTTTATAAACATCTAGTCTGTGGTCCAACTTTATATATTAAGAGAAGTTGAAACAAAGGTTTATAAGATCATAACATTTATAGTTTCTGGCAAATGTTAAATAAAATTGTGTGTTTGCTTTAGAAATATGTACATCAGATTTGTATTTAAAACAATTCAGAGAGGATAAACAGTGTGACCAGTTCATGATTCTCATATCTATATCGTAATCAGTTACTTTATCATGTGTAGTGTCTCAAAACTGGTTGATCGTCTCATCGTTGCTCGTATATAAACTAAAATAAGTGTTTGCATGACAGATAATTAACTTATTATTCATTGTGTCCATCAATTAACAGTGTCAACTAACGTGACATAATTTAGTACTTTGCAGGGATTCAAAAACAGTTTGGCATTTAAAGTGACCTACATAAATTAAATTAAAAAAGGTATGAGAAAATCCGACAGAGAAGGTAGCACTCAACCTAATCAGCCCAGCACAGAAATCAGAAACACCATGGCAGTACTTCTAATATTTTTGTCAACAATTTATGTTTTATATATGTTGCATTTCCACATTCTGGATAGCAATTATAAATCTATATATAAGCTATGCTGGATGCATCATACAGTATTGTCAAATTATGTACCGGTCAAAATAATCATAGTCGGTAAATGAACTTATTGACGTTGTCATGTGTACAAGTTTTTTTGTGATTTCTGTTTTTCTGAATGTTTGAGTTAAGTGCTGTCTTCAATGCCTGACTTTTTATTATCTTTGAGCTCATAAACTGTAATATAATGTATATAATAGTGCTGGTCTCTCATAGGAAAGTACTATAACATTTGAAACTGAGTCACTTATATATAAAAATGTACATTTTTTTAATGTAATGTTTAAGCATTGTTCAGGTTAGTTGTGTCGTGGTGTTTCTGATTTCTGTGCTCGGTTGGTTGGGTTGAGTGCTACCTTCCCTGTCGGATTTTCTCATACCTTTTTTAATATTTCTTTCAAAGTTAGTTGAATAAAGATATACTTTTCAAGTCTGGTATGGCCTAATAGTTGGAACGAGCTGATGGACAATACCATGGTTATATTTCAATGATGTTTATCCACTATAAACAACCAAAATGACAAAAATTACACATTTGTTGATTTTGTTATGTATTTGACATACCAGTAACCAAAGTATCCATAAAATACATATAAAACATCATATGCAAACTTCTGTATATTAAAACTTACATTTCAACAAGGCATATATATTTTGAAAAAAAACAACTTTTGCCAGTTTCTTTGTCAAAATACGAATATGTGGTTCCATTTTCAAAAAGCTTTGAACGACAACATCATATGATATATAATAATTACTATCACTGTTCAATTTGATGCATAGTACCAATAATTTCATTAAGACAATGCTTCACCTGAAATCTTACGTATGTGTAGCTCCTCGGAATCGTAAATTGGAGCCATTGAAATGATGGTACGCTTATCGATATAACTAATACATGTAAGAACAAGACGCCTTACAATAACTCTGTTGAAATGTTTGATAGTGTTACAAGGCTTTGATAATGTAACTGGAAGCCATAATTCTGTTGAAATGTTTGATAGTGTTACAAGGCTTTGATAAAAATAAATGTGATGTGTTTATGATGGTAAACAGGTACAATGTCAAGTCAGAAAGCAATGCATTTATCAACTTCAAAATATTTGAGTTTCAACTTTTTGCAAGGGCTGACAGACACAGGGAATGGACAATAACTAAATGCCACCTGCATAAGTAGATACCAGGCATAAAAACATTAAAAACTGTTAAAATTTGTGAAAAAATAACAAATACATCCCTAACATGATTTAAAATACTGTTAAAATGCAATATGATTGTAAAGGATATTTAGATCCTGTCCGTTTTCACCCGTATATTTGTATTTTGATATAACAAATGGAAAACATAAACACCGTAAATAAATGCATTCAACTGATAAAATCATGTGACACGAGCAGTATCACTTGAGCCATTGATATTCATGGAGCAAAATCAACATCAATTGAATTTTATAAGGTCTTAAATTGGTGACATTCAAATAATTGTGAAAAAAAGGTCTAGAAAGTTCATAAGAAATTAGGAAACAGCAAAGACCTGTAATTTAGGTCTTTGGAAACAGTAATTTGTGGTGAAGCTTATCAAAGAAAAAGCAAAAACAACATAAGTTTCAACTTCTGAATTTGAATGCCTTGGTTCTAAATTGTAATTGAGCAAAAATGTAGTAGACTTGTATGCATGTTATAGGATTACATATTCATTATTAAAGAGGCGGTCCCTATAACTTGATCGTTTAAATCAATTCAGGATCATTATACATTAAATGAGAATCATAATTGCTTAAACACCTCTAATTTTCAACAAAAACCTCCCACTAATTACTGAGAAAAGAATAGAAATATATTTCTGTAACGAGCCAACATAGTCACGAGTTGTTTCCCTTTGACCACATAATCATAAATCACTGGAAGCGATAAATTATTATTGGTGATTTAAATGTATTTTTGACGTTATAGAGACATATTTGTGCACACTTTCTTCTGACAAATAATGATAATTGATAGTGCTTTTTACATTTAGCTCATTTAATGTGATAGTAGAAAAATATGCTTGTTATATGGAATGCCTCTTTAACCATGCATAAACCTCAATTCCCAATTTACAGTCATTGTACATTTCTATGATACACAAAACACATAAAAATACAATAACACAAACAGAGATTCCATTCAAATACTAGTAGCTTAATTCCCCTAGACAGTGAGTACCCGTTTCCTGATGTCTTTTGACTCGTATCAAAAGCATTGGGGGCATCGCCAAGGCAAAATGCTCAGTGGGCCATTTAGGCTTCTCTTGAATGCATTTTGCCAGTTTTGCATCCAAATGATGCTAAATACAGGAATGCTTTCTGCGTTTCAATGATTCAAACGTGATAAAAACGGCTTGAATAAGAATATAGCAACAGTATTTAAATGGACGAAATATTATGAACATTCAATTCAATTAGACCAACTAGAAATGTGTTCATGAGACATGGGTGCCTCCATTTAGGCTAAATAGCAAAAGTTTCTAAGATTGGTTACTTAGATAACTATACATTAATGTTGTTGTTCTGTGAAAGTTTTAAGAAATCGAACCCAGCAGTTCGTGAGGAGTTCAATACACAAATTTGCGTTACCAACAGAATTACTGACAGTACCAAGTTAAATCCTACATGTGCCCCCAATTATAAAAAACAGAGGGGGCACCACACAAATGCAAAAACTGGTTATTCTAGTAATGTTTTAATCTCAAACTAACTGTCATCAGACTGTTCTACACAATCGCTTCCTCATATACTGGGGTGTCTTCCATTATTCTTTTGAACCCAAATCTACTTAAATTTAATGTTTTATAACGATCATATATTACAAGTTCTTGTATAGCCCGACCAATAGCCAATGCATGTTGCACCCCATGTCCACTCAAGCCGTTAGCAAATATAAAGTTTCTGTGGTAAGGATGAGGACCTATAATAAGGTTCTGGTCAATGAAGTTATAGTCGTAATACCCGGCCCATGCAGCCTTCAGCTGAAATCAGAATGCAAATAATATAATTATTAATATAATAAAATACAGCAAGGTTTTTATTCCATATTTAGAATCCATAGAACTTTTTCAAAATATACAGTACTCAAAAGCCCAAACTCAGTAATAATGAAACAATTCAACAGACATACCACTTTAGCATGGACTTACCCAGCAGTCAAATAATATATTCCAATATTCAAGAATGGACTCATCCGTCATTTAACTCACAAATTCAAATTTCCGGGCCCAATGATTATAAACATTTCTCATTCTTATACACAAACTCCATGCTCCAACTTGAAAAACAGCTTTTTTATTGTAGCAAATGAACTTATTAAGAAAATGAACCCCAATATCATGTTTCCATTCAGTAATGAAGAAGTTACAGCAGTTTTTGCAACTAAGAAATGCTCCAATTTGAGTACATAGAATGTATTAGAGCATGGAGCATGTACGTCATCCAACAGTCCAATCACCAATGACAATGTCCCAGGACATGGCAAACATCCAATCACCAATGACAATTACCTTGAACACAGCAAACAGTCACATAACCTTTGGCAATGTCCCAGGACTAGGCAAATTGTCGAAGTACTGAATATGTCAATGTTACTTAACTCACCTGTTCATCCATGCCACTGCTTATGGATTAACCTAATCAAGCCTCTAATGGGTGATTCCAAAAAAAATGCATCCACAATATGACAAAGTGGTCAAATTTCAAATTGATGTTATTTACAGTTTTCCAACTTTTGTGTGATGTACAGACATTATATTTTCAGAAAAAGCAGTTTTGGACATGATATGGCCAATAATTTTTTTTTGTCATGAAGAAATATTGTTAGTTTTGTTTAACTTTTTCACTAATTGACTGGTGTTTTCTCAGCTGATTAAATCTTGTGTAAATTTAATAATAACTTAATATTTTAGCCTGTGATTGATGATGTACATATACAAGATTTTTTTTATGCTTTAATATTGAAGAATCTTGACAAAATTACATTTTCTATGATTTTTTTACATTTTTTACTCCTGCTTGTATTGGCTACAGCTCTGGAAGTTTTCCTGTGAACATTTTAAAGCATTAAAAACTTATTTAAATAGTTTCAGTACATACTTTAAGGCATCTTTAAAATAAATTATGATTTTTTTCCATATAATGAAAGGGGGTGAAGCTGACTAGAAGCATTCAAAATAAGTACCTTTTTTGTCAATGTTGTCACGCTTGTGACAATTACACTGCTTGGGTTCAAACAAGAAAAAGGCAATGTTTTTCTTAACTTTATTCGAACTGGGTATAAACACTGTAATGAACAATGGAAAAAATAATAAATGCACCAATATTTGAGAAGGAAATGACACGGTCAGTCAGAATGTACTTAAGAGGTATAATGTTGTTTACAGTAACTTGTGAAAATATCTCAAAAATAAGGATACCTAAACATATAGAATATATTTTTGTGCTACTCTGTCAATATATATCACCAAAGAAGTACTTTATGAGGCAAAATTCAAACAGGTTTCAAAATCTCCACATGATTAATCAATAGTAATATTGTCACACTTGTGACATAAAATATTGCTTTCAATAATAGTTTCGATCAGGATTCATTTTTAAAGTAGTGATTGAACTGACACAAAGGCAACCTTTTGATGCTATCAAATTAATAAAAGTAACAATATATTAACAAAAACAAGTTTTTACTTGAAATACTTAGAACTGACTGTTTCTGTAAACATTAAAACTTTATCCAGATTTTTGGCTTATTTTACTCCAGGATAATGTAAACAACATAATGAAGTAGGTTTCTAAGTAAAACCAATGTAATGACAAAGGTAATATAAATTACAGTACAGCATTACTGCTTGTCACAATTGTGACTAAAAACAGAACTTAGAAGAGTTAAATGTGTATGAAAAGATTTCTTTTCAAATTGCTTTGTGAACTGACAATTTAAACGTTAAACATCAAATAAGTGTGTAACTTGAACAATCAATGCACTTTAAAGTGTCCCAAACATCTTGTCAACACTAAGAACTCTAAAACAATCTACGCATTGATCAATCGGCAAGTTGGCTATTAGATTGGCCTCCATGAAATGCTGATAGTTTGCACGAAATATGTGACTTGTATATGTGGTCATGTCAACTGTTATTTCTTTAACCAAACTGTCTGGGTCAGTTACTTTCTGTAACTGAACCCATCGTCTTGTTGAAATCTTTTTGCCTTCTTTATTCACATAGGACTCTGGGCTTGTCTCCCACTGTGTGAACTTTACTTTATCATTGTCAGTGCACTTGCTCAATAAGGGTTCATACCAGTCTTGGATTGCCTTAGTGCCACAGTTACAACACTTTCTGTCAATGCATTCTCTCGCTGGAAATTTGTCATGTTCACATACTGATTTATTTGACAGTTGTCTTGGGCTTGATTTCATTTCTGTCATACCCTTCACATTTGCAAGCTTATTAAGGGCACTAATTTTCTGCTCGATGTTGTAGTCTCGACTACAGACACACACTCGTCTACAAGTTACATCTAATTTCTTTATGTATCTTGGCATCATCTTCAAAAATGTTGAACGTTTTCTATTGAAGTCTGGGTATTCTTTCTTAAACTCATTGTACACTCTCTTCTTTGTCGTAAGCAGATGCCTTTTTGCAACTGGTTTGCCATCTATATTAATTGTATCTTTTTTGTTAGGCATGACTCTTGAATGCCTTTCTAAAAAGTTTTCTATTGTCCCCTTCCATGACTTATTGTACTTCTGTTTCTTTGACATTGTATTTTCTTGAGCCTTCTTTCGCAACATGTATTGACCGAGCTGTTTCTTCGAGCTCCACAGCTGTTGTGCCTTGTCTGTATACGCTAACTTGCGCTTCACCTTAGCATCTTCCTTACGTGGTCTTCCAAGCTTTGTTATGCCAACAGCCTCGTTTATTTCATTTAGACTGTTTTGTCTCAACGTCAACAGGGACCTTCTCCTGGGCGTTGCTGTTTTGACTACATGGTTAATTGTTTCAGCCCACTTCTTGTAGTCCTTCGGGAGAGCATGTCTTGCTCGTTTGCTCGTTTCCTTATGCTGTTTTCGTTTCGTACATTTTTGGAAGATGAAGCACTTGCCCCCTGGTCTTTATTGTATGTTTCTGTGTGCTTTCTTGCTTGGGTCTTTCTTCTTTTTCTTTCCTTCTGTTTCCTTTGTCTACATTTTTCTTTAACATACTGATCATATTCAGAACAGGTTTTCCTCATTTTTGTTACTTGTTCCCTATACTTTGAATTTTGAACCTTCCTTTTCTGTTTAAGTTCTTGTAACTTTTTGGAATCATTTTTAAGTTTTTCCCGGTACTTCCGTGTTCTTTCTTTTGATGTTGTTTTGATTGAGGAACTTGTGCTTTTATCTTCAAGTCTTGTTGATTTTCTCTTAAAAGGTAGCTTAACTACCAGTTTTTCCATTTTACACTTCGTTCTGTTCCTTTTCCTGTTTGAAAATAGCATTTTCTCATATACAGTACGCATAAATGATATTTTAGTCACAAGTGTGACATTTTGTCATTATTAAATTGAAAGAAAATAATTGTATTATATATGCTTCAAATGTATAGTTTATGCTATTTCCTCTATTTACTTTGTATAAGATTTTTAAAAAAATAGAAATTGTTACATTTGCCTCTTTAAAAAGTGCTGAAATTCCTGTCAAAAACAGAGTTTTTGAGTTTTTTTGTGTTTTTTAATACCTTTTTCTGTAAACCACTTGAAATACACCTTCAAATCAGTAGCAAAGATGATAACTATTGCATTTGTCAAATGTTAAAAACACTAACAGCAGAAAAACATGTGTATCTTGACACTTTTGGTATGTGAAATAGACATGAAAAAGTATGTCACACTTGTGACATCACTTATGATCACCGCATGACCATAACAGAAATACTACATTCATGAAACTGCACTGATGGAATCATACTGACCTACTTTCCTGAAAATAGGATTAAACTGCTGTAAAGATCTTTTGCTTAAATATTTATGCAGCCTGAAAATCAAAATGTCACACTTGTGACAACAACATATCACCAGAAATCAGAGCCGTTTTTGATTCTTAAAAACATGTTTAAGACAATCACTGCAATAGTTTTATGTATAATAATAAATGATGTTTCAAATAACATTCAATCCCATAACAAATGTTTTAAGATTTAAAGATATAGTTGTTTTATTGAAAATTTTCTCTAATATTTTTATTATTATATTTATAATAGTTGTTTCGAATTGGGGCATAGAAAATGACCATGTTACTTTAAATGGTCCAAGTAAGTTGTTTTTTCTAAACTAGACATGCTAAAAATTACTGGTAAAATAGTTTATTTTATAACCGGTTTGAATTATTCGTAAAGTGACTGAGAATCTGATTGTTTTTAAAAAATGTCACGCAAAAATGTCACACTTGTGACAATTTTGGCTATATTTTAAGTAATATTTTCTAAACGAGTTGAAGGATTCATCTGAAATTTTGACTACTTGTTCAGGACACAGAAGGCAATAACACAGTGTATATCTTTGACTAAAATATGAAGAATGGCAAAACTGAGCAGGGTCAAAAGAAAATGCTGCATTTTTTTTGGAATCACCCATATTCATATGCATGCACATGAAGTGCTTAATGGTAGATTTCTAGTTTCGAACAAATAAATTAATTTATGTTTCTTGTTATAGGAGTGCACCCAGAGACAAAAAACATGAAGGCTAACGATTTTGTGTGACCTTATCTATGTGCTCAATTTATTTTAGAAAATGGCCTTATTTTATTTTCAAAAAACTTGGGTCATATTTCATCTTGTTTAAGTGTGGTTACATGCTTGACCAACACAATGTACTTACCTTTGAATTATTAAATGCAGGAACCCTGTTAGCTAGTGTCGGCCAAACTACTTCTTGGTAGAAATCATAATCTACGTTCAAATCATCTATGTTTGGTTCATTATCCTGCAAGATTAGAAAAATGGTAAAATTATAATAAAAATTGTGCCAATATATCGCTGGGATAGAATAAAAAGGTTGTAACTACTACTTACAACCTTATAAGACTGATACATATTTTGAATCTGTATCATAAGGCGCTACTCATGAGCCTATTTTCATGAAAACCAGACCTTTAATGAATTTGTAAAAGCTTATTTTTCCATAAGAAAAGAGTAAATCTCAGACAGTAGTTTCTTGTTTTTCATAACAGATTTTGTACTTACAACCTTCTCATTCAATGTAAGTGCCAACATTAAATCATGTGTACAAACATAGGCTCATAACCCAGACGAAACTTAATTGGAGCAAAAGGAAATCATGTTTCTTTATCTTTAACTTGACTCTCAAATGTTTAATAGCGTAAGCTTAGTAACTTTGAGAGAGACTTCAAATATTAATGTTTTGCTGTATGAGATAAATGATTTATGTCTTTCAAATTTGGGTAAAAGTAGAAGTATCTTAGACAAGTGCCATAAATACAATAGGAGAATATGATGATATTAAAGCCACATGAATTGGCATCTTAAGGGTAACAAAAAAACCGGAAAAGATAAGGAAACTGACTAATAGGCAATATGATAATAACCTATTAAAGCAATAGGAAATGACATATAACCAATAGGAGATGGCTATATAAACAACAGGAAATTATCTATAAGCAATATAATATATAAATAATACCAAATGAACTATAAGCAATGGGAACTGACCTATAATAAGCAATGAAAAATACATATAAGTAATTGAAGATGCCATATAACAATTGGAGATACCATATAACAATTGGAAATACCATATAACAATTGGAGATACCATATAACAATTGGAGTTACCATATAACAATTGGAGATACCATATAACAATTGAAGATGCCATATAACAATTGGAGATACCATATAACAATTGGAGATACCATATAACAATTGGAGATACCATATAACAATTGAAGATGCCATATAACAATTGGAGATACCATATAACAATTGGAGATACCATATAACAATTGGAGATACCATATAACAATTGGAGATACAGTAGAACCCCCCTAATAAGACCACTGTCCGTTCTTTTTAAAAGTGGTCTCAATAGCGGGGTGGTCTCATTAGCGGGATAGACCACTCAGAGTATTTATCAGTTGGATATTTCTGTCTGTAAATCATAATATTCATCTTTGTAATAAAGTATAAGTGTGTTGTTTTAAGTCTTTTGTTTTCTTATTATTTTGATGTTTAAAACTTAAAATAATAAAGATATAAACTATATGATAAACCATGACATGTGTGAATAAATATTTTCACTAATACCACTTGGATGGATGCTAATTGAAATCAACATGTTATACTAAAAGAGATAAAAAGAGTCAATATGAATAATATTCGAAATTATAGTGCTATCCGATTACTACTCAACTTGATTTGATGCACACTTCTTCTGCAATGGCTAAATGACTTTTATACTCGTAGCTTACTTCAGGTGAACATATTAAACAATTTGATGATCAAATCACCTAGAATTAACCCTCAAGCACGCTGAATTAAAAGTTTCATTCATTTTCTTCACCCATCATTTTGTTTCATTTTAATCTCGGAGGAGTCGTAAATAATTAGCCCTTGCCAATGGCCGACATGTACAAATAAACAATTAAAAGTTCTGTATTACGGCAATTAAAAGATTATCAAAACATCTTATAGACTTTAATTATCCCCTTATTGGATAAGTATTGCCCTAATGTACTGACAAAGGTGGTGATAATACAATGATGTCATTTTTTGGGTAATATACAGAGGTGTTGACAGTTTGTCTCGGCGGTGATTATGTAAACAATGGCAGGTGTTTTCTGAGGTGTGATTACAACTGGTCGTAATTTCGGGGTTCAAATCTGCACAAATTGACCATTTGGTTGGCAAAAAGTGGTCGCATTACGGAATAGCGGGGTGGTCGTAATTTCGGGACTAACGACCATTAGACAAAGAAGGAAAAAATCCGTTCTTTCAAAAAATGCCCGTATTAGCGGGGTGGTCGTAATTTCGGGGTGGTCGTAAGGTGGGGTTCTACTGTACCATATAACAATTGGAGTTACGGTTTAACAATAGGAGATGTGATATAACAATAGGAGATGTTATATAACAATAAGAAATGTCGTATAAGCAATAGGAGATATCTTTAAACCAATTGGAGATATCACATAAGCAATTATAGGAGATTGCATATACCAGTAAACAATTGGTGACAACGTAAAAGCAAAGTAAAACAACAAGCTAACAATGCAACTAATAAACATTAGAACAAACAAAGAACAGTAACCATTTAAATAATGACAGTAAACTGTGAATGCTACAGATACAACATGAGCTAGGCCTAAAACACAAAATATGTTTTGTATTCCTCTCCACTATCTATCACCAAAAAGTCCCAACACAAAATATTTTATTGCCTAAATAGAAATGATATTTTTTTATAAAAAAAGATGGGCAGGAAAATGATTTTTTGTGAACGGGCTTAGTTATGTTTCTTACTTGTTAATTTGGTAACTATTTTACATTTAAGACTCATGGAGTTAAAAAAAATTCTTATAATCTGTATGTCTTTACCAGTTACTATCCGTCTGAAAAAATCCCCAAAAAATATTTAAGCTATCTACCATCCATTCTAAATCATTTAGGTCGTGAAGGAGCATTCTTTTTAACCAGCCTGAAACATTCTAGTCAGGGAACTTGACTAATCACCGGTGCATGAGGATGGGAAGGGAATTTAAAACAAAGAATATTTTAAGTTCAGCCCTAGTCATACATGTACACTGCTATTGGTTGTGAGTAATATAATTGTACCAGTGTTAGTTACCTTGCTATACTGCAATATAAAATATGAGAAACATAATTATACTGTAAAATTATTAATTTTCATGGGAGATTAATTTTTGTGGATTTCGTGATAACCCTTCAACAACGAAATAAAATCCCATCAAACAATAATTTTGACCCTAGTATTTATTTCCTGAAATGCAAAATCCTAGAATTAACATCCCATCAAAATCATTATGGTAATTTTTACCAAAACCACCAAATTTTGTCCTATCACAATTACCGATTTTTAAAACCACCAAATTTTGTCCAATCACAATTACCGATTTTTAAAACCACCAAATTTTGTCCAATCACAATTACCGATTTTTAAAACCACCAAATTTTGTCCAATCACAATTACCGATTTTTTAAACCACCAAATTTTGTCCAATCACGATTATCGATTTTTAAAACCACCAAATTTTGTCCAATTACAATTACTGATTTTACAGTACCATGAAAAGAAAGTCAGATGAAGACTGAGCTGAAACACATGCATGGGAAGGTATTTGAATGCCCACCATGTACATTATTTGAATAAACAGTCAACCTGGCCCCAATCTAAGCATCTCAATCTGAGATAAATCTCATCTCAAATTTTGCTATGGTCATAATTTCCTAGATAGGTCGGAGTCAAAGTTTATATCACAAAACTAAAAGCACTATTCTTAGACTATTCCAGAAATTGAAAGAGCTTGAACTTCAAATTTATCTCAAATTTTGACAATTTGTGATTATATTTGTACTTAAGATACTTCTGGAGATCGGGGCCTGTCTGATCAGACCATCAACTGGAACTGCAAATATGGTTTGAGACTCTCTGTTAAGTACTGCCTACCTTGCCTGATTAGCTAAGATTTGTGTACAAGTTTAAATACTGTAAAGTCATTTAATTTCGATGGGACCAAATATCGTGGTTTTGTTGAAAAACACCATATCGAGAGGGCGTAATTTCAATGATGTCTTATCCAATAAGTCATATACTCAATGGGGGTAACGTATGGAGACGGAAGTGGATACACTGACTAGTTTAATTCCTCGATTCGGTAAGTAAATCTTGATTTTTTATTGCTTAAGTAAGGTGTTTAAAATAAAAACAAGCTGACTAGAGTACCCAGCTTGGTTTCTAGTTTGCAACCCATGGTCATTTTCCCTCCAAGCACCTATAATTAAGCTGAACACTGGCGCAAAGTGCGGTTTTGGTTACAGATACCTCGACGAGTTGTCTTTATTAGTTCATATCTCTGCCGATTTTCATGGTTTATTGATTGTTTATGGGCCTAGTTTCATTGTTTATTTGATTATATGTATGCATTTGAGGAAGGAATTGAGATCATCCACGAATTCACAAAATTAAATCCCCACAAATATTAATGATTTTGCAGTATAATTACATGATATGAAAGTGATGAACCGACAGGTTTTCATGATACTTAATTTTCGTGTGGGATTAAATTTCATGGATTTTGTGGTTCACCTTCTGCCACAAAATCAAATCCTATCGAACAAGAATTTTGACACTTAAGACTAGTATTTTTTCATGAAATGCAAAATCCATGAATTAATGTCCAATCGAATGGTCGTTTTTACCAAAACCACACAATTTTGTCCCATCGAAATAAATGATTTTACAGTTAGTGACAGGTTGTTATATACACAAGGTTTTGAGCGCATGTTAGTTGTATATAAAAGGGGAGATGAAAAATTACTAATAAAACATTTCCATAACATTTTTTGTAAACATACTCAGTTTCCCACCACATATTTTTACATTCAGACATTATCGGCAATATGTTATATGCTGATGGCTTTTTGTAATTTTGCTGAGAATTTGAAAATTCTTTCAGAAGATTGTGGCATTTTCTGCATGGCAAATTGAGATTCAAGATACATATTTGCAATTCCATGCAAGTTTTCCATGGCAATATATTCATTTTTTATTAGACACGCAGCGACTCTTTTTTTCACCAGCCAAAGTATAAATGAATACAATAAATTGAACCAGAACTTACTTGACGAGGTGACGCCCCACAAATATAATGTCCGCCAAGTCCTTCTCGTCGGAAATATGTTCCAGATGGATCCACCAAAAATGGCGTGTCTAATGTTGGCCCGTCGGGACAATGAAATGTGTAAACGTATCTTTTTCTATAATGAGAAAAAAGCACATGTCTAATTTAGCCATGTACCAGGCATAGTTTGAGGGGTGCCTGCAAGACTGTAGTAAGTACATAGGATTAAAGAAGGACTTACTACAGTCTTGCAGGCTACCCTCAAATTGAGAATTGAAGACAAAAGTACCGTAAACCAATTTACTTTTTGCGAATACTAATATTCCCATACTAATGATCATTGGCATATTCGCGACTACAATTGTTTTCATTTTTTAAGTCTCCGGCAGTGTCCATGAATGTTGTGAACACATTCCTGGCTACATACACATGAAAATTATTGTCATTGCATCAATTGCTAGCACTACACATCTCATTCTACCAACAAAACATTGACCTACTTTTAATGTGCAAGAAAAAGAGTGTTTATGTTCCATTTTTACACAGACAAGGAGTAGATTTGACAAACTCTATACTCATATAGTGTATATTCAAGGTCATTTGCCTAAATTCAAGGATTTTCTGTTAAATCCAAGTACCATTTTTGCATTTTTTCAAGACAGCACATAATTCAAGTTACTTTTCAAGGTTGAAACCCAATTCAAGGACTTTTCAAGGCAATTATGAATCATGTAAGTAGCATTCAAATCTTAACAATACAGCATTCAAGAAATGCTTATGCCCGATAGGGAGCATTGTACATAAAAAATAGCCAAGTCAATCAGGTGCGATAAATCTGCTGAAATTTTGGATAATGTTACTGGTACATGGCTTTGACAATGTTATGAATTTATGATGGTTAACTAGTACGCCAAGTTTAACAAGACTATTGCCAAGCAATGAAAGTCCCCTACCGGTAGCCAATTGTAACAGGGAGAGTTATCGTTTTTGTGCACTGCACTTCTCCTAATTAATATCTATCCTCATGAAAAGTTTCAAAATAATATCTCTTTTGGTAATGGAGTTAGGCTCTGAACAAAATTTAGGTATAAAATAAACGCAGGGGGCAACCAAAAAATTAAGCAAGGGAGAGTTATGGTTCTTGTGCACTGCACTACTCCTCATTGATATCTATCCACATGTAAAGTTTTAAAATCATATCTCTTTTGGAATTAGAGTTATGCTCCAGACAAAATTTAAGTAAGAAAATTAACAGAGGGAAATAACTCAAAAATTTAGTAAGGGAGAGTTATGGTTCTTGTGCACTGCACTTCTCCTCATTGATATCTAACCTCATGTAAAGTTTCAAAATCATATCTCTCTTGGAATTTGAGTTATGCTCCTGACAAAATTTAAGTAAAAAAATTAACAAAGGGGAATAACTCAAAAACTAAGTAAGGGAAAGTTATGGTTCTTGTGCATTGCACTTCTCCTCATTGATATCTATCCTCATGTAGAGTTTCAAAATCATATCTCTTTTGGTAATGGAGTTATGCTCCGAACAAAATTTAAGTATGAAAATTAACAAAGGGGAATAACTAAAAAATTAAGTAAGGGAGAGTTAAGGTTCTTGTGCACTGCTCTTCTCCTCAATGATATCTATCCTCATGTAAAGTTTCAAAATCATATCTCTTTTGGTAATGGAGTTATGCTCCGGACAAAATTTAAGTATGAAAATTAACAAAGGGGAATAACTAAAAAATTAAGTAAGGGAGAGTTATGGTTCTTGTGCACTGCACTTCTCCTAATTAATATCTATCCACATGTAAAGTTTCAAAATCATATCTCTTTTGGTAATGGAGTTATACTCCGAACAAAATTTAAGTATGAAAATTAACAAAGGGGAATAACTCAAAAATTAAGCAAGGGAGAGTTATGGTTCTTGTGCACTGCACTTTTCCTCATTAATATCTATCTACATGTAAAGTTTCAAAATCATATCTCTTTTGGTAATGGAGTTATGCTCTGGACAAAATTTAAGTATGCAAATTACCAAAGGGGAATAACTAAAAAATTAAGCAAGGGAGAGTTATTGTTCTTGTGCATTGCACTTCTCCTTATTAATATCTATCCACATGTAAAGTTTCAAAATCATAGCTTGCTTAGTTTTGAAGTTATGCTCCGGACAAAAAAGTGTGACAGACTGACTGACAGACTGACTGATGGAGTGTAAACCATAAGTCCCCTCCAGTTTCACCGGTAGGGGACTAAAAACAATGCATTGATGGACTTCAAAAATATTTAATTTTCAATCGCATGGACAAATTGATGAAGGGACAAATTGACAGTCACGAATATCATTAAAAGTCTTCTGCATACCTGCCAAGTTAGTTTAATCCAAAATAGGAGTGATCAAGAGTCACAAGATGCCTTAAAATGGGATTTAAAAAAGGGATTTAGATGCATTAAGTAATAGATACAGTACTAGTTTTTGATCAAAAGTGTCCTCTTACAACCGTTATAGGATAGTTTTGTAAGGACTAACAAGAAATTGTCCGAGGCGAAGCCGAGGATAATTTGTTGTTCGTCCTTACAAAACTATCCTATAACGGTTGTAAGAGGACATTTTTTATCAAAAAATTGTACTTTATCTTACTTATACTCGGGCAAAAAGTAAATGATCTCCAGAGAGACAACGATAGGCACAATCAATTCTGGCACAATTCATGAGCAGAACACATATTGAATTTTAGAAAACATGACTCTCTGTAACATAATAACTTTGGCCTAACACATCTGAGGGATTAACTGTCAAATAGATTGAGTAAAAATCAAGAAACTATTAATACAACATATAAAAGCTAAGATTACACCAGCAATTATTTTCAACATTCATGGATTAAGGCTAGATGCACAAAGGTATATAGCATAATTTTTATTATTATTTGTCTTCATTGGGTTTTTTTAAAAATAGATGATTGTCATGGAATTATTTATAAAATAAATGTTTATTTTCAAACAGGATCATGTTAGCCGATTCTTACATATATCTAAAACTGCCCATTTGATGTTTAGACAGTGTGTTTTATTTTATAGATATTAAAAAAATGTTTGTATTATTATTAAATAGCCCCGTAATGAATTGACACATGTTCTAATTTAAACATTCATTTTCATAGGGCTTCATAATTTGATGATTACTAACTACAATATAATGTTGTATTCGAGTGATTCTAAGTGGCGTCACATGTGTTCATGAAGACAAGTAGAAAGTTATAACTGCTTTCGAACATTGTATAATAATAATTCAGGATTCTTCTCGGTTGCACAATGTATATTAATTTTTTTTATACATTGTTTATAGGTTTGCTGTATTCCTCCTGATAACCAATAACGTAAAATCATTCAATTTTGATGGACTTTTTTTCAACTTTGGGGACAGCAATATTAAAAGATTAGCCATTGCCCTATAATTGTTGCAGTGTAGATAAATTGTGATTATTTTGTTTTAGTATTTAGTTCAACCAAGACTAAAAAATATAATATGAAAAATTAACACTACATTTCTTTGTTTTATTATTAAGTTTCACAAAAGACACTAATTAAAATGTAATGCTGCAAATTTGATTAGTTTACAGTAGCACAGTCATGTTAATCCCTCATGTGTTTTTACAATTTTTAGTACTCAGGCAATCAGTATAGGCGACATTTATTAACTGTGTATGTGGTTATGCAAATCTGAAATAGTTTGAAGCTTAAATTGACCAATCATTTTCTGCGAAAATGTCTCACAAAAGTGTACATTTACAGAAATAATGTACCCTTTATGAATAGAGTCAGTGGGCATAACGGAGTATAAACAGGAATAAAGTTACCCTTGTGGTTATATGGGACAGAAGATCATAAAATGAACCAAATGTACCTTTGTACAAAGTTAAGTGTCACTGAGCTTGGAAAACCAGAAATTTACATTTGTTCAAAGTTAGGTAAACTTGGAAAATTTGAAATTTATCAAAGAAAACTGGAGTAACTCCACTTTAATAAGAGTACTTGGCAGGTTTGGTTAAGGGGGGAAGATGGTATATATAGTGGCACAGTGAATGTTTTATTTGTACATTTGTGCAGCATCAGTATCAGTACATGACAGGGCATAAAAAAATACATAGTACCTTTTTTTCTTGTTTTTTTTTAAAAAATACATACCTTGGTTCAACAGGAAGAGGCCAGATATTGTTATCGTCGCCAGCCCCGATTCCTGCTAACGTGGCTATATCACCAGCCCATGGTCCGGCACAATTTATAATAACCGGAGCATTACAGCCATATATATTACCATCTGAGCAAGCAATCTAGATAAAGAAATATTGAACAAACTGTAAAATCATATAATTTCAATGGGATAAAAATTTGTGGTAAGTTGGTGAAAAAGACCATTTCCAGGGGACTTAATTTCAGGGATATCTCATCCACTTAGTCATACAGGGTGATCATTAATATATGGTAACTAAAATAGTTTCAATAACTTTGTCACCTTTTTTGATAATATTTTTTGTTATATGCCATTGTTTAACAAATACATGTAAGTTTTATTCAGAACATAAACCATTTTTCAAATATTACACGTTATTTTTTTAGCAGATGTTTAAAGCATTTTCCTTAATTCTGACAAACTGCCAAAATTAGCAGCAAAGATGTAATAAATTACCAATTTATTAATTCCTTGCATTTTACCCATTGATGCTTTCCGTTTCACATTGTATTGTAGTATTCTAATGAAGTAGATATACACTCACTGACATAAAAAAACGCCTCACCTTAGCCAATATAAAATATATCATAAGTTATTTACTTATAGCTAAATCATTTCCAGTATGTATTAACTGATCTTTATTGCACACAATTCAATTTAGTTTGTAATATATTTAATCTCGTAATTTACTGAGAATCCTGCAAGCGTACTCACTACAGTCAGAAGTGTAGGATTTTCAATGGCAATGAGTGACATGACTCTTACTGTGCACCTAAATGTAAGATGATGTGACCACGCTAATTTGTCAAATACACTTGTTATTCATTCTAAATTTTGTTATTGCTTTAAAGCAACTGTCAATGTTCATAATATTGGGTGGTACGCACACGCTAATAACCAACTTCATCTCACATGTCAAAAAGGTTAAGATCAGATCATTTTGCCAATTTTACCAATAAAACTAGGAACATGGTAATTTCAAACTAAATGAGTCTAAATGCTTACCTATCTTTTCTGGTTGACTTTTGCCATAGTTCTATCCAATTTTGGCAAATTTTTATTTTTTATTTAAACAGGTGTACATTGATTGTGAACACCTCAGTAGTGAAACAAAGTGTTTGTTAAAGACTCGAGATTAATCCCGCGTATTAGGAATAAAGTGACAGATTAACGGTATTGAATATCTCACACTTTTGGCTACTGTGATGGTACTTGCAGGATTTGGTCAACCAAAAATCATTTGTGTAAAGTTTTATCAAAACCCGTCAAGCAGTTAAGGAGAAGAAGTCGTTTAAAGGATAATTCTATTTTTAGCTCTGGCGACCATCTTGTTTAGTGTAGCCGAACAAATTTAGCTATTTTGGTTAAGGGTTCCCAAAGATAATTAGTGTGAGTTTTGGTTGAAATTTGCCAGGCTGTTTTAGAGGAGATGTCGTTTGAAGTAATAGGTTAATGAGAAGAAGCTGCTTAAAGGACATTTCTATTTTTAGCTCTGGCAGCCATCTTGTTCAGTAGAGCTGTACGATTTAAGCTATTTTGGTTAAAGGTCACCCAAAGATCATTCCTGTAAAGTTAATTGAAATCAGCCAAGTGGTTAAGGATTTTCTGAAGAAGATGTCAAAAGATTTTTCTATTTATAGCCCTTGCGGCCATCTAGTTTATCAGAGCAGAAGATTACAGCTATTTTTAATGAGGGTCACCAAATGATCATTACTGTAAAATTTGGTTAAAATTGGCCAAGAGGTTTAGGAAAAGATGTAGTTTGAAGAAATTGATGACAATGATGAAAGACGATGATGACGGATAACAACAGTAGCAGACAACTCAGTATGACAAAAGCTCACTTTGAGCACTTCATGCTCAGGTGAGCTGAAAATAGGAGTAACTCCGCTTTTAGAGGAGTACTTTGTCACTTACATTTGCTCCTTTGATAATTTGGTCCTTTGGTCCATCATGCACGTGCATTTCATTGTAGTCCACTATTCGGAAGCTGACCACCTCACCTTCACAATAACGTACATGATTGGCAATATTCTTAGCTTTCAGTGCATGAACTAACTGCCATGGATCAAACCAACCCTCACCATTTGATCCTGTAACACAAACAAATCTAATTGACTAATATTAAGCAGGCAACACAAACAAATCTAATTGACTAATACTAAGCAGGCAACACAAACAAATCTAATTGACTAATACTAAGCAGGCAACATAAACAATCTAATTGACTAATACTAAGCAGGCAACACAAACAAGCTAATTGACTAATACTAAGCAGGCAACATAAACAATCTAATTGACTAATACTAAGCAGGCAACATAAACAATCTAGTTGACTAATACTAAGCAGGCAACATAAACAATCTAGTTGACTAAACTAAGCAGGCAACACAAACAATCTAGTTGACTAATACTAAGCAGGCAACACAAACAAATCTAGTTGACTAATACTAAGCAGGCAACATAAACAATCTAGTTGACTAATACTAAGCAGGCAACACAAACAAATCTAGTTGACTAATACTAAGCAGGCAACATAAACAATCTAGTTGACTAATACTAAGCAGGCAACACAAACAATCTTATTGACTAATACTAAGCAGGCAACACAAACAATCTAATTTACTAATTCTAACTTAAAGATAACACAAATAACTTTAATCTACTTAGACGGCAGAATTTACCTCCTATTATTAAGGTGCCTTATATTAAAGTGTATAGAGCTATATTCTAACAGTCATTCAATGTTAAAATAATTACTTGCATCGTTTTTAGTATGATACTAGACTACCTTAATTGCAAATCAAACATTTGGATGGGTTCTGTGTACTTTGATTCAATCGTCGAAAAATAGACGATTCTTATAATTTCTAGAACACTTTCGTATGAAAATGGACAGTTTGCAGTTAAAACTGAAGTGAAAAAAGATCTAATGGATATGCAGGCATAATTGTTTTTCAGTTTTTGAAACTTTTAAAAAATATCTTCCGATATAGCTCTATACACTTTAAGCCCATTTGACTGAGTGACATCTAGCACTAAAATAATATGGCTCTATCTGTTACCTCTACCAAATTTAATTTGTGTCTGTAAACTTAACCAATTAACTTTCAGGAATACTAACTTCTGCATTTTGCCAATTGTAAGAATAATTGCAACTACAGAAATTTCTTATTTTAAGTCTCCTGCAAAGTCCATGCTAATGCTTTGTACACTTTTTCTGATACTTAATTTTGCGAATTTCTATAACTCGCAATAACAAATTTCTTGGTTTACCTCTTCTAAGGAACATTATAAGCGCATTGGACTGAGTGACATCAAGCACCAAACAATATACCTGTACCACACAACCTCTGAATAGCAACCCTCTGTACAGAACAACCTCTGTAGAGCAACCCTCTGTAAAGCAACCCTCTGTAGAGCAACCCTCTGTAGAGCAATCCTCTGTAAAGCAACCCTCTATAAAGCAACCCTCTCTAAAGCAACCCTCTGTAGAGCACCACCCTCTGTAGAGCAACCCTCTGTAGAGCAATACCCTTTGTAGAGCATCACCCTCTGTAGAGCAATACCCTCGGTAGAGCTACCCTCTGTAGAGCAACCCTCTGTAGAGCTACCCTCTGTAGAGCAACCCTCTGTAGAGCTACCCTCTGTAGAGCAACCCTCTGTAGAGCTACCCTCTGTAGAGCAACCCTCTGTAGAGCTACCCTCTGTAGAGCAACCCTCTGTAGAGCTACCCTCTGTAGAGCAACCCTCTGTAGAGCAATCCTCTGTAAAGCAACCCTCTATAAAGCAACCCTCTCTAAAGCAACCCTCTGTAGAGCAACCCTCTGTAGAGCACAACCTCTGTGGAGCTACCCTCTGTAGAGCACAACCTCTGTAGAGCAACAACCTTTCTAGAGCAACCCTCTGTAGAGCTACCCTCTGTAGAGCAACCCTCTGTAGAGCAACAACCTTTCTAGAGCTACCCTCTGCAGAGCTACCCTCTGTAGAGCAACCCTCTGTAGAGCAACAACCTTTCTAGAGCTACACTCTGTAGAGCTACGCTCTGTAGAGCTACCCTCTGTAGAGCAACCGTCTGTAAAGCACAACCTCTGTAGAGCACAACCTCTCTAGAGCAACCCTTTGTACAACACTACCTCTCTAGAGCAACCCTCTGTACAGCAACAACCTCTCTACAACAATACCTTCAAAATTCTCCTATGCTGACATCCACTCTTAATCTAACATCTATAGACGAACATTTTGAGACAGAGTTGAAGATGATGGGTACTACCTGGATGACAACAGAGAGGAAGGCCCAAATAGAGAGCAGCTGTGGAAGCCTTATGCACTGAAGAGTGCGAAGAGGACTAAGTAAGTAAGTAAGTAAGTATAGATCACCAGACTCTATACAACAGTCAATATTTGCTTCTCTCAAAAGGGTGTTGCTCTACAGAGGTTGTACGGTATATAATTATGAATGTGTGAACACATTAAAAAGTCTGTTTTACAGCAATATGGAGACTTGGCACTAAAATTGTCTGAACTCACATAATTTTATTCCACTAGTCCTTCAGATACATTTCTTTTTATTCAATCATGTTCATAAATTGCATTCTTCTCATTATTATAGTGTAGTGTTCTGGCTATGTATGTACATATTATGCTAAATAAACTTAAAAATAAATATGACATTGTATACTAATTTATTTAATGTCAATTGTGAAACAAGTTTTTCTAACGTATATTAATCACTCCCAACACCTAATTTTTTATGTTATCCAACATCACAAGGAAAGGAGAGACGAAGAGAACCCTGGAGTTCCTTTTTATGCAGAGTATCAGGTATCTAGTAATGGAATAGCTAGAAACATTTTCATTTCGTCTTGTTATGACGTGGCCTGGGATCAGATTTCCTAGATGCAAAGAGTATATATTTTGGTCATGACCAAGGTTCGGCCACTAAAACAATAGCGACTTTCTCCTTTTTGATGGTAAAATGACAGATAAACCAATAAATATAGGTCACAGGGTGGTAAGCCCTATCAGTATTTAGTCCTATTGTGAATGTGAATAACTATGCTACGTTTCAAGTGGATACCTTTCGCAGTCGTTCAGAAAAAGACTCTGACAGATAACGTAACTAAAGCACACGCAGACAATCCTGTCACAACAATAGCTCTTCAAGCTCTTCGAAAAGTCGAGCTAACAAGTTTTAATCTTCTCACCTAATGATCCTGCTTCGACACCGTCCAAGTTTAACCAGGGATATTTCTCAGCAAGTTGTGTCTTAGATAACATCTCTGTTTTAGCACCTAAAGATCTACAAACAGAACAAGCTATATAATATTATAGATTAATAATTCGACAATTTGTTCTCATTTTTTTTAATAAGCATAATTAACAACAAGCTACTTTTCATCATCTTTTTTCTGACAGTTCAAACTAACTGATATCAGGTCATAATAATTTACTGAAATAACTGAACACTTGTTTTTGAGAAACCTACTCCTGTGTAGGGGTTGGGGACATGGTGGTAAACAAGTAAGAAAAGTATGAAAGCCATTTCTTCACCAATTTTGAAAATATATATGAGAGTTTACAAACTTTTTATTTTTTACCCAAAATGCCAAATCATATCCGTCCTTGAAAGTTAACAATGGAACAATTTGGTATGGTCTTACCCACTACTGTAAAATCATTTAATAATGATGGGACAAATTTTGTGGTTTTGGTAAAAAAGACAATTTCTATGTGACATTAATTTGTGGATTTGCATTTCAGGAAATAAATACAAGGGTCAAAATTATTGTTCAGGGGGGATTTAAACCACAAAATCAACAAAATTTAATCCCCACAAAAATTATTGATTTTACAGTAGTAGTATATTAAATAAAACTGAAATGAAGCAATGAATAAAAGAAGCCAACAAACCTTTGCATTTGTACAGCAGCCTCAAGTTTAGCTGCACGTTCTTCTGTAGCCAGAAACAGGTAGCCTTGATGATGAAAACTCACCTCAGGCGGATCTTGATCTGATATTTAAACAAATATAAACATTTAGGTTTTTTATTTGGCATGGCCGTATCCAGATGCCTAAAAGTACTGGGGCAAATTTCTTTCTAGGGTCTATTTCAGGCATATTTCAGCTAATCCTCAAATTTTCAGCAAGGAGCTAAATGTGTCTCAGCGTGGCTATGGACCTGTTTGGGTTTGACCTAAATCAAGATGTTGTTTGTTACTTTTAGAAAAATGAATTGAAATATTAATTAGTAACTAACAATAAAATTGAATTGCCCCTAATTAAAAACATAAATTAAATCATGCTTTTTAGAGAAATGATTTGAAATATTGTTTGTTTGATCTTTTCCTAGTGCAAATTGACTGACCCTTTCAATAGGGGTAAGCAGAATAATATAAATATACAAGTGTCTAGAAATGAGGAGGAAGGCAGTTAAATCCACAGACAGGACATACGAGTGCCTTCACCTCCATTAGACCCTGGGTCCCCAATCAGTCGGCAAACGCCCTAACCACTAAGCTACAGAGGCACATAATAAATAGATAAAGAAAATTACCATATACACTAAGATGCTGTTTATAGTTCTTTAAGAATTCTGAGGTAAACATTGACATTTCCACATTCTCTGGTATCGAAAACTGATGACGTATGCCGCCAGCTGATAACATTGATGAGGCTCTTGTGTACTGAATAATAAAATACGCCATTACATGTAAATTTCAAATTATTTCTAGAACTGTATTAAATATGCTGTATACCTCTGTGCTGAAAATATCGTTTGGCACTCCCAGACTATGTAATAAATATGCAAATTAACCTGTAGGTCTGACTATACCAATCCATGCCTTGATGGACTTAAAATGCCGCCCTCCGAGTACCGCACCGCTGTATTTTGGTTGATATCACATAATGCAGCATACATTATCATTTTGAAAGATAATAAGCTTTCACTAAAGTTATTAGATAAATAGAAGCTAACATTCATTCTCATTATGTGTGAGATTGATAAAACTCATCGACAAAAGCCTTCAGGTCATGTTATAAAATCATTAATTTTTGTAGGGGATTAAATTTCGTGGTTCACCTTCTATCACAAATTTTAATCCCATCAAACAATAATTTGGACCCTTGTATTTATTACCTGAAATGCAAAATCCATGAATTAATGTTTCATCGAAATGTAAGTCTCTTTTACCAAAACCTTGAAATTTGAGGTCGATTGTAAAACAAGTTTTTCAAACTTATAAATATTAATCACTGTCAACACCTCATTCCTGATGTTATCCATGGCCACGAGGGTATGAGAGAAGAGAAGCCAGTTTCTCTTTAATAAATGCTGAGCATCTACTGTAGCAAGGGATTTCTAGTACCATTTTTATTCATTCTTTGGTATAACGCGGCCTGTGATCGAAACCTTGACCTTCCGCACTCGAAGCGAATGCTCAACGACTAGGCTATCTATCATACATACCGTGTAATCTTTCTCAATAATGGTAACAGTTCTAAGAGGTGACGGAACACATGTTAGAAAGTAGGCCACCGCTGAACCAACCATGCCTCCTCCAATAATGAGTACATCCACCTCTCTTGGAATCTTTTCTTCGACACCATGTAACTCTCCTTCCATGAGCGGTTTAATTTCTGCCTTCAAAATCTCTCTCACTGACCTGAAAGAAGATAATAAGCTCTATCTTTCACTGACCTAAAGGAAATGATAAAGCTCTATCTTTCACTGACCTAGAGGAAATTATAAAGCTCTATCTTTCACTGGCCTAGAGGAAATTATTAAGCTCTATCTTTCACTCATCTAGAGGCACAATTTTTTAATGGTTTTTTTCGACAGTTACTCATTGGAAACGATTTAATATTTTATTTTTACATCAAGTAAGCTTTGTGATTGCAAATTTCTGAATGAAAGTTTCCAACTGAATGGTTGGCTGCACCAAGTTTAATATAAAAAAGACTAGTACTTATTCTTAAATTAACGTCATAATCTTACTTTAAATATAGTTTCAAGTTCCGCTAATAAGACCAGTCAAAAAGTGGTCTTATAAGTGAATCGGTCTAAATAGCGGACCTTTTTTGTTCTTAATTTTATATTCTGGGACCACAACATTGCAAAAATCTGCATGATTTCAAAATAATTGAAGTGGTCCGTCCTATTAGCAGAACTTCACTGTATTTAATATTGTGTTTAAAGGCACTCGACTCCATTTGGTAATTGCAATATTTATCGAAAAATTCCCTTAAAATTGCATTTTTTTGGCTTGACCTACCTAAACATAATTTATGTACGAATCAGGACCTATTCATCAAGAAGAAACATTTTTGCATAACGTCGGTTTATTAAATTAAAAAACCCAAAAATCTATTGCATGACTAATGCATTAAAATATTATTAAACTTTGCGTAGCATAGGGTGGTTACCTAATTTACGGATGGTAAAACTGTTAAACATGTTCGGTAGTTTTCATCGATAGCGCCATTGATCGTAATGTAAGTTGTGAGAATACTGTATGTAATTGTAAAACATAGTTCCGTGATTAAAATGGCTGCATATCATATTTTTATCATCGAAATGGAGTTTAGTCCATTTAAAATATAAAAATAGTTAATAATGTATTTAATTGACATACCTCATCTCACCAGCAGCAGGGCGATAATTGCTTCTCCCATCTTTATCCCCAGAATTATGAACGACTCTTCCTGTGGAGAGGTACCGCATCAGTTTGTGCCATTTTGTTTGTATCCCCCTTTGTATTCGTTGTGACCGCATACAAGCATGCATCTTGTGAACTATTTATTTCTGCCGTCTGAAAATATTAGTTATTATTTACAAGTTGTAAGCAGTCTGATAAAGGCACTGAAGTCCACAACCTCAGTCGTCGTTGTTGCAAATTCCAGTCAGACTGACCCATCAGCATTTGATTTCAACTGACCATGAATTGTGCAATTTACTCATACCTGCCAAGCTTAGGTTCAATCCAAAATAGGAGTGATAAAGCAAAATATGTCACAAGATGCACTTAAATCTGATTTAAAGGGAATTTAGGTGCATAAACAAGGAATCTATTAATTCTAGTGGTTATAAGTATGGGACAGAAGATAATAAAATGAATAAAATGTACCTTTGCAAAGTTAAATGTCACTGAGCTTGGAAAACCAGAATTTACAAAGACAATAGGAGTAACTCCACCTTAATAGGAGTACTTGGCAGGTATAATAACAGTTGACAAATCATTGACTTACAGCAAGTAAAAACAGAAGACAAACACATGTATAGACCTAAATCCCCACACAATAAGGAAATAATCAAATATTATAGCCTAGTTATTAGTAGCCGAAACACTGTACACACAATGTCTTATTAATATGTATAAACATTCCTAATCCAGGGTTGAATGTAACACTGAAGTAATTACTATAATATTTTAATACAACTACCGTACTGTAAAATCATTTTATTTCAATGGGACAAAATTTTGTGGATTATTTAAAAAAAAAAGATCTTTTTGTGAGGATGTAGTTTCAAGGATACATTATCAACTAAGTCAGTAATATAATCATTAATATTTGTGGAGCGTTTAAATTCACAGTTGAAGTCATCTACAAAATCTAAGAAATTAAATTCCCCATGAATATTAATGATTTTACAATATCCAGTTAAATCAGTTTGGTACTAAGCTCTACAAACTTGTCAACAAATCCAGATACAAGACAATTAAGTCTGTTTATAAATTGGCATGTAGTCACCTTATACGTTATACATACAGTGCCCACCAAAAGTATGTTTACATTTTTTTACAGATTAAGAATTATAATTTTTTAAATTATTCAATACCTGTTAATCAGATGGTTACAATATACTATTTTAAAACTAAAACTACAGCAAGTTAATGAGTCAAAAAGTTAAAGAAATAAATTAAATTAAAATAACCATGTGACCCAATAGGTTGAATTTTTCCATAATTTCATGACTTATTTACCTTTTAAGCAAGTACCAGGTAAATCAATGTATGGTCTTAACACTTCATGAACAAAAATATTAATAACATAATCAAAGATATTGTTCCTTCACTTTTATGCAAATAGTGTTATTACAGAGGATTGAGTAAATGGGAAATTATACCTCTGTCTGTATTTACTAAATTTTGTGGATACAGTAATATGTAGTGCAGAATAGTAATTATAGAGTTAACACTTCACCAGGAGTCTGTTGCCAGAGTATGAGGAGTTATCAAGATTATAACCACTAAATGCCTACACAGTCCAAAGTCAAATATATTCAAATAGTCCAGAAAAAAACTTTAAAGCGACTGGCAATGGGGGTATGTCTTGACAAATCAGCATCAGAATCATGCAATTGGGTTTAAATGCTTTGCATGCATGTATGTGATGTAGTGAAATGGTTTTAGTCAGAAATATTTGGCATTCTGGCTTAAATATGAAGGTGAAAGTTACTTAGGGTTGGGGCTAACGGACATTGAGTAAATACATACATGTGAGAAAATCTGTTTGCCGCGTTTGATGAACCAAATTTTTCTTATATGATACATGACCACCTACTTTTTTTCATTTTCTTGAAGCTGGATGCTATTTCTATTGATTAAAAGATTTTGAGAGGACCCCCATGGACAAAAAGTTGACATTTTTGTGGCTGACCTTTGTCACTTTATATTAAGAACAATTCTATTCGGTGGTTTTTTACCTCAAGCACTCGGTAGTGATTTGATTGGAAACAGCTTGTGATCACAAAAAGCGCTACATAAAGCGGACAAATTGAAACAAGAGATGTTTGTAAAACTGTTTTAAACACATATACCCAATAGTCAGAAATGGTATATGTGTCCTTCACCTTTCATCTACTGATTTCCAAATCAATAGCCATCATCTACCGTTGCTGACCAACCTTTATATTCATAAAGTTTCAAGATCCTAGCTAGGGCAAATTATTCTTGAGTTATTGAAGGGAAACCATCTGCTCTGAAAGTGGTAAAGGTCACAGTGACCTTGACCTTTGACCTCAAAATCAATATGGGCAATCTACTGTTGCTGTCTGGTTGAACATCCACGCAATGTTTGAATATCCTAAAGCAAAGCAATCTTCAGTTATTGAACGGGAATGATTTGGTCCTCTGACAGGCCTACACTCACTGTCACAGACAGACCAACATGAGCAAAGCCATATACCCCTTCATCAATGATGAGGGGCATAAAATTATACGATTTCAATGAGTATGAATCACAGGCTAGAAGACTGTTGTGCAGCAGAGCACTACTGCACATCCTAAGCAGTCCATTGCAAGAAAGCACTTCCATGGTTACGGCGCTCGCCAAGCAAAATGCTAAGAACTGGTACCCTATTGGCAATCACTGCTCTGTTACCATATGTCATTGCATTAACATAGTGCAACGCTACCAAAAAGCGCTTGACTAAGCCTTGGCTATGCATCGGTCTCCTGATGCCTGTTATCGTTGTGTTTCATCGTCGTATTTGTTGTATACTTTCAGGCGGAAAAGCTACTTTCGGCCACCTGGCCCAAGTTGACATTATCTGTCATTCTCTGTATACCTTATCGCATCAATAAGATAAACCAGAGGGTAGAACCTGTGACATCTAAGCAAAGCGCTACATAGTGCTTTCCACAGGAGGTAATTAATTACCCATGCTTTCTACCGTTCTACATTTAACGTAGCGGACCCATAATGACGTTGCGTCGATGTCGGCCGATGTCGGTCAATGTCGGTAATCTACGTTAATTTCTAAACAAGAATATTATTTTATTTTTGCTCTGAATTTCACTTAATAGTTTAGTTTTAATTACTAATCGGTTCGTTTAATGTAATACCAACCGTTTATTTTAAAAAACAAACTCGATTTGAGAGGTCCGCTTTGGGGATTCCCTGGAAACGGAAGAATAACTGATGCTAAAAATAGCACACTGCAGAACTCCGTCAACATGTAAACATGGATGTATCGAGAAAAATCTGGGATGTTTCGTCAAGTTTGCGCATCTAAACTACCGTACACCGTGTCTTTAGTAATTGGAATGGACCAGAATAATACCGACAGCTGCTCAGTCGTAAATTGTCGTTGTGATTGTCATTTGAAACCTGAAAAGCGCATCTCTTGAGCGACAGCCAACCTGCAAGTCTAGTTGACAATAGGAAAACAAACATCCAGGAAGCGAAAGTAACACCATGCTTTGATATAAACAACCTACTTGGTACATGTATGTATATTTAGTATCATAGAAATTAGCATAACACTTAAATAACAGTCCTGATCAGTCGAAGTGTATCTTAATTCGGACGAAACCTACATTTTGGATACTGTCATTTACAATGTAATATGGTGGCCTTATGGTCACAGGAGTCGATGTGCCAGTTAAATAACGTCTTGGAATGCTTCAATGAGTACCACTACAGGACAGCCTCTTAATTGTATTGCCCATCCTACTACACTACTGTAGTTCATACTTGTGATGTAGCCCCTTCACTTGTAAACATTGCCAATGTGATATATAATAAGGCATGTATTGAAGCATCACATTCATCACATATGCAGCTTCTTTTATATCAGGTGTAAGTTCTTTACACCTTTCTTCCATGTTTATTTACATGGAAATTAAAGTACATTCAAGATTATTGTTTTAACATATATTGCGTCATGTATGACGTCATGACCTGGGATAATATTTAATTGTCTAAGGGACACAATCCCTACACTTTTCAGAGGATGGGACGTCTTTTAGTTCTCTCCCTTATTAATAATATCAATCTCCACTCTAAAACGTCATTATGACGTTGAGTTGTGTCACGACGTTATACTTCCTGATACTAATTTATAAATATACATGTATATCGTTATGCATATAAACTGAACTCTTCCATATTCATATTTTACAGCTTGTGATACAGTGACGCCTGACGGAAAAAAATGCTGCGGTGCGCCGGAAGTAAAACCTTAAGACGGCTTATGTGTATTTCTGAAACACAAGTTATGCTAGGATTGAAAGTCTTCACATAAAAGAATTATGCAGCTTGGATTCAATGTGTTTATAATTACTCATACACAAAACTGACTTCCCAGTTATTTTGACAGCCAATGAAAACACGGGATTCCTTCTTTTTGTGTGTGCACGGTGGAACAGACAGTCTAAGTGTCGTTTTTAAATCCATGACAGTCACAAAACATGAAGTAAAACTTAACCTAGGCAATAACAACGATGTGCATAATGCCAAGGCAGACATTGATTTTCTGAAACAGCTTGTTGTATTATGTCCGAATTCGGAACTAGTGTCATGTAATTTTACTGCCAATGCTGTAAACAATAACCTCAATTTAAATAGTGTGAAGTCTGGTATGAGAAATTTTAGTTAGCAGAGAAGTAATGAAACTCCATTATGTTAGAAGACAAATACATTTTCACAATTTTAACCCAGTTTTTCAAAGAAAATCCCAGGCAAATAGATTGTGAAAGTAGGGTTAATGGAAATATTCATTACCTGGATAGGGGGGGGGGGGGGGGGGGGGGGCGGTGATATTGGGACCATTGATATCTCAAGCAATATAAAATAAAAAATACCTCATTACATATCTGAACATGTTATATATAAGAACAAAGTTTCAAATGCTTTTCACTTAACCATGACAATTTCCTAGTGTATATGCCTGAAACGACATTTTGTGAGTCTAAATACCAAAAATGTACATAACTTGGGGGTCAAATCTAGAACTATGCCACAGTTGAGCCTTATAATGACTTTTCATACAATTAAATCATTGAATTATTTGTAACTTACCTATGTTGAATAAAGAGAACTGCAGAACAGAGCCCAACACTGCTTTTTTGTAATTTCCTTCGTGTTTTTTTATGATGCAACTTCAATTTATGCTACAGTATTTGTTGCACCCCAGGTAGCATTTGCAGCTCTAAGTTTGTTAAGAACATACATATTTTCATTAAGTTTATATTTCCTTACAATGAATTGGTTCAAGTGCATATCATGAACTATCTCTCATTAATTTTAAGTGAAATAAAGGGTCAAATTAAGACTTTTTAGCAAAAAATTGTAATTTTCGCATTAAGAATTGGTTGCCATGGCAACCATTGCATCATTTGTTTTAAGACCTTTGGAAATTCATATGATGAAAATGTATGTATATTTTACTTATACAAATGGACATTTTCAAATGAAATAGTAACACCTTTTTGAAAAATCATCAGGTTACCATTTCCCATGCTTTTTGACCAGCATCATAAGTGGGGGTGGGGGTCAAACAAAATGTTATATCTTGATAATTTGATGGTGAACCTATATTTCTTTTGGCTTAAATATATGCATTATGGTCTGATGAAAATTTTGGGGTGATTTAAAGTGCTATTTGTTCATTTATTTGATTTTTTTTAGGATTTTAGAAATCATATGTTTTGTAGACTAAAAAACAAATCTCGACGTTTTACAACTATGTTAGTAATATACATGTACATAGCTATCTTATATCTTATATTTTACTTGTAATTGATATAGTTTTCATTGTATATGACTATTAGGCACATGTAAAGTTAATTTGTTTGAAAATTGAAATAAAATTGGATGATTTTATTGTCTTTTTTTGTCAGAATGGTCCTCCATTTATCATACAAATTGCAATATGGGAGGTGATCAGACGAAAAAAAAATTTTTTTCAAAACCTGTGGTTAGAAATTTTTTATATTTCACATTATGCTTCCTAAGTATTTTTAGCAATAAAAAATAGCAAATTGATCAATTTTAAAATTTTGTGTATTAGGGGCCCACTGCCTTAATTGAACTGAAGGTAACTGGACGTTGTGTGCCGTTAGCTGTTTGTCACACATTGGTCAATGGTCACATAATGATAGATCCATATGTAACTGTGTAACTTATAACATTTAGCAGTTTAGCTAGTTTGTTACATACTGAATTGCTGAAAATTTTAAGCCCATACAATCGGACAGAAGCTGAAAATCGCCATTGGAGTAATTGCATGAGTCTATAGACCAAGGTAAATGCACTTTGTACATGTCAAATGCATATAATCGTACAATAATTAGAGCATTTTATTATACAAGTATAAACCAAATACCTTAATTACGTAATGTATGTCTTTGTATTAACTGATAAACAAAACTTCAACAGTTCAATTTTGACTAGGTAATTTAGTCGAACATTTGTTGTCCTTGGTTTTCCCTTTATTAGTGAATTTTCGATAAATAATCGGCTGATTGCCAATTGCATACTTATTATTACAACATTATATCATTTTCAACAAATAAATTCACAATTTTTTTCTGACAACTAATAATAATTTACCTGACATTGAGATTTAAACTTCACAGGTTATACACGCGTTACTATCCGAAATCTATGCAACTTGGACGAAATTCCGAGTTCGGGTTTTATACACTACAAAATATGTTAACACAACGGCAGCGATTACCTATATACGGGCCCCAACAATTTATCGCGCCATTTGACAGATCTATAGGCCTAATCAGGAACAATGTCTTCTATATTACATTGTTCCTGGCCTAATATATAATATAAAACGCATGCTAATTCTCTACCCCAATGCCTATTGTTTAAATAAAACAAGTGTTTATCAATAAAAAAAAGAAAGCATAATTAAATGTAAAAAGAAACATAGTTAAATGTAATATAAGGAATCGAATACATTGTTCCTGGTAATATGAATCATATCTCGTTCCTTTGAAAAATAGTGCAAAAATAATGATTAATCCTGGAGCTGGTATAAATATTCGTAAATCCCTCATAAATCGGACATGGAGATCAGCTAGCCTAAAGGGTGATAATTATGTTCATTTTTTTAAATTTTCTATATTCGATTGAGAAGGTTGTTAATTACGACCTTATATGACTGATTCATATTTGGAATCTGCATCACATGGCGCTTCTTATGAGCCCTTTGTTGATATAAGTTGTCTCTGTCATCTTGATCTCACATTTATATGTCTGTTGGTAGGCAAAAAGTCGTCCTATCGACTAGTCTTGCTTTCTTTTTTATCATTATTTTATGCTTATGGCTGAACCATGGTAGAGGTTGCAGCTTATGCACATATTTGATGGAGTGTTTGCATTTACCCAGTTTGTTGTCGTTTTGAATGTTGACACTTCTTTATTCATCATGCATGATACTAGTAAACTAGTAAAGTGGTGTGTCTACGTATTTTTGAATGACATTCGTACTTCTAAAATAATGACACTTGTGTCTTAAATGTATTACTGAAAATGTAGAGATTGAATAAAAAGTCCACACGTTTTAAAAGGTTTTATTGTATCAGTCAGGAAACATACTTTACAATGAAATAGCATTAAAATTCCCATAAAAGAAACCCCGAGAAGCTCGTGCCATTGTCGCCAAAGTGGAACGAAGATGTTGCGCTGGAAAGGTTGTCTCTGATTTCAACCCAAACGTCTTCCCCCTTATTGCAAACAGTCACACCAGAATTAAAACTTGACCCCAAATATATATCAGCATTGGATTCAAATCTTGAATACGCTTTTGAAATAGGCATTCCAATTCTTACTATCTGTGTCAGTAATAGATAATAATTACGGTAGACGGTTGACCTAAATTGTATTTCGCCATCAACCAAACTTGTAAAATAGTACACTCCGCTAACTGGACATGTGAATAAATGGGTGTTAGGATTAAATGCGTTTCCTTCGTTTATGTGAAAGGAATTGAATGGTAATGTGTTTCTGGAGGCTGTATTTAACACAGGCTGGTGAGCTATATGAGCTGTGAATGCTACTCTAGTATGTTGGCCTGTTACGGGTACAATTCGTTTGTCGTTTGACGATTTCTTCCCTGAAAATAAACACAGACGCATTCAGTATTTCTAGCATTATGTTACAGCAAAATATTTGACTTTATTACAATAGGCATGTCCTTCCAAGCAAAACAAATTGACATTGATGAACCACGCATCAATAAAATGTATGCAAAGGGAAAACACATTCAAACGGGCCTTTATAAACTATCCAGTTTGTATGGTTCTATCCATACTTGGCTTTCAACACTTATTGTACTTATTGAACTTAAATTGTTGAAATAAGTTTTGTATTGTTCTATTACATGTACGCATACATATTGTCGATTCAAAGATGTCTGTCAAAACCGCCAGAATGTTTCATTTCTTAATAACTAAATGCAGTTAGTATAACCACTACGCTATACAAACATTAGAGTTTTAGTCATATAAGTATCTTTATGGTGGTAGAATTTAATCCTGAGAAACCTGTAAAAATCGCCAGGGTTAAATGTTTGTTAACGCGGTTGTGACAGACATCTTTGAATCAACTATAACATATACATTTTTGTATCTTAAAGTCACATTAGTGCTCCCACATCATTTTTGCGATCATCCATTACATACAATGAATTATGGAACCATTAGCACTGCGGTATAACGTACACCGGATATTGCTCGTAAAGTGAGTAATATTATCAATTTTAAGGACATGAAATGGAGACCAGGGTAAGTTTACAGACGAAATTTTCCAAATAACTGACTTCTTATCCATATCCCAATTGAGTTTTAACTTCTTCGGGCATTTTTGTAACTTTAAAGCACACTATCGTATATCAGATATTCACAGAAAGGTTAAAATGAACCAGCATTATGCCGTTACTCATTCGCAAATATTGACAGTAGGACTTTACAAGCTTCTGGAACGGCTGTAATACCAAATTGTAGATTTTTTGAACTGGCCATTTTGTTTATATTGAACTCCAAAATGTTGTGACCAAATTTCATAAATATTGTTCGAAAAACAACTAAGATACACCCCAAAACAGATACGCGTGCGTGTACGGAGTATTGCTGTTTAGTGTACGGAGTATTGCACAAAAGCTCAACGTTAGTATACGGAGAGTACGGCATAATAAAATGAGTAAATAAAGTATGTAAATGGACAGTTTTATCGTATTATTACGTCTGCTCACAAATATGGTAATGTTTTATGGGTTATACGATACAATAAGAATATTCTTAAATTCTTATGTTAAAATATTTCAACCGTCAGGCAGATGAATGTGATTAACAATATAGAATGCTGAATTTTATGCATAAAGTGTTCTTGTGAGTAGTACAAAGGTGATATTCAGCTTGGATATATGCAATTCTTTGAGAGTCATACTTATGGTCAAATGGCAAATGAGGGCATTCACATCCATATATACAAAATGTACAAACCAAGGTTTATTTTATAATCTCTCAACTATTTCAGATACTGTAATGAGGTTTCTTTGCTATGATTTACGTTCAACGTTGCTAATTCAAAGTATTCGACATTGTAGTAGTTTTGTGTTTGTCAAATGCAATTGCTCAGCTATTTCTCTTTACTGTATGTGAAATACACGGTTACTAATAGAAGTTTCCCATAAAATTCAGGGAGGACTTGGAGCTAGGATTAGCTTTTTACATTAATTTGCTTCATGCAGTCCATACAATCCAATCTAATAGGTACATATCTATATAATATAAGTTATTTTTTATATAATAACGCTGCTTATACCTTGTATTTATTCGATTTTAGTGACAAATAGTCGCTGTAAGTAAAAGCAATACTCTGTACACTAAACAGCAATACTCCGTACACCAGAGAGCAACTATATAGCAATACTCCGTACACTAACACCTGCATTTATTCTCGCAATGCACCGTCATTTTCGATTAGTTTCGGATACTACATTTGCAATATCATCTTTGTAACAAAAATGACAATTCGCTCGATTCAAGTTGAGTATTTTAACGAAAAATATAAATAAAAACATCTTATTTCGACAGATCAAGCTTACTTTCTGCGTGAGTAACGATACGAGTTTGGTCTTTTAATCACCCTTTTAAGAAATTCCTGGCAATTTACCGGTTGCACAGGCTAGGAAAATTTATGGAGAAGATAGCTTTGTATAAAATGTACATTAAAACACTCAGAAAAACTAACAATCATCTCTGAACTTACCCTTGTCAACACTAGAATGTCGCGAAAATTGATAATATTACTCATCTTGCTAGCAATATCCGGTGTACGTTATACCGCAGTGATTAGGCTGTTTCTTAACAATAGTCGACAAGAGAATGTTACCTATAGCTGTCGAACTTGTCATTTTGTCAACAAACCGTCTGGATGCTTTATCACATTTTCTACCATCTTATGGTGATTTTCACATTTGGGAATCAACTAAAGTGCTCAAATTGTATCATTCTGCAGAGAGTTTACCAAATTATTACTAATTAAAATAACAGTTTAAGACTAAATGGTACTTTAATATATTACCTCCAGAAAATAAATATTATTATATTAGTATTAAATACAAATACAATATACAAATACAATACATTTTAAGCGCAATAACAAACTGTTTTCTATTGCGCTGTACACAAAAAACATGTAAGTAAAATGTTCATTATTAAAGATGTGTTTTAAACACTTTCTGAAAGCTAATTTTGTTTTTTATATTCTTCAAATTGTCTGATAAGATTATCCACCAAGTTGGTCCATTTATTGCCACTGATCTGTCTGAGATTTGTATTCGCGTTTTTTGGTGCATTAAAGACAATGCAACTATGTGAGCGTAGATTGTAATTGATGGGATATTTTAGATGAAAGAGTTCCTTCAAATATATTGGACTGTGTTATTTATCACTCTGAATACAATGATACAAATTTTAAACATAATTCTAGCTTTTACCGGAAGCCAATGTAATTCTTTCAGGAGATCAGAGCTTAATTCCTCTCAAGACGCATTTAACACAATTCGTGCAGCTTTCGTATTACTATTATTACAATAAATTACAATAAGTTAGTCAGAATTATTACAAAAAATGTATTTTATTATTATTAGTAGTATCACATATTTTATTAATATCATAGTAGCCAGTAGACAGAGTAAACATACAGTCTAGTGAGGCACAAGTTGTGATTTCCAAACATGTAAATAATTTACTAGTATAGTTGATTCAAAGATCTCTGTCACAACCGCGTAAACAAACTTTCAACCCGGTCAATTATTACAGGTGTAACAGGATTAAATTCTACCATCAATAATACACTTAAATGATTAAAAATACAATGGTCTTTTGGCATGGTGGTTTACTTACTGCAATTAGCTATTCAGAAATGGTACATTCTGGCGGTTTTGACAGACCTCTTTGAATCGACAATAGTGGGAATGCACACGTATACGTTCATGTTTTTAAATAGTGTTTAAACTTCTAGTATGTAAAAATTATTAGTAACCGAATAAAGCAGATACAGGAGATGATAACTTCATTGCATGGTCACCAAAAACACTCGTATTTAAAACGTATCTATTGTCATTATGTGCACACGACACCTTAACTTATCCCAAGTAAATGTATTCAAGCTTTAATAAAAAATATAATGACATGTTTTGGATGGAGCAGTTCTTAATCATTTGTCATTTGTCATTACAGTACTATATTTATCTAAATGCACTGTACTTGCAAAGTAGTGATTATTTTTAAAAAACTTTAAAAAACTTCAAAAAAGTGAATAGCAATTATAATATTGTGTAGGCTTTTATTACAGTAACTTCAACGGTAATAATAATTGTCTTACCTTTTACATGGTCAGCAAGTTCAGGTACATTTTCAGAATTAGGAGTATCAATGTTCGGCTTTAACTCATCATCGTTGTCAGTTGTTGGATCAGCGTTTGTCATGTTGTGGTCCGTCCTCACAGCGCTAGCCATTTCCACGACTTCCAATCTTGTCAACAGCTCATGCTGACTCGCTTCGACTTTTTCTTCAATGTCTGCTAATCGCTGTTCAATAGGAGCAACCGACATTGACTGCTTCGTTAGTTCTTCGTATTTCGCATGACATTCGTTCACTTGTCTTTCTAAACTCATAATTTTGCGTTCATTACGTTCATTGGATAATTTCAAATTGTTCAGTTCATCACGAATATCAGGTAACACATCCTCTACTCTAGAAGATTCACCAAACACAAGTGGAGAGTTCAAGACGACACCAGTGCAAAATATCAAAACATAAATGTATAAATCCATGCTTAACAATTGGTCTAGATGAACCAACAATATTGTCGCAATGAAATCAAGTCACCTACTAATTGTGACCTAGTCCAAAGTTTATCTAACCGATAAGAATGTACAGTACTGTAGAAATTTTACGCAACAGCCAAGTGCCTGATGTGGAGAAAGTGAACCAGTGTGTAAGGCCTGACGTCGAAAACAAATATAAGAAAATGTCTCTTTAAAATAAGTACCTCTATCTAGCCCTTGGTCATGTTTTCTTATAAAACGTGTTCATATATACACATTTGTATAATTAAAGTCAAATTTCCAGGTCCCCACTGATCAGGTTCAGATGTAAACGACGCTACATGATGAACGACAAAATCCAACGCTAAAACAACCATGCTATTGATGTTCAGGGTGTTGTTCAAGCAAAGTTAGCACGAAACGTAGGTTTTACTAAACAAAGTGTGTCTGTATTTCATTGACTGACAAAAGTGTTGGAATTTTGGCACCAGCCATGAAACGATAACGATAAAACACACTCTGTTTGTGACCTATAATAGTCTGACATTCATGTTATCTCATTTAGGTTTTTAATTTAGTTTTTTATAAACTGAATTAAAAACCTAAATGAAATCAATTTTACAATAACAAACAGTTAGTTAGGATATATGACATAACACGAATGCCAGACTATTATAGGTCACAAACAGTGAAATAATTGTCTAAAATGGCAAACATGTCTTCATGGTCTTGTTACGGCAGTTTTCATTGAATGGTTTTAACTAGAGACAGTGTGACAGGCGATGCTATTTGAATTAGGTGGCTCTTGATTTGTTTATATGGAGAAGAACCCTCAACATATTTCTCCAATTACCCAGGATGTGGTGGAGAGAGGCTAAGCACACGGCGCAATATCGTGGTGACGGCCCTATGTCCCTACCGGGATGAAGACGATCAAGTCAAGTAATGTTTTGACAATCGCGAACAGGGAATTTCAAGGAAGATACAAGCACATTTAACTACTACATGACTACCACAGGCGGGAAAAATACAAAACTAGAAAAATCATATTAGTTTTGAACTAGGGCCTAGGCTACCCCACGTGTCGTCAGTCAAAGACCTACAATGCATTGTATTTTAGATCTTTTCTTTGAACAGTGGTATTTTAATTAACACAACGCATTTTTTATGAAGCCATTTTGCACTATAGTACTTATGTTAAGACATATTGGCGAGAAAATCAGAATAAAATGCTTAAATGGGGTGTTAAGTATTAAGGGAAGTAAGCAAATCTGTGATTGGTTGAAGTCTGTACGAGTTGTTTCCCTTAGACCATAATTTCATTTTATTCAATGTACAGGTATGTACACACATTTTGATGACGTCACATGTTACTACACGAAGCTTTGTGGAAAGTGAAACTTCAAGCGTGTTGGATTGTTGACGAAAATATGATTTTTTGTGTAAATTCGCGACAAGTTGATGGAATTGGTTGAACTGAAGTCATGTTTTAGTATATTAATCGTATTCTTTTATTCGCAATTATTGATTACGCAGGTAAACTTGTTTTAGCCTACTGATACTTTATTTAGCTAATTAGCGTTTGCACCTGTCTTGACTATTTGCAGTCTTGCTTATCGATTTATTTGTTTATCAATTTTCCGGCTATGTTCAGATGTTAACACTGACAATAGGTCGGGATGCCACAAGATGTCATGTCATTTTCACATTCATTTCTCCAAATTTCGACTAATTGATTGGGAACTTGAAGTACATATATTGACTATTCTAATTGCTAGATATTACCAGATTACTGCATAACATGCCTCTTTGGGGAAAGATTTACTTGAATGATTAAAGTTTCATTACAGCTTACAAGAATATTTTTATAAAACAGTGTAATGTTATAATTTCACTGGTATAACATGGTATTATAAAAATTGTTGAGTGCCACTTTGAGTTGTTGCGTACATGTCCTTTGGAATTGGTGCACGCCCACACAGACGGTTCCATCGATCTAATTAACTTGCATGAAAAAAATCACTTTCTAATAATAAACTACAAGGCATCTCAGCTTCCATACCCGGATGTAATCTCAACCAATGAAAATGACACAATCCTAATATCGATTTTACCGGTAATTTAAGTACCCCGACTGCATGCTCCAATACGCTTACGCGGCAGGAACCAAATATTTTGAGTCGGTCACACGTTTAACTGGAATCCATGAAAGTAACTGGAGTAGACCGGAATCAAGGTAAATAACCGAAATAGGCCTGTTTTTCTGTTTACTTTGAACAATATTTAAATCGAGAACGGTTCTCATCGCATAAGCATAGGGGTACGGTAAAGTCGATATAAGGATTGCATCATTAATAATGTTGCTGTCATGTTTGGTCCTAGATCGACCTACGTTAATGAAAACTTGCAATGTGTCATTGCGTCAACATTTTGCGATATATTGTCGTGTTTTAGCCCAGCATTACCAAACGACACTGCTATTTTCATTTGAAAATGTTGTCCATCGTTAGACATGCATGATTGTCGAGCATGATATAGCATTGTCGCAATTAGTGCGATGGCGACATTAATAATAAATGCCACAACCAACTTCAACTGATCAAGTCAGGTTAATTGATACATGATTTGTTCTGTCCTATTTAAAAAAAATTAAGTCAGCCTTTGCATTGAAACATGCAGCCTTTTATGTATGAGTCTCCTTTCGCATAAGATGGAGTATTGGCCACACGTAACTGTATTGTTGAAAACGATAATAAAAAACAATAAACAATTATTTTTGAAAATTTATATTTTTCTTCATTTTTGAAAATTTATATTTTTCTTCATTTTTGAAAATTTATATTTTTCTTCATTTTCAACGATATATTTAGCTGTGGTATTGACCAAGTGCCTTAAAAACATTTAGGAAAGGGCGTGATTGTTAAATGTGATAGCAATTTAAATAATTTATGGTTGGTATATTTTTATTTTTACAGTGAACTCATGCATCAGAAAACCATGTCATCAGTCCCCAGTGTACGAGAACGTTTAAACGCCCCGGCCAGATACAGACGGAAGACTGTAGGCATGGTGTACAGTGTTCCAAATTCTGCCAGAATTCTTAACTCTGCTGGAGCACCAAATTCAGCAAGAGTTCACAACTCTACCAGTGTTCCAAACTCGGCCAGATTGTCGTCAACACCAAGAGCCAGGTCAGCCATGGACCAGAAATGGGTAAGCAATGTTTGCTTTTCAATTTATTACCATGCATATCAGAAAATGGAAATCGTAAAAACTTGTAATATATACGTATAATAATTGTTGTGTATACATATAATTTTACATTAATTTTCTCTAAGTTGTTTAAGAATATGAGGGACGTAGAAGTGTTTAAGACTGAATTTAAAAAAGGAATACTAGCGAGCATTTCTTCTGAGGCAGTGTATTGAATTTCAGCATTAGCTAACAATTAATTCAGCACTTAGAAATAAAACAATAAATTGTTAACCGTTCTGCATGACTATGCTAAATGTTTGCAAAATGAAAGATTAAATGAAGTTTAAATTTTGCCGACATTTTTGTGCTCAGAAATATGAACTTAAGTTATTATATTCTGGCTCAGAATGAGAAGGTTGTAAGTACAAAATCAGAAAATTACTCTTTACTTTTGGTAAAACATGCTGTTTCTACTTCAATTTGGCCTATATAAAATTTTTCGATTTTCAAAATAGGCACATAAAAATCGCCTTGTGAATTTTGTGATACTGATTTTAAATGCAAAATGTATGTATCATGCAATCTTATAACAAGGTTGTGCTATATTTTTTTGAAGCCTATGCAGGAGATTAGTGATGGAAATGCTGGAGATTTCGATGAAATGCAGGAGATTTATCTTGCTCAAACTTTAAACTTAAATAAAAAATGTTAATATGCAGTTTCACTTAATTTACTTGTAGGACATTACCATGCATGCTTCATAAAGCTATTTGAATTAATATTTGTTATCATTTTCATCATGCAAACCAAAAATGTCAAGGTTCCATTATTCCAAGAAATGCAGGAGATTTTATCAATTTGCCAAAAATCATTCAAGAGATCTGGCATGCATGTACTTACAACATTCTCTTTCTAAGGCAGCAATATACATGTACGGTTAAAAAAGTCAGTATTTCCTATTTTGGAACAGTTTCAGGCAATTTAACTAAGCTGTAGGCTCCTTAATTTTGATGAGCTTAAGAATTTTATGACTATCCGCCTAATACTTATTGTGTTTATTTAAAACATCTTATTTATGCATGCCTTCAACAGATAGCAATAAAACTGTTTCATACCTTCAGTTCTAAACCCCCAGATAAGACATGAATAGTTGAATACTACATTCGACAGATCAATAACATTCTTGTGTTCAGATATAGACAACTTCACAGTATTCGTAATACCCTATGTAGCTTGGAGTTTCATATATACTGTAAAATCATTAATTTTTGTGGGGGATTAAATTTCGTGGATTTCATGGTTCATTTTTTACCATGAAATTTTATCGCATCAAACAATCATTTTGACCCTTGTATTTATTACCTGAAATGCAAAATTTACGAATAAACATCCCATCGAAATGGTCTTTTTTACCAAAACCACGAAATTTCGTCCCATCGAAATTAAATGATTTTACAGTAGATGAATTTAACTATTGAGTACATGATTTGATAATTTGTCCCTTCAATGCAACAAGGTTGTGTCTTACTATCTTACTATATGCTTTATAAAGAGATACAACCTTGTCGCGCCAAAGGAACAAGTTTTGCAAGATATATATATTTTTCATTTTATATCTAGATAACATATTGTAGATTATTGTCTTTTTTATTTTAAGTATAAGATAAGAGTCAATTCTAAAAATTACAAGCTTCATGATTAATTCTTATGTATAAGAACTCCAAACCGTGATATATCGGCCAGTATATCAGGCTATTATAACTAGTTAGATCTTTTTCCTAAATATAAATTAACATACCAATTGTGTGTTCTTCACAGTTTTTGCCTTTTTAAGTTAAACATATGAATAAATTATGATTATAAATAATAGATTTTTGTTCAATTCAATCTTTTAAACACAGACAACAAAAGCTAGCCTACCATGTTATTGTACCAAGGTTAAATAATTGATTGTATTACTCATATTTGGCAAATCTTCGTACCGTTTTTTGTGGGGGTAAAATTACAAATATGCATTGTGTCTTTGACCTCAATTTTTCAAATTATCCAAATTATTAGTCGATCATGAATACTGGTTAATGTTTTTATTGCATACTTAGCTGAAACTAATTGCTGTAAAACTCATTAAATTTCAATGGGACCAAATTTTGTGGTTTTGGTAAAAAGTACCATTTCGATGGGACGTTAATTTGTGGATTTTGCATTTCAGTTAATAAATACAGTGGTCTCAAAATGATTTTTCGATGGGATTTGATTTCGTGTGCGTAGGTGAACCACAAAAGTCAAGAAATTTAATCCCCTATTAAAATTAATAATTATACAGTATGTCAATTATATATGGTATGCCTAAATCATATATTGCTGGCTTGGAATGAGAAGGTTGCATTGGTACAACTTATGAACGTATATTTAGACTTATCAGCATCACATGTTGCAAGGCTCTTGTAATGAGCCAATTTATATAGATGAAAATCAAAACATGTCATGTTGACCAAAATGAAGCTGAAACAGCTTGTTTTACCATATTTATTAAGTATTGAGTAAGGAGTAAATTTTCGGACAGTAAATTTGTAATAATTTTGTCAAAATATCGATTCTATACTTACGACCTTCTCAATTGACATTCTCTGTCAGCGATATATCAAAATACATGTCCCTTAAGTCATATAATGAGTATCAAACATTTCATAAAGCTGAGGAATTTAAAGGTTGTAAACGTAATATTGATATAAAGCTTTTATTGGTTCTCCATTCATAATAATAAAAGGGCGTTATTTAGATCTTGTATGCCTGTACATTTCACATACAATGGACAATATCAGGGATAATAATATGCATTGTACAATTTTTTTTTTAAAAGTCAAATCTTGGGATCTACGAAGTACATGTATATTTACTTTATAATGACATTGGTGATTACAATGAATGTTTTAAAACTCCTTATACTTCAAATTGTGTTGTAAGCAATTTGTTTGCGATCTGTTATATACAACTGTACTAAAACGGCACTCATCTGAGCTAGTACTTGTTGGCCTATAATACCTCAGTCTACATTATTTAAGGTGCCTCCCCACCTTTTCCGAAGAATGTCAGATTGTAATGATATTTGGTCTGTTGGTAGTATAAGATGTTATCACTACAAATTTGTTGTTTCGAAAGAATAGTGGGGACAATCGTTTACCCAGATATACCCCGGCAGTTACTTAAAGCTGATGTTTACAACTGTTATCCTTTAACTTTGAATGGACTGTACTTATACCAATATTTGTGATGTAATGAACATTTAGTAATGAAATAAATTTTACCAATATTATTTTTTGAAGACTTAGTTATGATAGCTAAATACATACTCTGAGACCCTGCAGTATGATTATAAAGTGATATTTATGTTTCCATGAATGAAAGTTAAAAATACATACGCTGCCTGCATGTTTAAAATGCCATAATTTCATACACTTCAGTGGTATTTAAACTCTACCCCCACAGCAATTTCATTCTTACTTGTATAAGTGTAATGTTTGTCTTGGCATTGCGCTTGTCATAAGACCATAGATAATTACTTTCTACTTATGGAATTTGCTATCATAAAATATGCCACATATCGGGCGAGCTACTCAACTTATTTGACAACAGGCGATAAATAAATATTGACCTTTCGTATTGGCATTCCTTCGTTATGTTTAGCATATTATCTTATATCTTAGGTTTTCCCCGCTGAGTGTTAAATATCCCTTTCATTTGTTTTAATTTAATTTTGCTATTGGGTATGAATAAACTTAGCTGAACTTTGTGATCATTCTATGGGAGGCACTGCAGAGGAAGCAGATTCTGATTTTAAGGTGATGTGGTACCACCTGGGGTAGGGTCTGATCTACCAGTTACTGTCAATATATACTTTCGTCACATGTGTTGGCCATAACATAATACCAGGGTGTATGCAACTTTTAAATAATTTCAGGAGAAAATATCTTGATTCACTTGCTTGTAAGGTAAATCAGACATATGCATCTTATTGAAATTGAGGATCCGAGAGCTGTCAACCAAGCTATTTTCCTAGGATAGGCTCGATAGAGCAAGAACAATTTTTGGCTTGAGTTAATGTGAAACTGCATGGTTGCATACAAGCTGGGGGTCTGATGAAATCTTTCTTATGATTGACCACCCATTTGCTGCGATATGTTAACGTTTCATTGACTATATCATCAGATATGTAATATAGGTGAAACAAAGTGATGTCTCTAATACCCTCATGGTGACGGATACCATCAGGCATGAGGTGTCGAAGCTGAGAGTGATTTATATAAGTTTGGTTGCAAAAACTTGCTTCACAATCAATCTACAGGTAATAATAATATTTAAGTATAAAACAAAACAATCAAAGAATTGACCTCTTTATCTTATAATATAATAAATGAATTATTTATCTTATGATACAAATCTTAACATCGTTATTAATAATTTATTATTATAATATTTTTATTGAGAAATATGATCATAAAATGTAATCTGCTTTGGAGATACAATCAGTACACATTCCAATCTAGGTTGACATACCAGTATCAATTAAACCCAATAATAATACACTTAACTTATTCCCTTTGGCTGTTTTTATTTTTCATTTTGATTGCCGAGCCTGTAAACCAAAATTGTTGTGGGTTTTATAATTCTTTTTTAGAAAATTGAAAAATCTAAAAGTTTTTAGGTTGGTCTTGACTCTTTTACACAATTTTATAACTGACTGAGTGTCAAGAAGTTTGAAAAAAATCTGAAAGTCTGAACAAGATTGAGCATAATAGTAGAATAAATCTATATTAAAAGTAGACAGATTTTTAATCAAGCATACACTGATGTAATAATCTTAAGAATTTCAGAAACTATTCCACTTGGGGACCCAGTCTCTAATTTTTGAGGTTTTTCTGTAAATTGGTGTAAAATTTCAATTTTTACGTTATTGTTCAAATATTTGCCGTAAAGTGTTTTTATTGTACGCAACATTTGTTAAATATTGACAGTAGAGTTTAGTAACAGTTAGTCTTTTTACTACTTAATAAGTCGTTACTCTTTATTGCTCAAAGTTTTAGATATTTAACATACAATTGTCTTATCGTGGGACTCAAATATAAGAAAAGCCTTTGTGCAAATAATGTTTTTATCAGGTGTAAATGAAAGCTTAATTGTACATTTGCTAGTTTCCATTGTCCGATTGATCGCTATTCAATTCATATATAGCTTGGCCAATTTGACATGAGCCTGACCTTTTGATTAGCATAATTTAACAGTTGATATATTGCCGACGTTTATAACACCGATTGTATGTTTTCATAATCAGGGAGTTTCATGAAGACGCTCGAAATGTAATACAAACACAAATTTGTAATACCGATATTGCACGATTTGCGGAAATTGATATATTCAAAGCAAGAACCTTGTAATATATTCTTGCATAAAGGTCAGGCTCAGGTCAATATAGCCAAGCTATACTGTTCGACAATCGACTGTTGTGCTAGTATTTTCGTTAGTGTTGATATACATTTATATATTGTGCAAACTTCAAACACTGACTTGTGACTTTCGACAAAATGTCTTTAAATATTGTTCCTTCAAGATTTGATGTGCTTGGGATAAAATGAAGTAATAATTAAAAGCCAGGATATTTCTAATGGCTTAAACATGCAATAGCATACTGGTATGTTCAACATTCCTTTGACCTTTTTCATCCGAATAAGTGGAAATGCATGAGCACCTTTATTAAAAATTGTATATGTTATGTAGATTTTAGTAATTATGGTAGATCTATATTATACCTGGATTTAAAGTCATTTTGAATGCACTTCCTATTTCCTAGTCATTATAAGTCTTAGTGTGCATCTTAATGTGTTGTTTTAATTGCTTTTGTGGAGTTAAAGTCAATTAATGTTGCTTCCTTACATATACATGTATTGAAGTACCATGTAAAATAATAATTGCAGCAGAATAGAAGGCTTAGTAGTAATCCATTGGTTAATACTGTAAAATCATTTAATTTCGTTGGGATGAAATTTCGTGGTTAAGGTAAAAAAGACAATTTCGTTGGGACTTGAATTTGTGGATTTTGCATTACAGGTAATAAAACAAAGGTCAAAATTTAAGTGTTTGTTGGGATTAAAGTTCGTAGTTGAGGTGAACCACGAAATCCACGAAATTTAATCCCCCACGAAAATTAATGATTTTATGGTAAATAAATAAATTATGAACAAACAAATAAATCAGAATAAAAGAAGCCAGGATGTGGGGTTAAGTGATAAGATTTGAGATTACAACAAAATTACAAAAAGAAGTTAAAGACTTAAAGACCAAGTTTTTTTACCTTAAATGTGTTGTTTCAATAATTGATACCAACCTGTTATCTGTTCTGTTCTGTTCCTATAATCCATAATCACCTTCAGACAAAAAAACTTAAGTTATCTTAATTGTGACTGTGTGTGCAATCAAGGGGGTGTGACGAGAGGAGATTGTAGAATAAAGGGCTGAAGGATTAAACCTGAGTCCCTGTTTATTTTGTAACAACAACAACACCAGCAAGAACAACAACACTTTGTTCTCTTTGAATAGTCCCCTTATCTGCTGGTGATGATGATTTTGAATTTATATTCTTAATATGGAACTTTAATAATGAGCATGCAAATTGCAATCAGGGGGGTGTTGCAAAAAGGGGGTGCATGTTGCCAAAAGGGGGTGTGGCAAAAATGGATTGTGGAATTAAGGGTTCAAACTAGTAAAGTAAATAAATACAATTGTAAAGGGGTTGTGGCAAAAAGGGGGTGTGGCAAAAAGGGGGTGTGACAAAAAGGGCTGTGGCTAAAAGGGGGTGTGGCAAAAAGGGGATGTGGAAAAAAAGAGAGTACACGTGAAATTAAGGGTTAACGTATAGGAATGTTATCAATATAATTAACATAAAACCATGCTCCTGTTTGTCATTACAACAACAAAAATAGCAAAAACAACAACATCAGCACTTAAAGTGTTGGTTATTTCATTGGATTCAAACATGTGTTTAAAATATTGACAGTACAAGGATGGTTAAACAATGTTGATGGACAACTTGGATATACGAGTAATCTAATGAACCAGAGGGCGATCTTTGTAGTTGGTAACTGTGAAATTTGTTTTATTTAGTACTGTCACCATTGTTAACTTATAATAAAAGTAATATTATTGTGAAGAATAGGATATTTTATTGTTTCAATATCGTGTGATCGATGTGCGTGCCAATTTACGTCCATACGTTTATTTGATATTCGCAAGAAACAGTTGTAACGAATTATGTTCAGTGATAATATTATTATGAATGTGTCTTAATTAATGGTGAAATTATTATCTGTTATTGGTCATTAATTGTCGTAATTGGAATGTTAACTGTGTAATAATCTGGTGTATGAAGCAGCATGACTCAGGTAAAATATTTAATTAAGATATTTAAGATATTATATAATTTGATTCAATGCATTATATAAAAACTGTTACCAATTTTCGAGGGCTGTTTTTGGCTGTTCTGAGCCTCTCAGCCATTCCCTGGTCATTGGACTACATAAGGAAACATGCATTTTAGTCTCCCTGGGGAGTCTTTCTCTTTCCTGTGGGTCACAGTGGCAGCCAACATCAATCTGCGGCACCCAAGAATAGACACTGCCCATGAAGATACCAGCATTTACACTGTAGTGCAGAGGAGAATGTAGGTTATTGTTGCTCAGAGAAATTAATCAGTGGTCCAGACGAGGGTTGAACCCGGGAACTTTCGATCCCAAAGCGTGTGCCCTACCTCTAGACCACCTTTCCCCACAAAAAATTAATTTAATATATATTTGGCATTAATTTTCATTAGTTGGCAGTTAACGGCAGAGATAAATAGTGTTAAATCTAGCTTTGATCATTGTCTATATAATTACCAGGTGTTAAAATGCATTTTCAACTAATTTAAGTACATTGTACAATGCATAATGAGCTATGTACTTTAATTATACAGTAGAAGGTTAAATCAAGAAGAGAAATACCAAAAAATTGAAGAGTACCTTTAAGTAAAATATGCTGTGTCACCAATTTTTCTCTTCAATGGGACAACAAAGTTAGATCTCACTATTGTAAGTAACCACTGTGTATAAACGGCAATTGCAATAAGGCGTACACATTGAATTATACATGTATAGTATGGCAATAATGAGTATAGTGATCAAATTTTACATGTGCTTTCAATAGCAATAAATGATACAAGTTGAATTTTACAGTAAACCACCCGTCTCTAGATGTGCCATCCTTATTAGACAAATGCTGTGGAAATCCATGGATTTCCACGGAAATATGCGTAAATTAACATGGCAATTGATAGAATTCCACGGAAATCCATGGAATTACTGAAGAACATATATTTTCCATCAAAATTTGCCGCGGATTTCCATCAACTCCCTTAAAATTGCCATGGAATTCCACGGAAAATACAAAAACTGCCGCGTAAAGTTGGACATAGTCAAAATCTGACATGGAAAATAACATGGAAAAAGAACTCTAACTTTTCGGAGGATGGAAAATGATGGAAGCTGACACTTAGAAAATTTTGTGGAAAAATGGTCTCAAAATATTTCTTTTACTGAAAAAAGTCAATGATTTTATTAATGTGTAATTTAATTTCATCAACACATTAAATATTTAACAAAAATATTAATTATTGATAATTTGATGCATTAATATTTTGTACATGTATGTGTAAGCTAATGACAGAAATACCATGTTGCACCAGTCTATGATCAGACTCAAATACTTGAAATCCTCACTCTACTGGTGATAGTTTGTGATTAAAAGCTTTTAATTCTTTTTTCTGACAGCAATGCATTTGGGGTGCCTTATAATAATTCACCTCATTTAGTACTGTGATTATTAATTGACTGACCAAAGTAGTAGATATATACTTGTGAACACTCATACATGAATAAAACCCTGGGGAGTATTTATCAGACAGAGCACCTGAGGTAAACTGAAACCATACATCTGCCCTATAGAAAAAATCACTGGGAATCCCACTGGGATGAGACTGGGATCCCACTGGGATCCCGCCGGGAAAATTGGTCGGGATCCCGCCAGTTGGATGAGAGGCGGGATCCCACCTTTCATCCTGGTGGGATCCCACCGGGAAAATTGGTCGGGATCCCACTGGGATGAGAGGCGGGATCCCACCGGGATGAGAGGCGGGATCCCACCGGGAAAATTGGGAAAATTGGTTTGGGAAAATTGGTCAGGATCCCGGTGGTCGGCAGTGTTGATTTTTTACCCTCAAAATCTTGTGCAATTTAACAAAACATGGTTAGTTCTTTGGTATTTCTTACCTTGTCACATGGTCAGATACCATGTTAGAACAATTAAAGGCAAGAACTCACCAGTTGCTGATAATGTTCAAGCTACAGATGAATCAGCTTGTTTCAAATAATGTCAGGTAATATTTGATTTCTTATAGGAAAGCTTAATTAATATTTTGTTGTAATTATGAATTTTTTATTATGTCAAACTAATTCATAAATCTTTCTATTTTTATAATAATAATGATATATTACTTTGCTAACATTTATTTTAAAAGTGTGTTTTGGGACTTTAAAAAAATATCTATAATTTTTGTTAAAGGGAGATAATATAAAAGTGTGAGACAATAACATGAGATCCCACTGGGATGAGAGGTGGGATCCCACTGGGATGAGAGGCGGGATCCCACCGGGAAAATTGGTCAGGATCCCGGTGGTCGGCAGTGTTGATTTTTTACCCTCAAAATCTTGTGCAATTTAACAAAACATGGTTAGTTCTTTGGTCTTTCTTACCTTGACACATGGTCAGATACCATGTTAGAACAATTAAAGGCAAGAACTCACCAGTCAAACTAATTAATAAATCTTTCTATTTTTATAATAATAATGATATATTACTTTGCTAACATTTATTTAAAAAGTGTTTTTTGGGACTTTAAAAAAAAATATATAATTTTTGTTAAAGGGAGATAATATAAAAGTGTGAGACAATAACATGGTTGACCATAGTCGACCATGGTCAAATGGTCAACCACGGTTGAAAACACTGACCATGTTAGACCATGGTCAAGCTTCAGTTTGTCTTTTCTCACCATGGTCAAACGGTTTATAAAACATTTTTCTAGCTCAAACTCTAAAAAAAAATGCAAGTTGGCTAAAAGGAAAAAACAACAGTCAACAAAAATAAGTTCAGTCTAAAATACTATTCAGGTGGGATCCCACTGGGAAATGTACTTGGAAATCCCGGTAGGTTATTACCGGGATCCCACTGGGATGAATTTCCATCCCACTGAAATGACAACATCCCACCGGGATTAAGTCATCCCACTGGGATCCCACTGGGATCCCGCTGGGATCCCACTTCAATTTTCTGTGGGGTGGTCTTAATGAACTCACTGCTGGAAATCTGATAAGCCATTCCACATACACAGTGGAAGGTTCCATTGATACAGATATTTGGGGGAGTTTAAGACACTAGCTTTGTAAAAATGACCATTATAATGAATTAAGCAATATTTTTGAAAATGAGAAATACAGAATTATATTGAGAAAGTCCACTTTCTAAATCAATGTTTGATAATACTACCAGAGAATACAATTTATCATGCATCTTTTGAAAACAATCCACATTTTCAAATGGACTCACCGAGAGCAAATGTTACATTCATTGTCTGACCTACATATTCAAATATTTTGGAGGTCAGTGCTAAATGTGGTTTAACATTGAGGGTTTTGTAGTGTTTGATTATAGATTTGCATGTGTACAAATGACTGCACTTTTTTACTGATGGCAGAAGTTTTTAGTGTTATAATTGTGAATAAAAATTAACTAACTTAAGAAACTTGGGAGGATTTTAAACAAGAGAAGAAAGTTTTAATTCAGTAAACAATGCTGTGGAACAACAATGTATGGTAAGTATGCTTTTCCCTCAATTTCAAGAATTAATCTTAAGATTCTCATGTAAACTTAAATACAAATTAAGATTTATTATTCATTATTTAAAGTATGCTAAAGACTTTCCTTTTGCCAAACAAAATAATACAATATAATTATGTTAAGATAGCCAACTTGTGGCACTCTGATAGTTTAAAAAAGAATTAGATTATAAACTCTTAAACATAGAATAAATATCACTGACTTAAACTGATTGTTGTTATTTTGTGATTTTTTATCTGTAATTTTATCTTTCTAGGTCCAAATCATGGCCAACTGCAGTTTATTTCACACCTCAGAATGGAGCATCTTGGTGGCCCGTTTCATCTTCATCTCACAGCTGATAATACTGACCAATAACCACTCATTGTTTGAGTTCTAGAAAAGAGTCTGATTCTGGCCAGCAATGGAAGTTAATGACTTGAGACTTTTTGAGGGTAAGAGCTGAATGAATATATTGCTAATTATAATGATTTGGAATACAACTGTATCATTACTATTTACAGAATTTTAGATAATGGTGACTTCTAGACTGCATATATTTAAGCTGTGTGATGCTGCTATTACACAACTTATAGTTAATTACTTTTAAATTTAAACATAATCATTTGATATTGATTGCAGATCAAGTTTAGTTATACAAACTTATTTTGATGATTTATTAATTTACTTCATGAAGTCTTGATTACTGTAGCAGCTCAGACCGAGATGTCACAAAAAAAGTGGGCAATATTATGAACCAGCATTTACCTCCACTGGTTAGGATTCCGGGAATCTGAGTAACCCCTACATTGAAGGGAGTGGATGTTGACAGTATACAATAAGTTTTAATATTGACAAAATAAGTCAAACTTCAGCTATTTATCAGTAAATTGGTTCTGTTTGAACTTATCATATAAATGAAACTATTTTCTTTTTACAGATCTCTGTGAGTGCTTGCTAAAGAAGCAGCCTTCTACACCAAAATGTTACAAACAGATGATCATTGGAGATCTACTGGAGCTATCAAGAAGTTCAATAAAAACAATGGAGTTTTCAGATGATTATATTTCCTCATCTTTAAGTGCTTACCATTATAATAGATATTAACAAACTGAATTGACATTATTTATTTAGATGAAAACAGCTAGAATTTGTATACCTAAGGAACAAATATTTTCGACTAGTGTTGCCATAATGATATATTAGGTTATGGTATATTAATAATTAATATGTATCAAAATGACAGGCAGTTGTTATCACTTTTATATTATTCCTGGCGGCATCGAGTATGAAAGGGTGCAAGCAGATGTCCCAGGAGGATACAAGATTTGATTGGTTATAACGCTGTTGGACTCGCCCGTCAGGGGTAAAATAGGATGATAAATGTTCGGTAGGTACTAAAGTCCAAGTCCCAGGAGGATACAAGATTTGATTGGTTATAACGCTGTTGGACTCGCCCGTCAGGGGTAAAATAGGATGATAAATGTTCGGTAGGTACTAAAGTCCAAATCAGTTCGGAACGGGTGTTTATATAACGGCTACATATGTTGCAATTTGCGGGTCTTAGCAGGGGCTATTAAAAAGTAAAAAAAAACTATTTGCGCGGAGCGGCGATTTTCCTTTCGAACTTTTATGGAACATGTTAAATACTTTCATGTCTGTCAGATATTTTTTAGTTATGATTTTCGATTTTTTCCAGTTCTTAGGTTTTGTCTTAAACTAAATTTGATAAATGCAAGTGTTTTTTTAATCTCTATGTTTCTTTATTTATGTATGTCAGAATAGTTTGTTTTGCCAAAATTTAAACGGGTAAATATAGCTTGCCAACATTGAACTGACACTTCTTATTTACAAAATATTCATATGCGCTCCTATACTCCTGCCAAATGGAACTAGTTCTATGCATATTTTAAACTATGTTGAACGTATTAATTCGCAATAAATTTACTTATCAAGCTCACAAACCACGAAATAACAATGTCCTTTAGTGTCAGTTTCACGTTGTCAGGCTATACCACGTTATTGGAATACACTTTGTTATTTTATGAAACATGCTAAATGCCATCTGTGAAGCATTAATCAATATTATAATGGTGCTCATATTTCTAAAACATGTTATGTTCATTTGAATAAATATTTCAATAGAAAATAGAATGTTTTCATGTTTTCTATTCTTTCCTGGTGTTTCACTGCCTTCAAGTTTTTAACCAGGTTTTCCAAAGGAAAACTCTGGTTATTAGATTGCTGAATGTCGGCGGGCCTTAACAATTTCTTCTGTGCACAACTCCTCCTACATTTCTTCATAGATTTCAACCAAACTTTCAGAGAATGATTGTCATCATGTGACCTGGTGCATATTATCAGGGTTTTATGATTCAACCAATTTTGACGGAGTTATGGCCCTTGAAACAGAAAAAATTGGCCGCTTTCCTTATGTCGCACGGTACTCAAAGTACACGACATAGAGTCATGAAACCTTCACAGAAATGGTCAGGATGTTTTCTCTACACCTGGGGTTTCACTCCCCTTTCAGTTTAGTACATCCAGAGTTATTAGCCATTGAAATGGTGTAAAATAGCCATTTTTGACTTGTTTCACATGCTACTCAAAAAGTATTTGACCTAGGATCATGAAACCTTTATAGAAATGTTTGACAGCATGTACTCTAGTGCACCTGGGGTTTCACTCCCCTTTCAATTTAGTACAACCAGAGTTATTGCCCTTGAATTAGTGAAAAATACCCATTTTCAGCAATCTTAAGTTTTTGCAGCGTACACTCAACACATGAGAATAACTTCCCTTGTGCATCACACATCACGCCGGAATTTTAGTTTGTTTACAAGTTTCTACCAATACCTTTTACTAAATAAAAAGATTTACTTAAAAAGAACTAGCGGCATCTTTGATGCCCAGCATCAACATTTCACTTGTACTAAGTTGAATGTGTGCATTTATGTTATATACATGAATCAATGTATTTTTAACTCTTAATTAAACCCTGTATTAATGATAATTACATTTTGTTTTTTTATTTAGCTAAGCAATCCCAGGCATTGAGGGAACCTGGAATTGATGGAAACGCCGTGGAATTCCGTGTAATTTTTCATGGAATGCCGTCCCAATACTCCACGGCGTTCCGCGTAATTCCACGGCAAGCCTTGGAAAAAACATGGAATGCCGCGGAAACACGTGGAACGCCGCGGAAAACACGGAATGCCGCGGAAAAACACGGAATGCCGCGGAAACACACGGAATTCCGCGGAAATACACATACTGCCATGGAATCCTTTTTTTCTTTCTTTTTTCCATCACTTTGAAAAGTTGATGGAAAAAAGTCTCAATACTCCGCGGCAGATATTTACACGGAAATCCGCGTAAATTCCGTGGAATTCCGCGTAAAATCTAGAGACGGGTAATAAGTCGTACTGTGATTTGGTTAGTGTGGTAACTGTATATAGAGATACAACCTTGGTGTGCCGAAGAAAAAAAGGCATGGATATGCATGTATTTGAACACAATGTATACCCATGGTATAATTATTTCAACTATTCTCTGTAGAATAAATTTTGTGGGTTTTGACTTTATGAACTTTTGCAATTTAGTGGTCAATTAAAGTGCAAATTGAAATTTTTAAATTAAAATATCAGAATTAAAGTCAGCTCTTAACCTAGTTTCCGGTAATCAGGTTGTTTAATTAACTTTTCGTTTAAATAAATATTTAGTTTTCAAAATAATGAAAAATGATATGATAAAGACACACACCCTATGCAATTTTAAAGGCAAATTCATTAGCGATAATGTGATATGATCTTGGGGTTGTGGGTTCCAGTTCCACAGGGCTGACGGATAAAATTTACTTATAGTCTTTCGGATGAGACTTTAAATGGAGATCCCATGAATAGGCACTATACTCCTGGCATGTAAAAGAACCAGTTGGTGAGTGCACCTCCACCTGTATCTGCACTATCCCTGAAACCTAAAATGACTCTAAATCTCTTCTGGGGGCCACGAGAATAAATAAAAGCGTACAAATAATCCACAATCAATATGGAAGTATTAGTAGTATTATTTGTCTTATGAAACAATATGTGACATGTTTAAATGATGACTGTATATAACTTACTATAGCCTCCTGGAGCAGCAGCTGTTACCTTGCAGCATGATGTCACTGATTGGTTGCTGTAGCTGTTGTTGTTGTTGTAGATTATTGTCCTGAAGCTGATGACAAGAAATAATATATGACACACATTTTTCAGAGACAACACTGTAGAAAGTGGTTTTCAGATTTTGTAATCATTTATAATTAATATAATATTATATAGTGTATTGATATTAGATATTTGAATCAGGATATTTTGGAGGATGTACATCCATACTTCTGATTTGTTATTCATATAAATTGTGTTGTTTTCTGACTTTGGAAATATTTGGAAGGGAAAGTTTACTTGAGACATTAAATTGTAAGTGTTTGAATAGATTTAATTTGGTGTTTTGTTTTAATGAATAATTTCAATCTTAGCCTGTATACTCACTCTGCAATGAATGACACACCATGAAACATTATATTATGTGCATTAACAATCATAAAGGGAGGTAACTATGAATGATAGCTACACTAAAATAAATTGTGTCAAGAGTTGTTGCTCTTGTAAGCTGCTGTCCCTTCATTCAAATGACTGTTTGACATTGTTAAGAGTTGTTGTTAACCTCTTAATACTGGTGTTGCCCCTTAATTCACATTTTCAGTTTGGCACTGTCAAGAGTTGTTTCCCCTTAAATCCAAACATCTGTTACAGCATGAGTTTCTCAGGTTACATGTTTTAGTGTTACAGCATTCCTCACACATTGATTTCCATTATCCTTACATCAGTTGTCCCGGTGTTTGTTGAGAGACGAATCGACACACCAATCATGAATGTATCTATATATTGCTGGCTTTAAAAGAATGAGAAGGTCGTAAACTACTACTAAGTTACGACCTTATAAGACTGATACATATTTGAAATCTGCATCATCATGGTTTTCTTAGGAGCCTATTCTCATGAAAATGGGAACTTGTCATGTTGACCATAATGAATTTGCAAACACTTGTTTTTCCATAAGTAAAGAGTAGTTTTTTGATAGTTTTTTCTTGTTTTCTCAAAATATCGATTTTGTACTTACGACCTTCTCATTATACGCCAGCGATATATAACATTATCGGACATTCTGTGTATCCCTTGATTGTTATTGACAGCTATATCACTGTTACATCATGTCGAAGAATGTAACCTGTTCGTAGTATTGATGTGGCCCTATTCTGTATCCTGTGCAGTGCACAGGTGGCAGTATCAGTGTTTGGTCCGCAAACGATTAAAACAAATAAAATAAAAAAATATAAAACAATTCCGTCACTGAGCTAATAGTATACTATCAAGGTATAAAGCATACTTTATGTCTATATGCCAAAGATTGTGGAACATTGCATCTCGTTGTTTCAGCATAAAATACGGGCGCTGAAGAAAAATCGCTATACATGTCATTCAAATAAACTATAAGATATTCGTTCTTACCGAAAATCTCGTTCAATTGTATCTTATAACTGCGAAACAGCAAAACAGTGTTACTTTCGTTATTTAACTTCGCTCAAGGTCATTTTATTTGTTGGGAATAAGCCTATGCGATGTTCCACAATCTTTGGACATATACATATACTACGCTTTATACCTTCATAATGTACATGGAGTTAGATAGACACTCGATATATATACGGTACATGTAGTGTATAAGCTCAGTGACGGATTTTTTCATTTTTTTCCCAAACACTGATACTGCCACCTATGGTGCAGTGTAGGCTGATATAAGATGATCTACTATAAAAAATACTATTCTCTATTTTTGTATCAATCAATAACAGGATATTGTTTAGCACATAAACTAAACCAAATATGAAAAATGAAAATTATCAGATACAGTGTGTTGTATCTGTTTTTAGATTTGATAATTTCCATTTTTAGCTCACCTGAGCACGAAGTGCTCAAGGTGAGCTATTGTGATCGCAAAATGTCCGTCGTCCGTCGTCCGTCGTACGTCGTACGTCGTACGTCGTACGTCGTACGTCGTCCGTCGTACGTCGTCAACATTTTGACTTGTAAGCACTGTAGAGGTCACAGTTTTGATCCAATCTTCATGAAACTTGGTCAGAATGTTCTTCTCTATGAAATCTAGGCCAAGTTCGAAACTGGGTCATGTGGGGTCAAAAACTAGGTCACTAGGTCAAATCTTAGAAAAATCTTGTGTACACTCCAGATGTCACTAATTTGTTCCAATCTTCATGAAACTTGGTCAGAATGTTGTTCTCCATGAAATCTAGGCCAAGTTCGAAACTGGGTCATGCCGGGTCAAAAACTAGGTCACTAGGTCAAATCTGATAAAAACCTTGTGTGCACCCTAGAGGTCACAGTTTTGATCCAATCTTCATGAAACTTGGTCAGAATGTTCTTCTCTATGAAATCTAGGCCAAGTTCGAAACTGGGTCATGTGGGGTCAAAAACTAGGTCACTAGGTCAAATCTTAGAAAAATCTTGTGTACACTCCAGATGTCACTAATTTGTTCCAATCTTCATGAAACTTTGTCAGGATGTTGTTCTCCATGAAATCTAGGCCAAGTTCGAAACTGGGTCATGCCGGGTCAAAAACTAGGTCACTAGGTCAAATCTGATAAAAACCTTGTGTGCACCCTAGAGGTCACCGTTTTGATCCAATCTTCAAGACACTTGGTCAGAATGTTGTTCTTCATGAAATCTAGACCAAGTTCGAAACTGGGTCATGTGGGGTCAAAAACTAGGTCACTAGGTCAAATCTTAGAAAAATCTTGTGTACACTCCAGATGTCACTAATTTGTTCCAATCTTCATGAAACTTGGTCAGGATGTTGTTCTCCATGAAATCTTGGCCAAGTTCGAAACTGGGTCATGCGGGGTCAAAAACTAGGTCACTAGGTCAAATCTGATAAAAACCTTGTGTACACCCTAGAGGTCACCGTTTTGATCCAATCTTCAAGACACTTGGTCAGAATGTTGTTCTTCATGAAATCTAGACCAAGTTTGAAACTGGGTCATGTTGGGTCAAAAACTAGGTCAATAGGTCAAATCTAAAAAATCCTTTTGTATACTCTAGATGTCATCAATTTTATCAAATCTTCATGAAACTTGGTCAGAATGTTGTTCTCCATGAAATCTAGGCCAAGTTTGAAACTGGGTCATGTGGGGTCAAAAACTAGGTCACTAGGTCAAATCTTAGAAAAGCTAGTGTTCACACCAGAGGTCACAATTTTGGTTGTATCTTCATGAAACTTGGTCAGAATGTATTTCTCTATGGACTCTAGGCCAAGTTCAAAACTGGGTCATGTGGGGTCAAAAACCAGGTCACTAGGTCAAATCTTAGAAAAACCTTGTTTACACTCTAGATGTCATCAATTTGATCCAATCTTCATGAAACTTGGTCAGAATGATGATCTCTATGAAATCTGGGCCAAGTTTGAAACTGGGTCATGTGGAAAAAGTTCCAAATTCAATAATGCTTGATTCTACACAAGTACAACTAGTCGGTACTAAACCCATCAGCAGTCAAACCAAAGTATGTATTTCAGGAACTCTACTTTACCTACTACTCACAAACATTTTAGTACAAAATTCAAATCTAGGCCACATAAGTATTTTGAGTTCATACTACAACAATCTTGCTAACAAAGCCAACATTGCAACAAACTCAGGTGAGCGCTTAAGGGCCAATGGCCCTCTTGTTCATATTTGGTTTAATAGTCCTACTATTGATTGATACAAAAATAGAGAATTGTATCACACTAATGATTATTGCTTATTATGGTCTTAAGGTATTTTACCAGGTATTTAATAAATAAGGTTTGAAAGAAAGAACACTTGATTTGGCCACTAACTTGCGCTCCTATTGGTGGCTTCCATAATAACTACTGGCACAATCTGGCAATTATAATATGCCTTTCCTTAACGTGCCAATGTTAGATGGTCAACTGTTTCCTTGCCTTGATTTTACTTCCAAGTTGGGCTGGTCATGTTCAAATGAGGAAGTCATCCATTGTCTTGTGACTAAGAGTTAAATCACAAGCTTTTGTTTTATTGATTTATTCTAAGAAATAAATTAAACCAACAAAATGATGAACAAAACAAGTAATTTTTATACCTCTGTATAAATAAAAATATTTTCAAGAGCCAATATATTCATTTTCTTAAACCTGAGTTTCTCACAGGGTTTTTTAATTCCTGCATACAAGAAGCCATACTGCCATGCAATACCCAGGTAATGAAGCACATGTTGCAAGGTAATTAAGGCTCGCAATTACATCCAAACATAATCAATGAAGCTGCTTTTGAAATGCTTTGAACTTGTATTGTTTATTTAGAAAATGCATGACTGTAATTACATTTGTATTGTTTAGATATATTGATGGTCTCTGAAGTGTTTGATGCGTGTTTAATTGAATTAGATAGATAGCAGATGTCACTTTAATTGATTGGTTGAAAGTAGAATCGATGACGACTATGTAATTAAAAATGTTTGAAGGTTGAACTAATGGGAGCTGAAACTGTTGGAAAAAAGGCTGCTGTGGAATTTGGTTATTAAAAATGTTGAGCATTAATAATTACCCATTATTTGCCAGTCAACTTTCTGCTGAAATAGGTCAGGCATATGAGTGCTAATCTACCCATATTTGAAACTGGGTCACCAGATTTGATGGCAAGCACACTAATAATAATAACCATTGACAGTGACACAGCGTATGAACCAAATCACTGAATGACTTATTGGATTACTATAAAATTTAACTTGTATCATGTATTCAACTTCTGAAACTTGAAAGCACATGTTAAATCCAATCATTGTGATGACTTATTGACATACTTATTATACAATTCAATGTGTATGGCTCATTGCAAATGCCGCAAAATGACTTGTTTATACACAGTGACTGCAGCTTGCGAGGCATTTAATGCTGCCTGTCTTGGAAGTGTAGTCGGTTGATAAACAGATTAGGTAGGATGGTACCTGTAACACCATGAAGCTACCATAGCTGGGGGACTGTTTATACCGGTGATTGATCTATCTAGTATTTTATTGATGTCTGATTGGAAACCTTCCTGTGTGATCAGTATCAGCCTATCCTGTAGTGGAAACCAAACTGATGTATGTGGGTATAAATAATGAAACAGATAGGCTTGTCTCTCATAGTCTGGCCTCTTGGGGTCTCTGCTGATGTTGGTTGTGATGATGTCTGTTTTAACATGTTGAGTCAGACACTGCCAGTTTTTCCCTTAAATGTAACATAACTGTCATTTTTTACCATATAAGGTGTCTAAATTATAACCGTGTGCTGGTGCTAACAGGTCTGTAATGTAAAATGTTAAGTTACCAACGTTCTACGGCTGTTCAAGCACTCTTTGACATTTTAACTTCCCCTACTGGTTAATTTCTCTGAGCAAGAACGAAATTATAACCCACATTGCTCCACTCCACCAAGGTGTTAATTGGAACCTCACAATGAGAGCAGTGCAGATTGATGTTGGCTGCCACACCCACAGAAAAGAAAATGTCTCCATTCAGAGACACAAGCCTAGGTTTCCGTAGGTAGCCCAATGACTGGTCCAGACGGGAGTTGAACCCGGGACCTCTCTATCCCGAAGCGCGTGCCCTACCACTATGCCACCGCTCCCCACCAAATTGAATGGTACTTTTAGCTGGCTTGAATTAGAGTTATTAAGCCAGTTTTGTAGTTAATTCACTTATTATAGAACACCCTGTGTCAGCTTCTAAATGAATCTAAATCACCAATCTAGCTGTTAAAAATAGAAATCATGTAGTGTTGTGCATGGTTACTAAGAACTTCTATCACCCACATGAAGGCATGTAAGACAGACAATGATCGTTATTACAAAGGAATGTTGAAGTATATTTAAATAGATATGTATGCAAATATATTCAGATAGGCCATTCACGGGTCAGCCTTTAGCAAAATAAAGTCACATGCAGACAATTTATATGATGAAAATATTTTCAAAGGCCATACACACACGGGTTACACTGTAAACATTTACAGAAAAATAGAAATTTTACAAATAAAAAATAGAAATTTTACAAATAAAATATAGAATTTTATATTTAAAATATAGAAATTTTACCTAAAATAGAAATTTTACCTAAAATAGAAATTTTACCTAAAATAGAAATTTTACAAAACATTTTTTTTACAAAATTTGTTTTTGTTTTATCAATCATACAGGTACCTTTCTCTATAAATGGTTATAAAGTTGAACTTTATTGCATATAATTTCATAAAGGTCAAGAAATTATAATGAATGCTGCAAATGAGCATGCAGTACATGAATGTCAAAATTATCCAAATTATAAATGTCCAAATGCAGCTTATATTCCAATTAACTTAATTAACCTTGATTAATTAGCTGAAGAAATTGATAATCAATCACTGATAATGTTACAGTTTAGTATGAACTTCAGTATATTATTAATTGATTAAATGGCTAATTGTGCTTATAATTAATTTGTCAATTTTGTGACTTTTACTACTATAATTAGACCAATTATTATCTACTGGTATATATGGGTAATATAATGAAAGTGAAACATGTTTAACACTGTACTGTTTTTAGAAATCGGACCAAATGATGAGCCTGGACGGTTTTGCGTTTAAAAATATTAACTCAAACGAAATTATTGAAGTTGTATCTGGACTTATAGCTCAACTGCCTTTTATACTGGGTATTCGATTTCTCTGCAGTGTTAGCGTTGAGTGACATGCATGCTGTATTTCTTTTCCAATTTGTCATAATGATTATCATTTTGGAATTATTATTAATTGCATCATTCTAATTGGATTCATTCCATTTAATTGGATATATATCCACTACATTGTTATAGAAAAAATTAGTATTACTTAGAAAAACGTAGTAGATTTAATGTTGTTTACTTAAAAAACATTTAATGCTATATTAACTTAGAAAAACATTTTAAATTTTAATGTTTACTTAAACAATGTAGTAGTTTTATTGTTGTTTACTCAGCAAAACTACAGTTAATTTAATGTTGTTTACTTAGAAAAACATAGTAGATTAAATGCTATCTACGCTAGTCAATTTTCCGATTTTCTATTTCAGGTACATTGCTCCCAGGGGGATCTGACAGTTGACATGGATCTACAAATACATCCCAGGTTACAGTCTGACTTTTATCAGGATCTGTACAGAAAATATCCACAGGCATTCCAGAAACGTAAAGAAGCCAGAGATGCTGGCAGAAAACTGTTCAATTCACAGCATCATGTACGCTTTAAGGATGAAATCGATGTGGCTGATGCTGGTACTCATACTCGTACTACAATAGGTGCTCGTAGTGCTTCCTCTTTGGAATTAAGAAGTCCGCATTCGAATACTGGTAGAGAAAAACATATGACAAACTGGGATCGTGAAGTGGGACATTTTTTAAACCATCGTGAAAATGGTCGGGATTGTTTCACGTCGGCTGACCCGTCTGAATGTAGCGGGTCGGTAATGTCGGTTACGCAAAGATTGAAACTGAATTCTCAGACCTTGAATAAATTGTTAAATGAGGAGTCACCTTTAAGAAATCGTTTTCGTCAAGATAAAGTGCAATATGATGGAAGTGGAACTGAGAATGAACAAAGTTTAGAGGATTACGTGTTAGAAAAAAGTCGAGAACGGAGTCGACACAGAAAACACCAGAGACGGATCATAATTCAAAGAAAAATTCTAAAAGCGGAAACGGAAAATATGACATCACCAGAAAGTGATGTTGAAAATAATTCCCGGAGTCGGCGATGGATGAGTAAGTCGGTGTCACCGACAAGACGTAACCATATTGAGTATAGCCTACCCCCGGCAGGTATGCATACTCGTTCAAAGTCGAACAATCATCACATAGACGTTGAATCGTTGATGGCTGACTCGGATTTAAAAATTGACACATTGTTACAAAATATTGGTTCCAAGCCGTCTGGGGCAGAATCGCCACCGGACAGTGCAATTGATGTAGATACACCCTCTGTACAGTCGCTTGTGATGTCAGGTAAGGGAGGTAATTCACAGAAAACAGAAATGGTTCTGGTAGAGTTACCCGACTTGAATGACAAGGAGACTGGTTCCAGTGTAAAATGTGAAAGTGACGAGATGGGATCCAGTCCTGGAAGCAGTGCTAGCGCACATGTTACGAGAAACGGAACTTCAATTTATTCCGGCGAGGAGGAGGACAATAGTGACCTTGTAAGAACTAAGAACATCCTAGATGGTGGAGTTGCAGGCTTTGATGATCAGTTAGAACAACAGTTGACTGATGATAGAAATGAAATCGAAGAGATAAGTAGAATTGTTGAAAAATATGCAAGTTCAGATAACCATAATATGGAAACGGGTCCTGGGTTGTTGCAATTATACTCTGCAGAAATGGGTTATTCTGATTATAATGTGTGTAAAGATTCTGGAAACAGTGAAAATGCTCCTAATGGAGGTTTGGTGAATGGGGAATTAGATAATGAAGTTAGTGAAAGGTTTTCTGGTGCCATAAATGGGGATATTAATAATCATTCAGTTATAGATAAAGTGAATAGTGACTGTGATGAACATAAAGGAGGTGTTCATGATGATATTAACGGAGAAGTTGACATGGAGGTGGAAGAAAGCAATGGAACTGAACAATATGAGAATGATGTCATTGATAACAAGACTGCACAAATGTCGAAGGATATCAAAACTGCAAGAGGTTGGTATTTTTAGTTTTTTATGACATTTACTTTTTTCATGATTTTAATTTGGATTTTTATGGTAGGCTTGGTGATGTGGTGGTCATCACTAGTCTTGACAGTAACAGATCAAGAGGTCCTTGGTTTGATCATTACAGTCAAACGTTTAAATTTTTTATTGTTAATCTCACCCAGCTTAGTTTCGACAGATGAACCAAAAATTTAAATGTTTCCCACCCAGCTATCAATTAACCAATTGGTCACTTGAAGAGAGGTTGTATTTATTTGTACAAGTGCTATCACACTGCATGTCCATGTTATAAAACAGGGTTCCCCCTGTCAGTCGCCAATGGCGCCAATTGCGCAAGAAAATAAAATTTGGCTCTAAAAATAATCAGTTGGCGATTTTTACTGGCGCCAAAAAAAAACTTTACAAAAATCGTAAATTTCATATTTTTTCTCACGTGCTATAATTTTACACTTTCGGGTTGACAATGTTGAGTAGATCTAACTGGTGTCATTTCCTGGGGCCAGTTGATAAGATAATTGGCTACTGCCCCATACTTGTTAATTCAATTATGCATAATCAAGGTGTCATAAATTTCAATTAACCGTCAGCCTGTGTAACACTTACACACCACGTGACCAACGGCAGCGGTGATAAAATCAATAATTGCTCCAAGCTTCAAACACAATTGGTAATCCTTTAATCCAATTAAATCCAAGCTAATTATGGAACACGTGTGAAAAACATCTTGATTGTCGTAGTTTTAGTAAACAAATTAGCAGACGAGATTTGGTAATAGTCTGTGAATTCGAATTTCTGGATTCATATTTCTACGGAAGAAGATAAACTAGGTTTAATCACTATTAATTGACTTAATTTATTTGGTAATTGATGTTTAAACTCAGGAGAAGTAATTTCATGGCTAAAAGAACACCATTTATTGTCCGAAACAAATTTATTTTCTTTGTAACTTGAGTGGTATACGGAGAGCATAAAATTCGGATACGATTCTTTTTTCTATTTTTTCCAGTAACTTATTGAAGCATCTAATATTAAACATTGTTTATGTAAGTGAGAAACCATTAAAAAATAGTGGGTGTTAACATTTAAACAAACTATTCTTTTCCTCCAGGCATTTGACACACTATTTTTTCCAACTCGTCATTCGACACTATTTTTTCCTTATTACTCTGAAATAAATTAGAGAGCAAGGTCACAACATGCTTATAACTAACCATCCTCTATAATGTCCGCCTGGAAACTAACCAGTACTTTGTACGCATACCAGAAAGGTCTGTCTCATCAAACAGACAACTGGCTCCAAATTTGGAGCCACTGGCTCCAACTTTTTCTGATTGGCGAATTTGTTGGCGCAAGCTAAAAATTACCCAGAGGAAACCCTGTAAAAGAACAATTTAAGGAGTCTATTCAGAAAGTTTTGTCTTATAATTCCTTAAAATTCTAAGGTGCATCATTGCAACCAATTTTGCAGAGGAAATACAGGAGAACCATGCACTGACAAATAACAACTGTGTGTCAAATCAAAGCAGCAGTAAACCCATATTTTCTGAAAATTATATATTCACTCCTTCCATAATTTTTTATAGATAAGTAAAATATTTATGAATGATAATCTGGCAATTATAAATTATGTTGTCAATTATTCAAAAAATCTTTTCATAAGGATATTTTTTTGGTGGGAATTCATAAATGTTTTAGATATATGTGTACAAATGATAAATATAGGCCAGTTATACTGAGTTAACAATTTAATCGATTTTTATTTTATTGTAAAATCGGCGAGTATTGAAACCCTAGATTTCAATGGTTTAAATATTTTGGGTGCAGTATTTGATGCCCAAGGTATATTTTGTATATATCGAGGGCTCATTGCAAAACTGGTAACTACATTAATTTTTTGTGGCATGTACCATAGTTTGGCACTGAGCCTTCCATTTGATTTATGACCCGATTATTGAAATATCTTTTTTAAATTCATACCTTTAATTCAGTGAATTGATTTGAGCATTCCTTTTGACTACTTATTGATATCTGCAAATATTTTAGGGCGGGTTAGATATTTGACACCCTAAATCTTGTGTTGATATTTTTTGGAATTTGATACTTTTAATGGAGACTGTAAGTCATTGACTTAAATTGGTTGTAACTGAGAATATTACAAAATGATAACTGGCTAAACAGACTGGATTTCATGACAGGTTACCAACAAAAAATAGCATGAATACATTGTCCAACATTAATACATGTTAAAATATGCTGACAAAAATAGTATATATAAAACACACTGGCAAAAAAAGTATAAAATGCATGGACAAACTTATTTGTAAAAGATACAATAAAAATAACATCAAATGTAATGAAAACATTAGATACTAGCATGAAATACAAATTATAATTGTCATCCACTTTAGAATAATAGCCAAGTTGAAATTATTTGCTCTCATAAAGGGACTGTGTCACGTTTCAGCATATAGCAAAAAATCAAATAAAATTGTTAAATATTAACTATATTTTGGCATAGATGCCTGTATATCCAATAAACAAACATACTGATATAAAATATAACTTATGAAACATCAGAAGTTTGTAATTATTTAAGTATTTTACCTCCAAAATTCTATACCGTATTTAATACGGTATAGAATTTTAAACTGCTCTCATTTAAATTGCCTGAAATTTACTCGTATGTGATGAAAACGTATTTAAAAACAAACCAAATACTTCATAGATGTTTAGACTGAAGTTTGTTTATGTTAAAGACCAATCTAGTGAATAATATTACTAAAAAATCATGCTGAAAGGAAAAATGACGCTGTGTTTAAAAGGAAAAATACACTGGTGTGTGCGATGTTGAAAGTGGTTAAAATCGATTATTTGCAATAAATATTTCTTAAAGCAACAGTCAACATTGTTCTATTATATAGATACTTGATTTGGTAAGAAAATTATACTTTTTAAAAAAATTCGCTCCATCTGTGAGACAGGCCCTTAAGACAAATGGATCAAATTCAGAATAGCATGCTATGTCACAAGAAGAGTTACAGGTCATGCAAGCATGTTGATTACATGGTAACTAAATATTATGATATGATAATTGGAGAAGATAGTTTGAACTATTAAGTATTTGTCCAACATTTAATTTAGAAGATTATAAATACTTAATTTCAAATTACTTAATTGTTCAGACCTAATGTTTAATCACTCAATTTGTTGAGGTATTATATCGTGTTTCATAAATTGATGTCAAACGATACAGATAATATTAATTGCGTGATTACGATTCAAATAATAGAAGTTATTGATTCAAGGTTTCTGAATTATTTATTAACCAGAAAGATTTTTTCTTGCATGAATGTATAATACCTTCATCTATGCTTCAATGCAGTTACTAGGCCAAATGTAAACAACAGTGCATTTCAGGTATTTGCTCAGGTCGTATAATTTCATGACTGATGAAAAATTCATATTAGGACTTAATAAAATTATTTTGAAACATGTTTGTTTCCAGTGTCCAAATCTTCCCTATGCACACAATCAGTTATGTGAAAGTACTGTTCGTTCAAAGTTAAATGAGAGCGGTCATAAAACATAAGCTAGACCGTCGGGTAAACTATGTTTATCTAGGTTTATCAAAACTGTGTGTAACTCGGAGTTAACTTTAGGCACGGCTATTCTTTATAATGGGATAATTCCCATCACCTACATACATAATTATATTATCAATTATAGTATACAATTTCTGAAATTAAAAACGAAGAATATTAAATTATTTAATTTTTCATACCAAATTACCTACCTCAATGGACTAACGTAACCATAGTCACGTTGTATGTATAGCCTGGCCAATTTGACACGAGAGCTTTTGATGAGCATAATTTAACAGTCAATATATTACCTAAGTTTACAACACCGAGTGTACGTTTTCATAATCGGGGAGTATCAAGATGACGCTCTTGATGTAATACAAACACAAATTTGAAATACCGATATCGCACGATTTGCTTGCGGAAATTGATATATTCAAAGCAAGAACCTTGTAATATATTCTTGCATAAAGGTCAGGCTCAGATTAAAATAGCCAAGTTATAACATGTTGTACGTGTTTGGCCTAACATACGTCACTTTTTGGCCATATACATCTGGAATGTGAAAATGAACAATTATAGTATTATTTAACTACACATTCATCCATTGATGTTTTTTATTGGGGAAAAACACTTCAAATGGCCGTAAGAAATAATTCATTTAATAGCTCTTTAATCATAGATAAGGTTGTTTTTTGGCGGGGCATTCAGTCTGATTTGTACAAGGGTTGTATTTATGCTATATTTACAGTCAGCCAGTTCAGATGCTCATGGTTCAGGGTGGACATTGTAACCATGTGACTATTTGGCTAAGTCTGCAAGTAGAAATAGGTCAACAATAAGTTAAAACAACCATTAGTATCTTATTCTATTAGAAGTTCTGTGGTTTAAGTGCTCATTATCGGCTTCAGCATTGAACATATCTCATGAAAAATTGGTCAAAAAATAAGATACTCACGGTTGCTTTGAATTTTTTGTTTACATACTTTGACTTGTAGACTCAGCCAAAAAGTCATGTGGTTTGTCCGGCCTGGGACAGTCAATTCATTTATCATACAATCATGTTGTTGTATTTGTAATAGTATACCAATAGTACAATATTGATCTTTCATTAACGATCAGTCTGTGACTCACATTGACATTTGTGTACATGTTATCATCTCATGATTCATTTGGTCAAGTGGTCATCTGACCCTCGGACATTAAGTGTATCTGATCAATACTCATTGCTTGACCATTTTACATTTGTAATTGGTCAATTATACCTGTCAAAATTGTCCAAAAGTTGTGGATGTCCAAAGTTGTGGACATCAAAACTGATAATTAGTTATTACTTGGATAAATGAAATTGATAAAAATTCAAGTCCTACTCTGTATATCATACTTCGTTATCAGTCATATTTCTGACTATGGAAGAGTTTGGGATAGAATTATCTCTCATGTACTAAATGACCTTTAAAGGCTGTCAATACAGACCCTAAAATTTAAATGGACAACTCCCATTAGTCTACACTAGCTTGTCCTGAAATCAGCTCCTTTTGCAGTCAAGTCAAACAGCGTTTTAAATCCAACTGGTTAAGAGCATTTGAGCCATAAATGGAGAATATTCAATTTCTATTTCAATTTTTTAAATTTATGATATGCAGAGCTACAGATAAGGTTTTTGTCATTTGGGTATTTTACCCCCCAGTTTCAATTTTGATTGGGTTATGACAAATTGCATTTGGGTTTTTAATCAAACTCATTGGGTAAATGATCTTTTATGTACTGTTTTTCACTATATCATCCTTTTATTTTTGGGTATTTCAGATTGTCATTGCTTTGTCTTACTCTCTATTCTCAAAATCTATTGGGTTTTTAAAAAAATTAATTGGGTAATTACCCCAATACGCAGCTTATCTGTAGCTCTGGATATGATTGCATAAAACTTGCCTAGCCAAGAGGTGACCAGAGAGAAACTATACTTTTCTGTATGGTTAATAACTATGAAGTTAAGTGTTTTTGTGTTTATGATGTACGCTTTTATTAATCACTTAAATTGTCTGTAACCAATTATATCCCCTGTTATGATATGATACAAGTAATTTATGACCTACATTATATTCTATAAAAATTTAGCAAGGTACAAGATATACGGTAACGCACATATATATTTTGGCTGAGGTTCAAAATAGTGGATCTCTTCTAGTATCTTGACTAAATTATAGTAGCCCTAAATATGTCAACATTTTTATACGTTTCTATCAGCCAGATCAACACACTTTATTACTTACCATACATACGCGCAATGTTTGTCTAACAATAAATAGCTGGGAAAGTCAATACAAGTCAGGAGTGATCGCAGACGTTCGAGGGCTTGTGCAAAACTGTGGTAACTAAATAATATCTATAGAGCTATGTACCATAGATTTGCACGTAACTCCCGTTACTTTGAAGAAGCCTCTCCCTTATGTGTCTCGAGTCTCGACTTTTGATTCTGAGAGGTTTAACTTTTATATAGGATTAAGTGTGCTCAATCATGCGTGGAATTCTGTAACACAAACCAAGGAATAATTCTATTGATTATAAGTCAATATAGATATATCTATACGAGGGGGTATCAAAAAGTTCGTGGACTGACCCGTTCATTTTTATGTGCGTTATGCGATTGAACTATTTATTTTATCATCTTAAACTAAATTCGATTCTGTACTGATAAAAAAAAAAAAGTTGCATAAATGATAATTTCAATAAAATATTCTAACGATTTAAAAGATGACCAACAGCCATCCGGCGCACATTTATGACGTTACGACGTCATGAAACATCAACATGTCTGCCACTTTTTGATCGTCTAAAGAATCCAAAACTCATAAACTTGGATTGAACTGTTCTATTATCAACCAGAATACTTAGTTTTTACTAAATAGCCTTTTAATAAAACAAGTTAGATCAGTTAATGAAAGATTTGACAAATTCATTTATTCCAGCGCCGATAATCACACAGTACATGAAGTCTACCCTACCGATATTAGCATCATTCAACTACCATCGCTACATCTTTAATAACATTTAAACAGATTAAATTTCGCAAGACAACCTTACTTTTATATACGTAGATGGCATGCTCTAATCAGAGATCAGTATTGGTGTATAATTGAGTATAAGGACAAAATGCAACGGGATATCGATATTCCGAGTGTAACGTCATGTCGAAAAGTGCGCCGACGTCATGAAATGCGTCGAAAATCAGGCTACACAAAACGACATGTTTATAACGTCACATCAGTATCCGTGACAACAGCGCTATAATATATACATCAGGATGATGCTACGGTCATATTGTTCATGTCGACAGTTTTATATTTAAAATCGGATGACGATTCACAAAATTATAGGTGTATATGGGAGGTCAAGTGAATGATATTTTTAAAGTGCGCCGCGGAGCATAATTTAAGTTACCATAGTAACCACCACATTCTCGGAAAAAAGTTATATGAGCTGGAAATTTGCAAATCAATTCAAAATACGTTGTTTTAAAGGTTGTGTGATTTTTACTGAATTCGGCCTAAAACTTAACAAATGACAGACTCAGTCCACGAACTTTTTGATACCCCCTCGTATATCTATAGTGCCCACCAAAAATATGTATACAGAAGTTATTTCCCATTTACTCATCTGTAATATTATAATAAGTTTTGCAGAACTGCGAAGCAACAATATGTTTGAAGTCTGAATGAATATTTTTGTTTTTATGTGTAAAGAGCATACATTGATTGGTACCCTAGGCATAAAGTTTCATTGTCCCACTTGAAAGGTAACTTGGACGTAAAACGACAGCAAATTAAGCCCCTTAATAACCCCATGTTTATTTCAATACAGAACTTTTTCATCTTCATTTCTATCACACTTTTCTACTTGTTTAGTAACTGTAGTTTCTGGAATTACTATAATTGTGACCATCTGATTATAATAAAATAAACAGTTTATTGAATAATTTAACCCATTATAATTATGTATCTGTCAAAATGTGTATGCTTATTTTTGGTGGGCGATGTATATCTATATATCTATAACACTGGCTTTGGAATGTAAATAAAGTCGTTCAATGACACAGCTTGTGTGACATTAGTTATATATAATACTAATATAGTTATATATACCACTACTTACTATCACTGTGTATTAATTGATATAATTTATTGGCCTGTCAGTTTTTTTATGTCAGGCCAACTTGTTGTGATCTAGTCGCCACAATGGCTGATTGTTGTATGTTTGTGCATTAATGTGTCTTTTTACATGCTTTTAGACTTATAGTAATGTATCCGTGTACAAATCAGTCTTTCTTCTATGTTAAATTTGCACAGCCCACTCTGGAGCATTAAGGACCTTTTCAGGCCTACTTTCAGACCTACTGCGTATTGATGTACAAAGTGATTCTATATTTCAGATTCAGATGTCGATTCAGGTCTAGGTTACAGCAGTGCTTGTACAGACGCTCTACCTCCTCGTGGAAGATCTCGTCAAAGGGAGAGAACTAAATCACAACCAATTCTTCAAGATAATCAGAGTGATGTCCCTTTGAAGTATGTTGACCATGCACACTGTTTGAAATATTCAATTATACCACGCTAAATTAGTTACCCTGGCAATAATTATCTGGTTAAGTTTATTGTATTGAAGTGGCACGCCTTTGTTTGGTCCATGCTTGTAAGTTGTATTGCTTGGTACCTGCTGTACATAAAGATAACTTTAAAAAAAAAGATCATTTCTTAGTAGTAATAAAATTGTCCTTTGAGCTGAGCAATGACATACAGACTGTTGCCTGCAAAACTGTCATAACTGCTCATTATTAAAGAAGGACATACGACAGTCTTGCAGGCCACCTTCGACTTATGGTAATCATAAATAATATAAATCTATTTGCATTCCTCCTAATAAGTTTGTCTTACTGTTGTACATTATTTGCCATTGGGTATCATTTGTAAATGCTTTTAATTTTTGCTACTTTGAATTTCCCCTGTTGATCGAGTTCCTCTGGCATTCAAGATTGTATAAATAAAGCTATTGTCATTTATTTAAATTTATAGCATAGTTTCATAGCATTTAAATTAAGACAAATCCTGAAACCATTGAATACAAATTCACAAAGCAGCTAAATTAAAATGTCAGTTACCGAAATTTGTGACAAAAAATAATATTAAATATACAGCTATTTATAGTTTAGATCTGAGGTTAAGAATCCTATCACTATTTTGTAGGTCTGAGGAAGTGGATGTCGATATTCTCAATGAGGTCAACTTGGCGCACTTGTCACGTGATATATTATTGTCATGTGACTATAATCCTAACAGGGGAGGTAATTCATTACACAACGAAGTTGACGACACGGATGCCACTCATGGTGTATCAAAATATTCGGAGGAGAAAAAACTTACGCAAAAATACCTACGTATGAGATCACCTTCACCATTTATTTTACGCAATAGAAATCCATCGCCCGGATTTAGACCTAAAAGTGCTCCATCATTCGCAAGGAGTGAAAACGATTTAAGAATAGTTGATATTCCGTTTCGTGACAGCGGGGATGGGACAGATACCGCACACTGCATTCCTAGTCCTGTTGACTTTGTTCAAGCTACTTGCCATAATGCTAAACAAAATCATCTACAGAGCCAGTTCCCTAATTCAAACTTAACCCCTTGCCAAAATACTAATATTGGTTCCCAGTTTGTCTCTATGCCTAACTTAGCTGGCACAGAGGAGCTGGGTACCAATATGTCTTCCATTACAAATCGACAACGAAATTACTCATCGACTTCGGTATCGTCTAAAGAAAGTTCCATTTCACCTTTGTCGGAGAGTGAGACCGATACAACTACACAAATTCATGTAACTGATTACAAAGGTGCCATTATTAACAACGGAAATGTTCATCCCGGTGCTTACGCAGACACTCATGCAAGAGATATGCAGACTGCTAGTAGTGTTGAAAATGCCATTGCTGTTACACAAAGTGATATATCTAAAAAGAAAGGAATGTATAAACCCTCTGTGACTTCCCCGCGTGTTAAGGAAAAGAGATTAAAAATCAGAAATATATTGAAAAATAAAAAAGGTGCATTCAGCCCCTCTGCAAACAGTGCACAGGAGAGCGTAACTGCAGAGGAAAAGAGTGCCGTTAACAGGATTTATGCAAAACACAGAGGTGGTCCAAATGTGTATGAAAACTGGGGGAAAAGGTCTGAAGACAGTTATTCACACAGTGGTAGGTCAGGTGATGCTGAAATTAAAGAAGGGGGGAGTGTGGAAGACAAAAATGTTGATAACCTAAAACATACTAATCATACATTGAAACCAGCTAGAGATACAAATACTGGTCGTTTAACTCCTTATGATGTTGCAAAAACTAACAGTCTTGACACTGAAAGTGTGGATAATTTTATTACCGGTCAAACCACTGGTACTGTGACTGCCCGACCGGTTGTGTTGGATAGAAATTCGAACAGATCCGATCAAGGAAGTGATAATAGTTTACAGACTGGTGACCCTGACAGTGACTCAGTGCGACCAGTCTCGCCAATGAAAGCACAGCCACCAAAAAAACCTGCAAGAACTAAAAAGAAAAACAAAACTCCACCAAATGAATTAAATTTATCAGATTTTAAAAATGAACAGACTGGTTCTGAATTCCATCCGCAGACATCATCTCATAGTGTACCGTCTGGAAATGAACTGAACCAGTCTCAAGGAAGTTCACAATCAAGTGGCCAGTCTACGTCTACAGAAAAAGAAGGTATGATATTGGTTCTTTTCTCCTACTTATCTTGACAAGTTTTACTGTTTGTGTAGAGATATGTTATTTATTAAATAATGTTAATTATAAAAAGAAACAGAATTCAACTATCTGTATTTTAATTGTTTTTATTCATTATCAATTTAATCATACTCTATGATCAGATTTAGATAGTCAAGTTGCCACAATCAAACAAGAATTCTTGGTTCAGTAAGTAACTTCAATGTGCCCATATAAAATAAGAGAAATGATATGATCAATAAATTGAATCAAATTTCTTTGATTATAAGCAATGACTACTGTAACAGTCTTGTGGGCAACCTGCGCATAGTGAGTTTGATACATATTACCATTGCGGACCCATGCACACACATTTCATAAGTATTTCTATTTTGATCATTATTGTATTTGTTATTGTATTTACAGAAGGCAGACCATACAGGAAGTCATTGTCACTCCGTCCCCCGGATGATGAGATAGAAGTATTACAGCCTCATATAAGGTATAAAATGTTCACTCATTATAGTATCACTCCTAGTTTAAGGCTTAAGTTTAAGTTGCCCAGTAAGGAAAAGGATTTGGTATAGTGCAGACCAAACTTAAAATGTTTGAATCTGGGTAGTGATGAGTCTGGTAAATGATTTGTGAGCCACAAGTATTGATAACACCATGCTCTTTGACTTCTTATGATTTTTAAATGCTATGGAAACTTCTTAAATGAGTCCTTGAAAAACAAAGTATTGAATAATGCTCTCTGATTTCTATTGTTTTACGATAAGTTAAAATTGTTTACTTAACATTTTGTTTCAGTAATTTGAAGAAGAATAAAGAAATGAGTTCATCGAGGACCTCTCTATTTGATAAGATGAAATTCAAAGGGTTCAAGAAAGCAATGAGTATGGATCGTGGTATAGATTCAGCTGGACAGACTGTTAATGGTGTTCCACAAACAAAGGGGAGTAACTCATTCTTCCCTAAAATAAAGAAAGCTCCATCACTGAAATCAATTACCTCCCTTTTTACAAGACGAAAAAAAAAGCGGGGACAGTTTCGTATAGATGACCATGAAGCAAATAGGTATATTTACTTGTTGTCAAATTCAAATTAATTCAATATTATTGTCACAGAAACACATATATCGCCGGCTTACTAAGTTAGAATGAAAAGGTATTTTGAGAAAACCAGAAAAAATGTCCGAAAATTACTCTACACATATGGTAAATAAACTGTTTCAATTTCTGTTTGGTCAACATGACAAGTCTTGATTTTCATGAAAGTAGGCTCATAAGAAGCGCCTTGTGATGCTGATTTTTAAATACATTTATGTATCAGTATTTGCATTCTAAGCCAACGCTATTCTCCTACAAAGCCAATGGTCATTGGCAATTTATACAGGCATAAAACAAAATGGCCACACAATACAACTGTTTCAGTCGTATGCACTGATTTTTTATATACATTGTTATACATGTTCAGTGTGTAACAACAAATAATCAGATAAAATTTCACATGATTGAATTTAATTGCAAAGAAATAACAGTGATTATAAATATGTCAATTACAAGTCTAAGTATGAGTTCAGTCTTATAATTTTGGTAATTAATGCGCCAGCAATTATCTCATTATGACCTTTATCATGTTTTTTCAGTAATCATGGATCAACTTTGTCTGTATACAGTGGGCAGAACGCTCCATTATCTAATGGGAAGAAACAATGGACATCCTGCCATACCCTTTCTACAATAGAATCTCCCACTATTGATAAGCCAATCAAAAACCAGAAGAAGATGTCACATGGTTTTCAGCCAATGGGAAAGCTTCAAAAGATGCATCCAGATGGGTCACAGGTCATTCAACTTTTAAAACCAGAAAATGGACCAATCGGTTTCTTCATAGCCAAAGGAAGTGCCAAATATGGAAATGGTATGAACAGTTTACTTTTAACTCGGTTTGCTTTGTTCTGATTTTTATAAACTTTACATTAAACTATTGAATACAGTAATTAGCTATGATCAGTATATTTTGCAACAATGTTTTTCAATATGACAGTACTGCTATCATGTGCTATGGTTTGGATTTTGCAAAAACATCTTTGGTTTTTGTTCAATTCAATTTAATGATCCAAACTGCCAGAATTCCTTATTAATAATTAGCTCCTTTTCGATTTTTAGATTTTTGTAAAAAATGTCACAGTACAAGAAATCTGTATCAATTAATGTTTTTGTATTCTTTTTCTATTCCAGGTATATTTGTCTCAAGATTTTCAGCAACTAGACCGGAGCAGTGTTTTGCTGGCTTGCTAGGCGTAGGAGATGAGATTTTAGAAGTCAATGGTATACTGGTACGAGATTTGTCACAGGACTCGGTGTACAGTTTAATCAGTGAAAGTCCTGTAATAGTCCTTAAGATATTCCCGTTTATCGCACGAAGGGACGTATGACAGTTGACTAGGATAACTCAACATACACATCAACAAGAGTAGTACTAAAGATATTCTGATTTATCGTAGGGAGAGTCATGTGACTGTGATCACCAATCATACCCGTAGTAGTTAGTACCATAGTACTTAAGATATTCCTATTTTTCGCACGGCTGGTCGTTTGACTAATGAATCATCAAAAATACACATCAGCAAGAGTTCTGTAGTTAATAGTAGTGAAGAACATTTCTTGGAAGGAGAGAATATGACAGTGATCATCAAACACGCCTATTTCTACATTCAAATAGTCCTTTATTCCATGAAGACACCTTAACGTGACATCTATACATCTCCATACCCTTAAGGAATCCGTGAAGATACATTTCAACATCTGAATTTTTGACCGAAGTTAAAGAATTTTCCAAGAAACTAAGAATATTTTTTGTGATTATTGTAGCACATTACCAGGAACAATGTAATTATAATCGATTTAGATAGTTCCTGACATTACCAAATGCTTCAAAACAATGTAAAATATATGATATGATAATCTTGATTTTCCTGTTTAGCTGAAACACTTATTAAGGAAATGGTAAGATTTTGACAAAAGGTTTTCCATTAAGAAGTTTTGTGAATACCACCCCTGCACTTCTCCATGTACTTAACTCTGTATTTCTGTTGGAACTTATAAGTGGTGATAATTGTTTGTTTGACTGTATGTAACAGGTGTAGGTTGGGTTTGATTATTCGTTTATTCTGGTGTATACAATTTCTTTTATGTATACTCTTGTTACAATATTTTATAGTTTTAAGTAAATTTTGAAAAATATTACATCGATAAACTGGAATGTTTGACTATTATTAAGTTTGAGGTCCGAATATTAAACAGAGAGATTTGCGTGTTACTTATTGTAGATTAAAATCACTTTATGCCAGTATTTTTATTTTTGATATGAATTAGGTAATTTAAATATAGGTATAGATTTTATATATGTGACAATTATGCAATGCTTTAATGCCAAATACGATTGATATTATAATTTTTAAATATTTTATTAACATTTAAATATTGTTTGTAACAATTAATAATAAGTTTTGAGTAATGTAGTAGATAAATATGTTTGGATGTACCATGTATTTTGATAAATAATTAAAATACATGGATGTACTAGGGGATTTATGCAACGGATAAAATATCCCTTACTTACAAGGTATTTTTAAAATTACTTAATATATTACTAAAGTAAGATTTGACCATTATAATTGTTAAAGAGGCATTCCCTATAACTAGCATATTTTTCTCTACTATCACATTAAATGAGCTAAATGTACAGAGCACTATTAATTATCATAATTTGAAAGAAGAAAGTGTGCGCAAATATATCTCTATAAGGTCAAAAATATATTTAAATTACCAATAATAATTTATCACTTCCAGCGATTTATTATTATGTGATCAAAGGGAAACAACTCGTGACTATTTTGGGACTTACGGAAATATGTTTTCATTCTTTTCTCGGTAATAAGTGAGAGCTTTTTGTTGAAAATTTGATGAGTTTAAGCAATAATGATTTTCATGTAACTGTATAATATTCCTGAATCGATTCAAACGATTAAAGTTATAGGGAACGCCTCTTTAATGTTCATAATCAGATTATTATGTATGGATATTCATTATGTTGTTTCATAAATCATTATCTACATTTGAATTTTCTTCAAACTAAAATGTACACCATACTTTCATGAAATACAGTCAAACCCCTTACACATTATACTTCTACAGACTCTGCAAAGACCATCAAATTTTGATCATTTGTTTTTTTGAAATCAAATTTCAGTACACAAAACACATTGACATATACACTCCCTATCAGCAAACCATCAAACACTGGTCCCATTTATTACCTATAAAGGATCATTAAAAATTATCGTTTTTGTACAAAAAAAACTTTTTTTGTAATATCAACATGTATGCGATCATAAAATGTTCTTTGTCTTTTGTTTCACTACTAAAAACTATGACATTCATGATTTGTCATTATGCAACACTAAATAATTACCTCGATAGACGTATGATCAGTAATCTTTATGTAGGACTTGTTGTAAACCTCTGACTGATATTTGATTTCAGGATTATGGTCATCCAAGAAGTAACTATAAAATTTTAACATTCATGAATAATAATGAAATAACTATGAATATTATTCAAACTGCAATGGATAATTATACTAACAAGTTCATAGAAAATCTACTGTAGTGCCATTTTTACTGCACATGTTTTGAGCATATAATTTGATTATCATAAGATGTTATGACATTTATTTTTAGTGTACATTTGTAGTTAATTCATTAAAACAACTTACATGCACTTAGTTCATTAAATATAACTTACATGCCATCAATATGCAATTAATTTTGAACATTTACAATAGCCATGCTTATATTTTGATATTATACACACATTTTAACAAGTTACAACTTTACATTATCTTGCAAAAACAAATCTAGGCATCCGCTGTTGTTTTGCAATGTATCCTCATTGAAGATTATCATATTTATGTCAGTCCATCTTTGTTATTATGCTAATATGTGTTTATTTACTGCTCATGTTACAACAACAAGAGTGTAAACGCCCATCTGATGTTAAGTTGAATATTATTATGTACTAGTTTACAACAGTTCTCTGATACTTTTATACTGGATTTAGTTATTTATAACCAAGTTGTGAATGCTGATATAAGGCTTCACGTGTCATGATACTACAGCAACATTGTATACCTAACCATCTGATAATGTTTAATTGAATAAAAGTCGATGTTTTACAGCAGATTTCTATAATTTATGAACAGTGATATATTATTGTGAATGCTATTCTAAGGCTTCACATGCAATGATACTATAGCAAGATTGTATACCCAACCATCTGATAATATTTAACTGAATAAGTAAATGTTTTACAACAGTTTTCTGATACCTTTGTACTGGATTGTACACATTTATGAACAAAACTTATAATTGTGAAGGCTACTTTAAGGTTTCACGGGCCATAATACTATAGCAAGTTTGTACCCAAACGTCTCATTATGTTTCATGTTGTAATTCCATAACATTTCGAATATTTTGTGCACATTATACAACAATGTACTTGTTAGTGCACTATTTTGTCAAACACTTACAGAACTAGTAAGATAATGTTCAAATTAGACTTTTTCCTACATCAATAGTGTCCGAGTTTTGACCCATTGTTAATTTACTATATACCCTTTAATGAAAATAAATCCCCTCGTCTTATCCCCATTTCAATGCTATGTGCTATCATGATGGCATATATGTCCCATGAACACACTTCTTGTTATTTATAACATATGTTCTGTCCATAGAGTATGTCTTACTATGTATTTGACAAATTTGTATTTGAACGTTACACACTCTTGGTTTACAATAAAAACTCATTTTGTGTAAAAATTGTTTTTTGTGTACCCTTGTATCTACTAAAGTAGTTATTAATCTTTCGTTTGTGAAAAATGTGCATTTAACACTTGGTATCTTTGTCTATAACATGATAAACTAATGCATGTACTCTAACATAATCAGATTGCCATGTATTTGATATTTATTCTGACATAATAACAACATTATATATTATAATATAAAAATATATTTATGATAAAAAAACTTACTTACTTCTTTTTCTTTTCCTCTTAATTCCTAATGGGAAATACGTCTACAAACTTGTCTTAGGTAGTTGTGTCGTGGTGCTTCTGATTTCTGTGCTCGACTGCTTGGGTTGAGTGCTACCTTCCCTGTCGATTTTCTCATACCTTTTTAGCTCACCTGTCACATAGTGACAAGGTGAGCTTTTGTGATCACTCTTCGTCCATCGTCCGTCCGTCGTCGTCAGTCGTCCGTCAACAATTGGCTTGTGTACACTCTAGAGGCAACAGTTTTGATCCAATCTTCATGACTTGATCAGAATGTTGTACTCTTTGAAATCTAGGCCAAGTTCGAAACTGGGTCATGTGGGGTCAAAATCTAGGTCACTAGGTCAAATCTTAGAAAACCTAGTGTTCACACCAGAGGTACAATTTTGATCGTATCTTCATGAAACTTGGTCAGAATGTTGTTCTCTATGGAATCTAGACCAAGTTTGAGACTGGGTCATGTGGGGTCAAAAACTAGGTCACTAGACCAAATCTTGGAAAAATCTTGTGTTCATCATGACATTTGTCGTTTATGAACAACATAGCACCCGTGTGTCGTTTTGCTAATGAACTTTAATTGTTTATGCTTTTTACTCAAATCCGGATGATTCAAATGGTTCTAAAAGTAAAACGTTTCCTATTTACTAAAACATGTTAAATAGATGTAGCGCTCGCTTATGGAATGAGATGGTCGTAAGTACAACATCGATATTCTGAAAAAACAAGCAAAAACTGTCTGGAATTTACTTTTTACTTAATATGGAAAAACAAATTTTTACAATTTCATTTTGGTCAGTCCTGTCGCAAACTACTACTTACGACCTTATAAGACTGATATATATATATTTAAAATATGCATCATATGGCGGGTCTTGTAAGCCTATATTCATGACAATCGGAACTTGTCATGAAAATAGGCTTACAAGACGCGCCATATGATGCATACTACAAATATATATTAGTCTTATAAGGTCGTAAGAAATAGTTTACGACCTTCTAATTCTAAGCACGCGATGTAAAATAGCCATAGAGAAAACAGTGTGATGTGTAATGATGACTTTGATTGTTTCAATGCAACAGTGTCATCATGCTACCATAGACGATAGAACGTCTGACAGGGAAGACACATCCTCATGAATCGGTGGTTAGTCAAGTATCCAGACTACAATTTTTCAGATGAAACATACGCTGGTTGAACAACGATAATGAGGAAGGCAGTACCGAACCTAATCCACAGGCCTCAAACGACATAAATTATATACTACATTGAATGGATCACAAATTGGGAAATTAAAACCCGTCGCTTGTGATACGATTTATTAGGTATGTGCTCAATCAGACGAGCAAATACAACATAAATGCATCAAATATCGCAACCATACAGCTCAATGTCAAACACATTGTCGAGCACGAAAGGGAACGATACTGCTGAAGGACCAATTTCCAGCTATAAAAACTTACTGACTTACTTGCAAGTTGAGTTAAACATAAAAGGTTTATAAGGCCGGAACCTGAAAGAAACAACAATATTGCCGTCACACTGATGTTATAAAACCACATTATCATGGACATGATGTACCAACGAGTTCTTGAACAACACCTAAATCAAAGGGATATGACTTTTGGGTTATCCAAAGTTGCGTGCACCTCTGCTCTAAAAGGTTATTTTAGGTTAGCTAGATTAGTATGTAATTACCACAAAGAAACCTTGTACTATATAACTACCATAAATCTCCATTATATTTTGTAAAATTCCAAATGCATCAACAATTAACAGTAGCAGTAATAATCGTAATTAATAAATTCGCTTTTTATTTTAACCCCTGGAAAATTTCATTTATATACACGATTGTATTGTATTTGTCTGACCTTAGTTCTGGAATATGAAGAACTATCTAATGCGACAAGAGCTTTAAACTGAGAATTTCTCGGCAACTGTTATCAGTCAATTTGTCACAACGTTCTACAATAATTATGTGTCGCTCTTCTAGATATGACAACATTTTAAAGATATTAGAGATTTACCATCAGTCAGGTTCACATGCTTTAATGGTTGATAACTATGAGTTGTGCTTAGATAAGTAATCAAAGTTTTCAGACGGTAATACATAGTTGGCATATATGTGATAGTGTAAACTGTGAACAACGTTGAAAAGAAGTACTAGAACTTTAACATTGTGAAAGAAAAACAGCACATTCCATATGTAGTGCTTTTGGATAATTGTCATAATTTATTTTATGTGTAGGGCTAATTTGGTATTCAGGTAAAAACGAAAACACGAAAATCAAAATGGCGACCGCCACATTTCAAGCATTGGATTATATTCTGTTCATATCAGTGTTGTTAGTTTCCACGTTAGTTGGAATTTATTACATAATAAAAGAAAGATTTGCTGCAAAGGAGGCGACGTCGGATGATTTGTTAATGGGTGGTAGAGAAATGGCGGTATTTCCGGTTGCCATGTCGCTGATTGCTAGTTACATGTCGGCAATCACTGTGCTCGGTATTCCGACGGAAATGTACGTGTTCGGCTCACAATACTGGTTGGTAGCATTGTCTGGCTTGATGACGTATCCTGTCACATGTCGTGTGTTTCTACCATTTTTCCATAATATGCAATTAAGCAGCGCTTATCAGGTAAGTATTTTCTGACATTACTTTACACTACCAACATGTATATTTTATACTTCATACAAAAAGCAACGCATACAATACCGTGAGTTCGCAGCAGAACCACTCTAATACCTGTCGGTCTTCTTCACAGATGCAGTAACAAGTCATCTACATGTTTACAGGTTAAGCTTTGCGTTATAACTTGTAAGTGCTGCAAAATACATCGTGATCCCCTTTTAGGGATATATTTATACTAGAATGCATACAATGCGTTTTCTTTGTTCGGTTGTAACATGCTAAAATAAAAAAATTAAGCGTTTAACGTTATCTTGCACTTGTAGAAGATGATACACTAAGGCTATTAACGTGATTGAGTCTTCCAATGATATCACTTCAAAATACCGAAGGTGCACTATCGGTGCTTTGGGTTGTTTACATCTTCATAATCGTTAAAACGAAGCGCACCTTTCTGTAAAATGCCAAAGCCATCTTTCAAACCATAGGGCTTTTAATATAAACACGCGTGTTCAAACAGAAACACTTACAAGTATTTTCGACATACGTGAAAAGTCCGAGCTGAATCATATAGTTTCCACAAAAGCATTTGTAGGTAGCTTCTACACATATTGAAACAATAATTGTTTAATGATAGTATGAATCCCGACACACCCCTTCTCAGTTCCGTCAGAGAATTGTACAGTTTTATATGGATATGATGGAACTGACTGAAACGTAGTGACGTTACTAAACGCTCTGACGGAACTAAAGATAAATTTCATTTTGAGTTCCACCGAGCGTTACTACATTTTCAGTTTCTTCAAAGTCATATCAAAAACTATTCCATCTCTAACGGACCTGCAGAGATGTACCGGGATTCATACCATGTTAATTATAAAATTATGTTTATAATTCTCCTTAACTTCCACGTCAGTAACGTTAATTTGTATTCATCTACTGACTGTTAAGCTTGTTTTATTTTGCCGTCTTCTATCGAATGTATTTAGAATTATGCGTCTTTTATTTTTCAGTATTTAGAATTAAGATTTAGTAGAACAACACGATATCTAGCGTCCGCCATATTTTCGTTAGAAATGGTAAGTAAACACGTGGAAATACTCTCTACACATTAGAACATCTTTATCGACAGTGACAACTCAACAACTTTTAAAATTAACAACTTAACAGAATTGTTGGATGGTTGGTTATAACAGAATTGTTGGCTGGTTGGTTATAAAAGGGTCTTACTAATAATTTATAATTAGAAGTTACTCTAAATCAAACTTTACAAAAATAACTAAATGTAAAATAATCTTAAATTCTTTCAAAATATATTTTTGGGAATCAATTTACTTGTACTTTGTGTTATAACATTATCGAAATAATAACTATTACAATAATAAAACATACATTACCGTATTGCAGGTACTTTACATGGCCGTTGTGCTGTATGCACCGTCACTGGCTCTCAATCAAGGTAGGCATACTCACTTTGAAATATAAATAATTCCATACACCTCATCATAGTGAGTAACACTTCAACACATGCGAACAGCAGTTGTTTCGGTCTATTCGTATGGACATAACACTCGTCCAGTTCTGGCATACATTTTTAGAATGTGTTTTACAAGTACATTACTATTGTAAGCGAGTCTGTTATTTCTTTAAAAGTAAGTTAAATTGATAAGTTATGGCACAACGGCAGATTTAAGTGTAATGATACATTCCCACCTTACCAACCCTAAACCCTTGACACCGGAAGTATTGTGTATATAAGTGAGCCACCACAAGAAAGGACACTAACTTTCGTCAACTCTAAGATCGTCATTAAGGATCAGTATGAAACCATGGACCTCCTGACCAATGTGTACCTAATTCTGTTCCACGCGACTGTATTGTATTATTGCTGCTGTTACATACACACATGTTTTATACTTGCAGTAACTGGTTTGTCTTTGTGGGGTTCCATATTGAGTGTCGGGATAGTGGTGACATTTTATACATCAATGGCAAGCAGCTTCTTCTATCCTAATTTCTTACTTGCATTCGTTTCCGTAATATGATTCTGTCTGACTTTTTAAATAACGTTGTCCATACTTCATATCCACCCCTCTGAAAACTGAATAATGCTTGGTATGAAAACAATTTAATTCAACAATAACGTTAATTATTTGCCAGACAAAAGCACTGCTTATGGACGGAATCGATGTTAGTGTATCATAAATCTATCTTAAACACTAATAATTATTCTTGTTGTTTGTTGGTATTTTACACGTTCTTGTTACAATTTGTACCTTTTCACGTGCACTTGTAGTATGTGTTGTGTTGTTTCTGAAGAACCCGTCTTTCCCTGTACGATTTGCTGGTGCCATTTCTTTATCATAGTTCTGAAAGATATAATTCTAATAACATATTACAGGGTGGCCTGAGAGCAGTATTATGGACGGATACATTTCAGACATTAGTTGTTATAGCTGGACTTATTGGTATTATAAGTATTGGTTCCAGTCATGTTGGTGGATTTGGAAGAGTTTGGGAAATTGCTGAAGCAGGAGGCCGTATCAATTTCTGGAAGTAAGTAAACAATTTAGATACGAGATTAAATTAAAATTTTTGTATCCCCCATTTCTTCCAGCTTCACATTTAGCTACATATTGTTTTTGTATGTCTGTTTTATAGAACAGTCCAGGTTAGGGCAAATTGGTATGATGATAACTTTTCACCGTATCTATAACCTTTTGACCCCTAGACATTTACCTGATATAGGAATTGTTTAGTATAAAGCGATGTAAAGAACATTCCGAGTAGGTGTTGGACACAGAAGACTCCGAACACGACGCAAAACGTCAACAAGCAGAAGAACAACTAAACCCACCAAATATAGACTAGGTACAAAAGGCCATTTAAAAGATGAAGAATGGAAAATCACTTGGAGCAGACCAAATACAAGCAAAACTGCTGAAAGCAGAAGAACAAGTTTCACCAAAACTTCTCACTATCATCATCCAAAACATCTTGACATCAGAAGAACTACCATCATTATGGAATGTAGATCTGTTGGTTAAACTTCCAGGGAAAGGAGACGTTGCTGACTGCAACTACTGGAGAGGCATCATAGTACTGCCGGGTGACCAGTTACATCCAAAGTAAGACCAACTTAAACAGAATATCAACAAACATAGAACCTAAATGATGAACTCCTAATAACACGGATGTTTACTCTTACATATTCTCTTCTCTCTTTGTGCTTATTTGATCATGACGGATACCACTAAAAAGACATTGAATCACATGGACACTCACTTATTTATTGGAAGACCTTGATTTTGCAGATGATATTGCTCTGCTGTCACACCGCCATCGAGATATCCAAGAGAAAACAACAAAACTAGATAACCACACAAACCACATAGGATTAACGAATAACTTCAAGAAAACGAAGACGATAAAGATCAACACACCGAAAACCAAGACTAAAGATGCAGAACTCGAAGAAGTCAACCAGTTTATCTATCAAAATTACAGCAAATGGAAATTCTGAAGAAGACGTTAAAGCCCGCATCAACAAGGCCAGAGGAAGCTTTGCAGCATTGAAGAACGTCTGCACGTCTACCAAGATTAGCATCAATACCAAACTAAGAATATTCCGGGACATAGTTATATATATTAAGTGCTTTTGTATGGTGCAGAATCCTGGAAGGTAACTAATAACATAACATACACTTTGGATGTATTTCAAACAAGATGCTTAAGAAGAATCCTTCGAATTTTCTGGCCAAACACCATCTCAGACGGGCAAACCGGCCCGGCGTGGATTAGTTAATTAAGTAGGTAGTTAGTATAAACTTGTAAAGTTTAATAAAAAATCATCTACATTACCTAAAAGAACCCTTAAATATTATGAATCATTGCACGATCACTTTCTATTACAGTTTCAACATTAGCCCCTTTGTGCGCTGTACGTTCTGGGGCTTGACTGTAGGGAGTTTTGTTGGACAGCTGACGATATATGGGGCCAACCAGACAATGTTACAGCGGTATATGAGTATCAGCAATGTCAGGAAATCACAACTGTAAGTTAGCTGTACTTGTTAGAGGGGTCATCATATCGCTGGCTTAGAATGAGAAGGTCGTAAAGGACTTGTAAGACTAATGCATATAGGAAATTTACATGAACCTATTTTTATGAAAATCGGAATTTGTCTTGTTGACCAAACTGAAGTTGGGAAAGCTTGATTTACCATAAGTAAAGAGTAATTGTCAGACAGTGTTTCTTGTTTTCTCAAAATGTTGACTTTGTATTTACGACCTTCTCATTATAAGCCAGCGATATGTTTTTGAGACACTTAATATATTCCAATGTCCGTGTACTCCTTATATTTGCTTTTATTGGAATCTATATTCGTAAACGAAATGTTGTATAATTTGCATGTACATGACTTTGCACTTAATTTACTTTATTCCTAGTAATCGGCATTTACTGTTATCAGCATTACTAACCTGTGAGCACAGCAAACCGTCCCATATGAACAATCGGACCATGCCTAGGACATGTCCAAGTTACTATTCATATGATGGGTGTGCAATTGGTAATACTTACTATGTTTAGGTTACTGTCATTGATGGAATAATTGTTATGCTATGCCAATGAAGCATTATTCACAGGCTTCAGTTTCTGTGTTTGCTATTTTTTTAAAATTCAGAAATAATATAATCTATTGATCTTTTTTACTGATTTCAGAGCTCTGTATATATCCTTACCTGTAACCATGGTGCTCATATCACTGGTCTGTCTGACTGGTTTAGTTATATATGCAGCATTTCACGACTGTGATCCCTATCTGGATGGTAAACTATTAGCAAGGGATCAGGTAAATGATTTATTACTACATGTAGTTCTACAATATTTTATGTATCGTAAATAGATTGATAATGTTTTATCTCTTTAGAATGTTTACTAAGATACAGCCTATCAAAGTTGAGTGAGAGCGTGTGCCATCTGAGATCAATGATTAGGTCACTAGGTCAAAGCATAGAAATAACATTTTATGTGCAGTTGAAGCTGTTTCTAGTTCTTGTCATCATAATACCTGTATGCATTACTTTTATTCAACGCCAAACTCGCTGCCACTTTAACTGGAATACTAATTATATGATCATGTATATAGAATGATATAATAATTATGAATACATTTGGGAACCTGTGATTACTTTATTTCAGTTGTTGCCATACTACGTTATGGAGACATTGGGGTCCATTCCGGGTGTACCTGGTCTGTTTGTTGCCTGTATATTTAGTGCTGCTCTCAGGTTCCACTTTTCTACAGTTTGTTTTCTTAAAAAGTTTCCAATAGCTTTTCATTTTAATACATGTATACAATTTTATTCTACAGTTATATCACATTGTCCAGACACTCACAAACCAACATTTTCACCCTCATTGTCAAATCTGAAACTAGGACTATAGATACTCGGGCATATAAAGTGTGTGAGTTATTGTGGTACATGCATGCTTGTGAATGTTTTTGTGTTTTCTTTGGACGGCTTATTAAGTTGAGTACTGCCTTACCTTTCCAAGTGTCTGTTATATATTTCTTTATGTTCCAGTTCTATATCGTCATGTTTGAATGCATTGTCTATCACCGTGTTGGAAGATATGATCAAACCAGCACTAGAAGGATATCGTTATAAACTGTCACCAACACAGGAGACACGACTTGCAAAGTTGCTAGGTATGATAAATAATCGAATTACGATGGCGGAATAATGCTTCAGTTAAAGTCGCAATATTGCTCCTACAACGTTTATCCGATTATCCATTATATACAATGCATTATACAATCATTAGGCTGTTTCTTAACACATGGTCAATACTCGACGATAGAACTATGTTTATCCAAAAAGCAGACTAAATATCGTATTTAGCAAATTATATGGTGAACGCAATACTGCTTTTGCAAGAGTGGTTCCCCTTAGATTTTAAATCATGTACTTATTGTTTGCAATTTGTCATTTTGTCAACAAACCATCTGGGTGTTGTATTATATTTTCTTCCATCTTGTGGTATTATAATGTATCCACATTTGGGAATCAATTAAAATTCATTCTCAAATTGCATTATTCTGCAGAGAGGTTACCAAGTTATAACTGATTAAAAAATCAGTTTAAGACTTAATGGGACTTTAACCTCAAAATTGATTGAGACTCGTTACACAAATGTTGCTTTGTAAGGTTTTAAACATGTATAAGTAGCTGGCTAATAATGAGAGGAAGTACAAAATCGATATTTTGAGAAAACAAGAAAAAACTGTCCGCAAATTACGCTTTACTGATGGTAAGGTAAAACAAGCTATTCCAACTTCAGTTTGGTCATCATGACACTTTCTTAGCCTGTGAAATATATATTAGACCTAAGACGTGATCAGTATCAATTGTCAAGTCGTAACCCTGATTGTTAATGTCGTTAAGAAAACCAACGTAAGAAATACAAGACAACTCTTATTGTCCTCGCTCTTAGCCAACATTATTCCCATATTAATATGTTCATTTTGAATGACGTTTTTAAGACATATTGAGCAGCCAAAATTTACATCTCAGAAAGCGCCGGGTGTTCTTGAAATGTTTCAGTAGATTCATGTTTTGTAGGAATCGCAGGTGGTGGATGTGTTATTGGGTTTGCATTTTTGTCGGCATTGTTAGGCACGATTGTATTACAAGTAAGTATTATAACCATTTACCCGTAAACAGTCGTAAACTCTTCTTATATTCTTTGTCGCCCTTAAGTTAAGTGCTGTCTTCCCTATCCGATTTGCTCATATCTTTTTTGATGTTAAGCGAACTCGACATGAGCCATTTCTAAATGTATTTTCTTTTTTGTTAATTCTGTTGAATGTTGGTTTTCTGATATCTGAATTATTTTTTATGATTATTCGTACGATAGAACGGACTAGTAAAGCAACAAACAACGTTATATTACTATAATTATTTTCAGATTATGATCAGCGTGCTGGGTATGGCTGGTGGACCTTTACTTGGCTTGTTCTTGATGGGAATGTTCATGCCATGTGTCAATGCAAAGGTATGCTAGTTTAGTATAACACTTTATTTTTGAAATACTCTGGTCGAATATGTAAAAATATGCAAAAAGGTATATTAGCTTTTTTTGTTTTGTGTAAAGCCTAAGATCCACTGAACATTTTATGCCTCGGTGATTTAAATTAAGTTGTTTCTGGAGGCATCGGGAACAGGGTCTTCACATTTCTTTCAAATGACTTCCCCGAAGCTTCTCTTAAACCACGATGAACCTTTTCTTGATCAATGCCTTCCGGTGTCCATTTATTAAATTGGGGAGTACATCGCCGAGGAAAAACTGCTAAATGTTGCATAGGCTTTATGATCGGCTGTTAAAGTTGAGTGGTTTCCTTTCTCTCTTCCTACCTTCCTCCATGCCCCATTTTGTATTATAGTTATGCTGAATAGTGATAAGCACGCTCTTTATGGGAAGAAACCGTGTTCTGTACGACACATATGACAGTGAATACAACTAAACATACACATTGCCCTTCCGGATATAATGGATAAATATTCAATGGATATATGTTTTAATCTTCTATTCGTTTTGTTTGCTTTTTTCATTAAACTAGGATCACCTCGTTTCAGGGTGCTATAAGTGGCCTCGTTATGAGCACGTTGGTAATATTCTCGATCGTGATAGGAGCTTTCATTTTTCAAGCGCCTCAACCGGAACTACCGTTTGAAACATCCGGTTGTGAAGGTCACTCAAGTAACGATATGTACGGAGCATATCTAACAAATGAAATAGATCTGATTAACCCACATATGGACGTAACGAAGAGTCCATCCGCCGTAATGCATGCTGATACAGGAATGAACTGGTACGTACCTTTGGTTAACTATTGAACATGTTTACACAAGACGAGAACCTAACCCCAAAGGCATCGAATGGGTCAAATCACAGGTGGCAGTATCAGTGTTTGGTCCGCAAACGATTAAATAAAATAATAAAAAAAATATATATAAATGTCCGTACTGAACTAATATACTAACATTATCAAGGTATAAAGCGTACTATATGTCTATATGCCAAAGATTGTGGAACATTTCATCTCGTTGTTTCAACATAAAATACGGGCGCTGAAGAAAAATTGCTATACAAGTCATTCAAATAAACTATAAGGTATTAATTCTTACCGAAAATCTCGTTCAATTGTATCTTATAACTGCGAAACAGCAAAACAGTGTTTACTTTCGTTATTTAACTTCGCTCAAGGTCATTTTATTTATGCACTGGTTACCCGCTGCGCTCACAGTATCGTAATAATTGTTAGGAACCAAGCCTATTGTAAGATGCAATGTTCCACAATCTTTGGACATAAACATATACTACGCTTTATACCTTATAGTGTACAGGGAGTTAGATAGACAATCGATATATATACTGTCCATGTAATGTATTAGCTCAGTGACGGATTTGTTCTTTTTTTTTCCAAACACTGATACTGCCACCTGTGGGTCAAATGTGTTTATGAGTGAAATGTAGAGATATTCAGATTACATTGTCGCTAGAGAGACTTTCAAAATACATGTTCAGTTGAATCGCACGGGTGTATATCATATTGAGCGGAAGATGTTATTGGTAGACGTCAAAGTCTGAGTGTTGGATACTTTCTAAATTAGCGCACAGACAACCCAAAGCCAACCCAAAGCGTGAGAGACATGGCTTATAAATGACAACTATTCTTTGCCACTGATCGTATATTTCCGTTTCATTTAATAGAAGGAATGCATCAAATGTTCTGGTTATTTTTCATTTAAATCGTTACTCACGTTCATTTTGTACTACTAGTAGTATTGTGAAAGTTTGTGAGAAGATGTGATACTAGACGGATGTCGTTGATGCGTATAATGTTACTTTTTCAGGTACGGGATACAAGTTCTATTTACTATGTCCTTCTTGTGGTACCCAACATTTGCTATAGGTATTGCACTTGTCACCGGTGTATTTGTTAGCTGGTGTACAGGTAAGTCCAAGTCTAAATAAGTTAATTAAAGTCACATTATTGCTCCCACAACTATTTCTCTATCATCTATTGCATACAATGAATTATGGCACCATTAGGCTGTTTCTCAACACATGACCAATACTCGAAGATAGAATGTTAACTATATCAGTCGAAATAGTAGACTAAAATTAAATACTAGTATCGTATTTAGCAATTTGTTTGGTGAACAAAATACTGATTTTGCAAAAGTTGCTCCCCTTAGAATTTAAATCATGCATTTATTGTTTACAAATTGTCATTTTGTCAACAAACCATCTGGATGTTTTATTACAAATCCCTTCCATCTTTGGGTGTTTTCCACATGTGGGAATCAACTAAAGTGCTTAAAGGTCAAATACGCAAGATTATTTTTTTGCTGTTTTAATAAGTTTATGGTATAAATATATGATTACATCAATCTCTACACTCCAGATATGATTATAACACACAATAACCGTCATCTCTTATTTCGATTATCTTATTTTGTGAATAAACTAGTCCGAGTTACTTCCCTTAGCTTGTGACGTGTTTTTGGAACATCTGATTAACACAGAGGCTGTATATTATTAGTGTATATTCGCATAAATCTTGATCTCTATTGAATATGTTAATGTTGAGCATTAAAGTTACATGAAATACATGTGTTATTATGTAATAGTGGGTCAAATATAAAGCACAATCATAACATAATTCTCCACGGGGGTTATACATACATATACACAGCGTCGATCTATTAAGTGTCATACAGTTAATCTTTGTACATTATGCACATCACGGGGGTTGTAACATGGCAAACACAAGATTATAATCAGCTGTTGACCGATTTGATGTTTAATTTAATTGTTGCTGTACGTATTATTGGGTATACAAATGTGAGAAAATACCTAAATCGGTATGTGTACATAGATTAAGTTTACGGCCAATGCAACTGGAGACGCGTGTACATTACGCGTGTTATAGGAAGGGTGTTGTAACGGGCCGAGTATTAATAATATATTTTTGTCAATCAAAATGCAAAAAAGAACAGTGTATTATACCAGATATAAAATGTTTATAACTCGGTAAACGTTTCATTAATTTATTAATTTTGTATGGAACGATAAATTGCATTTTTCTACAACGATATAGATCGATCATTGGCATTTGAATTCGACTGTGTGTAAATTAATGATTCTTCCTATCATGAACCTAGATCCACGTATCCATCTCCCGTTATGTACCCCAACAAGTACATAACGGAAAAAATAGATACGTATAGTTGAAATCATATGCCTATGATATAGATTTTAAAAGTTCGTGTTTAAATTGTGTATCGTTTTGCTTTATGGGTAATTATTAAAAAATACTGTCAGATTATCCGAAATAGAACGTTGGATATATATTATATAAAAAAAATAGAGCGGTATTAAAGATTTATTCTTTGTATGTGTTGTTCTGTCCACTTCAATTGTAGAATACTGTACGGAACAACACATGGGCTCGTATACATGTACAGTATTGTTTAAAATATTTTTTAAAATATGTCAAACGTGGCGTATCCTTACCCAGTGCGAGCATCGTGGATTTAACAAAATACAAACAATATACATGTATGTAGCGAACTCCACTGTTGATAATCTGCTTCCGTAATATAACTAAATTCTTGTTACAAATCACAAAATAATACTTAATTGTCTGAGAGTTCAAACACGTGCCTAATTTTCCAGAATATGAACGCACGGTCAGATATGTTGATCCTACAATTAAGACCGGCTTACATTTAAAGACTAAACATCAGTAAAAGGCCGACACATATATGACACTGCACTATATGCCGCCAAAAGCAGGCGGTCTATTTTATGTTTAAATAATGTATAGATCACACGGTATCCAGCTCTTGGGGTGATCGTTGGCCCTGCCTGGCCTGCCATAGATCATGCAGGTGCAAGGGGGCGTGGCGAAATTATTACAAACCAATTTGTATTCGCCAATCAAAATAACGCCATGAATTGAAATGTAAGTATTAATTATGGTCAGTTGAGCAAGTGCGTAAAAATATCTTCAATGAATGTCCGCAATAAACCAAGTTTTAGTTTATCAATGTGAAACTTTTTGAAAATGACAAGCTTAGGATTCGTGTAAACTCTAATATGTTTTCTGGTGTAAGGGAAAGCTTCAAAAAGGTAAAAAATTATGTTCAAACTTCTGTGTAAGCATCGTACTATAATACTGGCACTCTACAATGATACTGGATATAGTTAATAAATTTTACCATGAGGTGTCATTAAAAAAACATGCTTTTTATTACATGTGCATTGCAATACCAACAATATTGAAAAGATCGTAACGCCGATTATTTGTGTTGGAAATGCGTGAGTTTACATTTCCAAATTACTAAAGTTTCAGCGCACTTGTTCTAACGTGTCATTGTTATGCACCTGTCAATACTTAGCATACACGGTACCCCACTTCTGGGGATGGGCTTATGTAATGTTGAAAATAGTACCAATCGATTTAGTTAATGCTAGCTCTCATTTGAATTTGTATCCATAATTGAAAATGATAAAATGGGATTAACTCGGCATCCAAGAACTATGGACAATGTCTAACTTTACCGGTTATCTACAGACTTTTTTTCAAATTTTCCTTTTACAATTTTTCGTCAATAATTTCCTGTCTAAAATTATAATGTTCATTTCTCAATTAAGGAATTCAGTAACTCAATTATGGCTAATTCATAAATTCTTTACAATTAACGACAGAAACTGCCAACTACACGTCATTTCGTGTGTACTACAAATCATGCATCTGTATGTCTAATACACATGCGTGTACAAATACGCAGCTAAAGCCATTTCTTGCGAACATAATTTTTTTCCTCATACTCAATGCTTTACTTATGGTCTGTTACAAAACCTAACACATAAATATACAAAATAGTGACAGCTATATATACATATATATTCAAAATCAATCACCAATGTATACACACACGTGTCAAGTGTATAAACAGCGTGATATTTATACCCCCTGTAGCGCGCAGTTTGCACTGCTGTGTTTGTAATGTATAACACGCCCAGCAGTTGAAGTCAGTAATGTCCACATCGGTATGTGGTCGTTGTTTTGTTTCTTAAATATTGAAGGGAATTAAAACGTGATTGAAATGACAACACATACAATGCTTAGAACATACCACATTGTAGTAATTTCCGTCACTGATCATGGATTAAATCCGATAAAAAATCGACAGGACCCATTCAAATTTAGTTAAATTGAAGAGGAACAGTTCCACTTATGTCCAAAATGACGTCACACGGTCTAAAAGTCAAGGGAGACAACCAGGTTGGGTTTACGTTGTAATTTTGTTATTGTCAACTTTATCGTTATAAACCATCTTAAATATTGCAATTATGTGGATTACAAGTACGCCATGTCTTTTATATGATATATATCTATGAAAATGTGTTACTTTAGTTAAATTAAGAAATTCTTTCGTATTTGACCTGCATCATTCTGCAGAAAGGTTACCAAGTTATATCTTATTAAAATAGCAGTTTAAGACTTAATGTGACTTTAAGTTTTAACCGTTTTAAAAGTAAATGCGATGACCTTTTGTGCGGTTTTGTGGACGTCACCAAACAACATTCTTGTCATTGTTTTCAAGATAGCATACATTATGCTAATAGTAGATTATTCGCTAATTTGTCAAGTTGCTTTTTGCATAATTACGAATGTAGTTAGCTGGAATCGATCTGCAGCATAATTCGGTTTACCCAAGCAAGTCACTTAGTATTTGTCTCGTAAGCCCCTTCTGATTCCAACACAAAATACACTGCTACAAATGAATGCACATTTATTAAGTAATCATCTTTCATGCACCGAATTCTAGGCCAATGGATTATATAATCAGTAACACAGCATGTAATTTAAAATAAAAGTGAAATAGAAAAGTAACATGTTTATTAAATTTTTTGATTAATTTTACCTTGACAAATGTATTATTAACCCATTTCTACTAAATCCTTTATTTGTATAAAAATGTATGTGTATGGTGTTATGAAATAAAATATTGTTTACACTAAAGTAACCATTTTCAGGATGGACAAATAAAAGCTTAGACCCTAGATATGTATACCCAGTATCCAGAAAAATAACATGTTGTCTTCCTATATCAGTACAAAGATGTCTGAATTGTCATTCATGGTGGACGTTTGTAAGTACATGCAGTGTTTTATATTGTTTGTAATTCTCCGTTCCGAAATATAATGTTTTTCTTAACACCTTAAGACTTATCATATTTATAAAATCGTAGTAATTACCTTAGGCTTCGTTAGCTGGGACGATCTTTCTTTGTGTGTAATTCGATGAGTTTTTTTTTCTTCTGTTCAAAAGAAAGTTTGTTGATGATTAAACTATGTGCCTTGTTGATGGTCCCCTTATTATTAAACAGAACACGAACAACGTTTTCTAACATAAAACAATGAGCAACATGTTCCCCAACGACAGGATTATATTATCTTCTTGTACTTAGGCCAAGTCGCGATTTCAGTGTTTGTACAGTTATTGTTAAAGTTCAGATTTCTATAACAATGGCCAGGTCCCAATCTCCAGAAATATCTCCATTTGAGCTTAATGTCATCTCAAATATTGCCAATTGTCGTTTGGATGAATTCCAAGGGAGTATAGATACAAAATTAGCATCAACATAATCATAAATTGTCCTTAGTTAATTACAGTAAAATTTAAAAAGCTCTTACTTCAGATTTATCTCAAATTCGGACACTGATTTAGGCAAAATCTGAATTCGATGTGATATTTCTGTTTGATATGCTTCGAGAGATCAAGGCCGGAGTAAAGGTTTGTGAATATCAAATGTATTATTAACATTGTTTGTTTCAGAACGTACGGCAAGTTGAATCTATTGATTCGGACGATGATGTTGTGAATGACAATGAACAAGAACGCGTTAAAATCAGAAACGTTAACTCTTTTAAAGAAGAACACACTAGTTTATTATCGAAATACACGGACGACCTGGACAGTTTTGAATCGGAAATGAATGAAACGAGTATTTGAATACATGTACTAGTATTATTATTTACAAGCATAGAAATAATGTATTTTGCTAAGAAATCAACTGGAAGACATTTCTGCTTTGAAAACCAAACAAGAAGTCTGCTGGTTAATTTAGATACTCCTGGTACTTGGACATTTCTTTCTTATCTTTTTTTCTACCTTCCCTATCCGATTTTCTCATATCTACTTGTAGTAGTTTTAAAGTATCCTTTACATGTTTGCTTGTATCGTTAAGTTTAAGAACATTTTAAACACCGGCCTATCAACATGTATATTCAAATGCCATTGATTTATGTATAGATGATTCAAAGATCTCTGTCACAACCGCGTAAACAAACATTCACCCCGGTCGATTATTAAAGGTATGTCAGGATTAAATTCTACCATCAATAATAAACTTAAATGAGTAAAAAGCTAATAGTCCTATAGCGTAGAGGTTATACTTGGTGCAATTAGCTATTCAGAGATGGAACATTATGGCGGTTTTGACAGACATCTTTGAATCGACAATACGTATATGGTTGTGTTGTTAACATGTTATTGTATAATGATACGATAGCTCTTATGGTGTGTCTATATAGGATACAACAATTTAGATTCATTATAATTTTAGACATTGTCTTGATTAAGATTCCGTAATAATGCATATTCATATAGCACTTTTTCAAATAATTTTACTGTCACACTTCGACAAATATTTTCAAATCATAGTTATGACACTCCATAGGGGCCAGAATATCAAATATCATACTTTACTTATTTTTCTAGTTCACTGTTCATTGTTGAGGATCTTATCGAAGATTGATATCAGTATTGTCAAATAAGTTCCTCGTTCAATAAGATATTTATTATTATTCAGAGGATATAGTTTATCTGCATCATCCCTTTTTTGTAGATGAAAACCTCTGCCGTTCCTGTATCTTTCCAAATATCTGTAACTACCAAAACATTTGCCCAGGCAATGTCATGGAATTGAGTGCTTTTCATTCTATTCATACATGTCATCACCCCGTTCGTTAATGATTTGGTTCCTGCGGAGAATTGCTTACTACAACAGTGGTTAAACTATCACTGGAAGAGATACTTGTTGTCTTCGTCTTCCAGGTACTGGTCATCTCCATGAAGTTGAAGGTAACTGTCAGGGTGTAGAAGGGTACACAAAATGCATGTATTACAGTCCGACCAGGGATACCTGACAGTGACGTCATGTTGTATTTACAATCAAATGTTTACTTTATATATCGTCTGCAAAAATGGGGATTATCAGTATAATTCTTTACCTTTAATCTGCATGAAATCGTGGCCGAGAGGATAACGGTGCAGTATAAGTAGATTTCTAATTAAAACGTGTCGAGTTCGAACCCTTTCAGCAGAACTTTTCATGCTTATTTTTAAAAATTTTTTGCAGTCGCATACAAGTGTACTTGAATGCTGCTTGAGTAAAAAACGCCTTGGTCATTTCACTCAACTTAAAATGACTTAATTTATCAGCGAAGAACAAGTTTTAAATTATAATAGGGGTCGAGTCTTTGAAGAATTAAGAGAAACCAACAGCTATCCTGAACGAGTTTTCAATCACACGAATTCCACGGGTTAAATTTAACAAGAATTGTGCAAAAACTTTATTTTCAAAATGAATATCTTATCAAATCATCCAATGGTATATATTTTTCGTTTATAATACAAGAAAAAAATGTTATAGTTTAATGGCTATCACAAGCTTTGAACTTAGATCGCCTGAGTGAGAGTCAACAAATACATCCACAGAACCGTGCATTGCTCGAAATTTATGAATTGGTATAGACATACTTCTATATAATATGATCCCCGATCTTTTTGGGGATATACCCTGCTTATTTATAGATTGTTTACGAAATGACGTAACTGTCAAAAATCGTTTGTCGGATAGTAATAATAAATACATTTCGCCAGTATTTTTTATTTATTTTGTATTTATCAATAATTATACAATATACGTAATTGGTACAACCCACACTAGTATGTACTTCAACAACATTGTTACGTTTGTATAATATCAAAATAAATATGCATTTGACAAATAAAATAAAATGCGTCATTTGAAAGAAACAAACGGCACACAAATGCGTAAATAAATTCTATTCAAATACATGTACACGTACATCTTGCAAAAATGTCTCATTTTCACCTGAATGTGAGATACATTAATTTTCATGAAAAGAAAAACACAACCCACACAATCAACATATACGAGTAAGAAGACAAACTTAAAATGAATGGACAAAATGTAACACAATGATCTATATCACGAAACACGTTAATAATTCCCCCTTTATGGATTTTAGTCGTTCATCTTAAATACTTACATGTAAATATAATGAATATAGGCCGAGAACAGTAAATACAAATAACGTTCATTGAGTTTCGAGCTTCAGTCCTTAAAAGGCTAAATTTTAATTTTCTTATGTTAAAAAGCTAATTTTCTAATTTTATGATGTCATAGAGCAAAACTTCTAATTTTCTGATGTCATTAGGCTGAAATTTTAACATTATTATTTTAAAGCTATTTTCCCCTTATTAGTTATCCATGCTACGCTCGATTTTATTTACTGTTGTACGTATTTAGATATATTTTAGTTAACAGTGATGGATATCAATGTTCAAAACCTTTTCATCATATAGCTATATCCAAGGAATTTTCAAACCTCACAGAAAAATATGTATTAGAAAAAATATGAATATTTGTAGTAAGAGGTCACAAACCACTAAATAAATTTGTTCTTTAGCTCAATGTAAAGTTACAATAGTCAGTCCCAGGTTGATACATGTTAAAGTCTATGGCCAGGTGGCAGACAAATATCAATGAAAAGAAGGGGCTACCAGCTTTAAGAAAATACAAAAAAAACAGGGGGTCACGTATCATATAAGAAAAATGTTGTCCGTCCAACGCGGTGAACATATTTTTACAGGCGCGCGGACCGACCAAATCCGGGTTTTACCCTACCCTACTTTCGCTTTGGTATTTTGGCCAAAATCTCAAAATATGTAAAATAAAACAGTTTCAATACATCACATACATGTATACAATGCCTGTAAACCCAATTAGATGATTCCAGTTCCACCTTGTCAAAGCATACTACCATTTAAACACAATCACAAGTTTATTTAGGGACTATTTGAGTGTATCCTATTTTGGTTTGCGGAGGCATTTAGTGGTTTGTAACCTAAGATAGAAAAATAAAAACATTGAAAACGAGAAAAAGGTCACGCAATATCCCAATAATGTAAACACATATTTACTAAACAGAACATGTATAAGTATAACGAAAACAAAACAAACCTGGCTGGATACTTTTGAGCGCCTGAACTAACAAAAAAACGGGCCCCGAGATGACGGACATTTAGAGTGAGCACTCAACTCAATTCCTTGTTCCAACTTCCAATGCTCGAAAAATGAATAATCCTAAAGTTTTACTAAAATTTGACTGAAAAGTTGTTTTTTCTTAGTGACACTAAAAAGCAGGATCACTAAGGGGGTCATTTGCAGTCTTACACTTAAGAATGACTTAATGGCTATTTTTCATAACGAAATACAAGAAAATGATTCGACGAGTAAATGATAAATATATTTTGAAAACGCGACCTAAATGTGTCTATATATAAACATCAGACATTTGTTATGAATAATATGTACATGTAATTGCTTTGAAATAATACTGTTTATGGCAAAAAATTAAGTTGCACGCGTCACGTGATCAGAGAATATAGTTCATTCGTCCGGGACTTAATGTGAAATATGAAGACCTCTACGTACTGATCATCAATGACTCGAATCTCTCATATTTGTAGGTCATATATCCCATAAACAACAGCACCAAAATGCTAGTATAATATAGCTGTCTTTTTCCAAAGCACACTTATACGTTTAAACCTTTACTCTGTAACTTGATACAGTTACAATAGAAGCTGTAGTCTGCGTAAGAAATCTCAACGTTGTTGATTTCCGTCCGTCGATGACACTTCTTATTGAATTGTTTCCCAATATTCAGTCATTCGTGTTCACCCTTCACGTGACAAATCCGAGCGGAACACCTCGGACATTTTGCTGTATGCCTTTATACACGACAAAGGTAGAGATTTTCTAGTGTCGACAGCAACTGTTACCACATGACCCATTTGAGGTAATATTTTATCTTCTCTGCATCATGGCGACGAGGGACATCTAATACTGCTGTGACAACGCTAGTGAGATCACCTGAAAAACATAATTTACGTCATCTTTATTTCTTTTACACATTACACATACACTTTAGTAAGGCCACATTGGGGACTGTAAGTGTGCCTCTGTAGCTCAGTGGTTAGTGCGCTTGCCGTCTAATCTGGCGAGCCGGGTTCAAATCCGAGTGGAGGTACATATATATGCCTGCCATGTTTCAGTAGGAATAAAGCAAATGAAGGCTATGCTCGGTAAGAAGGACTTCTGCAACGAGCATGTTTTGTCTTTATCGGGGGCCCTGTCGGCTTGTTAGTAAAATGTTGTCCTGATGAATAGTTCATGATCCTGGCAAACATGTTTTAATATATCAAAATAAACACATTTTATGCCAAAATTACTGGAGGCGAATTATCCTGGTCTCGCACATGTTTAAGTTTCCCATAGGTTTAATTTGAAAAGGGCCTTGTCAGGATAAATGTTAAATAACGATACCTAAGAACTACAAACCTTTCCTGAAATGGAACTCATCTTCCCAAGTTCCTTTAACTGTATCAAAGCATTCACATACTCTGACATCTTGACCAGTTTCTAAATGACATCCTCCAAATACATAAATCTTCTTTCCTGAAATAAGAGATATTATCATATGACTTTCCTTATATCCAGGTTGGTACAGCGTATATTCTTACACAACATGTACTACATGTGTGACGTATAACGTTATATCTCATGGTGTTTTTCCAAAAGAATGTTGTGTTTTTTTGCGTTATAAGTGTCATATGATATAAAGAATCTAGTGTTGAGAAAGTGTCATTAGCTGTGATTTGTAGATTTGAACGAACGAATGAACGATATAGAATAGTATAACATGGTTTGAGCCTTATATTATTTGAATTTATTGGATGAATTGAAAAACAACAACTAAAATGACTAAAAATAACGTTATACGTAATTAACGAGTTCATTTTTCCATTGATATACAAAGTCGCCCCAAACCGACACCAAGAAAGCACTCTGTTTAATGAGATTATCTACATGTCGATGGCTTAGAATGAGAAGGTCGTAACTACTACTTACGACCTTATAAGACTCATACATATTTGAAATCTGCTTCACAAGGCGCTTCTTATGAGCCAATTTTCATGAAGGTCTGAAATTTTCATGTTGACCAAAATGAAGTTTTAAAAACGTGTTTTCCATAGGTAAAGATTAAATTACAGACAGTTTTCTCTTTTCATTCTAAGCCATGTGTCTAACATTTATCCGTCAGTTTGATTTGACTACTTGAGTTGTCGATTAATCAGTTAATACCTGACCCAAACGACTGTACGATTTGGGACAGGGAGCCAGATTACACCCGAGTAGTTACGATTGTTTCCGGTCATACATACCTACAACATGAGCACCACAACTATGTCTTGGACGCACCATACTGGAATATTTGGTTGACCAAGGGGAGAGAATATCTGACTGTAATCCATGTATGAGAGATTTCTGACGTCTAAGTGCTGATATGTTATGAGTATATGAGAATATGCAACGTTCTGTAGTAAACTTGTTCTCCCGTTCCAAGTCCGATACCCGACATGAAACACCTACAAGTATTTAAAATCAGAGTCCATGGTTTGAATTAACAAAGCATCTTAAATGAAAACTTAAATATTTTGACTTAAGTTAAAATATTGAGCTGCACATATTTCCAATGAAACGAGGAATAATCCATGTTTTCTATGTGGTCACTGTAGCGCTTTACATAATTCTTCTAAACAATGTACATAATTGTTAATCTTGATGTTCCTGTTTAGCTGATACACCTAAGGAAAAGTTGAGCATTTTAGAAAATTCTAAGTTTTCACTTAAGATGCTTTGTGAATACCAACGCATAAAACCACCATGTTATTGGGGTTCATAGCAAGAAATACAGATGAGGGCTTAGTTTAATAGAAAAGAAGGCAAATTTCAATTAAATTCAACATTTCTAGGGCCCTTTTCGGCTGTTATGCCGCTCAAGCACCCTTTGACATTCTAATGTCCCCTGGTCATTGGGCAACCTTTGGAAGCCTACACTTGGGAGACTATTTCCCTCCTGCGGGTGTGGCAGCCAACATCGATCTGTGGCGCCTAGGAATAGACACTGCCTTGACAGATACTAATTTACACCATGGTGGAGTGGAGCTTATGGGTCTTGCTCAGATCAATTAACCAGTGGAAGCCTGCGCCCTACCCTAAGGCCATCGATCTCCATAGTCAGTCTTCTTCAGGGAATTGCTATGACGTTATAAATTATAACAACATTGTATCCGTGCATGGGTTTGGGCTGTCACAACCATGAATGGAAAACGGATCGCCGGGTTAAAAATCGAGCGCACTGTGACAGGGCTTTACGTGACTAGAAAAACCCATACATGCAATCTTTATTGTTTAAGGGCGGTTATAATTAATTGCTGCAAATTGGGGAAATTATTGAACCTGACACAGAACTAAACATCTATGTCATCCATATCCCTGAAAAATGGTTATTTCTAGCAAGCGCGATAAATAGCACACCGAGTACTCAGAAATTAACCATAAAGGGAGGTAATTTAGAATGTTGACTACCCACTGTAAGCAGACTTACCTCCAATGAAATATGTTTTATGTCCTACTGTACACATAGCATATCTGTCTATACATCTAGGTAGACTATGTGGACAATCTGCATCCAATTCCTGCCATCTCTCATTCTCAAACACCCTAAAATATGCATTCAATATTGAACAACATATATATGATTCGTTATAAAAACAGTACTGGAACGAAACGCTTTATATCAGCCATACAATGAGGTTTAAAGTATGTCGTAGGCATTGTACATCAGTCAGTTGCATTCACGTCCCCAATCCCCAAAATATCCCACATTTCCCTGACAGTGCGGGAAAGTTTTAAGGTAAATACACGACTATTTCCCAGACTATGCATTGGTGCATCGCCCATTTCCGGATATGGGAACAGTGGTTGCACCTGACTGATGCATTCTTTTAAGGAACAGTTTTGACAAACCATCTGGTATGTTACATAGTTGTTGGTTAAGGCCAAAAGAAAACTACATTGTACATATCAACGAAAAGTTACAACCATCCTTGCTGAGCTATTTACGGTCTAGGAAGACGCCTGCTCAATATCAGGAAGACGCATGCTCAAAAATAAGAAGACGTCTGCTCAATATCAGGAAGACGCCTGCTCAATATCAGGAAGACGCCTGCTCAATATCAAGAAGACGCCTGCTCAATATCAAGAAGACGCCTGCTCAATACCAGGAAGACGCCTGCTCAATATTAAGAAGACGCCTGCTCAATATCAAGAAGACGCCTGCTCAATATCAAGAAGACGCCTGCTCAATATCAAGAAGACGCCTGCTCAATATCAAGAAGACGCCTGCTCAATATCAGGAAGACGCCTGCTCAATATCAGGAAGAAGAAAAAGATCCGTAAGTATTACACGGATATTGTTTGAACGATTTTAATGAGACGACATTGATGCTCAAGACGATGATGTATTCCATCCACACAACTTTAAATAGTTTAAAAGTACTTCCGGTAATTCATATCCAACAATTCGTTGCATGTTTTGATTGGTTGCTACAGAAACAATAATAATGAATACTTTCTTTCCTTTAATTGCGAAGATGAGATCCTTTTATTATGAAATAAATATGGAGACGAAAGAAAGCACTTCATTAAGAAGTAGTGTGTCATAGTTTTGTCATCATGACATAAAACAGAAGAACGAGGACAATTGATGTTATGCCTAGGTCCTAATACACATTTATGTCACGGCGATGTACTATATACTCTCGATTTAATAAATAGGCATCGAAATGCATGGGTAAAAGGGTCCTCGTGGTATAGCAGCTAGGGGAACCTTCGGGAAGTCATAATAAAATTTATCAAGTCCCTGTTCCCGATGCCTCCCAAAGTTAATTTATTTAAATCGAGAGTACATCGTCAAGGCAAAAATGCTCAGTGGTACCTAGGCTTAACATACATGTTTCTTATAACACAAGATAAAGGCTTACTTTGCAACAGACAACAATGACATCAGAGATTGAGACAATTCTTTTCATTTTTGGAAAAATGACCTTTTTTCAAGACTTTTAACTGACTGTATATGACAAAATACATTTCACACGAATAATGATAATAGTAATAAAAAGTAACTATAGTCTAATAATAACAGGGTTACTTCTAATAATACATTTATTTCCAAGCGGTTAAGTGAAGCGCATTAGTTGGGAAATACTTTCCTGTGGTTGGTTAAGATCTTGTGATTGCACCAATCAGAAGTCGTTATGTTGGTAACCCAAACGCACGAGTCGTCGTGCGCAGAAATTGTACAATTTGGTTCATTCAGCTTTGGAACAGTCCAGCATACAAGTTAAATGTTATTTCAAAAGTTCGGGAAAGTGATGAGTTTTGTGTGCTATACATCTTAGGATATGTTGCATATATATTTGATATAACATGATTGTTTGTATATTATGTGAGATGTTTTGTATGATATGTGCAATGTTGTAAGCTTGTCCAAGTACTAACTTACATTATACTTATATTAAGTTATACAGAGTTGCTGTTTATATAGTTAAGATCTTTGTAGGTCACAGGAATGCTAAATTAAATATTTTAGTAACAACACTAATACTTCCACTAAGAATTATAAGAATAATAAATGTGTACTAACCAGAAATTATCATGACTACGGGTACCAAAGTCTCCACCAGCACAGTACATCTCAGACTGATATGTGTCACAACAATGGTTCTTCCTTGGTGCTACCATCAGACCGGTCTCTGACCATTGGTCAAGTTCTGGGTCATATACTTCACAGGAACACGAGGCCCGACCATCACTACGCTCTCCTCCTGAGGAATAGATAAAAGTTATATTTCATTATGATCATAAAAATGTTTAATGTTACAAAAAGAATACATTATTATAAATTAATTGTGTATACGAGTTCTTCAGTGAACATAAATACGATTTGAACAGGTATAACTCTAACGCGGTATTGGGACCTGTGCCACCTAAAGTAAACAGGTAAATCAAGTAAAACAACATAAGGATATTGGAAAAGGGATTATCTTTTCAATGTGTACCGTAATTTTAATTTACGTGGTGAATAAAAGTAAGCAGGTAAAATAAACTTCTGCTCCCACTAAATCGATGTAATGGTCAGTGATTTCTGTTTATATTGAAATTGCAGAATATATCGTGTTAGAGTTATACATGTTCCAAAATCAGGTCTATAACTTGTACAAATAGTTGATTACCATAAATGCCTGGAACAGGTACATGGCAGATACTCGAGGTATAATGGTTGTTGCGTAGCTTACATAATGATAATGCTGCCACCGCCATCTTCGCATCATTCGATAATAATAATAATAATAATAATAACAACAACAATAATACATATAATAATAATAATAATAATAATATTAAAAATTATGATAATGATAATGGTAATGATAATGATAATACTAATACTAATACTAATACTAATACTAATACTACTAATACTAATACTAATACTAATACTAATGATAATGATAATGATGATAATAAGTCAGAATCCAAGCGCATCTATAGTAAAAATAATCATCTACAGTATGAACAAAAGTAGGCGTTCTAAGATTTCCCAAGATTCGTCGAAAACCAGTTTCCGGCCTCTAAAACGTTTCATGCAAATACACTTCCGGGGTTCTTTTCATATATACGAAAGATTGTGCAACATTAATGCAAAAACAATGTCAATTGGATGTTTTTTCTTGAAAATGATGTTCCGTTGCCATGGTAACTTGCATTTACGCAATTCAATGACCAATTAAGACACATTGATGTTCTTTAGTAGGTAGGAATGTGTAGTAATGTCCTATCATGAACTGTAATGATGTAAAAAACACTACGTACGCATAGAAGAAAATATCAAGAAGGAAATAGCCTTGAGGAATTTTCGAAATGATCATCATTAAGGAATATTGGATGCTAGTGAATAAATCTTAAATTTGTAGTTATAGCCATGAGGCTCCCAGCAACTTAAATCAATTTGTTTACATGGTAGGCGTTCATTGTCAAAGATAAAACTTAGTTTTCTATCCAACAATTTAATAGTACGAATATAATAGTATAGTCTCGAAATTTAGATAATCCAAATTTAAACATTTTTATTGTGTTATTTTTTTAATTTTACCTGTGAACTGAACATGAACATCTCCCTGCATGTCTGTCGTTATTTCTAGCATCATACCAAAACAAACCAAACATGTGTAGGCCTTAAGCATTTTTTCTTTACTTCTAACTAATAGATAATCGATGTGATCATCTAATGTTTACTTGGTTTATTATATTACATCGTCCAGTTCATTAAGAAACATACGTCTCTGTTTGTTGAATTAAAGGTATAGCTGCTATATTTAGTTTTTTTTTCTTTATGACTTCTTTGACAATACTATGCCGGAAGATTGAAACTTAAGTCGATCGCCGCCTGATGAAGGCCCGAAATACAGCTTGGCTCATCGCACGAGAGGCCGCACATGCACCGTTTTGTCATTTGAGCATTCTATGTCAGGCATAATCTAGGCGATGCATAGCAACAAAGACATGAGTCCGTGATATTCCGGTGACCAGTGAATGGTTACCAACTTAGGCATGTCAGGCACCCTTTGTTTAGGACTCAATGCCGCTAATTGACGGGTGAATGACGCGAATAAGAGTTTTGACATCGACACCGACGTTGGACATACATGTATCTGTTCAACTTAGTTTTAGATAATTCATGGGACCTTCTTAACAAACATTTTAAGACTGTTACCCATACTTGGACTTTAAATTGTTTAATGTTTTATTCGCTCATATGTTGTCATGCCTGTATCAATTGTTATAAATATGCGTTTACATTTTCAGTGGGTTATAGAAAAACATCAGTCAAAATAGCAGTGATTGTTGTATGTTTTAAGTATTAGTATGAGTTGTAGCCTGACAACGTTGGTGAATACGACCGCTGTGTACATAACTATTAACTACTATTTAGTTCACCATAGACATCATTGTGTCTGTTAGGTATGGCGTGTTTCTTTAAAAAAAGACTTAGAAGTTTGAACAATTGCCTAATTTCTTGTCTTAGAAAATAAAACTCTCTAATATTAAAACATCTTTCCACAACACACGTATCCAAATAGTAGATGCTTTCGAATGCAAAACACTAATTTATTCTCAGAAATTCAAGTTTTCACACGATTTGCGCATTCGTTGCCATAGTAACAGAAACAAAGTATCTGATATTTGTAAAACTTGCTTCAAAACGCTTTGAAGTTTCATTCGATTGTTCTGGGTACCAGCCTTTAATGAGACAAAACCTAATGACGATGTTAACTGAGAAATATCGTAGAACATTTCGTAGATTATCGTAGAATATAGCATCGCATTTCTTAGTGCGCGGATTTTGAGATCATACGTAGAGGGTGAGTTGAATTTTTCAGAGATTTTTTTTGTCAATAAACGATTTTACCAACATTTTGTGTTGTATTAACTATTACATAAAATGCCGAAAGTATTCTTTTGAGGGGTTAGTTGTATTTTCTATTTTATTTGTCAATAAACGTTTTACGAAAATAAGGGATTCCACCTTAACTACATCATATAATTGTATAAAATATCGCAAGCATTTATTTTTGGAGAGTAGGGAATCTGTATCGATGGCATACTAGTGTGACGATAATTTTGAGTTCAAAAATTGTAGCGATTTAGATTTTTTGATAATTTCCTTATTTGATTGTTACTGTTACATAGTAGTCTTTTATATTTGTAAGTATCGACAGTTACTTAGTATTCTTAATTAATAAAAATAAACGAGCGATTTAAGTAGCGATGAAATTTAAAGTGTATAGAGATATATCGGAAGATATTTTTTAAAAAAGTTTAAAAAACTGAAAAACAATTATGCTTTCATATCCATTAGATCATTTTTCGCATCAGTTTTTACAGAAGCTCTCTCTGTGATTAATTTGACATGCAAACTTTCCATTTTCATAGGAAAGTGTTCTAGAACACCCTATGAAACTATAAGAATCGTCTATTTTTCGACGATTGAATCAAAGTACACGGAACCCATCCAACGTTTTCATTTGCAATTAAGGTAGTCTAGTATCATACTAAAACGATGCAAGTTATTATTTTGACATTGAATGACTGTTAAATATAGCTATATACACAAATAATTTTATGGAAAATTGACTGATTTCCTATAGGTCGTGGGTTCAAACCTCACTAGAGCCAAAATATCTCTATTCTTTTTTTCTTTAATTTTTAGTTATAAGACAATGTTTTGGCTTCATAACTTGACTATATAGTGTAATTTGGAAAAAAGAAAAGTTTTTCTTTAATTTGAAAGGAATTCATATGTGGTAAATAGATGAAAGTCGGGTTACTATGGATTTCTGAAATGTATATTTTCAAAACCGCTTGGCAAAACCTTTCAATATTTTGTTAAACTATTACACACATATAGAAGTTATTTTTGAAAAAAAAATCAATGGTGCCAGCTGTTTAGTTATTTTTTTTGGCATTTATCAATAGGGTACTTTAATTATTGATAAAAAGCAAAAAATGCCTTAATTTCAAGTAGGGTAGGGATACATTTTTATTTTTATCTACTTCATAATTAGACCAAACATCATTTTTACACTTTTGATTAAATACATAATCATTATCATAAGATTTAAACACACTCTTGTATTTATTGTGTCATCTGTTGGGGAGTTATTTTAATTATCATGCAGTTGCCTCCATTTGTTTTTGCAGTACGTTTTTACGCTGGGTGTAGGGGAATAAAAAAAGTAATTACTCTCTTAACTGACAGTAAAAGTGATTTAAATTCACATGCAGTTGTCTTTATGGGTATTCAATAGAATCAAACTGTTTAAAATGCAGTCCTTAACACTTTTTAAAAAAAGTTCTTACACCCGGACGTCGTTAATAGATAAGGTGACTTAAATGCTCGTTTTTGAAAAGTACATTTCAACAATTTTCAAGTAACACAATTATGTTATTTAAGAACAACTGCAACTACAAAGAAATCACATGTTCTTTACTTTGTAGGGACTAAAATATCCACAGTTCAAACTTATATCTTAATGCCAATATAATAAACTACTGGACGTGACTTAAAACAATTCATGATCGGAATAACATAATATATTTTTTTAAAGAAAAGTAACTTCAAAAGCATAATACCTTGTCATCAATTGATATAGCAATATTATCAAAAATTGAATTAATTGCAATAAAATTATTGTAAAGAAAACAATAATGAGGCCATTAATTAAACTTGATTTAAACTTTCTCAGAATCAACAAATAAAAAGCAAACATCATTGAATTTCATTATTGTCATGCATAAAGTGTAACTAAAGACGACAACGAACAAAAACCCGGAAACATTGCAACCTTATATGGATGCTTTCACAACTCAAGAAATGTTTTAAAGAAGAAATATCGATGATATATGTGAGGTATTTCTGCAATAAAGTGTATAGAGCTATATTCTAACAGTCATTCAATGACAAAATAATTACTTGCATCGTTTTTAGTATGATACTAGACTACCTTAATTGCAAATCAAAACTTTGGATGGGTTCCGTGTACTTTGATTTAATCGTCGAAAAATATACGATTCTTATTGTTTTATAGGGTGTTCTAGAAAACTTTCGTATAAAATTGGACACAGTTTGCATGTCCAATAAATCACAGAAAGAAATTCTGTTAAAACTGAATCAAAAATGATCTAATGGATATGAAAGCATAATTGTTTTTCAGTTTTTGAAACTTTTTAAAAAAATTCTTCCGATACAGCTCTATACGCTTTAAGCAGACGCCTGGTTTTATTGGAGCAGATTAGTGCCAATAAATGTCACGTCCTGTCATTTAACAAACTTAATCGATTTAATATTGCCATTAATTAATTGATTGCCATTCACAACTATGATTGATAATTAACAAATAATGACAAAAGCATGCACATTGTATACTTTCCCAATGTAACGTATCATGCAATATTTGTTCAGACTCAGCATCGATATGTTGCTGATATGGTTACAGGACAGATTCATTTAGTTTGCCAATACTTTATTGTTTTAAAATAGAATGAAGACGTCTGGTAAATATTTGTAATTCGATTTAACAGTACTGAGCGTATGCCTAGGTCCGACTGAGCTTTTTCGTCTCGGCGAAATAAATGACTTTCGGGAGAAATCGGGAACAGAGCTAGTTTACCAAAGTTTCTAATGACCTTCCCGAGGCTTCCCCTAGCCATCGATGAACCTTTCCCGATACCTCCCGAAGTTCATTTATTGAGATGGTAGCACATTGTCGAGGCAAATAAATTGTCAGTGTTACCAAGGCATTACAGTACTGAGCTAACTGAATGCATTTTAACAGGTCATATGAGATGTTAAACAATCCATGATTACTTGATAAATGAATGGTAAATATACTCCATTATAATTATCGATGATGCCTCTGCATGCATACATTCATGTATAGTACTACTCAAACTTAAATAGGGTCAAACTATTTGCACTGTGAATATTTTGAAATTTGAAAATTATGGACTGATTGATTTTCCGTCCGTATGCAATGTAAATGGTTTAAAGAAATTATGAATATTTCGAAAAGTTTGCGAATTTTTATATCCAGACGTTTAACATGCCAAAATTAGCGATCCAATATAGTATTACGTACATAAGTATTAAGCTACTCATGGTGATATCCATTGGACCAAACGAAGGTTCATGAACGAGTACGTTACGATAATACGTTTGACTCTTAATGTAATAGAACATGACCACATGTATTTAATAAATAAAATATTTAAGTTTTTCTTATCTTATTTTTGTTAAACGTAAACAATTTAATGCGATTAAATATTTAAGGTAGTGTGATATTTATTCCTGCAACGCAACCAATGTTGACGTATTCGTCAATGGCATAATCAAACCCAATCCTAATACGGTTTGAATGCCACCAATAACTACATCAATATTAAGCCTATTTAATGAATGACTTTTACGAACTTGGCTTTTGATGAAATGACGTGTTGACCTTAAGTATACTGGTGGGATTATTTCAGGGCTCAAAGCACGTTCACTTCTCAGTCGGTTCATATATCAATGAATAAATAAATAAATAAATAAACAAATAAACAAATAAATAAATAAATGAATGAATGAATGAATGAATGACGAACGAACGAACGAACGAACGAACGAACGAACGAACGAACGAACGAACGAACGAACGAACGAAAACGAACGAACGAACGAACGAACGAACGAACGAACGAACGAACGAACGAACGAACGAACGAACGAACGAACGAACGAAAATAAGGTGAACTGGTCATTGATGATAGGCACTTTTGAAGTCTTTACCCTAAACGTTCTACCCAAGAATTTTGGACTTCTTTGCCCTAAATGATTTACCCAAGAACTTTCTGGTATAAGAGAAATGATGTTACACTTAATACTTACCACTGACGTATATTTTTCCTTCCAGGGTACATATGCCCATTTTGGCACGTGCTTTAAACAAGGGAGAGCACTCACTCCAAGAAAAATCATACGGATCGTATCTGGAAAATACGGATAGGACGGAATTTATACGTGTTCATATTATAAACAACAATAATGGTAAGAACGGTGTTGTAATGTAAGTCTACTTGTGGTCAAGGTGCAGAAAAAACATGCATGTTTAACATTAGATGTGTTGTTATGTTTTTGTTTTTCAAGATGAATAGAAAGTATGTGCATGTATCGTGATAAAACGCTTCTAAATTCCGTCAGAGAATTGTTCTGCTTTTTGATATGGCTCTGACGGAACTGAAACCCGACGCTTTGACGCTCTGGCGGAACTCAAATGTCATGTATCATCCCTGAGTTGCATGGGTTTTCATTTCCGTCAGAGCCATATAAAAAACATCTATTTGCTGACGGAACTGGCGGATCAAGATATAGCTTGGCCAATTTGGCACGAGCGTGACTTTTTGATAAGAATAATTTAACAGTCGATATATTGCCTACGTTAACAACACCGAGTGTATGTTTTCATAATCGGGGAGTATCACGAAGACGCTCGAGATGTAATACAAACACAAATTTGAAATACCGATATCGCACGATTCGCTTGCGGAAATTGATATATTCAAAGCAAGAACCTATTCTTGCATGAAGGTCATACTCAGGTCAAAATAGCCAAGCTATACCTACCGTATATTAGCTAGACCGTATACCCGTACTGTGTCGCTAATTTGGTGGTTTATATATAGGCCTATGTTGCGGCATGTTATATAGGTTGAATTCAGGAACGCGACGGTTTTAAAATACTGAGCAATAATAGTTGATCCAATGTTGAATTAGCCTAAGACATGACCAAAATAACACTTGGCTGAAAAAGCAAAAGTTTGATAAACTAATTCCACGGTAGTTAGAAAGAAAGTGACCTGTTATATCTATTATGCAATAAACATAATACATTACATGTCTAGTTAGGTGTTTGTCGATGATTTAATTAAGCCAGACTGAGAACAGAACACGTACTATCTATAACATAAGCAATAACTGTTACTTACTTTACCACACGATGTAAATGACGACATCGAATGACGTCATATCCGCCAATGATATACAACACATTGTCTATAACTGCGACACCAAAATCAGCGACATTTTTTGTTAACCTCCATGTCTCCATCCGTACTCCGTACGAATCTATGGCACTCCGTTTTTGATTCAATAACACATATTGCGCCTCGCCTGACCCAGATCTGTTAATTATATAAAGCCTTTGCTGACTCTGAGTACGATCCATACTCAATGAACATTCACTTCCGGTGTCCGAAATAATGTCGTCCGAATACCCGTTATCCGGATGCACAGCAACTATATACTGGTCTAGAAGGCTTCCACTTCCGGTTGATGACGACATTTTGTACCGGAAGACGAAAACAATTTCCGGTGGAATGATCTGAAAGTAGAGTGAAACGTGATAGAGACTGAGTTAAAAAACGCCAAATTTAATTGTTTTTAGCCAACGTAAAGTGACCAGTGTCAGCCAACAAAAGTCACTTTTTAAACTACCATAAAAATAGGGGGTCATGCGCCATAAAATAAAGTCTTATTAAGCCAGAATGCCAAACGTTTCTGTATAAAGCAATGTCATTACATCAAATACGTTCATGTATACAAAGCATTTAACCCATCTCAAGATTCTGATGGCTAATTATCAATACTGTCGAACTATTTGAGTGGATCAGATTTTGGTCCGCGTAGGCATTTAGTGATTATTCACCTGTTTTTGGTTTTGGGAATCGAGCTCATACTGTACAACATTTTATTGTGGATTTGACATTTGGCATCAAAGCTGCTAAATCATAGTATTCCATGAACTTCAAGTCAATATCGATATTGCTCCAAAGGTGGAGAAATAATTGCTGGTTCCTACCACAGTTAACTGTATCATTGATAACAAAAAAAAAGAAAATATTTTTTGTAAAAATATCGAAAAATATAAATTTGTTTAAGCCTTTATCAATGATAATGTTACCCGTGATTTCTACATAGCGGAAGGGTAAGCAGACAAGGGAAAATATGTGAAAAAGAGATAATATGCAAAATGTTTAACCACGATGTTCAAAAGCCAATTAACAAACAAACACGTATCGAGCAGAAACGGTTCAATTTACAATTTATGTACAACAAAGTACATGGTATTTATTTAATAAAATATTCATCAAAAGCAAATAGGCAAACAGAAAATTGCACAGGCAACATTGGTGACATTTTAAACAATATTGATTTATGACCTGTATTTGAGGAAGAACAAATAAAACGTTAATTATATAATTATACACGTTTTAAATGTATAAGTGTACTGTTCTATAAAACCACGGTATCGATAAAACTGGGGAAGCATATTCGTTTGAAATTCCTAGGCAGAAATTATTAGCAATAAAGAAACATATTGAATATTTTAAGACTACCCAGGTCAGCTCACGACCTGGGTCCTTATTCACCAATAATGTAAGTCTAAAACTCAGACTTAAACTTTATATTGCCAAATGTTCTATTCACACTCATGTTGCTATAGATATACCGATTTTGATATAAATGGGTATACATGTTCAGTGGGTAACAACAAATTATGAGATAAAATTTCACATGGTTAAATATAATTGCAAAGAAAAAGCAGTGATTATAAATATTTTCAATTTTAAGTCTAAGTCTGAGTTTTAAATTTATAACGTTGGTGAATAAGGCCCCAGAAGCATATTTTTATACGTATGTAAACATGTATGGTAATTCGATTTTTAAGTTTCCTGAATTAAAACCTACGTACGCTGACAATTATGTACTAAAACGTTTTAATTATAAGACCAATACATTTATAAGTTCTTAATCCCATCTCTGTGTTACAAATTTTTTACGTCTCTTCTGAGTTCAATTTTGAGTTTTTTTTCTTTTAGAAGTGAACTCAAATTTTCAAATTTTGACTTTACTTCTGAGTACACTTTGATGTCACCTCTGACAGAAATACAGCTGTATACGTTCGTATATCTATTCTGACTCACGTTATGCTCATTTTGGTTTCGTTGTCTCATTCGAAGTGAATGTGCATCCGTTTGATTCATTTCGACTATCCAAACACATTGCGACTCCTGCATATCGTTTGTAGCTTTTCGATGGCTTAGAACCAGAAGGTCGTAACTACCTCTTACGACCTTATAAGACTCATACATGTTAGAAATCTGCTTTGCAATGCGCTTCTTATGAGCATATTTTCATGAAAATCTAAAATTGTAATGTTGACCAAAATGAAGTTTTAAAAACGTGTTTTCCCATTGGTAAAGAGTAAATTACAGACAGTTTTCTCTTGTTTTCTCAATATATCTACGACCTTCTTGTTCTAAGCCAGCGTTTTGATTGTGTCTTATATCTCATTCAGTATCATGTAGTACGCTCGTCCTTGTTTTAGAACACTACCGGTGTATAAGGTGGATTAAGACTTGTAGAAGAAAACAATTACTATATAGTAATGCCATTAATACAATTGTCCGATCTGGCATTGACCAGGGATTTAAAAGTCAGTTGAGGTCAAAACAAACTCCGGTCCTTATTGACTGCAAATGATTCAAATTTGAAGTAAACAAATTAGATTCCATTTCGATTGACGTGTTCTTCTAAACAATATTTTAATCACTGTGAAGCACTTATCCAGAGATTAGTGAAATCCCTTAAGCTTTTCGCACTAAAATAGTACCAATGCATCTGCAAGTACACAAATAAGAATACTTTGACCTTAGTTTTTTGTTTTCGTTGAAATGATAGTGGGTGAGCTCAAGACCCTGTTAAGATGTTAGGGTCGTTTCTAGAGACTCTATGGTCCGATGCAAATATATTTTTCAGGGATATTTGGGACGTTCCTCGCCATGCCTGAAACAGGCTAGTTTTTTGCCACTTCTCAAATATTCATAAATAGACTAAAATGAACTTGACTTGGCCTGACCCTGTGTACGTTCGTCTAAGAAGTTATCTTTGTAAAAAATGATATTGTCCTTATTCGACTCTCCTGCCATTTTGTATTAAAGTTTGGTTTATTTTCCGTTCTATCTATCCCTTTAACCTCTAACCAAAGGTAACTGTATCATTTATAACAATATTTTTTTCTAAAATGTATATTTTTTTCTTTCGCTCTAGTCTTTTGCAATGATACCTGGGTTCAGAACATGTATAATCGTTGATGACACATGCCCTTCCTTGTATACAGGCTAGTATAGCGATTACGTATAATCTTATACGTTACATGTGTGATATAAGGTAAACTACATGGGAGTGCTTTTCCAATAAAATTGTTCGTATTTTACGTGTTTGGTGTCATATGATATAAAGAATCTATCAATCGTTTTCAATTGATATATTTGTATTAAACTCGTTCAGGAAATATTAATAAGCTCACCAAAGGCTCGCTTAATAAAATTTCCAAAGCACGTTTAATATAAATTTATATCAATTAACAACTCGTGGTGAAAGGTCCTGTATATATATATAGCAAATACTAATATATATTATAGCTGCAATACAAAAATGAAGTCATAACTAGGAGAAAATATGTTTGAACTAACAATATTAGTTAGCTTATTTGAAGGAATTTGATTAGTCGATAAGGATCCTTATTTGTTAGTATTAACCTAATAGAACTTATCAGTTAGCCCGTAATTAACAAACTGAAATTACAGAAACATAATTTCGTCCATATTTTATTTTCGAAAGTAATGATAATATGATACGTGTACTATAAGTTGAAATCAGAAACAATGAACTATAGCATCACCGTTTGGGTGAAATAGAAGTAAACAAATCAGAAGATCGTAACTACTACTTACGACCTTATAAGCTAGTTGTTTCACATTTAAAATCAGCACCTCAATGCGCTTCATATGAGCCTATTTTCATGAAAATCGAGTAAGAGTAATTTTCGGATAGTTTTTTTTTCGTGGTTCCTCAAAATATCAATTTTGTACTAAACGCCCTTCTCATTCTAAATCAACGGATTCGCCAGCGAAATTTACCCACAACGATAGCGCTTATTTTCAGAATTTCGTAAAAATGCATTAGAACTCATACATAATTAGATAATGTTAGATAGTCATTGGTTAAAGGCTACTCCATGCTACAACAAAACACCAAGACTGTCCAATCTAAACAAATGCTAATATTCATTTATTAAGTAAAATACTTACAAAATGGGAGTTGGTAAATGAAAAGTTCCGTGAAAGTCCGTTCTGGTTTAAAACGGTTTAAACTATCTATAAACTATATCCAGTCTTTTTGGGCGTTATTCTGAACTATTCCAATTTCATCCTTAACATTTAACATTCATGTTAATCTGCTGTCGCGTTGCATTGAATACATAATGAGCATCTATTGAATAAGTAATTTTTTTTAAAACTGATACGCGAGAATTAAATCATTAAATCATTAAAAGTTACAAGCACGTTTAAAATTTCGACAGATTCAATTGAAAACAACGTCATCTCAATACTATAACTAAATATATAATTTAAAAGCTGCAATTTCTAGTCTATATTTTTCAACAATTATACGACTGTATTGAATAAATAATTTAATTTATTCGAATGAAATTAACTTTTGATAGTCCCCTCTCGTTAAATTCAAGTCTGCTACAAAAACTAGCGAAAGTTAAAATCGATTTCATTACTGTATTCAGAGAGTGTGTTTAAAACGTTTTACCGATTTCAATGGAAATAAACGAATGTTTTTGTAATCTATACTCGGTGCCTAATTGCTAATTACGTCCTAGGAAAATTAGAACTGTCAAAAACCTTTTACGTGGCTTGACAAATTCGCCCACATCGGTCATTGGACGTTATTTATGTTGTTAGTTTTTTCCACACTATCGTTTGATATCAGCACCAGTTAGCTGCATTACGCGACACTTTGTGAAATGAAAACATGTATAACTCATGGAAATAAATTTAAAGAGTAGCCATTAGCTCTTTGTGCATGTTATTTGTGAACTAGTTGGCAGTTCACAATCTCATTGAATTTTTATCTCAACATTTTCTCCATTATTTGACGCTTTTAGGTACCTGTATATTAGCGTAATTAAAGTAGTGTATCGTGATATGGGCCTGATTGTAGTTGCGATTGCAGCATTATGTGATACTTTGTAAATTAAATACATGCACACGTATACATCTTGGAAACAAAAATAGCCTTTGAACCTTTCTGCACTTAACATATTGCCTTTTAGCAGAAGAAAACCCATGCCATAAGGAAAAACCGCCGATTTATATGTTGCCCTTTGCATTTAAGCTCAATAAAAAATATAATCGATTGCAAAACAAGTTTTCAAACTTATATTTATTGATCACTCTCCACACCTCATTCCTGATAATGATATGAGAAAAGAGAGGCTAGTTTCCCTTTTATGCTGAGTGTACTTGCATTTTTGCACGAAATTTTGTAGAACTGCTATTGACAAGATTCCTAGTGTTATTCTGCGTTCATAATTTTCGGTCGATATATCACGGTTCGTTGAGCAATGCAGCGTCGAAATCAATATAATTAATGCACGAGGAAATCGGGACTTTTGGCAGAATAAATTCCGTGCGTTCATTGTTTATGCCATAGCGACACAAAAGTCAGCAAAACACCAGGCGGGGGTGATTATCAATTGAACAACATATAAAAGCCATCAATATGTTACCTAGGTGTCCGCATATCAGCAGTGCGTCAAAAAATAAATTCGTTTTCATTGATTCCTTTAAAGTCTTTGTTTTGTATTAATTCGAAGTCATATTCATTCAGTTTTTTTTAACAAATTAATTGAAATTATATCAATATATATTAATTTCAAAACTTTATTCTAAGTACTAGTTGTGTTTCACGTTTTCGTACGAAAATGGACAACTCTTTTCAAGAATTTTGTCCAACGTGAGACGATCCTGCCAGGCTATGTAGGACACATGGACGCGTTATTAGAATGCTATCCGTAGATCTAGTGATTCTTCTCTGACACTATTTCAGTTTCGCGACATTGCCTTTTAACACAACTGCCTATTTCTTTTTCGTATGAGTTTAATTTTTGCCTTACGTGGTATAAAATTATAGTGAATAAAATATTTATCTCCACTGTATAATATTTAGAAATTTTCAAATCATTGGAGCAAGTGAAAATTGATTTTTTGTGATACACATTTTGAAGTCTTGGTGTAATTATATCGAAGAACGACAACTACGTTTTCATTTTGTTAGTACATTGTACATTAGTCTCCCTTGATTTAATGTCGTGTACTGGATTCACAGGTAATTGAATCTGTAAAACGTAAGCACAATAGGAAGAAATCATAAGAACTTTCAAGAAGGTGTGCATAATAACGTACGACTTTAGAGTTAGTTGTTTATCCGCAATGAAATTATAGATTACGAAACTTTATTATTCATTTTTTATTATCGTCGGGTGCTTCTATTGTAACTGGTCAGTTTTGAGAATAATACGGAAATCAAAAACTACCCATGTTTCTTTCAAAGCGATGTTTCAAAGACATGACACCATTCAGCTGGAAAGTCAAATCTTGTGTCGGTTCAGATGGAATTACACGAGTGGCGAAATTAACCAGAAACGAATCGTTAATAGAGGAACAATATGTTCGTCAAAATTTGAACAGAAATTTAAAGTATTCAATCTAAAAACTATCTACGTATATAGTACGCTAAATGATCTACAGGCCCCGATCTTCAGAAGCATCGCAATCTGAACTAAATGTCATATCAAGTATCGGACATGTGTATTTGAGGTAATTTTCACGAGAGACTGGGTTTAGAATAAGCACCAATACAAAATTCTAAACATCATTCTGAGTTCATTACGGTGAAATTTCAAGAGCTCAAAAAGCAGATAATTATATTTAAAAGTCTGACTCTGGTTTGAGCATAATCTCAATTTGAGTAGAGATTTCTACTTGAAATTCTTTAGAAAATCGGGACCTGGTATGTAATACGAAGCGATGAATTTGTTTATTGAATTTAAAAACATGTTAAATGGAAGGGAATGATCTTTAATAAAATGTCAGTTAATTGGATAACATGTGGGTTTTATGAATTATAATATTTATGTTGAATAGAAAATTTATTATTTGAAATTCAATTCTTTTCATTGATCTATCAATATGATAATTCGATAATTTGAAAGGAAAACTACTTTAAGCGTGTCTTTTTATATTTACTAACTTATTTCAATATTTTTATAAGTACTTCATCTTAAAAAGACGTTGAAGAAGTTTGCCTCATTTTATGTTTGGATTAAAGACACTTTAACACGTTAAGCCCAAAATGGTTTGACTTCAAACAGGGTTATATACGTAACGAGTTTAGAAAATAAGTAAATGTGTTTGCATTTCATTCTTTTCAGTTCGTATTGTATGTTTAGCAATTATACTTATATTTATAGCTTAAAACATGTCAAAAAATATTTATGTTATTACTTAAATTATGTATTCAAAAATGAGTTTCGAGTGCTAAACATTTCACCACGGTTCTTTCGTTTAAGCGTTTGTCCCAGTCAAATTCAAGTCATATGCAGGTCGCCTATCTAACCCTTATGAAAGGAATATGAAATACAGGCATGTGACTGTGCCGGCACCATTGTAACGATTCTTATATACTTATGTCTCGGTCTGGTGTAGAAGCCGGCCTCACCGGCTCAGTTCAATGGTGGAAACATAACAATCGTACCAACAGGCATTACGTGTCTATAATCCTTGCAACACACAAGCAAACAGGTGTTTAGAATACAATGCCATATTCAGTATCCAGTATAACTTGGTCAATTTGACACGAGCCTGACCTTTTAATTAGCATAATTTAACAGTCGATATATTGCCTACGTTTACAATACCGATTGTATGTTTTCTTAATCGGGGAGTATCACGAAGACGCTCGAGATGTAATACAAACACAAATTTGAAATACCGATATCGCCCGATTTGCTTGCGGAAATTGATATATTCAAAGCAAGAACCTTGTAATATATTCTTGCATAAAGGTCAGGTTCAGGTCAAAATAGCCAAGCAGTATCATTTCATTCCTTTATCTTCTAGATGTGTTGTTTGGAGATTGATTTATCGACTGTCTAGTTCAATTCAATGCAACAACTTGAACAATGAATAGTATTACATAGACCGACATTCAACAGGAAAAAGCATGTCTCATTGTATGGACGAGCCGTTTAAATGAACGAACTATTCAATGTTTAGCTGATCACACACTGTTGTGAAATAAAAATTATGAAACTTTTAAAATAAACCTTTTTATTGAATTCAATGCTCGTACATGATACAGGATGCTGTAAAATATTGTTATAAGCGGTGATTATTTTTCCCCGATGTTTGAACCACGAAATCAATTCCTTGCGATAAAAAGGGATGTTCATTAAAATGTTTTGAGTTCACAACTTTAAGAAATCACTCCAATAAACACTTTTACAGATTCTGAACTTCTTGTGTCTCAAATACAACTTTCAGCTAGATGTGGTTTTATTTACGTTAAGGAGAAAGTCCAAGTAACTGTCCATTCCTGAGAAATAATGGAAACGAGGCCCCGAAGGGGCCGAGTATTCATTATTTCTCAGGAATGGACAGATACGCGGATTTTCTCTGACTTAAAATACACCAATACTGCCAATAATGTAAATTTGATTTTCTGAAAAGATGCTGTAAATGTCAAAATTGAAAGAAACTGCATTTTTCCAAACAAATCTCCCCTGATGTACCTCTTATAAATAGAAGATTAAAAATATTTACATGACTGAGCGAGAAGATCATGCTTTTTTCATGAAACCAGTGAACTAATACAATAACTCTCCATTACTTTATAATGGTGTGTAGTCCATGCAAACACAAGTTGTGAGTTATGTGTTACACGATCAAGCAATGGTCATTTACCCAGTGCAACTTGATGTTATAACACGGTGTACATTATTAAGACTTTGTTTCAGTCAGAGGATATATTTCCGTGCATAAACTATACATGGATATTTATAATTGATATGCAACGTGATGGACATAACTACAATGTTTTTAACATGTTGTTTTTAAGCCTAGCTCTGTATTTGCACAGTATTTAACAGTTTAATAATGTACTCAAAAAGTGGTATATACAGTATAATTGTGAGGGCAGTGTCTATTCCTAGGCTGCCACGCCCGAAAAAGAGAAAAAGTCTCCCCGTGAGACTCGAATTTTTCATTGGGTAGTCCAATGATCAGGAGAAGTTAATGTCAAAGGGTGATTTAGCGACTAAGCGTAAATTGGGAACTTAACTTTTTTCTTACACTCCAAAATTCATACAAACTTTGCCTGTTCTTTAGTTCAAACTTAGGAGCCCAATCGACACATGTCTTCCTGGATTATAAGCCTTGTATGACCAAAAACAATTAGAAATTAGCTCTGTACGTACTATTATATTCAAACAGTTTTCATCTGATCATCTCAAAACCTAAGTTGCAATGTTTATGGATATTTTAATGCAGGCCAAGGTCGATTATTTCATTTTCAGTATTATGTTGAAGACGGGTGTCATGATTTAGTGAGAATGTTGGCCCTTTTGCATGTATAAAAGCTGTAATTGGAACTTATTGAATGGTCGATCATGATCACGCGAAAGTGCAATTATTAACGGTATTTAATATCATATCACACTAGCATTATCTTGATTTATTTATTTCGTGCTCGCATACCAGCTTAATAGCTGAAATTATATTAATGTTAAAAGAACTTTAGTAACAGTGGGTTGGTTTCATTTTTCTAGTTTCGTTGTGGTTTGAGCATTTTTATCTGTCTTTTGTTTTCTTTTTTTGTGTTCGGCTCTTTCAGTTGAGTGCCGCTTTTCCTGCAAATTGTATTGCCCTTTTTATGAACATATACATTTTGTAATGCACCAGACAGTTGCATCCACGGCCCCAACCGCCGCGTATGGCTGCGGTGATTAACCCTTTAGCTTCCCCCGCACTTTGGGACAATGTTTAATTGTAAGAGCGAAGCGAGCAAATTTTTTACCCCGTTGTCAAATGTTTGCCCCCCCCCCAATGTTGAAACGCTCCTGCATATATGTGTTATGTTTTTCAGACAAAGAGAGGTTTCTTAACAATAACTCTCCATTATTTCATATACACATTTAATGTAATGTGTATACGAAATAATGGAGAGTTATTGTTAAAAAACTCTCCATTCCTGAAAAATAATGGAGAGTTTATGAATGGGTTAATCCCCTGGGTGTATTTTAATTAATCTGAGAATGAGTTGAAGATACATCTGTAGATTGGAGTTTTATCAATTTTTATTTGACAAAATCAGGAAAGTTATGTTTCTGTCATGTGATGCATTTTACAAATTGTATCGTCCATTCTTGCATTTAAAAATAAACAACGTAAAGATACGAACAGCTGAGACAGTTTCAAAATTCAATACACACAAATACGTTTGATTTGATGTTACATTTGTATTTAGGGTTTATTTCAGTTCCATGCTGTAGTATTTTATGAAATGTCGCGAGCGTATGTTTACATTTTGTTGAATGAAAAGAAATCACATTGATATTCCATTTGAATGCAAATATAAACCTGTGGTTTGATAAATGCCTGTTAGCTGAAGTCGTATTTGCTCAAAAAGTCTCTTTATTTGAAATAATGGATACATTGGGTGTACAGTTTTGTCCACAGTTATTATTTTTACATTGCAGATCGATTCTTAATTTGGCTCATTAACATTGATATTAAGATTTTTTTTGTGTATTATGATTTGAACTAACCTGTCGAATGCATTGGTTACGTATTGTTACAAAAATGAATATTACAGGGGGGGGGGAGCACTGAAACTGTCTTCTTCCGACTCAAGAGGTGGATGATGTTTTTGATACGTCCATTTATGGTAGGCCGCTGTGTACACTTAATTAGTTACTAGAGCTCTGTAATACAGGTACATTCTTTTGTATATACGAATCCGGCTGGGGTATATTGTTTAAGATTTTAAATCGGGAAGTATAATCCATCGCAATTATCTACCTGGCACGTGAACAAATTTACCTTGGCTGAAACAAATCGTTACTGCTTTGTTGTTCTGTAATAATTTCAATAATTTCTGAGGGTACCGATTAATACAGAAATAGTCAAGATGCCGCTATGCAGACGCACATGCATGTACTGCCTTTTACCATATGTCATTATTCTGGAATAGTAGAATTGTAACGTAAAAGTTCTTAGCTTTGATAGAACTCCAATTCAAAGCTGCAAATCAAACACCACGTCTTTTTCTGATAACGATTTCAGTCTTAATGATGCATTGTCCACAGTATGTTTTGTTTGAGATACTTTGTTGCCAATATCTAAAGCTGTATTGATTATAACTTTTCCAGGAAATCGTCTACTGTAAGACCTACGCCTCATGATATTGTGTAAATATAATATCCGAAATGATGACGTAGCCGAATCTTGCTTGATTTAAGAACTGCAATTTTCGTTGATTTGAAAATAGTCGTTCATTAATTAGGTGGTCATTGGATATGTAATTACAGTAAATTGGAAAACAGATCCGAAAATATAATTGACAGAAAGATAATAATATCGAAATCAAAACATTTTGTCTAACAATAAAATACAAGTATTCAATATTTAGTTCTAATGTTTATTATTATGCATGCACCTTTTGTACATTGTACATTGTACATGCATATGTAATTTGGAGAACATGCATCAGATACCGTTACGACACGACGGTAGTATATTTATGTGAATGTACGTAATTATTTGTAGAAAGCGAAAGTTAAGGTAGGTCGATAGTTAATTATATCTGACAGACGCTTACAGAGTACAGTTTGTATGTACAAATTACCCACAATCTATCATTGAACAACGGGGATCGATAATTGTGATTTGTGATATATTTTCTACAACAATAAAATAGGTAACGTCTGACAATGGGAACTTATCCCTAATTGACGTGCCAGGTAACATGTAGACCTACATATGTGGTAATTGTAGTGCTTATGCTACGGTCACATTTGCCCTACGAGCTCCGTACGAGCTCCGTACGAGTTGATTTTGCTGTACTCGCACGATGTCCGTACGGAGTCCGTACGGTGCTCGTACGGATATTGATAATCGTACGAGTATCGTACGGATTTTTTCGACTCGTAGAGGTCTCGGCGACATGGTAAAACTTTTTCACCGAGCTCCCGAGTTGTCTACGAGCTGTCTACGAGCTCGTATATATTTTGAGTCAGACGTATTTCGCACGGGACTTTAACGGTCAACGTCATAGGATTGGATAGTGAACAGTATGACAACAGTTATGTCAACAATGTTAATTGTTATGTGTATGTAACAATATGTTATTGACAATATATTGAAATTTCGACACATTTTTCGATATCGAATGCATGATACATGTGTTTAACTGCTATTGTGTCAATGCTGCATCTGTACCAGGTATCTAAGATCCGGTACCAAGATAATTATAACGTATCGATTTTAAAAAACAAAACATAAATTAGGTAATGAAATCCAAATTTAATACATAATTATAATTATGCCTTTCAATTTGAACATCTGCTATTTTTTGAATGTATAACTTTTAATACAAAACAAATAGACACCGACCGATGATTAGCAACGTATATTTTTAATATACTTTAAATGACCCTGGCCGCCGTCACTCGATGCTACACAATCCCCCGATCTGCAGCATGATAACGTTCGGCTTCAGTCAAATTAGCCAAAATGTACGCCGACCGTTCAGTGTATTATGAAGATGTCCAACCGGTTATTTTGCTAGGTCCGACTAGCACAAGAACATAACATAACACAAGACGTACTCGTCTCCTAATGTAAGATGGCCAAATTTTCCAACATTCCAGAAGCCTGGATCCCACCTCACCAAACCTAGATCTGCTCATGCTCAATGTAAAATGAATTGACATGTCCGTGATTCGCGTGCACATATCTTATTTGTACACATAAATATTTGTCTATACATCTATGTGTTCTTTTTATCTTTAAGTTTATGACAACTGTGCAATATACATGTATTCCATGTACTTTAATGTATATTCTCATTGTACTATAATAAACTCTGTACACGTATATAGCCCTGATCGTTCAATGTCGATCAAGTAGTAATTAAACATTATTTCCTTGCATTTATAAACATGACATGAAATTTCCATCATTCTTTAATCATCTTACATATAATAAAAACTAAAAATAGGTAATGTCAGCTTCCTTGTGAGTTCCCTACTTCAAACATACCTACGAGCTCGTAGACTACTCGGGAGCTCGGTGGAAAGTTTTCACCGAGCTCCCGAGTCCTCTACGAGTTACGCAAATCCGTACGATGCTCGTAAGAGTTTACAATGCCCGTACGGACCCCGTACGGACTCCGTACGGGCTTGCTAAATTTCGACTCGCACGGAGCTCGTACGACTAATGTGACCAGGCGAAAATGAAATATGTCGAAAAATACAACTCTTCTCGCACGGAGCTCGTACGGTCATCGTGCGGACACCTTACGGACACCGTACGGACATCGTAAGAGTGACTTGCGAGCTGCTATTGACCTACGAGTACCTTGCGAGCCCCGTACGATCTCCGTACGAGCGCCGTGCGATCTCCGTACGAAGATTACGATGTCCGTACGGACATCGTACGAGACATTCTCTTTTAATCGTAAGAGGTCCGTACGAGCTGTGACCAGAAGCTAAGAACTTAAAATATTTTTAGGATTTGAATTATTTTCGACTCGTAGCCTACTCGTACGAGTTGATAAATCCGTACGGACATCGTAGGGCAAATGTGACCGTAGCATTATCGATTGACGAAACTTTATACAATTAATGAAGAAAGAATTCAATGACAATGCTAGGTACAACATATTCCGGCTCAAAACATGACCCACCACTCACTATTAAAAAACGAATCGTCAATTGAAGGTTCATTAAGCTAAATATAGCCTACCCGGTGCCATGCAACCTACGCGGTACATTGCGGTATGATTTTTGGATAAAATAATGCTTGTAAATTCAAGTTTTTGTTTATTAGTATTATGAAAAGGGCAACCAATCACAGAACCTTTCAATTCTGGTCCACCAATACCAGGCACTACATATGTGTGTATTTGATTAACATTATTCAACTAGCTGGCAGGTATACCAGGTTTCGAACTTTATACCATCCACTCCGAAGGTTGATGCAATAATAACACGGTCAATGAAACAGTTAAGCTATGGATAAAATGTCTGGCCCCGATCTCTTGAGGCATCTCAAGAAAAAATCTCATCTCAAATTGAGATTTTGCTCAAATCAGAGTTTGTATTTGGATAAATCTGAAGTCCAACCTCTTCAAATGTTACTTTATTAATCAAAGAATATTGCTTTCTGTTTTGTGATGCATTTTTTAAGTCCAGCCTACTGCAAGTAACTTATCTAAGTGGCACATGCCAACATTTGAGATGAGATTTTCCCCCGTATTGAGATGCTAAGGGAGATCAGGGCCTGGTCTTACCCCCGGTCATATATAATATATAACTAAAGGGACCAAAACTCAATGCCGAGTGAGATCAAATCAAAATACATAGTGCAATTCATGATAGAAGAAATAATACAACAGAGATTGAATGTAAGAAGGAAAATATGAAAACATATACTATACCCTGTGTTAAATATTGTTAAATCCTCCATGATTAGAATTTTGTTATGATATCCTGGTAGAAGTCAGATGAATAAAATGCACATGCGATTAACGTAATACGTCACTGACCCTTGATTTTATTATAAGTTACCACTACGTACGTATAAACAACCACATGGATTATAAACAAGCTAACTTTGGTTAAATTCCAAATACAAAGTTCACTCTTGAAGCAAATAAATAAGTAAATGAACTAAACATAAACACTGTGTCAATATCAAACGAGAAAACGCATCTCAGATAAAATAAAATAACGCGGACGTCAAGAAAGTGAAATGCAAATTTTTTCACGATATGTCAATTACGACTTTTAATTATAAAAGTGAAATGCAATGTCACTTAAGATCGACACTCTTTTTCACGAAATGTTAATTACGACTTTAAATTTTACTGTAATTCTTTAAAGAGACTCTGATCAATAAAGATATGATAATTATAACTGGCTTTTAAATACTCCAACTATTTAAATCCTGTGAACATCACAAACTTATTTATATACAATTGGTAGATCTTTTTAAATGAACCGCCTATCTCGCACACATCTCGGAGGGCGATAAGAGTTCTTTAATAGAATATCGTTGGCATAATGCGCGTATATTTGCTTACTAAATAGTATAAACTACATTTTGTGATACGATAGGAACGGAGCTAGTCTGACATGTTAAAAGAGGGGATGAACGAGATTGGAAGACGGGGGAAAGAGATGAGAATGAGATTTGAATTTGCGAGGGACAGTGGTTAAGGGGGGTGTTTGACGGTGAGAAACATGGAGTTATATGACACAAGTCACATATTCAGGACACTTTTCCAATCAGTGTTGCAAAAGCATTTTGTGAGTATAGTTCGATTTCGAGCATTGAGCCGTGACTGCACTTTTAAAGTTTAATCCATTCGCCGATAAAGATTGGCGTGGGATTGACTATTCAGATATGTATAACACACATTAGTAAGTAGCATATCTGTAAATCATGACTATTAAAATCAATAAATCACGGGTTACCCGCACAAATAGCCTCGTCTAAAAGGTCATGGCTCATGGTTCAAAATTGAACTATAGTATAATGTATATTTGTATTGTTTACATGGCTAAGCGATAGAGCCGTACAGTATATACATATATTCAAATCCAACAATAGGACCTAACTATAATTTCCTCAAAAAGTGCTTTCCTGACAGAATTGAAGAAACAAATGTATTGTAACCTACTTAAAGAAATCGAGTGGTTTTTAGGTCCCCAAAACCCTGTCAAATTCACACGACTTTATCACAGTGTCCTTACATTTGTCAAAAACATTTTCAAAATTTATGCTGCGTTTAATCATAGGGAGTTTTACTTGTCACTATGTTTTACTACAACGCCATGACATTGGTGAGATCGTATGTTAGTGAAAGTATTCAAGTATAGAAGTCATGTATAAATAGACGAACCGACTGAAGTAGGTGCTTATTATGTTGAAGAGAAGTTTGTATGTTTTTTTATCTTGACATAAAGTAGACGGGGTTAGTTGGTAAGGGCTTTTGTCAAGTGCTCATGCACTTAAAGCCGGAACACTTAATCTTTACCTTTTATAACAAGAAGACAGTCCTCTGGCCCACTAGAATGGAGAAAATATTTGCAGTATTTTGTTTATCAATATGTCACGTACAAAGGTACCGACACCAACTGATGAGTTGACAGATTTTCAAACATAGAACAGTGACATCCAACTTGGTTTAATACATCAATGTACCTGCTATCTTAATCATAACACGTAAAAATGTTTCGATCGAATATAGATAATACATAAACTAAAAAAAACCATATTATTTTAATAGTAGCATTTTAATCCATAGATTTCTCAACCCTTTATAATAATGCTGTATACATGTATGTGTTTACTTCGTTTGTGTGAGAGCCACAAAACGTGGCTGAACCACTATTAAATCAACTACAATGTATAATTATGTTTTTATTTGTAGACTAGAAGCCCACAACCGCCAATAGCTCGAAAAAATGACAAACTTATATCGCTAATTCGAAAAAATTGACGAACTATCGCTCGTTCGAAAAATGACGAACTATCGCTCGTTCGAAAAATGGGCGAACTATCGCTAGTTTGAAAAAATCGGGCGAACTACAGATTCTTGTAATTTACAATAATTTTTATTACCCTGTGTGTTGAAATTATTGAATTTTATCATATTGGCAAGCTACACATATAAATACAATACGATTAACATTGATAGCCTTTCTGACCCGGTTATAGTTCAAGTTTTGTCATAAAACAGTTTCATAGGTTTCAATTAACAAAAAGGTTATATCGTAAATCACACATTGGGGACATTAAAATGCATATAAATATCAAATAGTTGATATATATATCGATGGCTTAGAACAAGAAGGTCGTAACTACCAAATCGATATTTTGAGGAACTGTCTGACAGTTACTCTTTACTTATGGTAAAACAAATTTTTACAACTTTATTTTGGTCAACATGACAAGTTCAGATTTTTATGAAAATGGACTCATAAGAAGCGCCTTGTGATGCTTATTCTAAATATGTATGAATCTTAAAAGCACTTACGACCTTCTAATTCTAAGCCATCGATATGGCCTTCTTAGTGTTTTATTACATACGTAAAAATATTTTGTCGAGTTTGTGTTAAAACCCGTCTACGCCCGAGAACCGGGTTTGGCGTGGTTAAATACCAATCTGTATTTATTTGTTCTTCATAAAATGAATAACTTTTAAACATCACAGATTAACCTTTTTGATAACATTGTTTACTTAAATCAAAGTATTATTAAAAACGCCATTTAATCAATCGCCATTGAAATAAAATCATTTACAGGTCAAAGCTCAGCGCGATTTAAACTACTATCAATATTCTGCTATTCAAAAGGCGGTAAGGCGGTACGCGGAGCCGTTAAGACAATATTTGTTTTTAATACATTTATCACGAAAAACAATTGATCATTTATTACTGATGTATCATTTATCACAGATGTCAAATAAGTTCATTTGAACACTATAAGGTCTATTAGAAGTACTTTGACACTAGGGAGGATCGTGTGTGTTACAAGCTAATGTTTTTGGAATGTCGAAATGTAATGCATCGTATTCACGTGTCAGTTTATTTGTTTTTTTTTAGAAATGCACTCAGGTTGGATGACAACATCATTATGGTACCATGACTCAGTGGCCACATACATTTTGTACACAACACGCAATTACGTCATTAGTTTATACTAATTCAACTTAGGTCGATTGTGAAACAAATTACATCATTAGTTTATACTATGTGTCTCTGTATAGCTCCAAATGCGCTTGCCGTCTAATCTGGCGAAGCATGTTCAAAAATGGTTGGAGGTACATATAATTTTATAAGCCTGACATATTTCAGCGGAAAGCAAAAATGTAGAATAAAGTCTATGCTCGACATTATTTAATTTAGCGTAGGTCGAATTTATTAATGCTTATTTATTTTAGTTCGAATGTAAAACAAGGTTTCCGTACTTAGACGTAACTTTATTAGTCACTTTCAACACCTCGACATTCCTGATCTTATCGGACAACACGAGGGTATGATAGAAGAGAGAAGCCAGTTTCAATTTACTGGTGCCATTTATATTTTGTTTTGTGCATAACGGTATAGGGGGGGGGGCAGGATCTACCACCTAAAGAGCTAACACTGGGCTATCGATGAGGTGCCATTAAAGCAATACTGACTATAAACGATGACTAATGATTACTTCATGCCTAACTTAACATCCATATAACAGTTTCAAAATGCAAATACAGAAGATTTTGTATAAGAAACACTTGTCATCGCTAAACGCCGAGTGCGATTGCTTATTGCCACGCAGTACAATTTTAAGACCAAAAGAGATTGAACTTATGTACACGTTCGATGGACATTCTTTGTTTAAATACACTGGGACAGAGACAGACCAGTTTGTCCCCTTTCTCATGTAACTTGCTAAATATAAACTAGGCTTGATGATTTAAAGGCGTTTTCAAACGTCCCTAAAATGTGCTTCTACTATACAGATGTTACTCACTATTTCAAAATACATCTTAATCAATAATCAGTATTGACAAAACGTACGTTGGATTAAAACAAATGTGACACTTCATATCTCGTGGCATTTCTAATGCTAACTATGTCAGCGACAATCAGAAGCTAAGAAACCCTTAACAGGTGGGGACTTAGTTCAAAGTGTAGTTTCAAGGACCCATCGAAAACATTTTGATATAAGGTCCTATAAATTTCCCTCAATCGAGTGTTTAACAAATATAGGGATCCTTGTTTCACGGGAGTCTGTCGACTGATTATGTTTATCCAATACACGAGCAAACATTAGCTAGGTTATTAATGATTAAAACAAATCAAATGTTGTGTTTGCACAATTCCCAATTCTCCAAATAAGCTAATATTATATTCATTGTTCAATTTGCTGATGAAGAAAACGTGCTCTGACATTTTTTATTAAACCATTTTATTCCTCTGTAAAATACTTCCTCTTTATATCGTAATATCAGAAGTATAAAACCTCAGTATGTCGTATCGTAATACTGTGTGCCTCAGGGTCATATATCGCAATGTCAGTAATATACACTATTTGAATTATCTTAGTATCAGCATAGAACAATTTTCGTATTTTGAAATGCCAGTAAAGTACAACAGAATAGAATACATTTTATTACCAATTATAGGCCCTCTCGGGCAAATAATTCACACAATAACAGATGTACAATGTACAAGAACATAAGATATATAAAGTAACACATGCTTGATTATGATTAGTAGTAAAACAATTAACTAAGGGCTAGTATAACAGTAAAGTAAAATAGGTATTTTAAATGACAAACATAACGTTATAATTATATAAACAAACGTTATCAAAATACACAACTGAATTGAAATGCACTATATAAAGATAGTATTGCACATAAAAATTAACATATCCATGTTTGGAAAAAAAACTTGTGTCTCGTAATATTACAAGAACATAACCTCAATGTATCGCACTATCAGAAAACACAGCCTCTGTCAGTGCATCTTAATATCAGTACAGCATAATAGTTTGCTTGGTCCAAGAAGTAACTTGGCAGTTGAGTGATTAAGCGTGATGAATTTGGCACAATGGTAGCAAGTTGACACCCACCCTATCAATCACATGCCTTTGTATATTACAGGACTATTTGAGGGTTCCAGATACATATTCCTCTGATTCGGAAACTTTAGAGAAGCCAGTATTTTCATCTGGTCGATTATCTAGAATAAGCATGATTCTAGAAGAAGAGATTGAGAACTTCTCCGATGATGAAGTGAGTATCGAAGTTCCTAGAAGCCCTACGTCGACTACAAATGAAGACGAGCAAGGGTGTGAAAGTCACAAACCGTTTACTGACAGCAATCATCAAGACGAATATAACTTCGTCCCTGCTGACCCAGAACAAACATCTAACAATGAGCCTAACGCGTTTAAGGCTAATCCTGAAGAAGCAATTGACTGCCACATACCGACAGCTACATTACCACAACACAGTGAAAACCTTTTACAAAAAGGACCAATGGCAGACAAAAGTAAACCATTAGCATCTATCGAAAAACATATCAACCTGGATGAAAGCGGAACGTTTAATTTGGTCAATGCTGACAAAGAAACGAGTTTCAGCACGGCTACAAACATGAATCGCAATTCGGAAAATGAATTTCCTAATCCAAGAGATACGCCATCTGATGACTTAACCACTAAGGTTTAACCGACCGACGAGACATACAGTGAAGCCACATCTGTAACGGAATCAACCTTGACTGGCGAAGCTCAGTCTGAATCAATTTGTAGTCATACAATATCGATAACAGATGAACTATTTAGTGAGGTCAATGTAAAGCAAGAACTGTCGTTTTCTTCCGGTGATACCGATCACTGGAGTGAGATTTCCGTCGTAGACGATGTATTCACGGAAATTGCCGAGCCCTTGTTAGAATTGGACGCAGGTGTAGGTCAGACGACAGGGGAAGTTACAAAACTTGATAACCTGGCGGCACAATCTTATGTGACAAATGTGACAGATGTCTCAATGCGGGCGATGAAAGTTGCTACGGTAGAAATAATACCTAGCAGCGAGGAAAGAGGTGTCTCAGCATCAAATGTTGAGATTGATACAAATTTTCAATCACCTACTCCCTGCATAGATGCCAACGTTACGGACAACCGATATACCATGGCAGAACATCGAAGCAGTTTTATTACACAGACTGACAAAAGACCACAAAGATCCGCCAGTCAGCATGTTGGAAGCTATAGAAAAATAAAATTGGAAGGACGAAGGCGCCAACGTTTATCCATCGACGGCATTCTGGAGGTAAAAACTGAAAACAGAGACGAACGCGTTAATGGTGAGACCATTCACAAAGCCGACAATAGAGATGCTGTTGACTCTAGAGTAAATGAAGTAGACAAACATGAAATACTCAACAACGACGCTAATATTAAACACTCAGCTATTGAAGAAAAGCCAGTAGTTACAAATACACACGGTCGAAACTCTGAATCAGTGAATGTATTGAAGACTCCAAACAAGGCTACACGTTTACAAATATTAAAAGGAAACGAAATCAATACAGGTAATGCCATGCGTTCAACAAAAGCACATTGTATTGCTGAAAATGGTAGAAAAATATATACAATTAGACCCGGAAGTGCTCCAGTCTTGCGCAAGCGCACTACTATATTCAAAAATCCAACAAAAAATAACAAACATAATGTGGAAACTGTCTCGATGTATTCAATAGACAAAATAAACAAAGTAATTAAAACGCCAATAGGTTCATCAAATAAGCGTTCTTCCGACACACATAAACATTGTGGAACATCAAATAAACAAAACAAAACAAAAACAGGTGAAACATGTTTAAAAAATATCAACAGTTTTCATAAAGAAATTCTTGCATTAAATAAGTCCTCAATATCAAACAAGCAGACGGCGGATAGGGACACTGGACATTTACATCCGGGTAAGGAACATAAAGTGTCAACGTATGAGAAACCGTATCAATATTCAATGAACGACCCTGAAAGTCAGACAAAATGTTCACCGAAAATTACACTAAATCCAATTACCCATGACTGCAGAAAAGATGGAAATGAATCGGAAACGGCTGGTAACGAGGTTTCCGTGTCAGATAGTAATCAAAATGTAATTAACACGTGCAAACAAGCATCGCATGATGTAACAATGTCACGGCATTGTTTCGATGGATCAAATTCCGCGGTGATTGTCAGGTACATAGATAGGGACAACCAATTCGACACAAAATCATTTTTATTACCTGCCGTAAACGAAACAGGAAATTGCGAATGGAAAACGTCTGCAGATGATGTGATTGGATCTGATGCTCATTTACATTTCTGCCAAACAGAGCAATTATCTTTACGAGCAAATGGCAAGGAAAGCAATGAAATAAACCAATCCAAACATTCGATCATTCACAAACACAAACCTTTAAACAAAAGACCAACATATGAAGATTTACATGGCCAGAAAGCAATAGGAACATCGTTTGCAAGGGCGCAGTTGCTTGGATTTAATTATAAGAAGCCGTGTAAATCATCGAAAAACGAACATCTTATACCGAAGAAACAGGGACTTTTGGCGGGTAGACAAACTTGCGAATCGTGCGAAATTTTAAAGTCTAAACCCGAGAAAGATATTGAGGTGATACATAAATGTTCAAAAGTGATTAATGAATATTCGAATAAATACAAATACAGGAATATGCACAAACAGTTGGCGCAGACGATGGCACTGGATCGGCACGACAGACGAAACATGTCAGCCGGTATTAGGAGACAAGTTCATTCGTCGTTTGAACGATCAGAAAGTAGTTCATCTAGTCTTTCTATGACAGCAAGTTCATCATTCACGGACACAGCTCGTCTGAGAAGCATCCGGAAGTGGTTGAAATTACCCGACGACCATAATGACGTCACTTCCGATAGCAAACACGATGGTAAGTAAAATAGAATTTTCTGCATTTGGAAATACAGGTTATCAATTTAGTAAAATATCACATTTAGACAGATACAATGTATACTTTTAATACTGCGGTGGTATTCACAAACTTTAAGAATATTAAAAGAAAACTTAAAGTGTGCTAGCTATACAGGACTATCAATAATATAAACTTTGTGAATTTTTAGAAGGGTTTTGTATAGATGGGCTATGATAATTACAAACAAATTGTGGGTTATACTTAGTTTTTGGGAAATATCTTATTTCTTTACTTGTTATGATAAGCAAAAACATTATTAAATAAATGTTTCCCGTATGAAGCTATGTGCATACCAGTCCCGGTCAACATTTTTTCAGTCATGTTAATAGACTGTCCTGTCACATTATCCAGCCTTCGGATAAACCAGGGTCCGAAATCACAACCAATACTTACACTCTGCACTCAGCACTCAGATATTGAAATTCCTTCTTTTGAGGTTCAAAGCGGCATTTTTTGAGAACGAGAATTTGAAGTTACGTTAAATATGTGCTAAATCATTTGCTTGCTTCCAATTGAAATCTAGTGAATTTGTAAGCAACTAGTGTAATTTATCAGCCTGAGTGCAGAATGTGGTACTCAGATCACATTTTTAGGCTGGCGATTTCGCGCCAGACTATTACAATCCTAAAAAATGAAGTCCACTAAGATGAATTTACTCCCGAAACTGACAACACAGAATCTATACACTCAATGCAAATTGTTCCTCCTCGTTAATCAGTTTTGCAAGATAAGAACATTCAACTTTCCTTGTTTCATTTATTCTGTTCGATTGTAATATATTAGTGTCTTCTTGAAATGGAAGGAAATTGTATGAAATTAAAAGAAAAGGTGTTTAAAGGCGTTGATAATTATTACTACGCGTTACGAACGCGATATAGCGCGCATCAATGATTTTATTATGTTAAATTATTTAGGTCAACATTCTCCAACGAGATCGTGGTCGAGTGGTTGAGCAACTCGCTTAGTAATTTTATGATGCTAAGGTCCAGCGATCGAATCACGGCGGCTCCAAATGTTTTATATTTTTAAATGTTTTATCTTAAATTTTTGTTAAGTCCAGCACATACCTCTCTTTCGACTTAGAAAACCACTTGATGTTATATTACGTGAAAAGCATTTGTTCCTTAGCAGTTCGCCAGCCTGTCAGTACTTTCAGTACTTTGATTATCTCATAAATAGTATGTCATTGCATAGACAATGTATCAAATGCTATTTTTAACATTCACATACTAATTCTATACAAATTACTTATTTATATTTGCAGTCTAGAACAAATAAAAGCTCATTATTTAACATTTTCAATATTTGAGTGCTGAGTGCAGAGTGTAAGTATTGGTTGTAATTCCGGCCCAGTAGACTGGAACGGCTCATGCTTTGCTATTAGTAAGAGAGATATACCTGTACTACTTTAATTTCTTTGGTATGCTGCAGTCTGGGATCGAACCTTTGCATTGAAAGCGGTAGATCTACAACAAGGCTATCGATACGGTCTATTCAAAGATAAACTCATTCTGGTTTTAGACATATGGCGGCTTACATGCCCACAAACACTCCTACTTTAATTAGCTCAAAATATTATATGTTGCATTGACAAAATTATGAATCTTTTTAATATTAAGGACACTATATATGCAGATCCAAGTTTTTTAATTGATTTATACAATTCTGGTACTATGAATAAAAAAAAACGGCGAGACTAATGTTGACAATTAGTTTAATGATCCAAATATTGATACCATACGTTTGGTGAAACAAAAGCATAATGCTGTGTAATTTAATGTCTACCATGGTCTTTTTGTCCGATCGTATATAATTTAGCAGTAAAAGTTTAATGGCGTTGCTAACGACTTATCATTGTTTTCTAATGATAGATAGACAGCGAAATAACTAATTAATGGTGCGATGTATTGAAATAAAAGACGTGTACAATGTGCTTACGTCATTATGAGATGGTCGGTGAATGAAATCACTAACACCCAGTGAAATTCAAAATGGATGCGCAATTTGTTCTTTACAGAAGCAAAGTTAATAATTCAGCAAATTATAGACGGTGTGTTGAAGAGTGTTTGTCAACAGAGTACGCCATTGTACAAGTATATCGTCAACACGCATAGGTAAGATCCTTTGGGACTCATTGGCCCATCAATAAATAATGAGCAACAATAATAAAATGTGAAAATGTGTCTTTAGTTACCGTGTATATGTGCGAGTTACTGTCAAAGATTCTAATTAGACTAGAAAACTTAGAATTGCCAGTTATTTGTCAATTATTGTCAGGCTGTACACGATATCCTTGTTTCTGGACATATCAATGGTTTGAAAAAAGAAACAAAACATCAAGCGTAATTGGCGGAATATCTTAGAGAATGCTCGGATCTGTATAGCATTGGGAAATAATATTTTGCAAAATAAAATTATTTGTTACGGATTTAAAGAAATTAGAAGTGAAGTAAAGGCAATTGAAATGAAAACTGTAGCCAGGTAAATTTTGTAGATGAACGATTTTATCTTTTTTATCGGTTTTGTATGTGAAAATGGCACTCTGCTTTTTAAATAGTAAATCATATCACTTTTATTCTGGGCTGTTTTCACAACACATGGTTCGTAAGTACAACATGTCAGTTTTGGTGGCCGTCAAATTTGATGCTCTATTACTTTCACTCACAGGTAACTGTATCGTTGAAAACGGAAAAAAATGTTTTTTAAATACATTGTATATATTAAAACAATTTTTTTTTCGCTTTCAACGATACTGTTTCCTGTGCTTTCACTTGGTATGTGGAACATATGGACAAGGTTTGTCGTTAACGAACTTGCAATTTAATTTACCAAGATAAATAAAAATGTGCACATAATCATTTACAAAAGTCAAACAGTCTATTAAATGTTTTTTCTCTCACTTTATTTAGATTGTAAGGTAAAGCGAAGTTGTATGTGTCGGAATTTGAGTAATGGTTAACAAACGTCACATATATCTAATTCCCCTCGATACATTTTTTCTAGTATCAATTATGTACTTACGACCTTCTCATTCTAATCCAGCGAATTATACAATATTGATTTTTCACTTTTTTGAGTCCAGGCAATCGACCGGCAAACTTTGGATTTCCCATGGGTCTTCTTATTTATATGTCGCCTTCATGAACATGGGTTGTCCAAAAAAAGTGTAAAGTACTCACGGCTTATCAAATATCATTTACCCAAATTATACATTTTGTACTGAACTTCAAGATACATTTTTTTTCTTCACAAACTGACACAATTTCGTAAATGCAAATTTTCATAAAATAAAAACTATGTTTTGTCATTGGTTTTACATATTGGACCGGTAATGGTTGACCTTTAAGATTCGCAACGATTTCATACTGTTATATATTGATTGACCATCTACATGAAATCGTAACACTATCTTACATTTCAGCTGTACAGTAACAGACGAAGAAGGGGATAATGTACTTGGTTGTTTGTTACAAACCAGTCTGGATGGTGTTGACCCTTCTAGCTTTACGTGTGACGTCATTGACCCCTTAGATGTTCCTCCGGTGACGAGAAAGCATGAACATCTAATCAGCAACGTTATCAGGATTTCATCAAAATACAAGACACAAAGCGTTGCTATAGTAATTGATTTTATCACACATTGTATACTAATTTATTCAAATTTAAGTGCCAAGCTGTTAGAGTGTTTTGGGAGGATACATGTAAAAATATGTAAAGGGAAATAATATATTGCAAAACTTCTATTTTGTATTTCTCGTTCTAACTTGTGGGCAACATTCAGGATTCCAGTTATACAGAACTTATTAATAATAACCAGTCACTTTGTACTGACACCGGACGAACTAGCATTGCCAGTCACATATGGCTTACTATGCTCAGTGTAGCAAGGTACATATATTGTGTACATATTCAACATTGAACGATTTTGGTATGAACATTGCGGCTTCGGGTCGAACTCCATACCTCTAGGAGAAGACCCTCATCCACTAGTTAGGCTATCGTGATGAAAACCGATCGCAAAAGTCTTGGGTAAACGTCCTAACGAAACATTTGTCTGTTCGGTTTCCATAAACTTATTTTATTCTAAATACCTGGTTCCCGTTCTAGCCTGAGTTGATGGTGAATATTCCAGTATTCCATTGGTACGTGGAACCATAATGTCTGTCTGGTTTCAAAAAACTTTTTACATTTCTTTATTAGCTGGTTCCCGTTCTAGCCTGCGTTCATGGTGAATATTCCAATAGTTCATTGGTACGTGGAACCATACATGTGTCTGTCTGGTTTCCGGAAAATTGTCAAAATGGTGTGGTCTACTAGTAATTCAAATCTATTAGTAAAATAGCTTTAACAACAATATTTGGTATTTACACAATACTGATCGTCAAACTATCGGCGCTATAAAATATTTTGACTTGTTATTTTCTGGATCCCGTTCTAGCCTGAGTTGATGGTTAATATTCCGATATCACATTGGTACGTGGAACCATGGCAGGAAGTGCTAGTACGTCAGCAAGATAACAACGGACATTGGAAAGATACCGGAAGTTGTGTAGACATTGTGAAAATCGACGACACTGAAAAGGTAAAGCTTATGTCCCACTGAACACGTTTTGCCTAAGTGATATTGTTACGCTCCTCAACCTTGTGGTTACACCAGTATATTGTACGCACTGAGTGCACTAACTGATATAACAGTATATACCGTATGACTCGGTCTGAGTTACAGGACCCTGTGTTTCGTGTGTGTCGATCTACTAACGGATGTTAGTCTCAATTACAACTTTATTGGGTTACTAAACCCTGTGGTTATTCTGTGTAGATATACTAACGGATGTTAGTCTCAACCACAACTTTATTGGGTTACTAAACCCTGTGGTCACTGATTAGCCTGTGTACTAACGGATGTTAGTGTACCAGTGTATCTACGCTCAATCTGTGCTATTAGACCCTGCTACACGCCTGCACAATATTGGTAGCGACTTAGGCCAGAGCGTTATCAATAAGGCGTCCAGCACAGTGTAGTCTATATACATGTACCACGAACAGACGGACAATAGTGATCACAATATCACCTGACGATCTCTGTCAGGTTACCTGGGGACAATGGATCTACCAACAAACTACTGAACAAACACCAGTTTAGATTTAACGTTCATGAATTTAATAAATAAAATGAGCATCACATTTACTAGATCTATAATAAATAAGTACAATTATACTGTATGTCAGCTAAATGTTCGGTGACGTCGCAAAACGACTAGAAAACAAATCTGGGATCTATTCCAAACATACGCGAGTCGACCGAAGCTGTCTATTTCCCTAACAAATAAATGGTTAAATAGATAAATAAATACCCTTAATGTTTAACATGAAATTGGGTGTAAAGATGAAATTACAATTATTAAAATATGTTACTTAATGAATACAGATAGACCTGGGAGTCAAAAGTTAAACCTACGAGCAAAGTCTATTCTACGGAAAAAATCGCCAAAAAGTATGGGTCTAAGAATTTGGAGTGGTGAATGCTCCAGTGCACAGCCTGGACGGGGTTTATATACGATCACAGCCCTGTGCACAGTGCACAGTGTGCACCACAAGTGAAACTGTGCAATTCACACCGCGCGACGGTGAAATTCACGAAAATAACGCTCTACATAAACTTTGGTGCAGCGACGTGAATTCACCGTGCACAATGTGAACACTGTGAAAACAAGTGCCCGTGGCTAAAACTCGGGTCTATTACAATAAATACAGTCTAAAACAATAAATAAGCATCTTGCAAACAATAATAACCTCAAACTTGCGCTTCCTACAGCTTAAATTATACATATTTGCTAAAAATGTAGTAGCTTCAGCGATTTGAATAAACTATTCACTTCCACAGTTGCTAGGCGACTATTCACCAAGAAAATCAATATGGCGGACCATAAACTGTCAACAAACATTCAACACAATGAATCACAAAAATACATGACTGACAGCTAAAACCAGAGTCCCTAACATCAGTAAGTAACAACAATAAGTAGTTCTTAGATGATTTAACACATACACAGTGATTTAAAAGTAAAAATGCATGAAATAAATACGGTGGAGTCGCGAAAACTGGTTACGCACAGACAAGTTCTCAGACATAAATAAAGCATTCGACTCGGACTCAAATAGATACTAAGGATCTATACTGGCACAATGCAGACTGTATGGTAGCTGAAATGCTAGATTTAGAAATAACATGAAACAGAATTTAACCAGCTCAAGGTATAATTAAATATCATACAGACAGGTGCTATATGCCTGGGCATCACGTTACCCCCACGTTTCTATGGCTAAACTCCTGTTGCCTTAAAAACACATCATTTAACTTAATCACACAAAAACATATAATGCCCTAAATAGATAAACAAAAATACAGTTAAATGACAAAAAGTGTTCAACCACCTTAACATAAATACAACATGCTCTGCTACCTTAAGCAGCTATTTCACATAAAACACTTCAAATGTCTGTACTCCAATAGAGACTAAAAATCTCAGTCATTGTGCTTAACACTGTCAATGTATCACTCTAACTTGATACACTAAACTTTTAAAACTTAAATATTCACTGTCAACTCGCGTTAGTACTTACGAATCACAATTTAAAAACACTATGAAGAAATAACCTTCTAATTCATACTAGTATGTTCACTATCGCGTTTACACTGTTAAATTTTAAAACACTTCCCGCGCATACTATAAGAATTAATTTACACTATTATTACACTAAACACAGTTCATCTTTTCCGATCCTTTTTGAATACGGCAGACTTCATCTTGTTATTCTCTTTGCCTCCAACCTCATCCAGTTTTGGGCGTTTTGTTGGAGGAGTGGGTGCTGTAGCCGTGGCTTCCGCCCTTCGTCCTTGCCTTTTGGTCTCGTCCAATAGACGATCTACATTCCGGGATATTGTTCCCATGGACTGGGCAATGTTTTCCAATGACGCCCCAAGGTGCCTGGTGGCCCTAGTCATGGACTCTAGCCCAAAAGATACCTTCTCCATGACTGACACCATGGTTTGCCCAAGTTGGCCCAACGCCGTCGTGACTGGGGCATATTTATCATCCAGGAGATCCCCAATTGATTGCGTCTGACTTTCCATGTTATTGGTCGGCCGACCCTTCGCTTTCACAGACTCTTCCTCGATACATCTCTCCAGAGGTGAGAAGACCATCTGGGAGGAGGTTTCCTGCCCCAGCAGCTGGCCTAAAATGTGTTCTTCTTTGCTCTGGTGAGCAACATCTTCCTTGCGCTCCTGGTTGCGCGTGGCAGCCAGGTCCAGTGTTGAAGTGTTCTCCCTTTCTTCCATATTGTAGAAGTGCAGCTCTGGCGTGCTTAACCAAGAATCCGTACTCTCCACCCTCGACGGGATGCGCCCCTGGTCGCGCGTGGCGGCCAGGTCTGGTACAGTCAACTTGGGGATGGAGGGTTCCAACCCCATCTTCTGTTGATAAGGCAAATGTCTTACCGCTCCCCTTTCCAACACGGTGCGCCCCTGGTCGCGCGTGGCGGCCAGGTCTGGTACAGTCAGTCTGGGACTGGAGGGTTCCAACCCCATCTCCTGTTGGTACTGTCTCCCTTCATCCTTACTCATGATCGTGCGCCCCTGGTCGCGCGTGGCGGCCAGGTCTGGTACAACTACCCTTGGCATGGTAGATATACCCGGTGTCAAAGTTGACGGTGTCGGCACGTAAGTAAATGCTGACAGAGTTCCAGAACAGTCCAAGTCTGTCAGCATGTTACTGGCGGCGTATCCTGGCATCAAAGGGTTGTAGGACGGGACAGCCTGGCTGGCTAGAGTCGGCTGACTCGTTGGATTCCCCTCCTTCCCCATCAGGCTGGCCAGGAGCTCGGGCGTTACCTGTACCGTAACCAGCTCCTGCTCTGGCGTCTTGGACCGTGGCTGTACTTCCGGCTCTGAGTTTGTAGATGCTTCCTCCAGCCTATCGTCTGACCTGGTTGGTCCCTTCTGGTGGTCTTCACGCGACCCCAAAACTCCGCGGACATGTACCAGCTATGCTGGTTTACGTCTCAGCATTTCCTCTTTTGAAGGTTAAACATACTCATGGCGTCTATAATCAGCCAATCAAAAATAAAAAAAATAAAAATAACAACAATGTCCACCCCAACCCTGTTTACTTTATTCATCATTAGGTGCTGCAACGCTTTGCCACCTTGCTTACCCACTTGGGTAAATTGCGGCCATTATAGCGTTTAAGCTTATCATGGTGGATTGCTACTGTTCTACCACTCGCGTCAACTTGAACTACGAAATTCACTAGCGACTGTTTACTGGTTACCACAAATGGACCATCATATTTCTTCTCTAGTTTGTGTGTTACACCAACTGCTCGGGTTTCATGTAACATCCAGACAATGTCTCCAGCTACGTAACTGTTATAAGCCTGCCTTCTGTCATATACTTCTTTGCTGCGCTTGGCCTTTGTATTCAAATGTTTTCTTGCTACGTCATGTGCACGAAGCATACGCTCACGGATCACTTCTACATACTCTGAGCTGGAGGATGTACTTTCAGCTTTCTGCATTCCATACATGAGGGATGCGGGTAGTCTTGTCTCACGACCCAAGCACATCATGTTTGGAGTAAGGTTAGTAGATTCATTGATCGATGATCTGTAGGCTCCCGCTATGCAGCCTAGGTATCTGTCCCACTCATCTTGGTCTACCAGATAGGCTTTAATCATCTGAACCAGGGTACGATTGTATCGTTCGACTTGACCGTTCCCCTTGGGATTTCTAGGGCTTGATCTGCTCTTCTTGATTTCAAATAATGCACAGAGCTCCTTGAAGACCTTACTTTCAAACGTCGACCCTTGATCGCTGTGGATACTAAGAGGTGCTCCCCAGCGAGCAATGAACTCATTGGCTATCTTCATAGCGCAAACCCCTGTATGTTGGCTAGGTACGGCTAATACTTCGACATACTTGGTGAAGTGGTCAGTCAGAACGAGGATGTATCTGTTCCCATTCTCTGTTAGAGGAAGTGGTCCTAGATAATCTATTGCTAGTCTATTCCAGGGTGCACCAGTAAGTAAGTGTCCCATCGGGGCCTTTGGACTCTTGGACGGTCTTTTATCTGCTTCACAAGTGTCACATGACTTAACGTAAAGATTCACATCTTCTTTTAGTCCGAACCAATAAAACATCTGCTGAACTCTGGCTTTTGTTTTCTTCGTACCTAGATGTCCTGCTGACAGCGTATCATGCATCTGGTTTAGAACTGCCTTGCGTAACTGTCGTGGAACTATGATCTGCTTGAAATGGTCTACTCCATTCTGTTTCACCCAGTTTCTGTAAAGGACACCATCTTCTACAGACAACATATCCCATTGTAGCCAGTACTGCCTAGTTGCAGGACTGTCACAGCCAATGCCTCCCATATCAGGTTTAACACCAACTAACTTACTCTGTAATATGGGTGCTATGTCTGTGTCCGAACTTTGCAGCTTTGCCATTTCTTGCGGGGAGTAGCCAACACACCATGACCTATCTTCTGTTCTACCATCTGATGTGCTAGGCACTTGGCCGTCATCTTCTGTGTTTTCTACAGCTCTGATGTTCTCTACATCATTATCACATCTTGACCTACTAGTTTGAAGTTCTTCTGGCTTCTCTTCAGCTGAACACTGCTCTTCTGGCTTCTCTTCAGCTGTACACTGCTCTTCTGGCTTCTCTTCAGCTGTACACCGCTCTTCTGGCTTCTCTTCAGCTGTTGGGACAACACCAGACAACATCATGATTTCAGCCCTTCTCTTACACTTGTTACAGGGTCCACACTTTAGGGGCTCGCTGGTATCGACTTCACAGCATGTACAATCTCTTGGGCTTTCACATCTCGATAGGGCGTCACAATGACCCTGACTTTTACCTGGTCGATACTGAATCTCAAAATCATACGGCGCGAGGATTTCGATCCAACGAGCGATCTTGCCACTCGGCTCCCTTAGCTTAAAGAGCCAAACGAGCGCTTGGTGGTCACTGCGCACCACAAAATGACGACCTAACAGGTACTGTCTGAAATACTGAACAAAAAAGATAACTGCCAGTAGCTCCTGTTCAGTAATACAGTAATTTCGCTCCGCTTTATTCATTGCACGGCTTGCATATGCGATTACGCGCTCTCTACCCGATTGTATTTGCGAAAGTACTGCACCTATACCAGTGCCTGATGCATCAGTATCAAGATAAAACAGACCACCTTCGTTCATCGGATAGCCCATTATATCGGGACCTATGAGTGTTTTCTTTAACTGGCAAAATGCTTCTTCACACGACTTGGACCAAATGAAGGCAGAATCCTTCTTCGTTAGGTCTGTCAATGGGCGAACTATCTTCGCAAAATTACGCACGAAGCGGCGGTAATAAGAACCGGTAGCAACAAACTGCTTTACTTGCTTAGCATTCACAGGACGTGGCCAATTAGCGATCTTTATTATATTAGAGGGGTCTGGTAACACGCCATCTTTTGATACTACATGACCTAAAAACACTACGCTTGTCTGTAACATTTGGCACTTGTCAGGTTTAAGTTTGAGTCCAGCTGTTTTCATGCGCTCTAGAACTTGTTCTACACGCTGTATGTGCTGCTCGAAGCTGTCACCATAGACAATTATATCGTCTATATATACGAGACATGTTACCCACTGTAAGCCTTGCAGTGCAATTTCCATCGTTCTTTGGAAGGTGCTGGCAGCATTGTTTAAACCGAAAGGCATGCGAGTCATTTCAAAATGGCCATATTTACAACAGAATGCACTTTTTGGAATGTCTTCTGGCTTTAAAGGTATCTGGAAGTAGCCACTTGTCAAGTCAAAACTGCTAAATAAGGAAGCACCGGCCACGGCATCTAGACAATCCTGTATCCTTGGCAATGGAAAACCATCGGGTTTAACTAATGCATTAACTCGGCGGTAATCAACACACGGCCTAATTGCTCCGGATTTCTTCTTGACCAAAACAATGGGTGAGGCCCATGGTGAGGTACTTTCCCTTATAACACCTTTCCGTAACAGATCCTCTATCGCATTCTTTTCGTCGTCGGCATATGCCAAGGGGACTCTTCTAGGTCGCTGTTTTACAGGCAGCGCCTCGCCGGTATTAATTGGATGTTCTGCAAGGTCTGTTAATCCAAGGTCCCATTCTGCTTTTGAAAATGTATCTTGAACTAGAAGGCCTGCGATAACCCGCTTCTCATGATCAGACTTGCCTTCAGTGGATCTTTCATACAGCGATCGAAGATGTTGTGGCACTTCTTTTTCTGATGCCTCTAAGAAGCTGGTTTTATCAAGTTTAGCTGTATTGGCTGATGTATCGACTCGACGTATTCTATCCAGATTTTCACGTTCATTTTCGTGCTCTGTCTTTGTAACTGTACTAACAATACCCTCTTTTTCACTAGCCATGGCGATATCTGCGTCTTGGTGCAAAACTGCGTCTTCCTCGAAGGGATTCAATATTCTTACTTTACAGGTAGTACTCTTATTTATATTAACCAGTGTAGAGGCCATCATCAACTGATACCTCTCAGCAAACATACCAGTAGGTTCTACAAGAAACTCCGCCCTCCTATCATCATCCGCTTCTGTTCTTTTTATGTAAACATTGATAAGAGCTTCCGTCATCCCAGGAATCGTGCAAGCTTCAGCCACCACCACCCGTCTCGTGTCTCCTACAGAGCCTACTTGAAAACATGGGATATCAGCACCATCCAGAATGATTTTATTCTTGCTCAACAGAATATCAGCCGCTCCTTGTTCGCTCCCTCTCAAAACATCATACCCCAACAGAGCATCATCCTCTATATCAGCCACCACGGCTTCCCTGATGATCTCCAATGGTCCTAGTTTGATTTCGAACTCGGCTTTCCCACATCCCCGAATCGGCGCACCCCCGGCTCCCAATAGACTTGATGCTGGCTTCAAAACAGGTCGCTTTTCCTCATCAATTTGCTTGAATACCCTGGTGGCTATCACTGTCTTACACGCCTCCGTATCCGCCGTGAAATTGATTGGCACATCTTGAATGCTGCCCCTAACATAAACGCCTGCCCCTAAACCTTTGCTCCTCTTCACACGATCCCTACCTCAATGCTCTCATCATTACCACCTACTAGACTATGTTTGTTCTTATCTTCCTGGCCTACAACTACTTCTACTGGGACCTGCCTTTGGCCGCAAGAGCTGGTCCTTGGAAGTTTAAAGGACGCTCTCTGTTCTCGTAAGTTTGCTGGCTTCCCTCATTAGGTCCTCTGTCGCTCCAACGCCTTACCCCACTTGATGTGTGCCTATCTGGACAGTCACGGGCATAGTGTCCGGTTCTGTGGCAGTTGTAGCACTCTACCGATCTTTTATTTTGAGGTTTTGACCTTCCCTGCTGTTTGTCCTTATCTGCTCCCTCCAGCTTCCCCAGTCTCTCCAGGATTTCAGCAAGCAGCTTTGCCTCCTTAGAATCTGCAACATTATCTTTATCTGAGGACCTTTCTTGAGCAATTGACTTCTCTGGTATTCTGGACACCACATCGTAGTCAGCGTCACTGTCTTCTGACTGAATCGCCCTCCTAGTCGCCCTATCTCTCCTGCCTACATTGCTAGTGTTCCGTGTTTGTATGAAGTTGACCACTTGGTATACTGCATCGTCTATAGTGTCAGGTTCTTTGTAAAACTCTATCTCGAATCTTAACTCGTCATCTCTCAGTCCATCCAAGAACTTCCTTACTAGGTCTTCTTCCCTTGTTCTCCTATCCCGATACCCATGTGCTTTATCATACAACATTTTGAGATCAGCTGCATACTCTTCAGCTGTCTCTCCAGCTCTCTGATTACGCCTGCTAAACTTCGCCGCATAGGCTCTGGTGGTCTCAACTATCCTAAACCTGTTGTGCATCTCTCTAACCACTTCTTGGTAGCTTCTTAACATCGATGCTGGCAATTGTCCATATAGAAACTGTGCCGCCTGGTCCTCTATGCGGGGCAGCAGCTGATCTAATTTATCTTCATCGTCCCAACCATATCTCTGTGCTATTGCCTCAAACCTCGCGATCCACACAGGCCACTCCTGCTTTCCGGTGAACGCTGGAATTTTAATAGTGTCTGACCGCCTCACATGCCGGTGAAACCGATCTACCTGTTGGAACCCAGATCTTTCTGGATTTCTATAACCCCTCGCATTTTGAAAACCATTCTGTATAGGGATCTGGGGGCACATTGAATTAAAATTGGCATCATATCGGGGAACCCTCTGCCAAGACTCAGTCATTTGGGAATGGCAGATATTATTGCTACCGCCATAACATGCATCCACTCCAGCTAAACGAGGATCGAACCCTTCACCTCCTTCATTGGACACATTAGGAAAACTGACACCCCTGCGAGTTTGTTGGGAAACCGACTCAGCGGTTCTACTATGATGGGTAATTGATTGCTTTAATACCTGCATTTCTGACACAACCTCCCTTAAAATTCCAGTGATATCATTTAAGGCATTCGTATCACCCCTATTATCTTGACACTGACCCTGCTGCAATGAACCCACAGGTGGTTCTATCTGTTGCTGTGGCCTATCACACATGGCGGAAGACGCTTCGTCTATCACCAAACTCTGGATACTGCTTGATCTTGACATGCGTGCAACCTGGTCTTCAGGTACTGGCCCCTGAATTCTAAAGTACACTTCACCATCACTCGAAACTGGCGACTGCTCGGCCATGGCAAACTCTCAAATTACTCGAGTCGTGAGGTTCGTATCACTGGATCCCTTATAATAATATAGGATCCCACCGCTGCCACCATGAAATGTTACGCTCCTCAACCTTGTGGTTACACCAGTATATTGTACGCACTGAGTGCACTAACTGATATAACAGTATATACCGTATGACTCGGTCTGAGTTACAGGACCCTGTGTTTCGTGTGTGTCGATCTACTAACGGATGTTAGTCTCAATTACAACTTTATTGGGTTACTAAACCCTGTGGTTATTCTGTGTAGATATACTAACGGATGTTAGTCTCAACCACAACTTTATTGGGTTACTAAACCCTGTGGTCACTGATTAGCCTGTGTACTAACGGATGTTAGTGTACCAGTGTATCTACGCTCAATCTGTGCTATTAGACCCTGCTACACGCCTGCACAATATTGGTAGCGACTTAGGCCAGAGCGTTATCAATTAGGCGTCCAGCACAGTGTAGTCTATATACATGTACCACGAACAGACGGACAATAGTGATCACAATATCACCTGACGATCTCTGTCAGGTTACCTGGGGACAATGGATCTACCAACAAACTACTGAACAAACACCAGTTTAGATTTAACGTTCATGAATTTAATAAATAAAATGAACATCACATTTACTAGATCTATAATAAATAAGTACAATTATACTGTATGTCAGCTAAATGTTCGGTGACGTCGCAAAACGACTAGAAAACAAATCTGGGATCTATTCCAAACATACGCGAGTCGACCGAAGCTGTCTATTTCCCTAACAAATAAATGGTTAAATAGATAAATAAACACCCTTAATGTTTAACATGAAATTGGGTGTAAAGATGAAATTACAATTATTAAAATATGTTACTTAATGAATACAGATAGACCTGGGAGTCAAAAGTTAAACCTACGAGCAAAGTCTATTCTACGGAAAAAATCGCCAAAAAGTATGGGTCTAAGAATTTGGAGTGGTGAATGCTCCAGTGCACAGCCTGGACGGGGTTTATATACGATCACAGCCCTGTGCACAGTGCACAGTGTGCACCACAAGTGAAACTGTGCAATTCACACCGCGCGACGGTGAAATTCACGAAAATAACGCTCTACATAAACTTTGGTGCAGCGACGTGAATTCACCGTGCACAATGTGAACACTGTGAAAACAAGTGCCCGTGGCTAAAACTCGGGTCTATTACAATAAATACAGTCTAAAACAATAAATAAGCATCTTGCAAACAATAATAACCTCAAACTTGCGCTTCCTACAGCTTAAATTATACATATTTGCTAAAAATGTAGTAGCTTCAGCGATTTGAATAAACTATTCACTTCCACAGTTGCTAGGCGACTATTCACCAAGAAAATCAATATGGCGGACCATAAACTGTCAACAAACATTCAACACAATGAATCACAAAAATACATGACTGACAGCTAAAACCAGAGTCCCTAACATCAGTAAGTAACAACAATAAGTAGTTCTTAGATGATTTAACACATACACAGTGATTTAAAAGTAAAAATGCATGAAATAAATACGGTGGAGTCGCGAAAACTGGTTACGCACAGACAAGTTCTCAGACATAAATAAAGCATTCGACTCGGACTCAAATAGATACTAAGGATCTATACTGGCACAATGCAGACTGTATGGTAGCTGAAATGCTAGATTTAGAAATAACATGAAACAGAATTTAACCAGCTCAAGGTATAATTAAATATCATACAGACAGGTGCTATATGCCTGGGCATCACGTTACCCCCACGTTTCTATGGCTAAACTCCTGTTGCCTTAAAAACACATCATTTAACTTAATCACACAAAAACATATAATGCCCTAAATAGATAAACAAAAATACAGTTAAATGACAAAAAGTGTTCAACCACCTTAACATAAATACAACATGCTCTGCTACCTTAAGCAGCTATTTCACATAAAACACTTCAAATGTCTGTACTCCAATAGAGACTAAAAATCTCAGTCATTGTGCTTAACACTGTCAATGTATCACTCTAACTTGATACACTAAACTTTTAAAACTTAAATATTCACTGTCAACTCGCGTTAGTACTTACGAATCACAATTTAAAAACACTATGAAGAAATAACCTTCTAATTCATACTAGTATGTTCACTATCGCGTTTACACTGTTAAATTTTAAAACACTTCCCGCGCATACTATAAGAATTAATTTACACTATTATTACACTAAACACAGTTCATCTTTTCCGATCCTTTTTGAATACGGCAGACTTCATCTTGTTATTCTCTTTGCCTCCAACCTCATCCAGTTTTGGGCGTTTTGTTGGAGGAGTGGGTGCTGTAGCCGTGGCTTCCGCCCTTCGTCCTTGCCTTTTGGTCTCGTCCAATAGACGATCTACATTCCGGGATATTGTTCCCATGGACTGGGCAATGTTTTCCAATGACGCCCCAAGGTGCCTGGTGGCCCTAGTCATGGACTCTAGCCCAAAAGATACCTTCTCCATGACTGACACCATGGTTTGCCCAAGTTGGCCCAACGCCGTCGTGACTGGGGCATATTTATCATCCAGGAGATCCCCAATTGATTGCGTCTGACTTTCCATGTTATTGGTCGGCCGACCCTTCGCTTTCACAGACTCTTCCTCGATACATCTCTCCAGAGGTGAGAAGACCATCTGGGAGGAGGTTTCCTGCCCCAGCAGCTGGCCTAAAATGTGTTCTTCTTTGCTCTGGTGAGCAACATCTTCCTTGCGCTCCTGGTTGCGCGTGGCAGCCAGGTCCAGTGTTGAAGTGTTCTCCCTTTCTTCCATATTGTAGAAGTGCAGCTCTGGCGTGCTTAACCAAGAATCCGTACTCTCCACCCTCGACGGGATGCGCCCCTGGTCGCGCGTGGCGGCCAGGTCTGGTACAGTCAACTTGGGGATGGAGGGTTCCAACCCCATCTTCTGTTGATAAGGCAAATGTCTTACCGCTCCCCTTTCCAACACGGTGCGCCCCTGGTCGCGCGTGGCGGCCAGGTCTGGTACAGTCAGTCTGGGACTGGAGGGTTCCAACCCCATCTCCTGTTGGTACTGTCTCCCTTCATCCTTACTCATGATCGTGCGCCCCTGGTCGCGCGTGGCGGCCAGGTCTGGTACAACTACCCTTGGCATGGTAGATATACCCGGTGTCAAAGTTGACGGTGTCGGCACGTAAGTAAATGCTGACAGAGTTCCAGAACAGTCCAAGTCTGTCAGCATGTTACTGGCGGCGTATCCTGGCATCAAAGGGTTGTAGGACGGGACAGCCTGGCTGGCTAGAGTCGGCTGACTCGTTGGATTCCCCTCCTTCCCCATCAGGCTGGCCAGGAGCTCGGGCGTTACCTGTACCGTAACCAGCTCCTGCTCTGGCGTCTTGGACCGTGGCTGTACTTCCGGCTCTGAGTTTGTAGATGCTTCCTCCAGCCTATCGTCCGACCTGGTTGGTCCCTTCTGGTGGTCTTCACGCGACCCCAAAACTCCGCGGACATGTACCAGCTATGCTGGTTTACGTCTCAGCATTTCCTCTTTTGAAGGTTAAACATACTCATGGCGTCTATAATCAGCCAATCAAAAATAAAAAAAATAAAAATAACAACAATGTCCACCCCAACCCTGTTTACTTTATTCATCATTAGGTGCTGCAACGCTTTGCCACCTTGCTTACCCACTTGGGTAAATTGCGGCCATTATAGCGTTTAAGCTTATCATGGTGGATTGCTACTGTTCTACCACTCGCGTCAACTTGAACTACGAAATTCACTAGCGACTGTTTACTGGTTACCACAAATGGACCATCATATTTCTTCTCTAGTTTGTGTGTTACACCAACTGCTCGGGTTTCATGTAACATCCAGACAATGTCTCCAGCTACGTAACTGTTATAAGCCTGCCTTCTGTCATATACTTCTTTGCTGCGCTTGGCCTTTGTATTCAAATGTTTTCTTGCTACGTCATGTGCACGAAGCATACGCTCACGGATCACTTCTACATACTCTGAGCTGGAGGATGTACTTTCAGCTTTCTGCATTCCATACATGAGGGATGCGGGTAGTCTTGTCTCACGACCCAAGCACATCATGTTTGGAGTAAGGTTAGTAGATTCATTGATCGATGATCTGTAGGCTCCCGCTATGCAGCCTAGGTATCTGTCCCACTCATCTTGGTCTACCAGATAGGCTTTAATCATCTGAACCAGGGTACGATTGTATCGTTCGACTTGACCGTTCCCCTTGGGATTTCTAGGGCTTGATCTGCTCTTCTTGATTTCAAATAATGCACAGAGCTCCTTGAAGACCTTACTTTCAAACGTCGACCCTTGATCGCTGTGGATACTAAGAGGTGCTCCCCAGCGAGCAATGAACTCATTGGCTATCTTCATAGCGCAAACCCCTGTATGTTGGCTAGGTACGGCTAATACTTCGACATACTTGGTGAAGTGGTCAGTCAGAACGAGGATGTATCTGTTCCCATTCTCTGTTAGAGGAAGTGGTCCTAGATAATCTATTGCTAGTCTATTCCAGGGTGCACCAGTAAGTAAGTGTCCCATCGGGGCCTTTGGACTCTTGGACGGTCTTTTATCTGCTTCACAAGTGTCACATGACTTAACGTAAAGATTCACATCTTCTTTTAGTCCGAACCAATAAAACATCTGCTGAACTCTGGCTTTTGTTTTCTTCGTACCTAGATGTCCTGCTGACAGCGTATCATGCATCTGGTTTAGAACTGCCTTGCGTAACTGTCGTGGAACTATGATCTGCTTGAAATGGTCTACTCCATTCTGTTTCACCCAGTTTCTGTAAAGGACACCATCTTCTACAGACAACATATCCCATTGTAGCCAGTACTGCCTAGTTGCAGGACTGTCACAGCCAATGCCTCCCATATCAGGTTTAACACCAACTAACTTACTCTGTAATATGGGTGCTATGTCTGTGTCCGAACTTTGCAGCTTTGCCATTTCTTGCGGGGAGTAGCCAACACACCATGACCTATCTTCTGTTCTACCATCTGATGTGCTAGGCACTTGGCCGTCATCTTCTGTGTTTTCTACAGCTCTGATGTTCTCTACATCATTATCACATCTTGACCTACTAGTTTGAAGTTCTTCTGGCTTCTCTTCAGCTGAACACTGCTCTTCTGGCTTCTCTTCAGCTGTACACTGCTCTTCTGGCTTCTCTTCAGCTGTACACCGCTCTTCTGGCTTCTCTTCAGCTGTTGGGACAACACCAGACAACATCATGATTTCAGCCCTTCTCTTACACTTGTTACAGGGTCCACACTTTAGGGGCTCGCTGGTATCGACTTCACAGCATGTACAATCTCTTGGGCTTTCACATCTCGATAGGGCGTCACAATGACCCTGACTTTTACCTGGTCGATACTGAATCTCAAAATCATACGGCGCGAGGATTTCGATCCAACGAGCGATCTTGCCACTCGGCTCCCTTAGCTTAAAGAGCCAAACGAGCGCTTGGTGGTCACTGCGCACCACAAAATGACGACCTAACAGGTACTGTCTGAAATACTGAACAAAAAAGATAACTGCCAGTAGCTCCTGTTCAGTAATACAGTAATTTCGCTCCGCTTTATTCATTGCACGGCTTGCATATGCGATTACGCGCTCTCTACCCGATTGTATTTGCGAAAGTACTGCACCTATACCAGTGCCTGATGCATCAGTATCAAGATAAAACAGACCACCTTCGTTCATCGGATAGCCCATTATATCGGGACCTATGAGTGTTTTCTTTAACTGGCAAAATGCTTCTTCACACGACTTGGACCAAATGAAGGCAGAATCCTTCTTCGTTAGGTCTGTCAATGGGCGAACTATCTTCGCAAAATTACGCACGAAGCGGCGGTAATAAGAACCGGTAGCAACAAACTGCTTTACTTGCTTAGCATTCACAGGACGTGGCCAATTAGCGATCTTTATTATATTAGAGGGGTCTGGTAACACGCCATCTTTTGATACTACATGACCTAAAAACACTACGCTTGTCTGTAACATTTGGCACTTGTCAGGTTTAAGTTTGAGTCCAGCTGTTTTCATGCGCTCTAGAACTTGTTCTACACGCTGTATGTGCTGCTCGAAGCTGTCACCATAGACAATTATATCGTCTATATATACGAGACATGTTACCCACTGTAAGCCTTGCAGTGCAATTTCCATCGTTCTTTGGAAGGTGCTGGCAGCATTGTTTAAACCGAAAGGCATGCGAGTCATTTCAAAATGGCCATATTTACAACAGAATGCACTTTTTGGAATGTCTTCTGGCTTTAAAGGTATCTGGAAGTAGCCACTTGTCAAGTCAAAACTGCTAAATAAGGAAGCACCGGCCACGGCATCTAGACAATCCTGTATCCTTGGCAATGGAAAACCATCGGGTTTAACTAATGCATTAACTCGGCGGTAATCAACACACGGCCTAATTGCTCCGGATTTCTTCTTGACCAAAACAATGGGTGAGGCCCATGGTGAGGTACTTTCCCTTATAACACCTTTCCGTAACAGATCCTCTATCGCATTCTTTTCGTCGTCGGCATATGCCAAGGGGACTCTTCTAGGTCGCTGTTTTACAGGCAGCGCCTCGCCGGTATTAATTGGATGTTCTGCAAGGTCTGTTAATCCAAGGTCCCATTCTGCTTTTGAAAATGTATCTTGAACTAGAAGGCCTGCGATAACCCGCTTCTCATGATCAGACTTGCCTTCAGTGGATCTTTCATACAGCGATCGAAGATGTTGTGGCACTTCTTTTTCTGATGCCTCTAAGAAGCTGGTTTTATCAAGTTTAGCTGTATTGGCTGATGTATCGACTCAACGTATTCTATCCAGATTTTCACGTTCATTTTCGTGCTCTGTCTTTGTAACTGTACTAACAATACCCTCTTTTTCACTAGCCATGGCGATATCTGCGTCTTGGTGCAAAACTGCGTCTTCCTCGAAGGGATTCAATATTCTTACTTTACAGGTAGTACTCTTATTTATATTAACCAGTGTAGAGGCCATCATCAACTGATACCTCTCAGCAAACATACCAGTAGGTTCTACAAGAAACTCCGCCCTCCTATCATCATCCGCTTCTGTTCTTTTTATGTAAACATTGATAAGAGCTTCCGTCATCCCAGGAATCGTGCAAGCTTCAGCCACCACCACCCGTCTCGTGTCTCCTACAGAGCCTACTTGAAAACATGGGATATCAGCACCATCCAGAATGATTTTATTCTTGCTCAACAGAATATCAGCCGCTCCTTGTTCGCTCCCTCTCAAAACATCATACCCCAACAGAGCATCATCCTCTATATCAGCCACCACGGCTTCCCTGATGATCTCCAATGGTCCTAGTTTGATTTCGAACTCGGCTTTCCCACATCCCCGAATCGGCGCACCCCCGGCTCCCAATAGACTTGATGCTGGCTTCAAAACAGGTCGCTTTTCCTCATCAATTTGCTTGAACGGATGTTAGTGTACCAGTGTATCTACGCTCAATCTGTGCTATTAGACCCTGCTACACGCCTGCACAATATTGGTAGCGACTTAGGCCAGAGCGTTATCAATTAGGCGTCCAGCACAGTGTAGTCTATATACATGTACCACGAACAGACGGACAATAGTGATCACAATATCACCTGACGATCTCTGTCAGGTTACCTGGGGACAATGGATCTACCAACAAACTACTGAACAAACACCAGTTTAGATTTAACGTTCATGAATTTAATAAATAAAATGAACATCACATTTACTAGATCTATAATAAATAAGTACAATTATACTGTATGTCAGCTAAATGTTCGGTGACGTCGCAAAACGACTAGAAAACAAATCTGGGATCTATTCCAAACATACGCGAGTCGACCGAAGCTGTCTATTTCCCTAACAAATAAATGGTTAAATAGATAAATAAACACCCTTAATGTTTAACATGAAATTGGGTGTAAAGATGAAATTACAATTATTAAAATATGTTACTTAATGAATACAGATAGACCTGGGAGTCAAAAGTTAAACCTACGAGCAAAGTCTATTCTACGGAAAAAATCGCCAAAAAGTATGGGTCTAAGAATTTGGAGTGGTGAATGCTCCAGTGCACAGCCTGGACGGGGTTTATATACGATCACAGCCCTGTGCACAGTGCACAGTGTGCACCACAAGTGAAACTGTGCAATTCACACCGCGCGACGGTGAAATTCACGAAAATAACGCTCTACATAAACTTTGGTGCAGCGACGTGAATTCACCGTGCACAATGTGAACACTGTGAAAACAAGTGCCCGTGGCTAAAACTCGGGTCTATTACAATAAATACAGTCTAAAACAATAAATAAGCATCTTGCAAACAATAATAACCTCAAACTTGCGCTTCCTACAGCTTAAATTATACATATTTGCTAAAAATGTAGTAGCTTCAGCGATTTGAATAAACTATTCACTTCCACAGTTGCTAGGCGACTATTCACCAAGAAAATCAATATGGCGGACCATAAACTGTCAACAAACATTCAACACAATGAATCACAAAAATACATGACTGACAGCTAAAACCAGAGTCCCTAACATCAGTAAGTAACAACAATAAGTAGTTCTTAGATGATTTAACACATACACAGTGATTTAAAAGTAAAAATGCATGAAATAAATACGGTGGAGTCGCGAAAACTGGTTACGCACAGACAAGTTCTCAGACATAAATAAAGCATTCGACTCGTACTCAAATAGATACTAAGGATCTATACTGGCACAATGCAGACTGTATGGTAGCTGAAATGCTAGATTTAGAAATAACATGAAACAGAATTTAACCAGCTCAAGGCATAATTAAATAACATACAGACAGGTGCTATATGCCTGGGCATCACAATATTAGGAGATGGGTAATATAGGCTAAGCCTGTCACAGGGATTCCACGAACCTTCTAACGACCCTTTAATAACACTAGGACCCTTATCCCGATGGCTTCAGGGCACTGTTTTATCAAAGGACTTACGAACATTTTAAACTTACACTCAAATTTAAATTCCTTATAGTGCGTTTACATCTGCAAATGAGAGAAATGTATTGTTTAAAATCATTAACTGAACTTATTAACTGATGATTTTATTTATCGCTTTACCAGAATTTGAAGCAGTTACATAATTATATAGGATCCCAATTTGAACGTTAGTTTACGATTACCGTAAATGCTTTGATAAAGCTGTGCCCAGGTGTCCATTTATTAAACCGGGAGAACATCGCAGAGGCAAAATTACTCTGTTGGACCTAAAACCTAACCAGCCGAGCACATAAATCAGAAACACCACGACACAACTACCCTGATCGAGCAATGCCCACAGAAACCCATGCGAAGGCATAGCAGCAGTCTTCAAGAAATCTTTCTTCTCCGCTGGTTAAGGTTAAGTGCTGCCTTCCCTGTCCGATGTTCTTACATGTATACATGTATTTTGCTCAGAAGCATACAGTGCTATACAAATACAGTATACTTGTGTTGCGTTGTCCTTTTATGTACATGTTTACTTAACACCAAATGCAAATCTACGGTTTACATAATTTTATCGTTGAAATAAAATACAAAAGGGTGAAATTACAATTACAATGTAATAAATATACTCTAACAACACATTCAGTTTATCAAATTAATTCATTGGTTGAACTCATTTCAGCTCGACCAGTCACAAGTTCAAAATAAACCTGACCTGCATTATAGTCTATATTGAAGATTTCATACCTTGCTTTTTCAATTTTCTTATAGGTTTTGTACGGTGTTCGGCATATTATAACCAATTTATGTAGTCTGGCGGTTGTGAGTCGTCCGAAGACTACAACAGTATCTCTAGAAGCTAATGACGCCACAATCAGTGCAATAACAGATGATAGAGTCAAGATGCATATGTTTGCTTCCCTGGTAGAGAAGGACATATCCATACAGGTTAGCTTATCTTCTTATATCGTTTAATTTCAATCTGAAGGATATTCCATCCACTAAGTCATCTACTAAATTTGTTTATAGAAATTAATTGTTGAGCTTTTACAATATTTCATTGCTGAGCGTTTAAACTATTGTATTGTTTACACGGGCACGTCTCGTTACATGTGTACAAAACACTGTTGAATTGCAAATTAAAACTTTGGGTGGGGTTCGTGTACTTCGAAAAATAGACGTTTGTAATAATTTCATTGGGTGTTCTAGATCACTTTCGTATGAAAACGGATAATTCGCATGTCCAATAAATCACAGAGAGAGTTGCTGTTAAAAAATAGGGCAAAAAAGGATCTAATGGATATGAAAACATAATTGTTTTCAGTTTTTGAAACTGTTTTTAAAAAATATCGTCCGATATAGCTATATACACTTTAAAGTGCATCTTTACTATAGGTTATACCAGTATCACAGACAGATTTAGAAGCATTCCAAGCATTCTCAGAACAGAAGAAACTGGTTATTGTTGCTGCAAGTCCATTGATTATTGTCGATGTAAAAGACAACGAACCAGGTATAACCGTGTTTGATATTTGCATCTAATAGCAAGGGTACTGTTGTGTTACTATTCATATTTCTAAAATATCAATGATTATAGACAATAACATCATGTAATAGAATAACACATTACATGTATTTTATTCTTCACTCACGTAAATACTATTATAGCAATGGAAAATAAAAGTATATGGTTAAACATAATATTCGGGTATATTTCCGGAAACACGCACCCCAAAGATTAAAATGCGCATTGGAAATGAAATGTTTATATATTATATAAATTGTATGAAACTTTATCCGTCATTATCTAAACCTGAAACATACATGGGGGTATTGTACTTTGTTATTTTACTTATTATTGGCATGCAATTTTTACCAGAATCGCTAGCCTTAGATGTGCCGTACGTCACCAAGCATCCTAAACGAGACAGTTGTCTCAGTGTCAAGAAGCGACCATCTTCACATCGACGAGATGCAGTCGTCCAGAACGGAATGTTGGCACCCATGGTGAACCCATCACCTGCACATTCTAGGTTAGGACTACACGTGCCATCACCTTTACTGCAAAGTAAGCGTCAATCACTGGCTTAGAATGAGAAGGTCGTAACTACTACTTAAGACCAGTACTTACGACCTTAGAAGTCTGATACATATTTAAAATCAGCAACACAATGCGTTACTTAAGAGCATATTGTCATGAAAATCGAAAGTTGTCATATTGACCAAACTCAAATTGAAACAGCTTGTTTTACCATAAGTAAAGAGTAATTTTCTAACAGTTTTTTCTTGTTTCCTCAAAGTATCGATTTAGTTCTTATAACCTTCTCATTCTACGCCAGCGAAATGTAAATTCTATAGAAAAGTGTGCTTTATCAGATTTTAGTTCCAGAACTGTACACAACAAGAAATAATTACTTGTAAAATTTCAATAATCAAACCAGAACGAACCCCTCTTAATATTCGTTATTTTGACGCGGACAACTATCGACAAACGAGAAGTCATCAGCATTAGGAAACAGTGGCTCGGACGATATAAATTATGTGAATTTGGTTATACAAAGTTTGTTTCCTTACGACTTCTAATTCTAATAAAGTTTGATAGAGAATTTGACTACACAAGTTTTCTATTATATTGAAATGTTTATTTTTGTATTTTTGGGGTAATTCTGTGCACCTAGTGGGTATTTGTCTGCTATATTTGAGATAATTTAATTGCATATTAAATTAGTTTGTTGTTTGAAACAAATACAACCTTCATTGGCAAATGTTAACAAATGAAAAGGTCGTACATGCACTAAACTAGACCAATGTCGTCACAAAACAAGATGGCTGTCGGTTTGCAAGACGTGGCAGAATTGTGTCTTGTGCAAGTATAGTCTGTTTCAATGATTTGATTGAGCATACATTTAGAAAAGTATCAAAAGAATATGTCGTTAGGACAATGTTGAGAAAAAGGGAAGAATCTAAGAAAGGGCATTAATTTTGTTTTATTAAATTTATGTGTCACGTGGTTCGTCAAATTAATAAATATCGTATTATTTCAGGTAATCCAAATCAACTTCTTTTTCATCTGGTTCAGCTAGACGATGATGATAATGTTAGAATCAAGCTTCTAGAAAACACTGACACAACCAATGACGTCATTTCCGTCGCTGGTTCGAATGGCGACTTTAATGACGTCACTCAAGATGTACCCGAGGAAAGTGGTTCTGTAAACTTCTCCTTATACGATAGATACGCTAGGTAGGCCCATTCAAAGTCACTTGTTCTCTTTGGAACTTTTCTGTGCTTTCCGGTACTTGATTACTTTTCTACAAGTATATGTCAACTTCTTCACGTCTTGATGACATGCCCTTGTACAATGTTGCTGAAAAATAAATAACCTTACAGGATCCATCACATTCAGTAGTCTACGTTTTGCTATTTTGGGAAAGTAGGGGCCTACTGGGTAGGCTACCAGGAAAATTTGGAATTTTTGTAGGGGAAATCATGACATTGGAACATTATGGTCTGAGTTATAATTTAAACTGCTTAAAATTCATTTAAATGTCTTTTCAATTGGTTTAATTTTTTCTTGTAAATTGGACAATGGTCATTATTCATGTTTGGGAAAGTACATTTTATGGGTAATTTACGAAGAAGGGAAACACAGTAACTGTAGAATTGATAAGTAGTAAAACGAGATTGAAATGACTTTTCACCTATTGTATGCTAATCGGTCTTGCCTTTCCAGCCTACTTTTGAAAAAAAAAACATTGGGTCATTTTTGTATAATTATGTTATATTTTATAATATTTTAAAATAAAAATGAAAAAAATGTTCAGCTGTGCCGAGACGCCGACATTCACAACTTTGTCGTGACCAGGATTCGAACCTGGGTTGTCGCGGCCACAACGCGAAGTACTTACCACTATACGATCACGACTATCACCGCTGAACTGACAAGTTATGAATCATTCCGAGTTAAAAACATAAGTCTCTCAGAATTGACTCATTATCTTGAAGTGCTAGTAGTTATAAGTATAGCTTGGCTATTTTGACCTGAGCCTGACCTTTATGCAAGAATATATTACAAGGTTCTTGCTTTGAATATATCAATTTCCGCAAGCAAATCGTGCGATATTTCAAATTTGTGTTTGTATTTAATCTCGAGCGTCTTCGTGATACTCCCTGATTATGAAAACATACGCTCGGTGTTGTAAACGTAGGTTATATATCGACTGTTAAATTATGCTAATCAAAAGGTCAGGCTCGTATCAATGTGGTCAAGCTATACTTAGACCATTCCAAATTGTTTAGCGTTCGAAGACTGATATGTTTGAGCATCTTGGGAATAAAAAGAGATCTATAATCATTTATATTTTCAAAAAAACATCGAGACATTTGTTTTTATACTTGTTCACCATCATGTTCCTAACCCATACCCTAAACAGCAATAGTTTTCACACAAGGACGTTTTCAGTTATTTCGATAAGTTTTATAACGATTGACATACTTTAAAGGCATGTTTGTTTAGCCATATGATTACGAGGATATAAGTCATTATGAGTATTTTGGTTTTTGTCTCAGGATAGCTAGATAGATTTTCGAACTTTGGATGGATGCTAAACGAAAGTACGATTAGGTATGGGCTTATCGTATGATAACGTATTAATACTACTCTGGAGATGATGAATTGGATGGAAGATTTATCCCTTAAGCCCAATTAAGTCTTAACCTGCTATTTCAATAAGCTATAAATTGATAAGTTCTCTGCATAATGATGCAATTTGAACACTTTATTTGATTCACAAATGCGGAAAACATCATAAGATGGAAGAAAATGTAATAAAACATCCAGATGGTTCGTTGTCAAAATAACAATGTGTAAACAATAAATGCATGATTTAAAGCCTAAGGCAAAATGAGTATTTTGTTCACAATACAATTTGCTAATTGCTAACGATATTTAGTCTACTATTTCGACATATATAGTTAACATTTAATCGTCGAGTATTTTGTCATTTGTTAAGAAACAGCTTAATGGTTCCATAATTCATTATATGTAATGGATGATCGGAAAAAAATTGTAGGAGCAAGAATGTGACTTTGGAATAAAGCGATGAAAAGCTTTTCAGGGCCGTGTCCAGAGACAAAGAAATGCATGCAAACGTCTTCTAAGGTATATTTGGGGATCATTTTTCGTCAAAAAAAGTTTAGAGAGTTTTGTGTCTCTGCGTGGCTACGGGCCTGTGTTTTGTATGTTATTTTACTTAACTTTTGTCAAGAAACAATTTTGTTAACGACAATAAAGTATTCTGTTCTGTTCTGTTCTTAACTAATTATTCCGGAGTTAATTAATCTGGTACTAGATTATTTTTCTACAAACATCTATCAACTTCTTCACGTCTTGAGGACATGAACTTGCACAATAAATTGCTGAATAATAAATATATATATTACATCGTGGTTGGCATCCATCATAAATGATATAACTGTAGCATTGATAAGGAGTAAAACGAAATGTTTTTTAACAAGATGTATGATTCTATAAAAATAAAAATTTTATGATTTTTTTTCGTTTTTTATTATTTCATTTTTCAATTTATTATCAGCGATATCGAAACTGTTACGTGTGTTTTGATATGCATACATTCAATTACGACCACTATGCCTATATTCAATTACCTGTCGTCTCGTGTGGTTGGATAGTACATTTTATCTTTATTTTAAAAAAAAACAACATTGGGGCATAGTTAGCCATTCGTGAACCTTTGTATGACTTGCTTATATACCCAATTTTATATGTGATAATCTAATATTTTATAATCTTTTAAAATAAAAAAAATGTTCAGCTGTGTCGAGACGCCGACTTTCACAACTCTGTCGTGACCAGGATTCGAACCTGGGTTGTCGCGGCCACAACGCGAAGTACTAACCACTATACGATCACGACTATCACCGCTGAACTGACAATACATGAACCATTTCGAATTAAAAGCACAAGAGTCTCAGATTTAACTCATTATCTTTAAGTACTTGTTATAAGTACTAACATGTATCGCATAATGACATATTTATAGAGCTCTGTAAGTTTAGCCTTAAACAGATGGAAGTTTTTTTATAATAAATATGAAGCAGTGCACGTAATGTAACGGTCAATTGAAAACACCCCCTAACCCCGCGATGAATTGTCACACCTAATACTCTTTTCGAACGCCTGGTAAAATCACTACTTACAAGACCATTAAAATGGTAAAACTTCAAAAATTTCCCCCGTCCTAAGCCAGTGAGATAGTCAGGGCTATAATTCCACGTTATTGTGTTGCAAAACATATTCCTCGTTTTTGTGAAGCCTGATCAGGCGAAATATAGGGGTTACTTTTGTCGGCGGCGGCGGCGGCGGGAGCGTCCGGATTTGCTTGACATATTTAATCATTTTTTCTATAGCTTGCCTATTTTGACCTGAGCCTGACCTTTATGCAAGAATATATTACAATGTTCTTGCTTAGAATATATCAATTTCTGCAGCAAACAAATCGTGCAATATCGACATTAAAGATCTGTGTGTTCATCTCGAGCGTCTTCGTAATACTCACCGGTTATAAAAACATACACTCGGTGGTGTAAACGTAGACAATATATCGACTGTTGAATTATGGTAATCAAAAGGTCAGGCTCGTGTCAAAGTGGCCAAGCTAAACATATACACAATTTGTATATATATTATTAGAAAATAAAAATAAAAAAGTTCAGCTGTGTCGAGACGTCGACAATCACAACTATGTCGTGACCAGGATTCGAACATGGGTTGTCGCGGCCACAACGCGAAGTGCTAACCACTATACGATCACGACTATCACCGCTGAACTGACAAGTCAAGAATTATGCCGAATTAAAAAAATAAGACTCTCAGATTTGACTCATTATCTTTAAGTACTCGTTATAAGTATTTATCGTACGATGACATATTTGAAGAGCTCTGGATGTTAAGTATGATTCAGATGGAAGTTTTATAGTAAGCATGAAGCGGTGGATGTAATGTAACAGTCAATTCAAACATTGTGTACCAGTTGCAGTGCCGTACCCAGACACGAATTTTAGCCGAGGCAGTCTTGGGGCTGGATATGACCGTAACTAGGAATTTTCCAAAGTGGTGCGAAATCGGGTCTTGATTGGGTGACGGGGTATTTACAGGCGGGGTCGTCCAAATTCGTTCTGTACATGCTATTTTGAATATTTACAATGTATTTTGAGAGCGAAGCGAGCCAGAAAAAGGGACTATTTGTTGAAGCTGACACAAATTTAATTTATGGCAAATATGCACTATTTGTCCGAGCCCACACACATTTTACTTACATGATATTATTAATGCTCATAAATTATTTGGCGAGCGAAGCGAGCCACAAAAATGCACTATTTGTATCAGCCCACACATTTCGTTCTCTACATGAACTTGAATGGTGATAAATTATTTGGCAAGCGAAGCGAGCCAGAAAAAAACTATTTGTACGAGCCACCACGAAATTCGTTGTCTACATGATATTATTAATGGGCATTAGTTATTTGGCGAGCGAAGCGAGGCAGAAAAAATGCAATATTTGTCAGCACAAACTCGCGTGGTGTGATTAATCCTTAAAAATGCATGATTTGCCCTAGCTCACACAAACTCGTTCTCTAAATGGTATGATAAATCCTCTCATTATTTACCCGAGCTGCATGCCACATGAATTCGTTCTCTACACGAACTTATGAAGCATTGATGTTATGTGACAAGCAATGCGAGCCAAAGAAAATGCACTGTTTCTCCAAGTTGCATGTCATGCAAACCAGTTATCTACATGATATTTTAAACGAGTAGTTATTTGGCAAGCGAAAAGATCATGAGGTTCAGGTAGCACAAACTACTCTCTACATGACATTCTTAAATATGTGTTCAATTCATTTGGCGAGCGAAGCGAGCCGAATTTATTTTCAAATGTAAAACATTGCACTTCTAACCAGGAACACTTAAATTGGTGTAAAAGGGGTACGTTTGCGCCCGATGCAATCCTTAGTTATGACCATGTAGTGGTCCGGTGTATTTGTTAACCTAGAACGTTTCTGAAAGCACGCAATTAAACCACCGAATACACTTTCAACATTAACAAAAACAGAAAAGTAGAATAGCAAAGCGAGCTAGATAAACATTATTTATATTATTTGAACACCATGCCAAAACATATTCTGCATTTGATAGTATTCACTTAGATTTATCTATGAAGCCTTCTAATTGATAATAGTCACTGATACAGCTGTTGTGAAGGCGAAGCCAGCTAGAAAAAGCATTATTTTCTGAAGAGCACCATTGGCGACAGGATCGTTTTTCTATTCGAGACACCTTTCATCAGTATATCCTAGGAACTCGAAGGCTGCACATTTGTGTTAAGGGGAAGCTTAAGCGATTTGATTGCAATTAAATTAAGGGATCAATGTCATGCTCCATGGAAATTTTAAAACAAATTCATCTGCTACATTCTTTGGTCCCTTGTTTTGGTATTGAAACGGAACATCAAGAAAATTCATAGCAATTTTTAAACAAGAGCTCAAAGGAGAAAATACTTATATGCACATGCTTATACTCTTAAATGTGTAGCCCACCTCATTATTAAATTGATTGTAAACAGTACCATGCGAGCGTAGCGAGCGAAAATTGGCATATTAACTATTTTTACTCACAGAACATTGACCTGGATTGCGGCGATATTAAGGGGATGGTGTGCCGGTGCCACTTGCATTCAATATATAATAAAGGGAAAGTGTCCGGTATACTACCATTAAGGTTCAAATCTAGTGCCTCAAGTTGCACAATGTATACTACCATTAAGGTGCAAATCTAGTGCCTCAAGTTGCACAATGTATACTACCATTAAGGTGCAAATCTAGTGCCTCAAGTTGCACAATGTATACTACCATTAAGGTACAAATCTAGTGCCTCAAGTTGCACTATGTATACTACCATTAAGGTACAAATCTAGTGCCTCAAGTTGCACAATGTATACTACCATTAAGGTGCAAACCTAGTGCCTCAAGTTGCACTATGTATACTACCATTAAGGTGCAAATCCAGTGCCTCAAGTTGCACAATGTATACTACCATTAAGGTGCAAATTCAGTGCCTCAAGTTGCACTATGTATACTACCATTAAGGTGCAAATCTAGTGCCTCAAGTTGCACAATGTATACTACCATTAAGGTGCAAATCTAGTGCCTCAAGTTGCACAATGTATACTACCATTAAGGTGCAAATCTAGTGCCTCAAGTTGCACTCTTTGTTTATAACTTGCGACAGCTCTTAATATTTTTTATGATTCAGGTATTTTATTTTACATATAAGTTGAAGATTAAGTTTCCACCAAAAGGTTAGGTGTACAAATTTTAGGCGAGACAGCTGCTTACCTAGTGCCTCATAATAAATTGCCTCATAGTTTATTACATGCAACAATTTGAGACATTTTATTTTAAATATATTCAGGGATATTTCATTACATGTATATATATATAACAAAAAAATGTTTGGTCCGCAAATTTTAGGCGAGGCAACTGCCTCGCCTGGCCTCAGTGTAGTTACGGCGCTGAGTTGAGCCGGTTTCCGGTACATGTAAAAGCTGTGACCTTGCCTTCACTTGCATAGGTAGTGCTCATTCGCGGCTTTAGTGTCGGACATGTCTCGTGAAAATTGATCAAAGGATAAGATACTTGTGGTTGTTTTTAACATTTTAACATATTTTTACTTGCAGACTTAGCCAGAAAGGTCACATGGTATGTCCAGCCTGTACAATGTTTGATATAAAAATGGTTAAAATAGATAATTGATTTAGAAGACATCGACCCAAACTAAAGTTTTAAAGCGTTTTGTTGTATTGCAGAGTTATTGCAGTGGAGACTAAGGGTGCCATACTTTACTCTGATGTCCAGAACATTACCAAACCTTTCGTGAACTATATCGTCAAACACAGAGTTAAGGTCAAGATGCAACAAGATCCAAGAAATGTCTACTCAATCTTGCTGACGGCGATTGTTGAGCATCCACACAGAGAAGAAAAGTATAGCCTTCTTCAGACGTATAAAAATTTCACCAGTATCACTGAAAAGGAAATTCTCATCTATGAAGGTGACGTCATTGCCATAGCATTTAGGTAAGCAACCACTAAATACATTAGCGGCCCAAACATGGTGATACACGCTAAGAGTACTGAAAGAAACATTTGATGGATCGGAAATGATGGCATGCACTAGCATGTCTGCTTTGACACCATGAAATCGGGTTTAAAGTCATTGTGTACATGTAGTATGTGATAGAGTGAAGTGTTTATTCTTGAATATTTTGACATTTTGACCTGAAAATGAAAGTTAAAGTAGAGTGGTTGTTAACCTTGGATCAATCCGCGAGATAGCAAAACGTATGTTCTCCATCTTTGATGAGCAAAATATTTCTTAGGAGATGCACGAACCCCCTTTTTATTGTATTATTTTAAAGCTGAAATATCCTTCTTTACAATGGTATGTGATTGCCAGCTGACCATGGACTAAAACATGTTGAAATTTTGGGTCGGCCATTGTCACTTGTTTATTGAACTATTGAACAAATCTATTTGGTGGTTTCTAACCTTCAGAGGAAACGTCGATGTTCCTGACAGTGAGAAGTTGATTTATAGTTTCCATGGTTGCCGTGGAGTGAGGAGGCATTTTGACATACGGGTGGCCAATCCTGCTAGACAACGTTCTTTACAGACATACCATGGTGCATTACAAATCTTCACTTTGGAATCTCCACGGTACTCCGCCTTGGATAAATCCCTTGCTCCGTGTGCAAAGAATGGCTGGGAACTGACAGCGGAGTTTCCACTTTTGTTGCCGAAATATTTGAAAACTACGCCGATAATTGTTAACAAAGCGCCGGTTTCATTGAAATTCCAAGGTAAGTTAACTTACTATGTTTAGACTGGTGCCGCGGTCAGCTTTGAACCGCTTCAGAATATTAATAAACTGCATTGTATATCTTTCGAAACACCACGTATCATTCTCATTTCGAATATTTTTTGTACATTGCGGACGAGTTCCAAATACACTGGGAGAATGACATTGGTAACAAAGATTTAGTCATATTCGGTGTACAGGCGCCCCAGTAACAACTTTTTGAAATTTAGTAGCCATTTCAAAAACATAGTTTTTTACGTATATTATCAGCCATCAACCTTGCTATTTGGCAAAGTACTGACGCTGGGCAATTGGCTAGAAACTTACACATAACTTTAGTCAATATCAGTGAATTATAAACGTATATCTAATTCGACAACTGCATGATTGGTTACTGGTAAATATATAGATGGTGGTTTCGACACCCTCAATTATGACTTGTAACTCAGAACCTGGGCTTCTTCAGGACAGGTACCGTGCGGTTCTGACTTACACTATGTTTGGGTAACATCGAAGTGAATGATAAATCGCTTGATGATATGCCCATTGTCCACGGTTGAATTATCTCCCCTCCATAAAATGTTTCAACATTAGATCCTACTAGATTTTAAAATATTAAGTAAATTGACAAATTTAAACAACATCTGCTTTCAGAACCTTTGACCTTGGATTTTGTTCGGGCATTGTGTACGGAACTATCGACAGAGTGGTCCACATTCGCCAAAGCTTTAGGTATGGGTCACGCGAGAATACAAGCTTTAAGGCAACACCATAAGAATCCTATCTCAGATACGGTCGTCATGGATGTTATCATTAACTGGATGAAAACACAGGCAATATCGCAAGATAAGGTAATTTTACGGCCACGTGACTTTCTACTGCGCATGCGTGAGACATGGTTGACTGTGACCTTGGCAATGATCGGCGACCATCTTGCAATCGTGAAAGTCCGGCCATTTCCGTTTGTCTCCGCTGAATACATTGTATTGCCAAAAGGAAGCGGTGATCTGAATGACAAACTTGTGATCGGTCACCCAGTGTCATTTAGAGGCACGTAGCCAAGTGTACCTTAATCGTTGATAATGAATAAAACACTCTTCAGACATGATTTTATTAAATCTTTGATTGTATATTTTAAAAACTGCCAATTCCCCAAGCTACACAGAAGGGCCGGCAGCGCCAAGTAACGATGCAAAAATGTATTATTTAAAAATAATAGAGTTACTCTTGCTTGTGTTTGGTAGCAACACTAACTACATAGCAACAATCTGCCTATGGTACCGTCAGACTTAGATCGTTCTGTACACGCCCATGTTCGTATCGTTATTATTTATCTAGTTTGGAAATACATGTCACATAACAACCATAGTTGTAGTGCCTATAGATAATGTACGCAATATTTTGGCTTTCATTGCGGTCATAGTCACGTTTGCATTTAAGTATTTCATAGTATTTGTTGTTATAGTCTAACATCTAAGTTGTGTTTAAGTGTAACAGAGACTACAAGCAATTACCTGGAACTATAACTTTGCATTACGACTTCGGTGGTGGCCTGGTACCCTATTCGGTACCTCTCATACTTTCGAGGTTTGGTAAAAAAATATTGCATCATTACGTATAATTCATTCAGTTATAAACATAACTTATTCGTTTGCATGAAGCTTTATTTTCTTTAGGTATCCCCAGTGATAAACGCTCTAAGACTGTGCAGTAAATGGAAACTGGCTTCTGAATTGACACACAGATTTTCAGCTCAACGCATGAGACGTTCACGTGCAGTAAGAGGTACATTGTTTACATTTAATTATTGCGTGTGCCAACGTTTACGTCATTTTTCTTTAAAATTTGGTAAAGTGCGCACAGGATAACACAGGCAAACGGATTCATCGATTTAATAAACTAGAATTATCAAACACTTTCGGACTCCTCTCTTATTAACCACAAAGACAGTCCGAAATTTTTTGTTTCATGAAATCAATGAAACCGTGTGCCTGATGTGACATGTACTTGTAACCCGTGAGTTGTATAGTTCGGCGAATTTGACCCGATCATAACCTTTATGCATGAATATACTACGAGATTCTTGCTTAAAATATATCAATTCTCGAAAGTGAATAGTGCAATATCGGTATTTCAAATTTGTGTTTGTATTTCATCCCGAGCGTCTTCGTGATACTCTCCGATTTTGAAAACATACAGTCGGTGTTGTAAAAGTAGGCAATATATCGACTGTTAAATTATGTTAATCAAAAGGTCAGGTTCGTGTCAAATTAGCCAAGCTACACCTTTTGTACTCAGTTATCTTTGTTTTACTATCTGATAGAATTACATAGTATTGCTCGTTTGTGTTCTTCCAGACAAGCATTTACAGAAGGTATTTTCATTGATTGGTCAGAACAAGACGGCTAAAACCAAATGGCAGCAGATATTGCGTAATCTTAGCTCCGAAGATGGCCGCCATGTTGATGACGTCATATCTAAAATAGACTCGCGGTATAAAGACGACAGCGCAAAGTGTTTGGAAGCTTTAAATTACTGGAAATCAACAATTGAGAAACCGTCTGTATGGAGTGTGATAGATGCACTGAGAGCGAGTGAATGTCGCATTGTCGCTGGTAAGTGTGATACATTAACACTTCTTTAAGACGAACATCGCTATTACGAGCACCCGGCTTATTTCGAGCAAAGTTCAAAGTCTCGGCAAATATGCTAAATATATGTTGTATACTTGCATCACACCGCTATGTCGAGCTCCCGGTTTATTTCGATCATTTGGCTTGTCCCGATTAGTCACCGAGATAACGAGGTTCTACTGTATTTGTGTTTCTATTATCATGTTATTATGTATAGTTTCTTTGTGATTATTATGGTGCTTTACATAACGCTTCAAAACAAAGCAAAATGTTGAGATTCTTTATTTCCATAATTAGCTGAAACACTTGTTAATATGCAAACTATAAGACTTTGATAAATTTTAAGTTTTCCCTTAAGATTGTTTGTGAATACTTATGGCTGTTATTAGTTTAAACATAATAATATTTGTGTGTCATGTATTACCCAATTCATATATACGCTTTCTTTCATACAAATTATTATATTGTGCTATTGTCACACTGCTATTTCAAGCGACAACTTGTCAACATTATGTTTATACAGTACACGTTTTATGACTCTCATCGATATAACGAGCACCCGGTCTATCTCGAGCAAGTTTTAAACCATTTTTATCATCAATACATGTCCGTTGGTTATTTCGAGCATCCGGATTATCTCGAACATTTTACCTGTCCTGATCAATCCTCGAGATAACGAAGTTTTACTGTAATTATATTTTCAGATACCTTGGTGACATTGGAGATTAAACGGGTGCAACTAGAAGCGAAAAACTGAGTACTATTGTTTAGATATGTTTACTACATAGCTTTAACTGAATAGACACAATGTGTGGAATTTTAACACTGATTCAACACAGCAACTTATTATCCGCGTTGTGGCAGCCTCCTGACTACGATAATTTTTTAACGACCTTTGTGTGGTGTTTCATGCAACTGTTATGCGACAATCATGCGACCGTCGCACGAAATATGGGCACCATCGCAAGATGAGCGCATCGTCTCGACATTTTCGACGGTCACCGTGTTCTGCATTTTGCTTGCGATTTACAATTGCTATACTATTGAACTATAAAATCGCGCGATGCTTACCTAGCTATTCTGGTATTCTAAATGTGTTGATTTTTTCTATTTTATGATAGAGTGGACTCTGTTCTTGTTCTGTTCTGTTCTGTTCTGTTCTGTTCTGTTCTGTTAAATGTTGGATAAGATGCAAACTTAGTCTATTAAATATGACTACAACTAGTCTGAGATAAGTTTTCTATATAATGGTTTATTTTTACAGCTTAAATACTAATTACCACGTACGTACTGTGTTAACAACACGCATATCTTCAATCTAAATTATATATTTTTCAATACGAATAACGTTACAGATTTGACCACAGTTTTATCGCTATATATTATATGGTTAACGGATTTAAAAACGCGACACTTGGGTATGTTGTTATATTTTAGGAAATTAAGCGAGTTCCTATATCAAATATCTTGGTATTTACGTAAAGGTTAACTCAATGTCGTCAGTTTGATATCAAATGTATTAAAATCCAACGGGTATTAAATAAATTATAGCGTGAATAAGACATTGGTCCAGAAAACGAAAGTAACAGCTTTATCGGCGTATCGAGTGCAGTGCTGAAGTCGATTGTTTAGGCTTCGTACGTAAGGACATTCTTAACTTTATACAAACATTCTAAATTAAACGGAATAAATGACATATACCCATTTTTTAAAAATGTGTCTATATCGTAGCAGGACGCACACTATGTTCCCAGAAATAGAAAACCCCTTATGTTGCAATTGGTTATTAAGGATGCTTTAGCACATAGTGTTTATTCCATAAAAATAAATACATTTGATCTCACTGAAATGTTCACTGATTAACACATGTGTAACACTAACATGTCACAACAAGATGAGTATTTAATACAGTTCATCAAAGTGTTAAAATAGACAGTGTCCTCCACCAGCGTTTCCAACAGCAACACATTGTTGTCTCACAGAACTGCACAATGTTCGAATAATTGCCTAAGGGATATGTCGCCATTCTGTGGAGGTCATGTACTGTGTTAAGATGACGTAGCCAAATTCGTGGCTTCAGATAGTCTCATTATTGGATCCATTCGGCCTCGTAGGTTTTAGATGTTTCCTTCTGACATAATAACCGCTACAAACACATCGAACTAAATTTAACCATGGTGTTTCCGTCAAACATAAGCCCGCGCAATTTGAATAAATCGATCGGCGCTATACCTATTGCCAAATGGTCAGAATGCGACTTTCGTTTTCTGGATCGACTTATTGATTGTACAATATATTTATTAATACTCATCTGATTTTTATTATTTTGGTACCAAAATGACTGCAATGAATTGACCCTTAACTTGCATTATTCAAATATAGGCATTAACTTGAACCGTCTGCAATAATACAACATACCCGAGTGTCGCCTTTTGCAAATCCGTTTAGTATACAACCGTTCTCGTTCAACCAGCGTTTTCTTGGTCTGATATTTGACTATTCACTGATGTATGAGGATGTATACAACTTCATTATATTACATTTTCTGTGTTTGAAATGTCATGAACAACGTAAACAGGTAATGTTAAAAGTACACATTTCTAATAAATATATAATGATATGCTAAGCTGTTTCGAGACAGCAAATGAGAAACGCTACCGTGACCAGAATTCGAAACTAGGTTACAATTGTCGCGCCCACAGGCCAGTACTCTACACTAGACGATGTCACTGGCTTAAGGACATTCGTTCCATTTCAGTAGAGCGGAAGTTTAAAAATCGAGGTCCCTTAGACGTATCTCAAGCATCTAACAATCATGATCAAAACGTATGCAAAAGTTTAAAATTGATGTGGTAGTACAATTTCATGTCTTAAAATCACGATAATTCTGAATTTTAAATACTTATTTACAGTATTAATAAAACTATCGAAGAAACTACTGATGAGGCCTTACGAACGATTTATTCCAAATGGTTTTAAACACCAAATCTCACTAGTTGGTTACAACGTTTGTAAAACGTTATACTGTATGCGCTTGATCATATCAAAACTAGTTAATATTTTATAACCGCACCCAAACTATCTAAAATAAGGTTATTTTGTGTTTATTTTTAAAGGGTATTGACAAGTAAATGCAGGAGAAACAATCCTTAAACTGTTAACACATTTGATTATTAACATATTTTTAACGCGTATTATCGCGAAAACTATAGACAACGGATGCAAAACGTTGATTCGTTTTGTAACCTCCCCTGATTTCAGCATTTCTGAAATCACAATATGTTCAATAAAAAAAATCTAGCCGAGCAATCGTCATGAATTTAGCTATGAAACTTCTATAATTGTTACGGTACTTATAACTTATACGAAAACCGTATGTTGTTCAACGATTTTTGACGTAAAACATTTTTTTTTAAATACAAATTTTAAAATATTATTTAAAAATACAAATAACTTACGAAGTATATAATAAACTTTACTGCTTGATTCATCACATGCGTAATTTTATGTATGCCAAGATGTATGCTTTTTGAACCAAAACTTTTTCGGTAAAATACATGTTTCCGTTTCTAGGGGTTGCCCCCTAAATCCAAAATTATCTTGAAAACTAGCCGAGCAAAACTGTTGGGAATTTTCTAAATGATTGTCATTGATCTGATCTTTATAAAAATAAAAGGTTTTATAAACCTTGTACAGATAATTTCAAAAGGAACGAATGTCCTTAAAATGAGAGGGTCGTAAGTACAAAATCAATATTTTGAGTAAACTAAAAAAAGTAAAAACAAATGTCCTAAATTTACTCTTTACATATTTGTTTTCGTAAAAATAGCTGTTGCAACTTCAGGTAAACATAAAAATTCTGATTTTCATGAAAATAGGTTCAAAAGAAGCACCGTGTGATGTTGAATTTAAATATTCACCAGTCTTATAAAAGATAAAACTACTTACGACCTTATAAGATTTGTAAGTTGTAGTTACGACTTTCTTATTGTAAGCTAGCGAGGGTAGAAGTACTTTGGACATTCGGTATCTCACTTTTAGTAAATTTGACAGCCATTCATTAATTAACAGTCGTTAGTCCATGTATACCCTCAATCACAGGTTACTGTTACAGTATCATTTATAAAGACTAAAACGGAAAAAACAACAATATTTTAATTTTTTTTATATTTGTTCTTAAGAAAAAAAGTAAATTAAAAAAAAATTGTTTCGTTTTTTTCGTTATCAATGATACAGTTACCTGTGTATTCTATCATCCTCCACGTATATTAGTAGTAATACATTCACAGCAAGACAAACATGTACTCATATACATCAAACATCTGATAAACACACTTAGGCTATTTCGTCAACTACCAACTCTACCATTACGATGAAATTCAAGCAATCATTGTGTAAGGATGTGTTACAAATTGTCTATGTGTATTTTATTGTTTCATGGTTTGAAAAATTTAATCAACTTATTCCATGTAGAAGAAATAGCTTCACGATATTTAACGGCCTCCTGAATCAAAGACGCATATATATAGTACTCGGAAGTTAGGCTCGCTTCTGATAGAAGATATTCACTGCCGTGCATAGCCTTTATTTGCTTTATTTCTACTGAAATATAACAGGCATACATATATGTGCCTCCACCCGGATTTGAACCCTAGTCGCCAGCTTAGAGTTCAACCACTGAGTTACGGAGACACTGCCTAAATTTGCTTAGTTCATATATTTGTAATTTCTCGCAATCAAATCCGACAAGCAAGCGGCATTTCTTTCTGTCATAACACAATGACTGCGGTGGAAACGGCATATTTTTACTAGGAACAAGTTCACCCAGACTGTCACCGTCTTTATCAAACATAACTACATTATGAGAATAGTAACCTCCTACCATTACAACATCGTCATCCGTGACACATATGCCTCTTGTCCCGATCAATCGATAGTCACATAACTCGCTAACGACGTCACCATTATTGTCGAAAACAATAGTTGTATCTTCTCCAACTGTAGCGTATACTTTGGATCCATCATTACTGACAGCGAGGCTACGAGGTTGAAAGTTGCTGTGATTTGGTAAAACATTATTTCTTATCGTCTTTACTAAATCCCCCGATGTAGAGTAAATATAGATACAGTTATCACAGATTGTCCACAATGTACCGGCACAAAACACGATACTACTGAAAAGACGATTCCATTTTTCATGTGGGGTAAGTAAACCTTTCATCTTTATTGTTTTACCTGGGCAGAGTGATTTCCCAACATGTACGAATTGAATTGAGTATCGATATCTAACAGCTACTTCTTTGGAAGAAACTGAGCAAATTCCAAATGGTGTTGACAAAAGGTCACAAAAAGCATTAACATTGGCTTGATCGTCGAGTTTCTTCAGTTCACCACTTCTGTAGTCAACTAATAGAATAGTTCCATCTTTTAGCTGACACATCCCAGTTGGATCGACCGTTGAATAACTCCGTTTGCATGATTTGACCACATACTTTGGAAGCTTAGTCTGTCGATGGTCAGGCTCGATTCTAACAATTTGACCAAGTCTATCAGCCGCTTTAATAGCATTGTAGAGCAGTTGATTAAGTTCAAAGTGTTGTGTTACTTGTGTTGAGGGATCCGAGTTCGACAAGTACGCACGAGCATCTGCTACCACTTTATTACCAAGTTTTTCAGCTATAAACATATCTGTATCATCATAGGTATTTAAAAGATCAGGCTTCGTTTCACCAAGATTCATTAATAAGTTATCCGCCGCATCGATTTCGTCACTTAGTTCCTCATCTATTTTGTTTGACTCCTGATCAAGTTCGGCTTTTAGTTTACTTTCAAGCTGTTTGAAATGATCGTTTACTTCGTTCCGAAGTTTATCGATTTCTTCAAGTATGTTTTCTTTCCTTGTTTCAAGCATGCGTTTGTTGGTGAATTTGTTGTGTTTTGTTGAACGTATTTCAGCAAATGCTTGATCGATATCAGCAACTAGTTGCTGAAGTTTGGCTGTGTTGGATTTATGGACACCAACTGTCAACTGATCAACATCATGACACGATCTGAAAATGGATTAATTATACGGGTACCATTTACAAAAAATAAGAAAAGTTGTCATATGTACGTGTATATAGCATCTGACCTCTGGGTCCTAATATTAGGGAACACATTGCACACTAGCAGTAACAGAGCTTAACACTCTGTTTCGATCAATGCACATTATAATATTATAGTTACAGAGGCGTTCATATAACTTTAATCGTTTAAAGTGTATAGAGCTATATTATAACAGTCATTTAATTTTAAAATAGTTACTTGCATCGTTTTTAGTATGATACTAGACTACCTTAATTGCATATTAAAACTTTGAATGGGTTCCATATACTTTGAATCAATCGTCGAAAAATAGACGATTCTTATAATTTCACTTGGTGTTTTAGAACACTTTCGTATGAAAATGGACAGTTCCCCTGTCCAATAAATCACACAGAGAGTTTCTGTTTAAACTGACGCGAAAAATGATCTAATGGATATGAAAGCATAATTGTTTTCCAGTTTTTAAACTTTTAAAAAAATAGCGTCCAAAATAGCTCTATACACTTTAAATCGATTCAGGAATATTATACATTAAGTGAGAATCATTATTGTTTAAACTCCTCCAATTTTCAACAAGAAGCTCTCACTAATTACCGAGAAAAGAATGAAAACATATTTCCGTAACGAGCCAAAATAGTCACCAGTTATTTCCCTTTGACCACATAATAATAAATCGCTGGAAGCGATAAAGTACTAGTATGATTGGTGATTTAAATATATTTTTGACATTGTAGGTACATATTTATGCACAGTTTCTTCTGACAGATTATGATAATTAATAGTGCTTTGAACATTTAGCTCATTTAATGTGATAGTAGAGAAAAATATGCTTGTTACAGGGAATGGCTCTTTAATAACACGCAAATTTATTGTAAGCAACAAGCAAAACGACACATGTGATAATATGCACATACATTAATTTATCACAAACTTTATTATTAAACTTCATTATAATAAGTTAAAGAATAAGCATATGCATGCACGTAATAGTGTTAAACTTATATAAATTTAGATTGCTAATAATCAGGTCACCGATCTGATTAATATACGGTGTGCTTAGGAATCATTGAAGCTAATATGTATCGGGTTGTGGCTTATTTTTATGTGTTAAGCAGAGTCCTCACCTACTGAGTTTAGAAGGCCCAGCCTACTGGTTTAAGTAGGGCCCTGCCTACTTATACCGGGCACAGTAGAGCCCCCGCCTACTGGGTTTAGTAGGGTCCCATCTACTGGTTTAAGTAGTGTCCCCGCCTACTGGGTTAAGTAGGACCCACGCCGACTGGTTTGGTAGGGCCCCTGCCCGATGGGCTTTATCAAGGGTCCCGCCTACTGGGTTAAGTAGGGTCCCGTCTACTGGGTTAAGTAGAGCCCCCTCCGCGCCTACCTGGTTATGTAGGACCCCGTCTATAGAGGCCCATCTACTGGGTTAAGTAGAGCCCCCCTCCTACTGGGATAATTAGTAAAGCCCCCGCATACTGGGTTTAGTAGAGCCCGCCTATTGGGTTGGGTAGTAGTTTATCCGTTTGCGTAAATGAGTGGTAGATATATTTTATTTGTGATTTATAAATGTGTCCATACTCAAATATTTTTAAGTACATTTTGTATTGTTTTAACCATGTATTAGTCGTGATTGTACAGCACTTTTGAACGTGTGTATACATGAAAAAATATGTATCTATATAAATATGGTATAATAATAATAATAATAATAAATACCGGTGCCTGTTGCCTAAGCAAAGCGCTACGTAGCGTGTTTACGGGAGGTTATCCCTGACTTCTATGTATAATTGAATGGGAGATAACTGAATGAAGGCACTTGATAGCGCTTAGTATGGAACACCATAGCTGCCTTCTGTTGGCACCGATCAGTTTGTTGTGTGCATTTACTTAGTTGTTCTGTGTTACCATCATTATGTTATGAACATTTGCCAAATCGTTCTGTACTTAAGACACTTTGTCTTGTGTTTGTCACTATGTTGTGTGCATTAATCATGTTGTTCTGTGCTTACAACAATTTCTCATGAGCATACATCATTTGGTTATGTGTGTTTGTCATTATAATCGGTCACACATCATATGTATGCCAGACATCATACCTGGGTCACATATCACCCGTATGCCAGACATTATGCCTTATGTGTGACCAAGGTATAATATCTGGAATACAGGTTATATTCGACTCAGGTATAATGTCTGGAGTACAGGTTATGTGTGACCCATGTATGATGCCTGGCATAATAAAGAATCCACATAGCATTATAAAGAATCCATAATCCATCATAAAAAATCCACATAACGAACAGAAAATGGTCATCATAAGACAGTTAGGGCGTTCCATATAATGCGGTCATAAAACGGTTGACTATATGTCATGAGAATATAACATCAGTTCGTTATAAATACATTATATTTTTAATGAAATGAGTGAAAACACGAACAAAATAAAAGATGCATATGTTGATGTAGATCGAAAACGAGTTATCATGTCGTAATGGCACTTTTTTAAATTAGTAATTTAGAATTTATGCAGACGATGTGGCAATGTGTACGTCTTCTAAGATATATGAATGTGCACACACAATTTTATCCAAAAGGACACCGACCCCTACATTTAAGAGGCATTCCCTATATCTTTGATCGTTTAAATCGATTCAGGAATATTATGCATTAAGAATAAAAACATAGTTCTGTAACGAGTTGTTTCCCTTTGACCATATAATAATAAATCGCTGGAAGCGATAAATTATAATTGGTGATTTAAATATATTTTAGACATTATAGAGACATATTTGCGCACACTTTCTTCTGACAAGTTATAATAATTGATAGTGCTTTGTACATTTAGCTAATTTAATGTGATAGTAGAGAAAAATATGCTAGTTTTAGGGAATGCCTCTTTAATTGTTGAGTTCAACGAATGCTCTCCTTATTCTTAAAACTGTATACTGTTATTTTACCTGTGCTCAGTTGCAATACACAGACTACAATAAACCATATCATGTGTACCACAATACATCTCGATATTCCGGTCCGGATGGTAATGGCATTTAGCAACACCAGCCTTCTTCCCAGCAGGTGCTTGTACATTTTGATGCTTTGAGGCTGCAGGTGCCAATCGGTGATCCTTAGTGAAGCGTTGATGATATTTGGTGCAAGTGTCACACAAAAACTGGTCGCAAGTTGGACATAAGTGTAAAGCCTCAAACCTCGAACCGTCGGCAGCACACGGTGTACAAACAAACTCAAACACAATATCGGACCCATCAACAGTTGGTATGGCTTCTTTCCCTCCTTCAGCCATTATTCGTAAACATCTTGAACACCTCGGCAATGTACAAAATACGATTTAAAAAGAGAACTGTACGAAATGCTCGGAATAAACGATGTTTAAGTGTATAGAGCTATATTCTAACAGTCATTTAATGCCAACATTGCATCGTTTGTAGTATGATACTAGACTACCTTAATTGCAAATTAAAAGTTTGGATGGGTTCCGTGTACTTTGATCGTCGAAAAATAGAAGATTCTTATAAATTCATAGGGTGTTCTAGAACGCTTTCGTATGAAAATGGACAGTTGGGATGTCAAATAAATCACACAGAGAGTTTCTGTTAAAAATGAAGCGAAAAATGATCTAATGGATATGAAAGCATAGTTGTTTTTCAGTTTTTGAAACTTTTAAAGAAAATATCGTCCGATATAGCTCTATACACTTCAATGTAAATGTAATCACTGCACATAACTTTATATCCGATGTACACTTTGTGTCCGCGTAATGAATTAAACTTCGAAACACTTAAGTTACATAAAACGAATAAAAAGTAGAAAAACGATTTTTACACCAGCTAATATATATCACCCACAGTTTAAAAGAACTTGCCAATAAGCAATCCTTTTTCAATCTAACCATAAAACAAAATTCATGTATAGTCAACATAAGAATAACATAACACCTCACCTAGGCTATAACACGTATTTCCACTATAGATGTACAACAATCTTCGAGGCGTGACTAGTAAACACTTTAAGTTATAAAAAGATAAACCATGTTTTTTTGAGCCGTGACGGAAGATTACACTGGTCACGGTATGTGAATATACCTGTTTAAAATCTCTTTGGGTCATGGATTGGTTACTGTCACTGATCACATATATTGTTTAAAGTCCCATAAAAGCTCAAAATCAGTCATATGTACCCAAAATGAATGACTGATCGAGAATATATGATGTTTTTATAAGTCATGTTCACTGTGCAACAATCAGTTGACTTATACCTTATGGAAAATTCTGGGCTTTCATTCTGATGTTTTGTTTACATTTATGCACACCGAGCTCATTTTCGTCAAGTACCGAGCGTTCGCGAACGTGTATTCAAATATGTAGGCGGGTAATGAATCCCGATTTTATGCAGTATCATTTTGAAGCTATATAGCCTGTCGGTATCGCTTCTTAAACATGCTGTATATTACCTTGTATAGAGTAGATCTTATTATAATTTCGTGGGCTGGTTTGTATTACTTAATTTAAATTATTCACAAACAGTGTTATAGTTATCTACTTAACTATGTGCTACTTGTATATTACATTTTTTTTGTGAGATAAACATCTGCTGAAACCTTACTTTGCGAAAGTTGTTAAATAAGAATGAGACAGAAATAAAATATTTATACTGTATATTTTTACCAAACATGTCTAAGACCTGTCGTCTACTAGGACCCGAATGGCTCCCGAAGCAGAAACTCACCAGATTGGAATATTTCGGCATGTCCTAGCGATGTTATGGAGCCCTTCCGCAACGCTTCTGTAAGCCTTCAGGACACTTCGGGGCCGAAAAGTCTAACATTTGGACACCGAAGGTTCGGCAGTGATTTGGTAGAGCTTCGATGTAATCGGGCTACCAATGGCAACAGTTCGGTATGTTCGGGAACCCATCGGCATTCAATCCACATCTTCGGGACGTCTACCGCGAGGCTTCGTAATCATTTAGTCATCCCGTATGGTTCCCGAAGGAAATTCGAATCGACGCTGAAAGCTCCCGAAAACGCCGAAGGGATGAGTTAAACACAGGGAAGCTATGCTTATCATGTTAAGAACACATGCTGAAAAGTTACCAAAGGCTTCAGTTGATCGTGGAAGGGATGCCGAGTCGTCAGCGTATATCCCGAATGACAGCGAAACCGATGTCGTCAGTTTGTCAATAAGTTGAGATAGTAGTTCGGTATCGTCTATATATACATCGGTAACCATTCGGCAATCTATCGGCATCGATTCGCAAACCCTTCGGCATATTCCACAATGTAACCACAACCTTTCCGCACGATCGGGAAACATGCGGGACTAACTCTTGAACTGTCGACTGTAGGATAGGCTACGAAATGCATACTGCGTGTATACAGCAACAATTCGTATACTGATCAATTCGTATTGATAAATGATCCCGAAGAGTTCCCAAAACGAGCAGATCGTAATCGGCATCCCTTCCACATAGCATTCGGGTCTAGTGGACGGCAGGTCTAAAACATTATTATATCTACACTTTCATTCTGTTTCAATCTGTTCATATTGTCCAGATATTGCAACCTAATGAAAGCAGCTTTCCCTTAATTCATCCGTGAAATACTACACTAGAGTATCCATAGTATTACTATAAAGTGCAGTAGGTTATAGTGTGCCCAGGATAAGGTGATATTTACAAACATAGGTTGAATCGGTCTACTGTTGCAACATTGGTGGCTTAAATAAACGTGTGGTCAAGTTTATACTAAAATAACACTGATAAATCGTGCACGCTTGCTTTTTTACCTATCTGGCCTATACCATATTTTGCCGCGTTTCTCGTTATCCTGTGCGCACTATACCGGTGCGTGACGGTACCAGAGGATGCCGGCATTGGGTATGTGTATATTCATAAATCGGTCATCAATATACTGTGTATCGATTTATAACGTGAATTTACGAACTGTCTTCGGAACGACCCGTCGATTTCAGATTGTAAACAAAGGAGTATTTTGTCCACCATACAAAATAATAAATTGGCGACTTGCGGAGATGATTATTCTAAGGATGAAAGTCAATAGAGATCAAATATACAGGGTGTCCAAAAAGAAAGTATACAGTTTCAGTGCATTTTAATAAAATCTTAATGTTTTGATATTGCAAAGAAATTTAGCACAGGGTTAGTCAAAAGATGAAATTTTTATTTGGCACCAGCTTAAAACTTGTAACTTGGATATTTTTTTTTAAAAATGTAAATTTTCTAAAATTACCATATTCTGCCCGTGACGTCATTTCGACGTTATTAACAACGTTTTCATTATTTCTGTATTTCTGATGTTTCCCGTCTTGGACGCCTTCTTGGAAAATTTTCATTGCATTTTATAAATGTCTAAACTGATATTATACATATGATATGTCTCACGAGCATGGCTTTAAATAGGCTATTCACTTGCGATTTCGACAACAAAATAGAAAGAAGTAAACCCATTGTGTTACTTGCCTTCGTTAAGCAAGTTCTTTCTGAACTCCGCAGCAAATAATTTGTTTTGAATGTTGTATGGTTCATGCAAGTGGAGCCAGAGTCTTACATGACAATGCACAGTGTTGGGTGAATTACAAGAAACATTTGTTGTCAAAATAATTTCTAGCAAATTCCACTGCAGATAGAAATGGCCCGCCCACAGCCCGGGTCTTAATTCATGTAGTTTTTGTCTTTTTGGCTATCCGAGATCGCTTAGGTACAATCAAATGCTAATATACACAACTTTTCTTGTGGTCAACATCAAAATGCAATTTAGAAGACCAGTTTGTAGAAATCTGTGTAAATGTTATCAACACGTCTAAAGAATGTGTGCAAAACGGGGAACATGAGACAGACAGAAATTGTGAAAACGTCGTAAATTACGTCAAAATGGCGTCACGGTCAAAATAAGATATTTTTTGGAAATTGACATTTTTAAGAAATTATTGGAGTTAAAATTTTCAAACTGGTACCAGAAAAAACTTACATCTTTTGTCTAACCATGTGCAAAATTTCTTTGCGATAGCAGAACATCAAGAGTTGATAACATTACCCCGAAACTGTATACTTTCTTTTTGGACACCCATAGCCTGAAAATGTTGCACGGTCTTATTTGTTAGTAAAATATTGCTATTTCCGAGACTTTATGGGACTTTAAGCCTTAATACATACAATGTACTCTATATCTATCATTTGAGGGCAAATCAACCTTCCTGCATAAATTAGTCACGGCTCAAAAACATGGTTTATCTATAGTATTCTATAACTCTATCGCGATATTTTGCAATGTCAATATAAACAGAAATCACTGATCATTACATCGATTTAGGGAGGGCGGAAGTTTATTTTACCTGTTCACTTCTATTCACTAAATGCATTAAAATAACGATAAAGCTTGGCCACATTGACATGAACCTGACCGATTAGCATAATTTAACAGTCGATATATTGTCTTCATTTACAACACCGAGTGTATGTTTTCATAATCGGGGAGTATCACGAAGACGCTCGAGATGTAATACAAACACGAATCTGAAATACCGATATCGCACGATTCGCTTGCAGAAATTGATATATTCAAAGCAAGAACCTTGTCATGTATTCTTGCATAAGGTCAGGCTCAGGTCAAAATAGCCAGGCTATACCTATAGTCAATTCAATACGTAATACGAAAGAGGGAACTATCCCATTCGACAGAATAGCGGTGATACCGTTAACTCAGCCATACCCAATTAAACCTAGATAAACATAGTACGAGGGTCATTCAATAAATTCGTGGACTTGACTCGTCATTTTAAGGAACATTGATACAGAGAATAACTAATTATATCACACTAAACTATAGCCTTTTTGACACCAGTGCAGAAAATATTACATGAAACGACGCATTTTTAAAGAAAATATGGCTAAAACAAAACTATCACTTTACCACAACCACCACACAACGCAAATATATTCTGACGTCAGCGACGTTATTGACGTTTTGCTATTTCTCAAATAGTAAACCCGACATTGAATTATTTCATTCATATCGAATTGAACATAAATATTTAAGTGGTCTATTATTAAATAGATCTACTACAACATTTTATGTATTCGAAGTAAAAGGATAAAGTTAGACTTAATGGTTGTATGATAAATTGAAATGCCTCGATCATTTTGACTGGCGTTTCCTCAAACGTCCCTACGTTTGCAAATTCGTTCGATCCCTGTATAATTTTAATACCATGCTGCTCTTCAGAAATTTGATTTTACCACTAAAACACACTGATACTGAGTACTGTATGTTCTCCGCTTGCTCTCAGTAGCACCGTATGTGTTATTGTTGTGTATTTCCAAGACATGTGCACAATTTAATAGTTGCATGAATTTCCTTGCGTAAATTCATCGGCATTTTGACGAAAATGAAAACGTGACAGGCATAGATCAAATACTTCTTACTTCAAACTCAAGCGTCCAAACAACTTAATAGTTTCACCAAATATTATGATAATATCCTGCAATAATCTGGCAAAGATATGGGAATGTAACTTAATTAATTCTGAATTTATGACTAGTTGAACTAGTGAAAATGGTACGTTACGTCGGTCGGGGGTGGTAGCGCGTTACTATGGTAATACACCGGCTGATGACATGATACTGTTTGGCATAATCAAAGATAAATTTGTATCTACGGTAGATAAAAGATAAACGTTTATAATGATATAAGAAATTACTATTTAAACATAGATATAATAAAATGAGAAAGGTTGTCTACGAATATATTGAATGACCCTCGTATACCTACCGGACGATATTAAATTTACAACCATTCTCATTTGGCTTTGAAAGGACTGTTAGACAATGTCTAGACGGTTTTATATGAGTATATTTATCAGCGACTTCATTTATACTTAATTAGCTTATTTTATAATAATAAATTATAATCTATTATCAACAACCAACGTACATTTTTTGTACCTGGCTTAATTCCTTAAATGACCCGTTACGACACGTAAACTTAAAGAGGCGTTTCCTATAACTTTGATCGTTTCAATTGATTCAGGAATATTATACGTTAAATAAGAATCATTATTCTAAACACTTTAAACGCTTAAACACCTCAAATTTGCAACAAAAAGCTCTCTCTTATAACCGAGAAACAAAAATGAAAACATATGTCCGTAATGAGCCACAATAGTCACGAGTTGTTTCCCTTTGACCACATAATAACAAATCGCTGGAAGCGGTTAATTATTATTGGTGAATTAAATAGATTTTTGACAATATAGAGACATAATTATTTATGCACACTTTCTTCTAACAAATTATGATTATTGATAGTGCTTTGTACATTTAGCTCATTTAACGTGATAGTAGAGAAAAATATCCTAGTTGTGGGGAATGCCTCTTTAATTCGAACAGGCTTAAGCCTAGGTCACACTGAACATTTTCCTTCGGTGGTATAATTTCGATTTTAATTAATTTGCATCGGGAGCCATCGGGAAAAGGGATTTCAGAAATTATTTTCCAAGTACTTCAATGAGGCTTCCCCGTATATCACTAGGACCCTTTTCCCGATGCCTTACTAGGTCAATTTATTAAATCGACAGTACATCGACAAGGTAATATTTCTCAGTGGGACATAGGCATTATTCATACATGGTAAAATGGTACAGTAATTATTGCCATACAAGTATTCTGAATAACCCGTATTAGAGATCCAATATTGGTTTCTTCGGAATATATTTACTAGTTTTATGTATCCATTACCCGAGTGCTTAAGGTTTTTTAGGCATTCATCCCTGCGTGAGAAGCGTTTGCCTAGAGGTAGGATACGAGCTCCGGGATCGAGAGGTACCGGGTTCAACTCCGTGTGGTCCACCGCCTATCTTCGGGCAAGAATATCCTACATGCTCCACTATAATAAAGTATATATAGGTACCTGTGATGATGCTTGGTTTGTATGTTCGATATTCACTGGTGCCGTACTCTGATGTTGGCTGCTCAACCCACAGGTGGCAGTATCAGTGTTTGGTCCGCAAACAATTAAAACAAATAAAATAAAAAAATAAAAAAACAATTCCGTCACTGAGCTTATAGTATACTATCAAGGTATAAAGCGTACTCTATGTCTATATGCAAAAGATTGTGGAACATTGCATCTCGTTGTTTCAGCATAAAATACGGGCGCTGAAGAAAAATCGCTATACAAGTCATTTAAATAAACTATAAGATATTCATTCTTACCGAAAATCTCGTTCAATTATATCTTATAACTGCGAAACAGCAAAACAGTGTTACTTTCGTTATTTAACTTCGCTCACGGTCATTTTATTCATGCACTGGTTACACGCTGCGCTCACAGTATCGTAATTATTGGTAGGAACCAAGCCTATGCGATGTTCCACAATCTTTGGACATATACATATACTACGCTTTATACCTTCATAATATACATGGAGTTAGATAGACAATCGATATATATACGGTCCATGTAGTGTATAAGCTCAGTAACGGATTTTTTCATTTTTTTCCCCAAACACTGATACTGTCACCTATGGCTCAACCACCAGGAACGAAATAGTTTCCATGGGAAGACTCGAATGCAAGTTTCCTTAGATATCCCTTTTACCAGGGAAAGTTAAAATGCGGCAGATCTACTTAAAAAGGCCATCGAAAACTGCAAAATTAACCTTTTTATTAGAGTGTTCTGTTCAAATGGAACTCGGGTTCGGTCTAGGTAGACTCGGGTTGCATTCTGACGATTCATGTATCGACGCCAGAGACATGTCATTTAACCTGTATGACCCAAATTCGACTAATCCCGGGTAAGGCTTGGGTTACTAGCCTTACAAGATGGCGTATTTCTTAAATGACCAAGGCGTTCGAATGAGTATTTGTAAACAACGAATATTGTAGATACATGTATTCTAAAACATTTATACGACTTTCTTTTGATTTGCTTGTGACGTGTATTGTTTTAGTCCAAGACTTTAGAATAATTGGTCATTGTTTGGTCGTTCATCAATCAGTCCCTACTCTAGAGCTTCGATGCACCTGTCAGTTGCATCCACGGTCCGAGCCTCCGGGGAGGGGGCAGGTATTTATACTTTTTGGTTATTAAACGGACAACTGATTATAAAATCACCCTGACAACTGAATAGTGTCCCCGATGAATTGGTTGGAAGAAACAATTCCACAAATTCCCTGGCAGTGCTAGAGAAGCTAAATGGTAAAAATACGGCCGTTTCCCGGCTATCAACCGCCCATCCCCGGGGTGGGGGACCATGGTTGCAACTGACTGGTGCGTGACTAAATCCGTGCCGTTGACTCTAGTACATTACAATTACTTTAATTACATAGTGCGTGGACTCATTGCGTTATATGTAAGATAAAGTACGTATATAGATCATTATACTTCCCCCTAAAACAAGGACTCGCCACAAAGATAAGAAAATAGGGATATTTAGAGCAAACAGTGTTATAGTTTAATTTTCACCATGGGACTGTTTGGAGTGCTAACATTGTGTGTCATACTCACCGTCGGTAAGTTTGCTATCAAGTTTACTAATAATCCAGTAATGCTTATGTCCCACTGAGCAGTTTAGCCTCGGCGATGTACTATCGATTTAATACACTTAAAGGGCATTGGACGGCATCAGGAAAAGGGTAATCGAGGAAAACCGGATGCGTCAAACCGGATGAAGTCATTATAAAATTTGTCAAATTTCTGTTCCCGATGCCTGCCAACGCTCATTTATTTAAACCGGGAGCACATCGCCAAAGGAAATGGTCAGTAGGGCTTCGGCTTAAGGTTGCCGGTACACAGACAAGCCCTAAACTAAACCGAAGCGTCCACGTACGACCATGGCAATCGTCTGAACAAAGGTTGAACATTTTTGCTTTGCTTTTCGGAAACCGAACTCTCTTTGCTTATTAGACAGTTGACCAGTTGATAAAACCATTTCAAAATAAACAATTATAGCGCTTTGTTTGATTTTATCTCAGTATAATTGTACACCAAGGCACAACTTTCTGCAAAATGCCGAAGCTATTGCACCATTAGAAAATTCCAAACGTTGTTGAAGTCAAACATACGCATACGTGGTATTTCTTCGCAACTAGGTACTCTTTTACATGCGCTTCGCAACATAATTATTACAGGGTATGAAGTGCATCAATCCGAAGCATTCCGTGTGAGTAGACAGGGTAATGGTTTGACCATCGAACTATTGATTGTTGTTGATTACAGTGCGTATAATAAGTAAGTATATAATATTCCAGTAAGGTCATGCGAACATCACATACCTGCCAAATACTCCTATCAGTGTGGAGTTGCTCCTATTTTTGTTGAAAATTTCTGGTTTTCCAAGTTCACTTTACTCTGAACAAAGGTGAATTTGATTCATATATGATGTAGGATGAGAAGTTAACGAGTACTGAATCGTATGAAATGGGCTAAGTGACATTTGTAAGTGTTGTTATAGAGACGTTGTTAACCTCCATGTAACGTTTGAAGATGCTAAGGTAAAACGGTCTTAAGTTGTTATGAATGGTAATGATTAGGCCTACTGACCGACTGAAATGTGCAAAACACCATACTCTTCACCTCTGGTGGCATAATGACCGATATTGCACGATTAACACTAACTTATCTATTAAAAACGATAAACTCCTATACATGTATATGGTATAACAATAATCATTGACGTAGGCAAGATCACGTGTCCGTTGCGTAAGCAAAGCGCTAGGTAGCGCCTTCATTCAGTTACCTCCCATTCAATTGAAAATAGAAGGCATGTACTAACTCACATGGCAAGCTCTACGTAGTGCTTTGCTATGGCAACGTACACCATACTAAATTATCCATGCTATATTATATATTGTTTATTTATACAATACATGTGTATTCTCCAGATGGTACTTGCTAACATCGCCATCCGACTCTCACTCACAACGGGTTCAGGATGCCACAGACAGAGTGAAAGAATATGTGTCAACACTCATACATTCTGTAAGTGATATATACTCGTGCTACTCCAGTTTCATGTTGCACACGTGATGCACGTGCCTAGTACGTGACACATGTGGTATAAGTTTAAAGATAGAAAACTTGTATGACCTCTGAACCGTTACCTTTAGGTATACACTATACCAAGTGCAGTCTACTTGTTTTCTCTAAAATTGTTATGAAAACACTATATTTGAATTCATATATCTATAGTCGATTCAATAAGTAAAACTAATGAGGGAACTTACCCATTCAAAAGAAAAGCGATGAATACCTTACAATCAGGCATACCAAGTTGAACCTAGATAAAACATAGTTTACCTGCCGGACGATATTATATTTACACCCGTTTTCATTGGACTTTGAAATGACTTTAATAAGAAACCTATTTTACTAGCCTTTATATTCTTTAATTACAACTATGTATAGTAACAGTCCTGAATGTATGGATCATGTGATTACAGAGTAACAATGTGTACAAGAGCCTACAATCACACAATATGTATATACAGATCAAGCTCGTCGATATTCTTGTCATGACGGTAAGAAGTATTCATGTCAAATATCTTACTTAACTTACTTAATCCTCTTAGTCCCAAGTGGACATAAGGCTGTAATGGTATCCTTTCACTTAGGTCCGTTCTTGTGCCATTCTCGTTGCTTCGCCCTCTGATAATTCTGACAAAACTAGCCGTACGTATTTTATAGCGAAACTCATGAAAAAAATAATGTTGAAATATACGCATTCTGGAAATTTTACGTTAAATAATTAATGGCATTTCACATTACAAAAGAAGACATGCTATATACATTTCCTGTTCTTTTCCATATCATGTGTTTTGCAGAGTGCCTCACAGTCACCATGGACCGAGTCAGTGAAAGTGCCCGAATCTGATCGTGTTAACTATGACGTGGATCCAACCCGAGTTCTACCACTGTTCCAACCCAAGTCTGTAGAACTACAAAGAACAATACCACACGATCATGCTATGATTTTCACCAAGTACGTATTAAATACACCTGTCATGTAGGAGTGCCCCCTTTTTATTGTTGTACCTTGCCCATGAGTACTTGCATTTTTGCGGCGGGGACTTGGGTTTTTAATAATTTATTTAGATTTTGTGTAGTCATTGCTCCGTGTGATTGTGTTGTATTGTTACTGTTCTCTGTGCTCAGCTGATTAAGTTGAGTACTGCCTTTCTTGTCCGATTTTAATGATTCCATTTTTGTTACAATAATATCAAAGTTAGAGTCAGCTACCAATGTGCTAATCATGTGACCTTTCCTGTTAGAGTATTCGACAAAGCGCGGGAATCTCAAGCGCAGGACTACCTATATTGAATGCTTGAGAGAGTTTCTTTCGAACACTTGGGATCACCGTGTTTTCTTGTTTTCCCCATTTTGAAACAGATCATCTAGCTTTTTTACATCGGGGACTTGGACGTATTAATCATTTCGTTGGGTTATGTGTGGGCATTGGCACGAGTCACATGTAGTTGTGTGTTATGTTGTGTTGTTGTTGTTACTATTGTCTGTTCTCCGCTGGATAATTTGAGTGCTATCTTCCCTGTTAAATATCCTCGTATCTGTTTTGTTAATGTCATCGACAAAGGCAATGTCAACCACAAGCAAAGGAGTCACCAGATACTAGTGGATATAAGAAATTAGGTTAAAACCCCAGTTAAAAATTAAGTACCATGAATGAAAAGCATAATTGTGTTAGTAGTACAACACTGCGATACTTTGTGCAATATATGGGAATTCGATAAGGAATAAATTGGTTAACATTTCAAGTGGCACCAATTCACACCTGCTTTTATCACAAAACTGAAACCTCAAGTGACACAATTGTATATTTATGTAACCACGAAGGGCATTAAGAGTACACTATATTAGTTGCTTGTCGTTTATTTTCAGCGTAAAATAAAAGTAAATACACTTACTTACATAATATTTTTTCACCGGTACCAACTGTCGTTTTCGGTTTTTGATTGCTGGTTCTATCATTTGCCACAACGATTTAGAACATATACGATGTGTATATCGAGAAATTATGGGAATAATGTTTATATAATTGACACTCTAACGATTGTAAAATAATCGAAAAGATAATAGAAATTAGGCTAGGAAAGGTAGCACTTCACTTGTTGAACCGAGCACAGAAACTGAACACACATATCACAACTACACGGCACTACTATGACTATCTAAACGAGAGACATGAATTTCACTGCTTTTAATTAACTAAGTTTAAGATGTCCAATAGTCGAAAGTCGAAGGTTCAGCTGTTAAAAGGCTAAACGAACCAGTAAGGCATGACCACACCATCAACCCTTTGTTTTGGACACGTGAGTTAATAACTATACAATGTACATGCCTATCGTATTTTGCTAAGGCTGCAAGTGTCAGTCCTTATTTTGAAGTTGCGAGATTCATTGCTTGGAAAAAAAATTAACGTTTTAATTGGTTGAAAATATCGTAAATGTCGTTTAAAGGATAGCGTTGCTCAGGATAGATGAGGTTTCGAGAAAAATTACAGTAAAAAGTGAAAAATATGTGCATTTGACATAAATACATTCAATATGAATTAAAAACTTTCTATATTCTAGGTATGCCTTGTACCAGGGTAGTGGTGGGACATTTTCAGGTAAGCTATGTGTATATTAGAACTGTTCTTAAGCAAAACCAGGCACTATAGTGAGAAAAAACATAAAACAATGTTTATGTAGTGCTCAATGGAAAGAACAAAACGAAATAAAATATAGTTTGCTGAACATTTTCTGAAAAGCATAAACCATGTTTTAAAGAGTATTTGGAGGATGATACTCACTTATGCCTCTTGTTACGGTGTTGCTTGTAATTCGCATTTATTTAATTAATTGTCAATTAACTCCTATATACGGCCATTTTATTGAAATGTTGAAATGTGAGTGTACTTTCCAGGTTACGCTTACACCGAGGCAGAATGTAAACAGAAGAGTGTGTCCATAGTAGAAGATAATGAAGATCTATATACCGCACAACTCATGGCGCATGAAATAGGACATAGGTAAAACAACTGTAAAGTAATCGAGGGTTACCTCCAAGACTGTCGTATGTCCTTCTATAAAACCAAGCAAGCAGTTACGACAGTCTTGCGGGAACAAACGTTACTGACATGACGCAAGAGAAGAGATAAATAAGCATTATTGGTTTCGATGGCATTTGGATGAGAATTCCATATTAATCCATTTTCCAAATAATGTGTGCTGTTGCAAGTTTATAATTTGCAAAATGTTATTCTTCACGTCTAAATGATGCTTAATTAATATTTACGGTTTAAAATGAAGGTATCTGATTGGGACAGTGTGCAACATATCTTTGGTCCATACTTATACATGTGTATTACCGATGAAGAAGCATGCTCATGTAGTTAATCGTCCACTGTAATCCTGAACCGTTACCTAGAATATATGTTATAAAAAACTGACAATTAAATAACATCATCTTTATTGAAGTCTTGGATGCGATCATGACGGGACTGGAAATGCCCAATCATGTCCACGTGGTCAGGGTTACGCCATGGAGGCCAATTTTATACTGGCCAATGACAAAAAATGGATATTTTCCACATGCTCAGTGGCGGCTATCAGGAACTATCTCAATGATTTAAGCACGTAAGTTTCACTTACTAGTTATTGTGTGTTGTGTTTGTTAAGTTTATCCTTCTCGCCAATGGTTCAGTCAATGCAGATTCACATAATAACCAGCTATCCATAACAATAAATTAAACAGGCAGTCCTTGTTCGATGATGTGTGGTCGTCCTTTTGATACTTGGCTATCCTTTTAATGTGTGGTCGTCCTTGGGATTTGTTATTGTCTACTGGCTCTACTGTTATGATTAATTCACTGTGTCGCCAGAACAGACTTTCGGATGTCGTAACTCCTGTTTTGTTCATTTTGATCTTTGTACATGTCAATAGAAGTTGTTATCTGCTATTATTCCTTTATGTGTTTTCTGCTTTTGTCTTTCGTTCACTGCTGTTTCTGTTTTCTACCTTGTCCTGAAACTCAAATGTTCCGTCTACACCCCTCGCATGTCGCGTTATACATGTTTTATGTACTATTGAATGTCATATCGAGCAGTTGAGCGCTTTCTATCCAGTCATATATGTTACATGTATTATCATCAAATCCATATATACCATGTGCTACTCATCGGGGTTGTCACATAATTAAAATGTCCTGTTGGTTATTTGCACATATTTGCAGTCATCATCAGAACTGTCTGACACATATCGACAACACCCATCCTGACTCACAGGTGATTACAGAAACACATGAATGGTTTGGTCAAGTCTACTCGTGGGATCAGCAATGTCAGATACATTATGGTCCACATTCCTATCTGTGTCAAGTAAGTTATGCACAACTGAAGTTTTTTTAAAAAGGGAAAATACTTTCATTCCCAATTACTGGACCCTATATGAGCAAATTAGGGTTACAAATGTAACCCTAAATTACAAAACATAGCAAATGAAGGCTACAAATGTAACCCTATATTACAAAACAGAGCAAATGAAGGCTACAAATGTAACTCTAGATTTCCAATAAATGAAATCAATGGTGACAAATGTGAATCTTAATTGCTATATATCACAACACCTTGATCAATTTTCATGTTTTATTTTACAACAATTCAAACAAGAACAACACACACAATGACAAAAATATCATTAGGCTAAATCCATATTTTTCAGTAAATTACTGTCAAAGACGTCCTCTTTGATTATTGTACATGAAGTAATGACAAAAAGTTTGAACGTTCAAACCTTTTCAAAAATTGACCAATTTCACTGAAAAGTTTGAACGTTCAAACATTTACAGAAAAGTTTGAACGTTCAAACCTTTTCGGAAAATTGACAAATTTCCTCCGAAAGTTTGAACGTTCAAACCTTTTCGGAAAATTGACAAATTTCCTCCGAAAGTTTGAACGTTCAAACCTTTCGAAAAATTGACAAATTTTCTCCGAAAGTTTGAACGTTCAAACCTTTTGACCACGCTTAGCAAAAAGTTTGAACGTTCAAACATTTATGGAAAATTGACAAATTTCCTCCGAAAGTTTGAACGTTCAAACCTTTTCGGAAAATTGACAAATTTCCTCCGAAAGTTTGAACGTTCAAACCTTTCGAAAAATTGACAAATTTTCTCCGAAAGTTTGAACGTTCAAACCTTTTGACCACATTCAGCAAAAAGTTTGAACGTTCAAACATTTACAGAAAAGTTTGAACGTTCAAACCTTTTCGGAAAATTGACAAATTTCCTCCGAAAGTTTGAACGTTCAAACCTTTCGAAAAATTGACAAATTTTCTCCGAAAGTTTGAACGTTCAAACCTTTTGACCACATTCAGCAAAAAGTTTGAACGTTCAAACATTTATGGAAAATTGACAAATTTCCTCCAAAAGTTTGAACGTTCAAACCTTTTCGGAAAATTGACAAATTTCCTCCGAAAGTTTGAACGTTCAAACCTTTCGAAAAATTGACAAATTTTCTCCGAAAGTTTGAACGTTCAAACCTTTTGACCACATTCAGCAAAAAGTTTGAACGTTCAAACATTTACAGAAAAGTTTGAACGTTCAAACCTTTTCAGAAAATTGACAAATTTCCTCCGAAAGTTTGAACGTTCAAACATTTCGAAAAATTGACCAAATTCAACAAAAAGTTTGAATGTTCAAACATTTATGGAAAAGTTTGAACGTTAAAACCATTTGAGAAATTGACCAATTTCATTGAAAAGTTTGAACGTTCAAACCTTTTGAAATTGACAAATTTCCTCCGAAAGTTCGAACGTTCAAACCTTTCGAAAAATTTACCAAATTCAACAAAAAGTTTGAATGTTGAAACATTTATGGAAAAGTTTGAACGTTCAAACTTTTCGAAAAAATGACCAATTCCATAAGAAAGTTTGAAGTTCAAACCTTTTGTAAAATTGATCAATTTCATCTAAAAGTTTGAACGTTCAAACTTATTGAAACAAAAGCACTGCAAATGAGTGCTGGATGCTTAACTTTCTCTTACTTGATAGTACCCTTGCTGATCTGGGAGTGAAAACTCTAAGAGTAACAAGAGCCATGATCACATTGCCATCCCCGCCGACTGAACTTGCTTTAGTATTGGAACATTGGTTTTCTAGAGCACAATCATTACTCTAAATAGTATCAGTATCTTAAATGGTAATCAAAATACACTCAAGACAAAATTTGATTCTGTAAATACTAAAGGGGAGATAATTAAAAATTTAAGACAGACAGAGTTATGGTTCTTGGTCACTGCACTTCCGTAAGTTGTCATCTATTTATATATCAAATTTCAAGTCAGTATGTTAAATAGTTTTGAAGATAAGCTCCGGACAAAATTTTATTATTAAAATACTAAAGGGGAGATAGTTCAAAATTTAAGACAGAGTTATGGTTCTTGGTCACTGCCCTTTTCCAAGTTGCCATCTATTTATATTTTAAGTTTCAAGTCAATAGGTTAAATACTTTTCAAGATATGCTCCAGACAAAATTTTATTATGAAAATACGAAAGGGGAGATAATTAAAAATTTAAGACAGACAGAGTTATGGTTCTTGGTCACTGCACATCTGCAACTTGTCATCTACATTGTGTATTTATATTATAAGTCAGTATGTTAAATAGTTTTGAAGATACGTTCCATACAAAATTTTATTATACAAATACTAAACGGGAGATAATTAAAAATTTCAAACAGAGAGTTATGGTTCTTGGTCACTGGACTTCTCCAAGTTGCCATCTATTTATATTCCAAGTTTCAAGTCAACATCTTAAATAGTTTTCAAGATATAAATTTGTTCGCCGTCATGATTTTGGACTCGCTGTAATTTTTCATCTGATAGGCTGGAATTTCAGTGAATAAGGCATTGAGAAATTGTTAATTTTGTGTAAAAAAAGTAGGAAAAGGGGAATAACTCTTACAAAATGATGTTAGAATAATCTGCTCTTTGTCAGTAGATGTAAGTCATCACATTCCAAAAATGAATTGATTTTCAAGTTGAAAGCTTTGAAAGTGTTTAATAAAATTCAATTGATCATTTTGGTGTAAAATTGCCACTATTTCTATAAACTTAAGAGATATGTAGCTTTCATTTTGATGCAACAAATACTTCATGAGTAACCACATAGACACAAATTAAGTATTCCTAAGACTTTACCAAGTGACCTAATTCTTGACTCCACATGACACAGTTTCGAACCTGGCACAGATTTATGGAGAACAACATTCTGATCAAGTTTCATGAAGATTGGATCAAAACAGTGACCTCTGGAGTGAACACAAGGTTTTTCTATAATTTGACATAGTGACCTAGTTTTTGACCACACATGACCCAGTTTGTAACTTGGCCTAGATTGCATAGAGGACAACATTCTGACCAAGTTTCTAGAAGATTGGATCAAAACTGTTGCCTCTACAGTGCACACAAACAATTTTTTGACGGACAGACAGATGAAGGACGAAGAGTGATCACAGAAGCTCACCTTGTCACTATGTGACAGGAGAACTAAAAATATGCAATACAATACAAGAATTAACTTTTAAAAATACAAAGGGGAGCAACTCCAAAAATATGCAATATATCAAAGAGTTATGTTTCTAGGGCACAGCATTTTCACTCCATGAGATCCATTTACCAATGAAGTTTTAATTTCATATCTCCAATTAATACTGTTGAGTTATGACCCAGAAAAAAATTAAGTATGTAAAATTACGATGAGGAATGACGAGGAATGACAAATATGCAATAAAGAAGTTATGGTTCTAATGTTTAGGAGATAGGTTGTTTCAACAATTGATGCAAAAAACAATAATATAGGCACACAACAATTCATGCAGACTAAAAATATTCCTACAGTGCAAGATTTATCAACATTAAGCAGACCATATCTGTTTTAAGTAACCAATTTGCCACTGTGAGTAGACCAATCCAGTCAATAATTGTAAATATCACCTTATCCTTGGTGCACTTATGAAGTTTAAAAAATGTGGCACATATGATTTTCAAGTTACAGACAGCAAACATATTGGGTCAGACAAAGTAATCTAACCAAGAAGAATCACAAAAGCTCACCATGTAACTAGATACAGGCAAGTTAAAAAATTGTCCTCGAAAGTCACGAACATTGGTTTCTACTATGTTTCTTCGAACTATATTTATAATTTAGCAATTAGCATACACAGTCTTATACAGCGATATGTTAACACTACAATTGCAAAGTTTGAAGGTGATATCTCAAATGATTGAACGCGTATGTAATTTTATCGTAACTGCTATGAGTCAGGTCGGCGCACACTCTACCACGTCAATGACATTACGTTTGACACTGTGACTTCGTCTTTAGATTGATCAAAAGCCTCTACACGATTTAACATTTCTTTAACAAAACTTGCGCGACTCATCTCAGAGATCTATGCATGCACTGATGTCTAAATTTTTCTGATAATATATTATGTGCAATGGTTTTACATATACCGACCTAAGTCGCTACATCCGTAACTGCCTGATACCTGTCGTTGTTGAAGACGTTTTTAACTCACTTAATTAGTGCTGACTTGTCCCTTTGCGGCCTTCCAGTATTCACATTTTGTTAAACCCCTCTTAAAACGTTTGTGCAATGTATAAACGAGAGTCATTGTCACCCAACTTTGAAAATTTTCATTGTTTATGTCTTCTTTTGTTTGTGCGGGATTTTAAACCACAGCCAGTACAGTATATTATTAAAACTCTCTGTGCCGCACATTTTGGCAACGTCGCCATTTTCAAAAACGTGAAAACTTCAATACTAGGAACATATTCATAGAGTTGTTGTTATTGACGTCATCGAGGTATTAACTAAACAATTACGCGGAAAATATTGATGTTGAAGCCTATATAATTTTTAAAACAAATATTGCAAACTGCTTTAAATGAGACAGTCTTGAATAAACACCATTTCATTTTTATTCAAAACAATTGAGTGTGCGCCAACCCTACCCAACCGGCATCAGGTTTTGTAGCAAAAATGCTCCAGGAAATAAATTCTAAGAACTAGATGTAAGTAAAATAATTAATTGACCGTAAATGTGTTAAAAGATTTAAGGAAAATAACAAGTAGCGTCTAAATGGGAGACAATGTTCACGACTTTCGCGGACAACCTGTTCGCAACTTTCATGGACAACCCTCGTACATGTGAGCATCCAAACAATCCGATCATTATTGAGCACTGATAGAATAACTGAATATGAAAATTTGTACAACCGAGAGAGACAAAGAGCTCCCCATTTCACTATAAGCTTAGACTCCAACATTGAGCTTTGAAATGTTACTATGGTTAACTTAACCGTATAGCTTGGCAAATTTTACACCAACCTGACCTTTAGATTAGCATAATTTAGCAGTTGATATATTGTCAGTATTATAACCTCGGTTGTAATTTTTGATTGTCAGGGAGTATCACAAAGACACTCGAAATGTAATACATACACAAATTTGAAATACCAATATTGCACGATTACTTGTGGAAATTGATGTATTCAAAGCAAGAACATGCATAAAGGTCACGGTCAGGTCAAATTCATCAAACTATACATAATTCACATAATACAAATAATACAAATACATGTCATTTGTATAGCGCAAAAATTATGAAATCATATTCTATTGCGCTTTACACTAATATACATTCACTTAAAACATTCAATTTAAACCTGGATTCTAGAAACTATATTTAGTCATATGATAAAGAGCACACTCATTGCCGATGAAACTTCCTATACAAATAAGTTTTCAAATGTGCTCTGAACCTGGTTTCACTTTTGATGTCTTTGAGATAGTTTGGTAGATCGTTCCACCATTTTTGACCAGTGACGGCTATAGATCTGTCTGCTAATTTTGTTCGCCATCATGATTTTGGACTCGCTGTAATTTTTCATCTGATAGGCTGGAATTTCAGTGAATAAGGCATTGCAGAAGTCAATATGGGAATGAACCAGTCCATGCACTAATGTTTCAGTAGACTTTTGTGTGAGATGTTTATGTATAGCTTGAAGATTCCGTAGCTGCACATGAGCTATCTGGCATTTTTTCTGAATGTGGCAGTCAAAGTTAAGAGTATTGGTCATGATTACACCAAGATCTCTAACCTGATTCACACATTTTAATAATAATAAATAATGACTTCTAAGTTCAATTCACAAGGTCATTTGATAGGATTCTTAATCTCCAGGTTCAACACTTCACATTCAGAACATCTATGATTCGCTTTCGGACACTGTCGACACTTTTGTTCTAAGTTTAGACACATCAAAACAACTTTGAATAATGCCAGGAGTCTCAATTGTAATATTTGAATGTGAATCAACAGTGATCTCACATTGTCATATTGTATCTGGATTATGAATCGCTCTGATCCTACAAAAAGCTGTACTCTTCCAAATGAACTGAAACATAAAGAAACACACTATGTTACACTTAAATAGTTTTACTGCCTTGCAATTTAGTCTCTTTCCTGTTGCAAAATCACATCCATTTTCACCAAAAGTCGGCATTTTCCCAAAAAGAAGGCATAAAATCCCGCCATTGTTCATTTGGCTATATTCCCATTGCTATAAAAGCAACTATTGGTATGGCTGTTTCAGATCAAAACAGAAGATTTTAAAACTGGCCAAGTTTTTTGCTACATCAGTTGAGCCTTATAACAATCATCATAAAAGCCAATTAACAATAATGAAAAATTTATACTCAGTTTTATCTTTTTAATAATTCTAAATTTGCTCAAATTTATAGGCACAAGCAGATTTTTTCAAGAAAAGTAGTAAACTCCTCCCTATATTATGTAGTAATACATAATCAATCCTTGCTCAAATCCTAAATGGGAGATATATGTTTTGACACTGAGTTGCGTGTGCATACCAATTATTGAAACTGTAGGTGACAGGAAAAAGACCATATACCTTAAACTTATAAGTTTAAGGAATTTTATTATAAGTTTAAGGAATTTTATGATTACATATTGATATATTAACAAGCATTCAGTGCAAAACTATGGTACATTCCTCCTGTAAAGTTTTATCAAAATCCATCAAGCAGTTAAGGAGAGAAGGCATTTAAAGGTTATTTCTATTTTTAGCTCTGGTGGCCATCTTGTTTAGCCGACCGGAACAATGCTATCTACCAAAGATCATTTCTGTAAAGTTTTATCAAAATCTGTCAAGCCGTTAAGGAGAAGAAGTCATTTAAAGGATGTTTCTAATTTTAGCTCTGGTGGCCACCTTGTTTAGCGGATCGGAACGATTTTAGCTATTTTGGTAAAGGGTCACCCAAAGATCATTCCTGTAAAATTTTATTGAAATCGGCCTAGTGGCTAAGGAGTAGAAATCGTTTAAAGAATTTTCTATAAATAGCTCTGGCCGACATCTTGTTTATCAGAGCAGAACGATTTTAGATATTTTTAATGAGGGACACCCACGTATCATTACTGTGAAGTTTGGTTGAAATCGACCAAGTGGTTTAGGAGGAGATGTCGTTTGAAGAAATTGTTGACCACGACGGACAATGGACAACTCGGTATGACACAAGCTCACCTTGAGCACGAAGGTGAGCTAAAAACACGTTGCATTAATGGACATCAAAGATATTTGAGTTTCAACACTTGTAGTACAAACATACGGACAGGAGCAATGTTATATGCCTACGCATTGGTAGATGCAGGGGCATACAAAGTGAAGTAGTCTGAAAACGCATGAAAACCACAGCATCAAATTACCTGTAGTTCAATCTGCACAATATCATTAGTACCAGCACCCATCTCTTCTTTAACATGTATGTATGTTCCTCATATACCAACCAGTTCTTGTATCAGCAGACCTGAAAAGATTATTTGAAACATAAATTATCACTAAAGGGGTTACATTTATAAACCAGTTCATATTCATTAAGTTGATCATACTTCCAGAAGATTGAATGTGAATATTACTATAGATATACTCCGGAATTCAATGCACTCTGGTTTTTCCACACTAATCCGACGGTACAAACAACTTTCACGGTTATCCATTTTTTTGTTCGATAAAGATTCATGTATGAACCATCAATGGTTCATACATGAATGAGCGATGCTTTTTTAAATCACAATAGCAATTAGCATAAATCAAAGGAGTAAGGTCAACATTATTAGTACTGCATGCAAATTTGCGGAAAACCCACAATATTGTACATTCCGGATTTTATTATATACCAATGTATGTATTGTCTAAATACAGAACAAATTGCACAGTGGAATACAGCGCAACGGATCACATTTTCCGTATCATACATGTCTGGTTTTCCAACTCCACATCATGCATGTCTGACGTGTAAGATTTTTCTATATGCCGAAAATATGCCAACGTCGATGACGTCAAGACGTAAACATTTACTTTTTTGTGAATGGATGTTGCGTTTTATGCCGAAAATATGCCAACGTTCGTGACGTCAATGTTTACACAGTGAGCGCATTTTCTAGCGTAAAATTGCATTTTTCGCTTTTACGGATATATAATATAAGAAATATCACTGCAGTCGTGTTGATATGTCTGTCCATATTACCTCACGTTGCTTGTGTTATAGCGTATCTCGCGAGACCGTTAGGCATTACAGAAGCAAATCTAGGTAATACGGCCTGTCTTATCAACACACTGCAGTGATATTCCGCATGTATGTATTGAGAGAGTGGTGATTGTATCAGCTAGGCTAAGTTTGTAGGTTAATCATTTTAAAACTTACTGCACTGGATAGGTGGCTACAGCAAATCAGGGTTCCCACAAATATTCCAAGATGAAATTCCCTGATTTTCCCAGACCAGACAGCAGTTTTCCCTGACTGTGGAAACCCTGAAAATGAAGAATATTGAAGATAATTTGCTGAACAAAACTTAACAACATTGAAAACACATAGATGGACGAGTACCAGTTCAATGGTTCCACAAAATTATGATCCAGAACAATACTTTACACACAACAATACAATGTTTTCTTCATTCGGAATACAAAATAAAACTCACGGAAATTGCAGCATTCACACTTGGGATTTTCAACAAGAGGGCCATGATGGCCCTATATCGCTCACCTGATTATAAATAAAGCCCTGCACAGTTTTTACCCAGGGGCATAATTTGAACAATCTTGTTAGAAAACCACTAAATGACACTGCATACCAATTATCGAAGCTCTAGGCATTGTAGTTTTAGACAATAAGACTTTTGTAAAAAGATTTTTGTATGTTTTCCCTATAAATATATATAAGTCTATGTAAAAAGCTGACCCCCTGAGCAGGACCAATTTTGACCCCAGGGGCATAATTTGAACAATCTTGGCAGAGGACCACTAGATTATGCTACGTACCAAATATCAAAGCTCTAGGCATTGTAGTTTTAGACTTGAAGATTTTTATATGTTTTCCCTATATATAAATCTATGTAAAACGTCGACCCCGCGGCGGGGCCAATTTTCAACCCAGGGCCAAAATTTGAATAATTACAGAATCCCCCAATGCCACAAACATCCTGACAAAATTTCATCAAAATTGGCCAAATGGTTTCAGAGGAGACGTCTTTTGAAAGTGTGGACGGACGGACGGCTAGACATACAGACGGATGGACGACGGACAGTGAGTAATCACTATAACTCACCTTGAGCACTTCGTGCTCAGGTGAGCTAAAAAAATCAACCACAAGGGACCGGGAAACTCCTTCCTTAAAACCCTCCCCCGCCGCCCCAATGTTCGGGAGCCCGTGACGCGCCTGAAAATGTAATTTTAACATGATTTTTGTGGTGTTCGCAACCATGGGTGTAGGAACATAACATCAGAAGAAGGGGTTTACTTAAAGGGCTATTTTAGAATCTAAGGTTTTCTCTAGCAATTTCTTTCTGCAGGGCTTTATAAATAGTTCTTTCAACAGCTTCATGATAACAAGTTTATATAGATTAAAGTAATTTTGCAAGCACAAAATTATAACCACTTTACTTATTATAATACTCAATTTTATGCGAAAGGTAATAATCTTAAAGCGTATTGAAATATTAACTCACACTAATAAAATCATAAATTAATTGGTAGTAATAGTAGTTCAGACTGGCACACATGACATAGTCTTCATTATTAATAATACAGTTAATTAATAGTTGAAGTTCCTTTAAGTTGTAATATCAGCAGCTTAATTGATCTATACAAAGTCATGATTGTACAATACTTTTAGACTCTAAAATTATTTTTATCCAACCATAATGAGCTCCTCCCATAATGTACAGAGCCATAATGCATGATTAATAAGCTCCACCCACATTTCACAATGTGCAATATTATCTTTGCAGTTTTAAATGGGTCACCCGTTTTACCGGAATCCACGTAAATTACCGGAATAGACCGGAATCCAGATAAATTACCGGAATAGGCCTATATTTTGTTAATAAACAGTAGTTTTACATAGTTTTTGGTTTAAATCAATCTTATTTAACATAAGCAACATATATGCAAAACTAAAATAAAATATGTTCACGAAAATTTTTTTTATTCGAGATTCAAAATTTGTTCATTTTACGATGTCATTACCATATTGGATCAGAATTAGCGTGTCCGGAATAGACTCGTTTCTCGTTATTTAATGGTAATTGTGTTTAATTTCTTCTATAATTCATTAATATATACTATTATAATATTGTTTCCAAAAGGAAATTAAAATATTGTGTTGAATAATGATTTTATACAAGTTTTAAAATCGATCATTTCCCGCATTGACCGCGCATATTGAATGAGAATTAAAATAACCGGAATAGGTTTGTATCAAGTTTTTTATTGGTAATTGTGTTAAATTTCTGATATAATTCAATAATATATACTATTATTATATTGTTTCCAAAAGGTTATTAAAATATTGTGGTGAATAATGATTTTATACAAGTTTTAAAATCGATCATTTCCCCGCATTGACCGCGCGTATTGAATGAGAATTAAAATAACCGGAATAGGCTTGTATCACGTTATTTATTGGTAATTGTGTTTAATTTCTGATATAATTCAATAATATATACTATTATTATATTGTTTCCAAAAGGAAATTAAAATATTTTGGTGAAATGATTTTATACAAGTTTTAAAATCGCTAATTTTCCCGCATTGACGTAACCGAAATAGGCTCGTAACTCGCTATAAAATGGTAGTTTTGCTTAGTTTCTGCAATAATTCGTTCATATATACTATTAATAAGTTATTTCCAAAAGGAAATCTTAGTAAATTTTAGTAAAACAAGATTTTGTGCAATTTTTAAAATCGTCCATTTCTCGCTTTAAATGAGAATTAACGTAACCGGAATAGACCCGAATCTCGTTTTTTACGGTAATTTTGTTTAGTTTCTGCTATTATTTGATCATATAAGCGATAAATAACTTATTTCCAAATTGAAATTTAAAATATTTCTTGTGTAAAGAGTTTCATTCTCGTTCGACCAGATTTTTCCTCCGTAATACAGAGACTTGACTATACACTGATTCATGAGAATGAAGAGTTGGGGCTATATTAACTAGATTTCTTGACATCTAGCATACTGATAAGTGACCTGTTTATTGGATATTCTGTATGACATCTTGCGTGTCGATTGTATACTTGTAGCCCCAGGCTTGACTAATCATTGTGCAACAGTTGGATAAAATTAAACCTAATGATCGTTTTTGAACAGCAAAAATCAATTAATGAATAAAATTACTGACATATATCAAGGATTCTGAATATTATCATAGAACAGGCCACTGTTACCTACGTAAGTATTTTCTATCACTTTGTCAATGCATTCACAGACCCTGTCGCTGAATCCTTTATCAGGGAGTCCTTATGTTAATCACAAATGACACAAATGATATAGACGTAATTAATATGTATTGCGAAGACACGTAACAATTACCTTCAAATAGTATTAGTAATCCATTATGATACAATATGATTTATAATCTGTTAATGAACTGCCATGAGTTATTCCACTAACAAAGATTAAATATACGTCTTAAGCATCACGAGGTCTATAAAATGAGCGATGTCGCAATATGTTTCTATTTTCATGTGTCAAAGTTCGGCTGCGTTACCTTTGATGTATATTTTTCACACAGGTAACTGTTTCACTGATAAAAATACTTACTTTTTTGGAAACATTATTTTTTTGTACAAGGTCTATATGCAGGGAAATCGACGAACCGGTCACTAGTGTGCATTTTATTTTCCCTAATGTACAATACAGTAATACAATACAGTATACTTATTAATCATCTAGAACGTAATGCTGTGGTTTAAAAAAACATTAAATTTTATACATACGAGTGTCTCGCAATAACCACTGAGCTACGGAGTCATGTAGAAAATATAAAATTTAGGAAGTTATTTTTTTAATTTTACTCAATATCAAATGGCAATGATACAGTTACCTGTGGTTTTCTCACACAGTTTCCTTTAAGCCACCGACGTAAGTCGGCAACGTCTGATATTTAGCCGACAACATTCTGTGATGTACCCAGCGTCGGCGACATCTTAAGTTACAAAGTGATGCCGCGCGTCTCTTAGATCGGAAAACACAGTAAGGACAAGGTGTTAAATAGATTGGTTATTTCTACAACTGCATATCTTCAACACGATCACGCATTTTAACAATATAAATAGTTCACCATTTCGCTCGTACGATCGAGGTTGGTTATTGTTGCATATAAAAGTTTTCGGGCGACAAGTAGACATTTTTCTCTCAAAGAAATTTTGATCACCAAGAAATGAAATAAACATGGCCTAATAGTTGTTCCTGTACTGCAAGATATTCTCCCAACACACATGATTGACGGTCGACCACACCTTCATTGTGACACCCGAGAAAATTTTGGAACCGCCGTGAAACATTTAGTAACAAGGACTGCTGTGGCACGTGCGTACTGTTGAAGTTTGTCCAGTGTTACGATATCAGTGTTGAAATATTAGTGACCTATTCAATGTTGGATTTAAAAGCCGTATGATGTTCGTATTTCAAGGTTATTGAAATCGCGGGGTGCAATACTTTTTTGATCCACCGGAGGCATATTTTCATTCGCTTCTAAATTCTTTTAGTTTCCGTTTAGAAATAGCTTATCTATGATACATTTGATTGAATGCTTATAAATTTTTAACATACAAAAGATTTATTTAACAACAAAATTTGAAAATACTGTTTCCTTTCGGAAATGACTTGCCTTTGATACGTGTAATTCAATAATAATGTATAAGATACAAAATATTGACTTTAAAACAAATACGATCCTATCCCGGTTGGATCAAAATGTAATGCGCTACCCGAAATGGCAATTTTTTGCATATAAAATCCTTTTTTCACAACATATTTATATTTCCTTTAGGAAATAGTTTACTTACAATACATATGGTTATAGTAAGTGGATTCCGGTTATGTTAAGTCTCATTCAAATCACCCGTTCAAAGCAGAAAACGAACGATTTTAAAACTCGTATTATATCACTTTTACCCAACATATTAAATTTTCCTTTTGAATATGAATTACTTATGGTATATCTGATTGATTTAGATCAAAAACAATACATTTCTGCTGTTTATAAACGAATTATATGTCTATTCCGGTTACAGAAAGTGGATTCCGGTTATGTTAATTCTCATTCAAATCGCGCGTTGAAAGCAGAAAACGACCGATTTTAAAACTCGTATTATATCACTTTTACACAACATATTAAATTTCCCTTTTGAATATGATTTACTTATGGTATATATGATTGATTGAAACCAAAAATAATACAATTCTACTGTTTATTAACGAAATATAGGCCTATTCCGGTTATAGTAAGTGGATTCCGGTTACGTTAATTCTCTGTCAATACGCGCTGTTAGAGCGAGAAATGCCCGTTTTTAAAACTCATGTAAAATCAGTTTTCATTGAAATATTTTAATTTCTTTATAAGAAACAACTTATTTTTCGTATCCATGATTGAATTATACCAGAAACTTAACAAAATTAAGTTTTATTAACGAGATACATGTCTATTTCGGTCAAGTAAATTCTGCATAGATAGCGTAATGACGAACGGACGCCGGCCAATTTTAAAATTTCAATAACTTTTTTTTTCATAACATATTTTATTTTATTTTTGCATATACGTTGCTTATGTTAAATAAGATTGGTTTAAACCAAACACTATGCAAAACTACTGTTTATTAACGAAATATAGGCCTATTCCGGTAATTTATCTGGATTCCGGTCTATTCCGGTAATTTACGTGGATTCCGGTAAAACGGGTGACCGGTTTTAAATAGCTCCTCCCTCTATAAAATGTATTAAATATTACATACTCCTAGCTCAAATCCTGAAAGGGAGATCTATGTTTTGACTAGGCATTGCTTATGAATTATGAAAGCTGCAGGAGACAGGAATAATGAGGAATTAGCATAAGGGTTGCATATTAATTAATGACTTCAAGTATTGTTATGGTGATAGTAGTTGTATAAATTAGGGGGGGGGGGGGGGTCATGTTTCTCAAAGAAATAGACAAAAAAAACTCCTTTAATTCAGTCTAAATTATCCCTTCTAGCTATATTTCTGGACCAGACCTTTATAGAGGGAACAGCAGGAGATCATTATCAGTGTTTATCTAGGGTCATAAAACACTGTAACAGGTCCCCTATCTACTAACTATCAGAAATGTGCTACTGTATACATACATTATAAAATATGTGTCATTTTCTTTATAACTTATGAATATATTTGATAGTGCATCGAACACAACACTTAATTGTATAATTAGATAATATTTAAAGGGTTGTTTACAATGCTTTTTCTTGCCATTTTGGGAAAGTTCCAGGTACCAGTCAAATTCGTAATCTTTGCACGTAAAATCCTGAAATTGGGGGTTTTAGGGGAAATCATGGCATCGGAAATGTTTTGGTCTGACTTATATAAACTGTTTAATCAAAATACCTTTAACGATGTCCGGGTGTAAAAACTTTTTTTTTAAATGTTGAGGACTGCATTTTAAACAGTTATATTCTATTGTTTACCCATTAAGACAACTGCATGTGAATTTTAAAACACTTTTATTGTCATTTAAGAGAGTAATTACTATTTTTATTTCCCTATACCCAGCGTAAGAACGTACTGCTAAAACAAATGTAGGCAACTGCATGATAAATTAAATAATTTTACAACAGATGACACAATAAAAATAAGAGTGTGTTTAAATCTAATGATAATGATTATTTCTTCAATCAAAGGTGTAAAAATGATGTTTGGTCATATTATGAAGTAGATAAAAATAAAAATGTAACCCTACCCTCCTTGAAATTAAGGCATTATTTCGCATTTTGCCAATTAGTACCCTGTAGATAAATGGCAATAAAATAAGATCTAAACAATTGGCACCATTGATTTTTTTTCAAAAATAACTTCAATGTGTGTGTAATGTTTTGACAAAATTTTTAAATGTTTTCGGTTTTGAAAATATACATTTCTGAAATTCATAGTAACCTGATTTTCATCTATACCACATTTATTCCTATAAAATTAAAGAAAAAAAAAAGATGAAAAATATTTTTCTCCAAATAACACTATAAAGTGATGTGACAAAGCCAAAACATTGTCTTATAACTAAAATTAAAGAAAAAAAAGAATAAAAATATTTTGGCTCTAGTGGGGGTTGAACCCACGCCCTATAGGAAATCAGTCAATTTGTCATAAAATTACTGAACTTGAGAACTCTTCAAGAGGAGATTTTTTATTACACCCGGATATCCTTAAATGTCTAAATGATAATTGTTTTATGGCATAAAAGATGATATATTGTTGAAAAAGGAAAAAAGGCCATGTTTTTTTTAATTATTATAGTAGCTTTGCGATTAATTTTCTCCATTTTGGGGAATTATTTACTTGTATGTAAATTCAATTTGGGAATTTTTTCATTATTCCTGATTCGGAAAGAACCTTTTATGGGCACTTTACAAAGAAAGGGACAAAGCGCTGGTTTATTGGTACTTTGTTCATTACTTTGACTTGGAAACAGCTGCAGAATTAAAGATTTTTGGGGTTAAAAACTGGATACATGAAAATTTGCAAAAAACAAAATGAATAAATATATGCAGAAGTTAATTAGCATACATTTGTTGTATGAAATTATAATGCCTTAATATGAAATAATGTATTTAAAATTAAATGTGGGACAATAATTATGTTCATTACATTCATTGATCTTTAATATAGATTTAAATTAAATAAGGGCTGAAATTATACAAGGGATACAGACAAAATCCCCACTGGACATAATTCCCACTGCTACCGGTAATTTTTGTCAAGGTGGATAAAATCCCCACCATGGACTTTGCGGATTATTCCCAAATAGTAGGACCCCTGCAGGGATTTATCTTGGACTTTTTTCGTTTTTCCAGAGTATGTGGCCACCCTGACTGGTTATAATGTAAAGGGTTGATATTGCTACTATAATGCTGATCTGACAATGTATGGAAAAGTCCCAAGAGAAGTAAAACATATGGGAGTAACCCATAATGACACAGGGTTCTATTTTAATATGCAGCCCTGTGATTCCAGGGCTTTTGTTCACTATAAAACAGAGGCCGAAATAAGGCTACTTCACAATTTGAAAGAGGCCACTTCACAATTGACAAATGCCAGCTTTATAAACCTGAGAAATGCCACTTTCACAATTGAAACTGCTTGCCCAGGCCTCAAAATTTGAAATTGATAAAACCAGAGTAGCTTAAACATTCAATGATGAAATATAACAAGCCTTTAAAGCCTTTATTGATTTTCTTTAGAAGATAAAGGTAAATATTAGTTTCTCAAAGTTAATTTAAGTAAATATTGCGCTTCCACTTTCACAATTCAAAATCAAAACAATGCTTGTATTTCACAATTTTAAGAAAAATCGCGCTTTACGTTTCACAAATCTTACACTTGTGTGTCTTCACAATTTTTGCAAAAAAAAACCTGGATTGCATACAAAGGAGGCAACAAGATGATAAGGTATTATCAGACTGAGTTTTAAAGTTTGTCTCATATTAATTACTCTTTTATACCTACATTATGATAATTCACTAAAACAAGCATTTTCAACTTCAGTTAGGCCAACTTGACAATTTCCAAATTTCATGAAAATTATAGGCAGCCATAAGGAGCACTTTGTGATGACGATTTTAAATATGTATCGGTCTTATAACTATAATAAGGTCGTAAAACGTACTTACGACCTTCTCATTCTAAGCCAGGTTGAGTCATTGGATGATTTGAACCACCAATATTAATAATTTCTAGATAGTAAATGAATTTTTTAAAGTGGATAAGATTTCCTTGAAATTACGTCCCCACGAAATGGTCTTTTTCAGCAAAACAATGTTGAAAAATCTGAAGTCTGTCAGATAAAATTTACGGAAAAGATATGAAAATAGTTTGTCAACAGATAATAAGGACAAATTTCGCCCGTTGCACTGATTTAAATGCTGAACGAATAAAAAATTGAAAAAAAAAGGTTTGGCTCCGCCAAGATTCGAATTGTGGAGCTTGGCATCAGAAAATTATTTACCCAGATGGTTCACCACTTGGCCATGATCTCATTAGACAATGGGAATGAATAACTTTTAAACATTTGTAATTATAGAATCATTGATGTATGCACTAGTATGCACCGCTATATCGTGGACTTGCACACTAAATTTTGTTTTCCCCCAGCAGCGTTGATGTTAAAATCACAACAGCAGACGATATTTTCAGCATATATATAAGTAATTATTTGTTGATCATGAATAGTTTTTCTTCCAGATATCCTGAGTGATTTGATACCAAAATCAATGGCTATACTGTTTGTCGGGAATAATCAACTATTGGGAAGGGCCTTTTTAAGTTTTCTGGCCTCTTGTTATATAATATAACATTTATTTTAATTATCCTTCTTTTCTATAATTTCGTGAATTCCTATGGTTTCGTGAGCCCTGTTTGACATATTTCTGCTAAGAAGTTCAAAAAATGATTTTCTACAAATATTTTGAGCATGCCACTCTTAAAAATAAATTTTAATGGAAAAAATATAAAATACCCCTAAAATTCAGTTAGACAGAGAAGCAGATGACCCCATGTCTATAATTTCATCATTTGTATGCGTCAGAATCATCACACAGCCATCATTTTGTGAATACCCATGCTAGAAAAAAAACCAATGGAATTCCGCTGAGAACCCATAAAAACAGAGTTCAAGAATGATTTTTACTGACCAGCCAATCAGAATTCACGAATCTTAAGGAAACTTGTCTTCTGATTGAAGAGTTGGAGTCCACTCTGTAAGATGGCTGCTACTTGGAAAATACGATTATTTCTCATCATGTTTTTTATTTAACTTGTTGAGAGGGGTTCAGGCATAAGTTTCATCGTAGAAAAATGTATATGAATCAACAAACAATTGAGCATTCTCCAAAAACAAGTCTTATGTTCACGAAATCACAGGAAAGCAGGCTAATATCAATTATTATACATCATAATAATAATAATAATAATAATAAAGACTTCATTTATAGCTCTAGGCAACATAGTTAGGCATTTGCCCAATCTTCCCAACGAGCCTCATTACATGTATATATACAGAGAAAAAACCCTACCGTAACTGATTTAAAACTTAATTGACTAAAATCATGATAGCATTTATACACAACTTGCAATGTGTGTTCAATTGTAGATCTATCTACATCATGTAACATGTCCATGATTAAAATGTACCAGAAAGTCAAAATAATGATTTCTAGATTCTAACATGTATTTTTAAATTCAAATAGATCTTCTACAAGCTTCTAAGAAGAAATTTATCAGGTATAAGAAGGTTGTATCTGTAAATTTAAAGAAAATCCAATAGAATCTAGATCTGTAAATTTACAAAATATTAATAGAGGCCACAAATTTCAAGAAAACGTCACAGTTTATTTGGTTTTATATTGAAAGTCGTTAATTAATAAAATACAAAAAAATGTGCTTCATTTTCCGAAATATTGATTTTGAAATTATATACAGTTTATATTGCATTTTTGAAATTAATAAAAAGCACATTTTTTGACAAAATACATGATAATATGTCTAATAAATACTACAGTATCCCATGGAGGTATATGAACTCCTTGAGTATCCCATGGAGGTATATGAACTCCTTGAGTATCCATATTGAAATAAACACGAATCAGTGCTTATATCCTAAAATATGTATCTTTGATTTGCATAATCTGTAAATTTACAGAATACAAAATCTATCTATGATTTTGGCAGATATTTTTTATAAAGATCATAAAATGAAAATTTCTTCAATATTGTACATGTAGATTCTACATGAGGTAACTGTAGTCTATTAAATAAAAGAAAACTTACCCAATAATACTACGGTCCCTTCTAGCATTCTCGTTCAATTAGCGTATTTTCATCCAGGAATCTGACTGACCGCTGCTCCTTTTACTGAAATTGCGCCCCGTTGTGTACCGCGCGCTGTGTATACATAGTGTCGGTGTTGGCCGATTAAAATATTGGACTAATCCATTTTATTACACGGGAAATCAGGATACTATGTTAATTTGCTATTTGTACTAATAAAATAATTTTAAATCGCATATAGGTCAAGATAGATCTATTTTATATTTAGATAAATACTTCACCAATATCGTTTTTGTATTTTGGACCAAGGGTGGATTAAACGGCTATTATATAAAAGTTGTACTTGTAATTACCGTACACGCTAAAACGCCCACCCGTCCCGTACACTAATATCGACTCGTCCAACATCCGTTATCGATCGAGATTTAACCGCTAACTAGATCAATTATAAATTGTAATTAAGCTATATACTGGCAACGCCAATTGTGAAATAATTGCCGTGGCATTGATGCTTTTGTTCAAGTAGACCCTGGTAAATGCTCTTGATATTCGTTCGAATGGAAAAAGGAGCTAATTAAGAAAACTGGCTGAGCAGAGGTAAGTTTTTTTTACAAATTACAGTTTAACTTTTAAGAACGTCAGTAGCAATGTTCTAGTCCAAGCTCATACATTAATCTGTTAAAGGATGATTATTCCATTTCAGTGATTATTCCCTTTCATCAAAAGATCGAAGAGCTTGGACTATTCTAGAACCCCCACAGGTGCAAGACACAAAATCAAATTTGGCTATACATGCCACAGGCCCTCGATGCGATTTTATGGTCCGGAAAATAATTAAATATTACTCTTACTACATAACCTGTGATACATGCCTATTAGTATGTACAAGAGTTCTCTCTTATACATACTAATAGGCCTAAATAGCCAAATTTGATTTTGTGTCTTGCACCTGTGGCTGGACCTAGTCCACGCTTCTTAGACAATGATTATTCCATTTCAGTGATTATTCCAATTCATCAATAAATCTCACCATCATTATCAATAAAAGATCATTTAGTCATGGTACCCAGAACTAACCTGGACTGAATGTCTGATGGCAGAAAATCTGTCCATTTATGCAAACTGTACCATTTCGCATATTTTGAATTTTAACAAAAATACCTATAACATTGATTTTGTCAGAGCTAATTTTAAGTAAAACATGGAAATAAGACTCATCAAATTTTCGGTCTGATAATTGTTTTCCCCGGTCCAGTACTTATCCAATATGTGTTGGACCGAATGTGCATGGGTTGTAAAAACCCATACAGCTGATGGTAAAAACCCAGGTATTTCCCTGGCCCCTTGCAACTTAGCATTGTCTCCGGGGTATTGGTTTAGAGAAATAATTTCCAATGAGGTTCCCGGTGGTAGGGGGGGGGGGCAGCAGTGTTGGGCGGTAAATATAACAGGGCAGTAAATACCGTCCTATCCAATACTTTCAAGGTGTCCAATACCACGAAATACTGGTCAATTGAATGGATTTTTTTGTGTAAGTACTGGTTTATTTAAATGTCTAATGAGCATTTGAACTTTCAGGTTTTCACTTGTTGTTCTTTATTCAGTTCTATAATATTCAATAGACCCTGAATTTATATGAGAGTATGATCTACAAGTGGTCAAATGAACTGGTTAATTCATTTTCAAAGTGGTCAATTGGACTGGTCGAATCAATTTCAAGGTGGGAGATACTGGTCATTGGGATTTAATTATTTTGTGTACTGGTTATTTTAAATGCATTAAGAAGCATTTGAACTCTCAGGTGTTCACATACATATGCTGTTCTTTATTCAGTTCTATAACATTGAATAGATCCTCAACTTATTTGAGAGTATAACATTGGTAATCATTTAGACTTGTATAAATTGGCTAAAAACTAAAGCAAAATTGTTAGATCAGGTGAACTAACTGTGAAGTGTGAAGCTGACAGCTAACATATTATGCAATATTATGTCCGTCATATTCTTGCAGTTAACAAAGGGTTAGTCTGGGCGAGTGATTACACAACTGGACATTAACCTAGTACCCTGCAATACAAAATAAAGATGTTGAAGTGTTCTATGGACAATTTTCTTCACAAAGTGCATGAGTTTCAAGTGTCCCATTGAAGAGAACTTGTATAAGAAAATTAGAATATAAAACAAATAATAAGAGAAAATATATTAAGTTTGTTATCAGTGATAACCTTTACACTAGGTATATATAAATGTATGTACATTAGGGGGTTAGGTGGTGGGGTCGTTGATGCAACTGACTGGTGCATTACTGTATCTTCTAGACACGAAATTTATGCATTTAAAAGAGTCAGTTGCATCCATGCCCCTGACCCCGGGATAGCTCATTTTATTGTCTTTTTTTCAATCGCATACAAAGTATGCATGTGTACACAGAATGCTGCTTTAGTAAAAATACTAAAGATTTTTTTTTTCATTTTACTCCCCTTTAAATGACCTAATTTGATAGTCAAGAACAAGTTTTAAAATTGACATTATGCCAAGGCAGAGATCGCTCTGTATGATTGTTAGTCAAATACTGCCTGTTGAAGGTTTCCAAGTTAATTCATGATGAATCCATTGTACTATATGATTAGTTGTAATTACGGTACCATTAAAATTTAATTGACAAATAAAGTCAATAATGAAAGCTTTAGTTATCACTCTCCAGTAGCGTAGCTGCCGCTAGGCCATTAGGCCCGGGCCTACACAACATTTCGAGAGAAAAAACATGTATTCATATTTTTTTAAGTTTAACTTGAAATTTGATCTCCTAAATATACGTCAAAACGCACCAGTACCTTTCAAGGAATAAAAAAATCCAGGGGAGCATGCCCCCGGACCGCGCACTTCTTTCAGATTTGCCTACGGGCCTACATATTGCTAAGGTCCTAGCTACGCCCCTGCTCTCTGTTTGTTGTCTGTCACCTGTCAACAATTTGTCAGGGCCTTTTTTCCTAAAATTGGGGAGGGGCCTTAGCCTCTTAATATCGGGAATAATATTGATGTATTTCCTGTTTTGGGAAAGAAAAAAGTAGGTATAACAGGAATATTGGGAAAACGGCATGATTTTAAAGAATTTTTCAATTGGGGAGGTGCCTTTTACAGGCCTCTGTCGTATTTATAAGGAGAAAAATCCTGTTAGTATGCACTCTCGAGGCAACAGTTTGATACAATATTCATGAACCTTGGTCAGAAGGTTGTTTTCAATGAAATCAAATGAAATCTGGGTCACCAGTTTTACAAATACTTAAATAACTTTAGGTAAAACATATTAATCTCATTTTGAGTTTAATACAAGGTTAATTCGTACAGAACATGAAAACTCCTTGAATTTGGAGCCTAGTCCGTGAAAAGTCCTTGAATTTCTCACTGAAAACAATACTTGAAAAGTCCTTGAATTTTGAAAAAAGGAATGAATTTTAAAAAATAGTCCTTGAATTTACTAAATCTTTGGCTAGAAAATAAGAAAATATCATAGAAAACACTATTAAAACACAAAAAATAATCGCCATTTAGCTTTATGACGAGTACATGTATGCATCTTTAAACTCAGTACCTGGTTACCGGGGGACGAAATGACGGGGTACAATATATTGAAAAATAGTATTAGTGATTATCTCAACCTGACAAACTTACGCACCAATGTCAATATTTTTGGGGCGTAAATTGGGGATTTTTAGTGTTTCAACGCTGTTTGAAATCATGAGTAGAAAAAATAGGTGCTTGAAAATGAATGAAAAGTCCTTAACTTTTGTTTTGAAAGATTCGTATGAGCCATGTGATTTGTTTTACCTTTATAATCATCTAGAGTTTCCTCTACAAGAATGATCAAATTATATATATATATGCTTCTTAATTGTGTCAAAATAGACCCATCTTGGGTGGTCACCCGATTTACATATATATTAAGACCAGGCTGATTAAGACTTATATGGGGAAAAATTAAAACATCTTCTGAAACTGCAATGCCTATGTATATAGATCTAAGTTAAGCAAGTAATGTGCTTTTTCCTTTGTAGACTGATGATGAGGATACCAGTTGTAGTGGTGAAGTTTCAGACAGACAAGATGATACTCAGATAAAAGTAAGTATATTCTCACACAATTTATTTTTTATGTGACGTCTCATTATAAATATTTTTGAAGTCAATCAAGACATTGCTTTCAAACTTGGCATCAAATTATCAGAGCATTGTGGCCCCATTCAACAGTATTATGGACCCTGTTTGGCTTAGCTTGTTTTTAACTAGACTTGGAAGATTTTGACATGACGGTATTGTGGGCCTCTGTTGGTTAAGTTAATGGCAGAGTCATTCAGAGTCTTTTAAAGGTATCCAACTTAGCATACAGTTAATTGGTGAAAATATCTTGAGAAGTGATGGGCAATTAATTCTGTTTTAAAAGAGTTTCTTAATAAAGTCTGATTCAAAAATGGAAACAATGTTGTTGAAGGCCTCTTGGTTGTCCAAAATTGTTGTCCACATCTAATTTCCATAATTTTAAGCTTTACTCTTTAAGGTATCCACTTGAAAATCAAATTATTTACCTGGGTCATCACAAGAGGAGTCCAAACTTACAAGGCTGATAACCATGTGCCCCTTTTGATTTGGTTAATAGAAATACAGTCCAACTTGTACTTAGCGACCATGTGAATTAAGCGCTTTTGGTCCAGCGACCACTGTTTAAGCACTAATATTGAATGGTCAAATTTCATTAAGCAACCAATTTGTTCTATAAATATCTAGTCTGTAGTCATCTGAAGTGACAGTTTGTTAATTACTTTATACCTTGTTATATAAAACTATTGTTTGTTCACACTTCGGTTGACTGGACCTTAATTAACACTGGTCACTGTGTCTATATATTGTATATTATTTTTAATCCCATTATTACAAACTAATTGATTCATTTTTTGCTGCAATCTAGCTGCTTGTTTCGCCACCGTCCATTTGACTGAATTAATTTAAGTCCGGTCTATTCCCATGTTTCGTTGTGTGTAGGCAAGATTGGTTTGACATTAATTACAATGTGTAAGTAAGTTCATTAAAATCATAAATTAAAATGTTTGAATAGCGTGTATTGAATCACAATAAAACACACTTACTGACACATAAATTTTTATCAATTGAAATTAAATTTAATATCTAAAATTCAGAAATTTGTTCATTACACTCTGACTCAATGATTCAAACATTTGTGTTTAACGACCATTCCTTTAAGCAATGACTTCAGACCTTCATTTTTAGGTGGTCGCTTACTGCAAATTCCACTGTAATGGAAATTTGACACATATACTGAATTTTCTCAAACACTATCAAAGCTTTCAACTTGAAAGTCAACACACTTGTGGAATGTGATGACCTATATCTACAGACTAGATCAAATAATTATATCCATCTTTTTATATTCCCCTTGTCTGACTTGGACTTTTTATACAAAATGCAATTTCTCAAAGACTACCAAAGGTTTTTTCTTGAAACTCAACATAGTTATTACCATCACAAGAAGAGTCTATGTTCACAAGGCTGTCAACCTTGCCAACTTTATTTTGAGTTATCTGCCCTAGTTATTACTCTCACTGTTTTCACTCACATATCTATCTATGAGCAAGGGTACTACTTGTATTAAGTACAAGAAAGTCGAGCCACCAGCACTCGTAGGCAGTGCTCGTGTTTAAAACTTAAGCTTGTTTGACAACCCTGGTTCTTAGACCAACATAATGTTCATCATATATTTGTATGTTATTTTTATGCACCCGTATATAGTATTCACCTGTCCGTTCGTCCGTTCGTCCGTCCTGGTTAATCCAAATTGACCGTTTCTTCTAGCATCAATATGGCTTGCTACAAACCTTTCATACTTGCATGGATATTGTATATGACCACTCTCCAAACGCCTGTATCACCTGACTCCATTTTGACCTTCACCGTGACCTAATTTTGGACTTAGACTCATTGAAAGGCCAAATTCTTGGTTAACCAAAATTGACCGTTTCTTCTAGCATAAATATGGCTTGCTACAAAGCTTTCATACTTGCATGGATGTTGTATATGACCACTCCCCACGCGCCTGTATCACCTGACTCCATTTTGACCTTTACCTTGGCCTAATTTTGGACTTTGACTTATTGAAAGGCCAAATTCTTATATTACTCAAAAACCACTGCTCAGATTTTAACAAAACTTCATGGATAGCTTCACTACCAAGTGGATATGCGCATATAGTCAGCACATTCCAGTTTGCTGATAATTCACACAGTTATGCCCCTTGGAAGATTTGCACTATAACTATATATACTAAATTCTTGTCCAGGCTATTTCTCATGAACCACTGCTCAGATTTTAACAGAACTTCATGGATAGCTTCACTACCAAGTGTAGATGCACATATCGTCGGCACGTTTTGGTTCACTGATTATTCACACTTTGACATTCTCATGAGTTATGCTCATGCCTAAAGGTTGGGGAGAAAATACAAAAGTCCATCAAGGCATTGCTTTCAAATGTGGCATATATGTTTACCATCATAAGCCCCTTATAGTGTCAAAGCCATGTTACACTATCAAACATTTAACTGAATAATGGCCCCTGATTGACTTAGCTTTTTGGACATGGCTTCCACGGGTGCATAAGCGTTCATTGAATACAGTCTTGTTTAAAAACTGTTGTTTTTATGTGATGAGGTGCTGAACGCACAAATACAAATTATACACTGCTGTTCTGTTCTTAACTATTTGCAAATATTTTAAAATGCAGGTTGATATTGGTGCAGCTGTGATGGCTTAGAGGACAAATGGCTACAAGGCAAAGGTAGAGAGAGTTGATACAGGTATTTTTGTTTAACATTTCTTCTCTGAAAACTGTGCAATGTCTTCGAGGACATGCATGTGTACTGCATTTTAAGTCATTGTGGGTGCTAATGATCACTCTGTCCATTCAATGACAGTTGGTTGTCCTACTGTAGGTTTCGATTCAAACCAAAAGGTCACTTGTAAGACATTTTGTAAGTCATTGTGTGATAGCGATTACTCAAGCGTCCAGTGATTGTTTACACGCTAATATTTACAGTTTTATGACAGGAAACGTGCGATAAATTAATGGACTGACAAAGGAAAAATCCCCAGGGTCCGGAGTGACGCACAGGCTTGAAATACGCCGGGTCCTTTCTGCGTCTTTTGGAAATCGCCCGGGTCCGGACTCGGGTCCTCGGGTCCATTGACACCCCTGCAAGCTTGTATCTCTGTAACCACTGAAGGGAATGGTTTCAAACTTAAAATACTTGTTAACTGTGAATATCTAAGCTCATAGGGACAGGTCCCATAACCTGATACATTTGGGTTATTTGCAGAGTTAAGATTGTGCATGTAAGCTGGTAACCACTTGACGAAATGGTTTAAAACTTCACTCACTTGTTCACTGTGAATATCTAAGCACATAGGGGCGTAATGATAGTTTATCTGGGGACCTGTTGCTTGTCAAAATTCCTGGTAATAAGAATTTGATTATGTTATGATAGTATGGGTGTACCCCTCCGTCAATTTTTTCAAAACAATGGATAAATCGAGACAGTGCATTTTGTGATACCTTATTCAATATTTAGCCGGACATGATTTATAACAAAACAACCAGTGCCCAATTTTGAGATTTAACCTGATTGTGAAGACTATTCTAGGCCGCTAGGCCGAAAATTATAAATTTTGTCTTAATTATTGGGGGAGTGCAAAATATATGTTGCCCCCCCCCCCCCCCCCTGTCTTGACCTTTTGGGAGTGTCATACCCTGCTGCTCACATGCCGATTACTGCTCAAAGCCTTGAATGAATTTTGAACTTTGACCCAGTTTGTATGACCTTGCTTTAGGTTTTGAATTCTTGTCTCACTTTTAATAACTCATTAGTCAAGCCTGGCTGTCCTCCGACAGCTCTTGTTATTGAACTACCAATGTTCTTGTTGATGCGTTACTTTTGGTGGAAATTTCTTTCTGACTCTGTATATTATGGCATCCTTTTGCAGTATGTTTGCTTATTAATTCTTTGCATATCCTAATTGTTGCAAATATTTGTTTCAGTCGATTCCGTTAAATATATGGATGATGGCATGAAAAAGAAGAGACAGTATATAATTCTTAACGGACAAGAGTGAACAATATGATGTTTTTATCCCACGGAGGCGATGTGAATTACAATATGGTAGAAGTAGGTGTCAGGCTATCTGACCTTCTGTGTACAACTCTTACATTTCTCGGATTTCCTGTTACACCATGAGGAGCTACAGCACAACGTCAGGATTTGTGATTCGACTATGTTTGCATTTATAGTGTACCTGTGTTTCACCTGTTACAAAAGGTTTTGGTTACACTATCTAACATTTCTACAGAATTATGGCCCATGAAAGACTTAGCTATTTGTTACGGACAAGTCTGTCACTTGGGCATAAGCATTTACTGACATTAGTGTTGTTTATATCTGTATATATATATTAGCACTCGCACATGTGTGTGGGTAAAGAATATTTGGTGTTCACACATATTTGTTTCATGTTAGATATTTAGCTGAAAAGCTTTGTTTGAACCTCCAACTTTCAAAGTAACATGGTGAATTTGTCAAAAAAATGTCTTGGTTTATATATAAATGCAGATTTTTGTACTAAATATTTTGCATTCAAACTGTTCATCATTGCTTAAAGGGACTAAACTCCATTCTGATGAAAAACAAACACGTTTTTAGACATTTTAATCACAAAACGATTACAAAATATTCTTACCACTTGCATTACGATAAAAGGCACTATTGATGAAAACTCAGGAACATGTTTTACCATCTGTTAATTAGATGACCGCTTTTCTTGGCATTTATATACTACAACGCCATAGAACAACGTTGAATGCATATTTTACTGTGTTAGTCACTGTATAGATTTTAAACGTTTTAAATGTAATAAACCGATGTAATACAATTTTTTTTCTTCTAGATAAATAAGTCCAGATTCTAATATAAATGTATTAGGTCGGTCAAGCCAAAAATGTGATTTTAAGAGAAATTTTTTATTAATTTTGCAATTTACCAACTTCAGTTGAGTCCCTTTAATGTGAAATTATTTGGAAATTCAAACTTTACATTGAAAATGGTCAGTTTATTTGTATTGTTCGACATATCTATTTATAATGTTCAATTGTATTTTAAACATTAAAACGGTTGGCCTCTTAAATTTTCCCTGTTAAGTGGTGTCACATTTATAATTATACCCATTAAGGGTAAGAGCAGTGTCAGGTCATGACCTTAGTTTGATTAGTTTTTTTTAACTATCTCTATTTTTGTAGTCCCCTTGTGCTAAGTGCCACTTCCGGTGTATGCTCGTGCATGCATCTGTCCAATTTTCACCAGACCAAAACCTTGTCCTGCTTTGACCAATCTTACTTATATTTGGCATGAATATTCATCTCCACGAGAGGGCGTGCCATTTCTAACCCAAGGTTCCTATCTCTCAAAGGTCAAGACAAGGTCACAGTTGAAGGTCAAATTGAAGCTTTCCAGACCATAACTTGGTCATACATTGACCAATCTTTCTTATATTTGGAACTTCATAAGGCATAGTGCAATGCTCAACCCCTTTTTCCCCTTCTCAGGGTACAAGGTCACAGTTGAAAGTCAAATGTCAAAATGAAGCTTGTCTGGACCATAAAGTTGTCATGATTGGAGCGTTTGTTTTTAGTTCATCTGAATTTTGAAAAAAAAGATATGTTATTGTCATCATTTGATCGTGGTCGGCATTGCATGGTAAAGTTTTGTGTTTAGGTAAACTTTTTTCATAAACTATCAAAGCTATTGCTTTGAAACTTGCAACACTTGTTCACCATCAATACATGAGCCTGTAAAGCAAGACCCATAACTCTGATCTGCATTTTGTAAGAATTATTGCCCCTTATTGGACTTTTCTCCTAAACTAACTGAGTTATTGCTTTGAAACTTTCAACACTTGTTCACCATCAATATCTGACCATGTCAAGCAAGACTCAACTCTGATCTGCATTTTGCATGAGTTATTGCCCCTTATTTGACTTTGAAAATTCCTTGGCTAAGTTTCGTGTTTAGGTACACTTTTCTCATACACTATGTGGGTTATTACTTTGAAACTTTCAACACTTGTTCACCATCAATACCTGACCATGTCAAGCTAGACCCATAACTCTGATTTGCATTTTACGTGAGTTATTGCATCTTTTTGGACTTAGTAAATTCCTATTATCATTTTTGCAGCTGATTATGGTCATTGCTTTATTTTCACCTTATAAATGTTTATTACATTTTCCACATAATCTATTTCATCTAAATGCAGTGTTAGTTGTTATACTCTCAATGTGTAATTGTGTTGTCACAATTAATAATTGTATAATATTGAACACTTCTATATAGTCCTGGGGTGGTATTCATAAAGAATCTTAAGTGAAAACTTAGAATTTTCTAGAAATCTCAAATTTTCCTTAAGTGTATCAGCAAAACAGGAAAATCAAAATTAAAAAGTATTTATATTGTTTAGAAGTATTATGTTATGAGCTACAATAATCACATAGAAAAGATGGGTTATTCTTCGTTTCTTGGAAAATATGCCCAACTCAATATTTTAACTTAAGTATTTCACTTAAGATGCTTTGTGAATACCATCCCTGGCATCTACCTGCCTAGCAGTATTGTGTATGAACATGTAACCACCATACAAGCACAACATACTTTTTATGTCAACTTGCTTGATTATTTATTCACCACCAATACCTTACTCTGTAAAGCAGGACACATAACTCTGTCCTACTTCATGCTAAGGTCGTCTGTCTTTTGACAGTGACATATATCAGATGAGCGTCTGCACCCACAAGGCGGTGCTCTTGTTAGTCCCCTACCGGTGAAACCGGAGGGGACTTGTGGTTTGCGCTCCGTCAGTCTGTCAGTCCGTCAGCAAAAGTTTGTCCGGAGCATAACTTCAGAACTAAGCAAGCTATGACTTTGAAATTTCACATGTGGATAGATATCAATGAGGAGAAGTGCAGTGCACAAGAACCATAACTCTGCCTTGCTTAATTTTTGGTTTATTCCCCTTTGTTAATTTTCATACTTTAGTTTTGTCCGGATCATAACTCCATTACCAAAACAGATATGATTTTGAAACTTTACATTAGGATTGATATCAATGAGGAGAAGTGCAGTGCACAAGAACCATAACTCTCCCTTACTTAATTTTTTAGTTATTCCCCTTTGTTAATTTTCTTACTTAAATTTTGTCCGGAGCATAACTCCGATTCCAAAAGAGATATGATTTTGAAACTTTACAAGAGGATAGATATCAATTAGGAGAAGTGCATTGCACAAGAACCATAACTCTCGCTTACTTAATTTTTTAGTTATTCTCCTTTGTTTATTTTCATACTTCAATATTGTTCGGAGCCTAACTCCATTACCAAAAGAGATATTATTTTGAAACTTTACATGTGGATAGATTTGCTTAATTTGGTCAATTTTTTCGAAAGGTTCAAACCTTTTTGAATTTGGTCGATTTTTTCGAAAGGTTTGAACGTTCAAACTTTCGGAGGAAATTTGTCAATTTTTCAAAAGGTTTTGAACGTTCAAACTTTTTGCCGAATTTGGTCAATTTTTCGAAATGTTTGAAAATTCAAACTTTCGGAGGAAATTTGTCAATTTTTCAAAAGGTTTGAACGTTCAAACTTTTCCATAAATGTTTGAACGTTCAAACTTTTTGCCGAATTTGGTCAATTTTTCAAAAGGTTTGAACGTTCAAACTTTCGGAGGAAATTTGTCAATTTTTCAAAAGGTTTGAACGTTCAAACTTTTCCATAAATGTTTGAACGTTCAAACTTTTTGCCGAATTTGGTCAATTTTTCAAAAGGTTTGAACGTTCAAACTTTCGGAGGAAATTTGTCAATTTTTCAAAAGGTTTGAACGTTCAAACTTTTCCATAAATGTTTGAACATTCAAAACTTTTTGCTGAATTTGGTCGATTTTACCAAAGGTTTGAACGTTCAAACTTTTCCATAATGTTTGAACGTTCAAACTTTTTGCTGAATTTGGTCAATTTTACGAAAGGTTTGAACGTTCAAACTTTTCCATAAATGTTTGAACGTTCAAACTTTTTGCTGAATTTGGTCAATTTTTCGGAAGGTTTGAACGTTCAAACTTTCGGGGGAAATTTGTCAATTTTTCGAAAGGTTTGAACGTTCAAACTTTTCCATAAATGTTTGAACGTTCAAACTTTTTGCTGAATTTGGTCAATTTTTCGGAAGGTTTGAACGTTCAAACTTTCGGAGGAAATTTGTCAATTTTTCAAAATGTTTGAACATTCAAACTTTTCAATAAAATTGGTCAATTTTTCAAATAGTTTGAACGTTCAAACTTTTCCGTAAATGTTTGAACGTTCAAACTTTTGTTGAATTTGGTCAATTTTTCAAAATGTTTGAACGTTCAAACTTTTCTGTAAATGTTTGAATGTTCAAACTTTTCAATGAAATTGGTCAATTTTTCAAATGGTTTGAACGTTCAAACTTTTCTGTAAATGTTTGAATGTTCAAACTTTTTGTTGAATTTGGTCAATTTTTCGAAAGGTTTGAACGTTCAAACTTTGGGATGAAATTTGTCAATTCTTCAAAAGGTTTGAACGTTCAAACTTTTCAAATGAAATTGGGTTCATTTCTTTAAAAAGGTTTGAACGTTCAAACTTTTTGTCATTACTTCATGTGCAGTAATTTACTGAAAAATTTGGATTTAGCCTAATGTACTTTTGTCATTGTGTGTGTTGTTCTTGTTTGAATTGTTGTAAAATAAAACATGAAAATTGATCATTGTGTTGTGATATATAGCAATTAAGGTTCACATTTGTCACCATTGATTTCATTTATTGGAAATCTAGAGTTACATTTGTAGCCTTCATTTGCTCAGTTTTGTAATATAGGGTTACATTTGTAGGCTTCATTTGCTCTGTTTTGTAATTTAGGGTTACATTTGTAACCCTAATTTGCTCATATAGGGTCCAGTAATTGGGAATGAAAGTATTTTCCCTTTTTAAAAAAACTTCAGTTGCACCTAAATAGTTCTTATCAAAACACTTAATATACAGACATCGTAAAGACCTTTTGGTTTGTATCGTTTCTAATGAGATTGGATTTATTATAATCAATAATAATAATAATAATTAATTAATAATAATAATAAGAGAATCTTTAGTTACATTGGAAAATGTAAAATGCAGAATTGGGAAACTATACATAAGAACATGGAACATATTAATATCATCTAAAGACTTGTCGGCCGGTCGATTCCTGTTGCTGGCTCTAATGTAAAAATACCAAATAAACCAATAGAATATCATGAAGTGCAGAATTTGTATTGGTCAGTAATTCTGCATCTTCAATAAATATACTGATGGGGAAGTAAAACAAAAGATGAGATTACTGCACGTGTATGTGCAATAAATATAGCTTATAGAGAAAGCCATAGTACATGGCCATCCGGTTTATCCCTGCCTAATTGGCAAATTACCTGAAAAGTAAAATCTTTTCAGATCCTGTTTTTTTACATTATTTTTTTTATGCTACATTTTGTGTTTACGCCAAGACTTAGTAACGTTCTTTACGACAAATGTAAAATCATCTATTATGACGTCATAATCCATGATAATTTGTATCCTGAGGAAGACTTGAAGTATTGTCGAAACGTCGGAAAGTACTGGAGTATGTTTTGTATTCTTATACACTTAAATGTAAAATCTGAAAATATTTTTATTACTTTTTCTCTCATTTTTAGTTATAAGACAATGTTTTGGCGTCATAACATGACTTTATAGTGTACTTTGGAGAATTTTTTTTTTAGTATGGGGTAAATAGATGAAAATCGGGTTACTATGGATTTCTTAATTAGTTCATATTATGCATTGCAGGATCAGTATCAAGGTGATTACACTAAAGCTTGTCTGAAGATGTTTTGTTACAATCCGGTAAAGAAAGCATGTTACTACATAGATGGCGGCGATGGTACACCATGTGCTACTGGAAAGGTATGCGAAAAAATAATTAACAATTTAACTATGGATAGATTGTCAGGGTTTTCTGTCTGATTTTCTGCTTTGTTAGGGATTAAAAGAGCAAACAGTCCAGCTAGGGTAAGGATGAGTCGGTTTCGGGCATAAACTATAACATGTTTAACAAAACTATTAAGTTGGGTGGGTAATGGTCAATTTCGGATTGAGCCTCGAGCTCCAAAGAAAATTGGTCAAAGAATTAGACAGTTATGGTATATTTTTTAAATTTCTTTTGTTAACATAGTTTCACATGAAGAAGTGTTGGCAAAGATCACATGGTATGTCAACCCTGTTGATGGTGGACAGATGTATAGATAAAAAATACATATGCATATCATAACAAATATTAATTTAATTCAAGAAAAGTACCATTTTAGAACAAGTGGTTAGTTATTCGTGTATGTTGTTTTTGTGTATTTTAGTGGTGCATGTCAAACCATTGTGTAACCTCTTCAGCAAGTCAGACACACACAACAGGTAGAAATATTTAATGTAGAATAAAGATATTTTAACTAAATTCCTCGACCTTCGATTAGAATCATGAGTGTGTCGAGTAAGACATTATTAGACAATGCAATGATTAGTTGTCAAACGGGGCAGTTGCTTAGTGGTAGGGCGTGTACTTCGGTTTCGAAAGGTTGCGGGTTCAAACCCCGTCTGGACCGCTGGTTAATTTCTCAGAGTAAGAACTATCCTCATGCTCCACTCCACCAAAGTACCTGTGAGCGCAGTGTTTATGCCTGGGCGCCGCTGATCGATGTTGGCTGCCACACCCGCAGGAACGAAATAGTCTCCACAGGAAGACACGTACGTAGCCCATTGACCAAGGAAGTTGTCAAAAGGTGCTTGAGCGGCTTAACAGCTAAAAAGAGCCTTAGATAATTGGTAACTTCTTTATCTTTAAGCTTAGGTTATGTTTATCTTTCATTGAAGAACACCCATTTCGACGTCGTTAAAATAATTAATGTTTATTCGTACATACAGCGACTACTGTTGCAGTTGCCTTTGTGGTAGTTCTCAGAATAAATTACAGAACAATTAAGACTCAATCTGGTGGCAGGTCAAAGTCAAGATAACTTAAAATTGATCATCAGCATAAAAAAGTATGACCGATGATTGGATTAATAAACTATTCTAGTCCATTCTTGCAGCACGACCAACATCAGCACCAGCCGTCACACACTCTACTACCTCCTCGTCTACTGATATTGATGGACAATGTGCCCGAAAACATGGCAGCGGCTCTTACTTATGCAGGGTAACTATTAATATTGCAAATATATTGCATATGTCATTTAAGTGTATAATAGTGTTCGCCAAGATAATTACGTCACTCAGATGCGCGTGTTTTCTACACTTCATGTATAACCAAGGTCGATTTGCGAAAGAAGTGTTTTAAAATATTCCCATTACAATGAGTAAATAAATAACTACACTGGGTACGCCGTCTATTTTAAATCTAGAAATCCCGTTACTTGGGGTGGTGATTTTCAGGGAAACTTTATATTTTCTATCGACCAACTTGTCATCCATAAACCTCAACTAGCGCAACATATGCTTTAAGGGTTGCTACGTTCAGGTTGACTTCAATTTCTTTGAAAAAAATACGCGAATTAAAAAAAATAGTACCATTTTTTTTATTTTCTAATTAAAAAGACGGTACCGGCCGTTTAATATGGGAATCTTGTCAATGAAAATGATGTCAACCTTAATTTGGGAATCACTCAAGGCATACGATGAGCTAGTTGAGGTCTATCGATCACAAATTGTACTAGATCTATACAAATATTTACCTCGCTCACACTGAAAATCACCCGTCCCAAAGTAAAGGTTTTTCTAGTTCTAAAAATTGACAGTGTACCCAGTGACCTATGTACAGGGTGTCTCAAAATACATGTCCACTTGTATGATCAAATGGCTTTCAAATAAATGTAGAAATTACGATGGTAAAACGCTTGTATGTTTGACATAGGGTGCCACTGCCTATGACGGGAGCAGTTATGCAGATACGATATGTTCTGACGTACAATGTAACGACATATCACGTGAAAACTGGTGTCTGACGTCAGTAGCTGATGACTTCACATCCTGTGGAGACAGAAAAGTAAACAGTTTTCTTATTGTTATAGTGCGCCCAGGATAATGTGATGTTTACAAATATTGGCCAGATTGGTTTATTGTTGCAAAATTGGTTACCTAAATAAACACACAAGGTCAATTATTTATTAAAATAACACTGATAAATCGTACACGCTTGATTTTACCACCTACGTGGATTATTCCAAAGAATCCCACCTTTCTTGTTATCCTAGGCGCACTATATTAACTATCTTTCTTACTCTAGCACAAGAGCAACATGTCTTGAATGTGTGATTCTTCATGCAAAATAGTGATTTGGTAAACATGTATGCTTTTTAAATATTGTTCTTGCACTGTCTGAATTCGGAAGCTTATCAGTGAAATGAATGTAGTTTCATATACAATGTCCAATATTATGCATTGACATGATACATATTTCAAACAAAGTCTATTTAACTAAATTGGTTTGGTTGTCCGACATGTCACAAGTATTCAGTAAAACTATTTCTTTCTCGTTAATTCAGATGAACACAAAGACGTACGACAGTCTTTCGGTAGACGAATGAAACATCAGTGATTTCCCCCAATATAGCCAACACGTGACGACTGTTGCAAGTTATGTTGGCATAATGCTATAATTTGAAAGTCTAACAATCGTATCTTTTTAAATAATGCTAAAGGGCCCAATTGTTATTAAACACCGGTTTATATATTATATTTGTTACAGTGGTGTAGAAATGGTGCATGTGTACATGATAGCTCGGCTCCGTCTGTACCAGGTTTGTACCGTTGAGCACGTTAACATATTTCTGAAAACACCTACCTACCTAACTACCTAGTCCTTGCTGCGCCAGGAGGCACACAGTGAAAAAAACTAGATCTTTCCACTTGACTTTCCTATCATTAGCTTTCTTGTCTAATTTTCACCAGGTCCGGCCAATTTCTTTCATTTCTGTTTCGATGGTTCTTCCCCATGTAACTTTTGGTCGTGCTCGTCTCCTTTCCTCCTTTTGCCTTCCGGTGTCTATCTGAACAAAAACATAGGCGTAGTGTATTTCAGCGGTAATAGTAGCTCGTATTATTGAAAACAAAGATATATTTTTTTGTAATAGACACTTATATACTTATGCAATTTATGTTCAGTTATGTATCGTATAAGTTATTGGTGTGTTTTACTCAAGTGTATCCCCTGTAAACTCCACAATCAATTTTTGCTGGAACAACCAATTCGGTCTTTGGGAAACACATACCAATCGTTGGAATACCGACAACAACATCGATAGTATGCTTAACTACATATTGTAGCCATTTATTCGGCACTCAATGAAGAACGGGTTTCCATAGACTATGGTTGCCCAAGAGTTACTAGCGGTCTCTGTTAGATTTAATTAAGTCAAGTATCATTTATAATAAAATTCCCCATGTTTTTGTAAAATTTATAATTTATAATATAATATAATTTTTACAATAATGATTCTTTTTCATTTTCGTCCTTATCAATGATACAGTTACCTGAGTCTGCATTGACCCATAACATAACGTTTGTTTTCACCAAAACCTTTCAGATAACTGCCCATGGGGTGATCAGCAAGGAATTGCATCGTATGGTCTAACATGCGACCATATAAGACAACCAGAGAACCATTGGCGTTGTTATGATACATTCACATCCAAAGTTTGTTGTGCCGCATGCAATTCCGTACTGAGGAGCGTAACAGGTAAAACCAACACGGTATTTTCTGTATCAGGCTTTTTTATGTAATTATATTTATTCTTCTTTTTCAATAAGTTTGCCTTTATTATGAATTATCGACCCTCCATATAGTTCATCTCTAATATATTAAAACACTTATACTTCTAAGACGATTGATCATGACGTCATATCATGTCATGACGTCATAGCTTGTATTGCCTAGGTCTCACTTGTTGCATTCTTGTTGTCTTTTGCAGGATGTGAATTCGGAGATAAGAGTGACTGGTGTCAGTCAAATATTGCTTCCTCGTACGATCGACAAACTTGTTACTGGGGACATAACTCTGATCTTTGCTGCGAATCGTGTACAAAGTTCATAAATACGAACCATGTTGGTAAGAACACTTTTTCAGGGTTGCTGACAGGAACCAATCTCTTGAAGTATATCCAAAAGAAATCTTATCTCAAATTGAGATTTTGTCAAAATCAGAATCTGAATTTGAGATAAATCTGAAGTTAGAATTATTTATTGATCTAATTCATAAAGTTAACTAAGAATAATGTTTGCTGTTTTTTATGCTAATTTTGAGTAAATTCTCCCATGGAAATTATTCAAACGAAATATGACGATATTTGAGATGAGATGTAGCTCACATGGAATTGCGACGTTTCGGGAGATCGGGACCAGTAAGTGGGTATAAGAACTATGCTTTACTTTCTACTTTTAACGGCACCATACATGTATGCAATGATTTTGAGAATATTTTAAGCCTGTTTGTTCTGATTATATATGTATCACTGGGTACACTCTCTATTTTTAGAACTAAAAAAACCGTTACTTGGGACGGATGGTTTTCAGGTAAATTGTTGATTTTCAATCTACCAACTTGTGATCCATAAACCTCAACTAGCGCACCGTATGTGTATAGTACTTACGAACTCCTTATTCTAGGTCAACGAATTGCTTCTATAAATAGTATCATATTTGTTACGATTACAAGTATCACATTTGAGCTGTATTTCAGGTTGTGAATATGGCGATCGTAGCAATAGTTGTCATGCAACACAATGTCATACATACGATTCTGACAAACGACAAAAATGCTGTGAGACTTGCCATGCTGTGTCTATAGTAGGATAATCTTGTATGCTATATTAAGTTTATGTTACTGACACAATACAAGTATATAAATTAGTCGTTATCTTTTTTATCTTAAATCAATGTATGTACGAGAGGTGCCCCACTTATATTTGAACAGTTTTTAACATTCAATATTTTTTACATGACATTGTATAGTCGAAAAGTTTTGATTTGATCGTATACATCAATGTGTTAATTAACATATACACTCTTTGTTTTCGTATTTGTACTAAAGTTAGAACCAAAAATTCATATTTTTGTATGGGCATCCTTTTGAGCGTTTTAGCACTGAAAAAATCCATCTAATGTTGTAAACATGTATCCAGTGTAATCAATGTTGCTTTATCCTTAGCATTCCAATTCTTTGGAAGCAGCGTTGTTTGACTTTGGCCTTTACTATTCTCGTGCAATAAACAAGAAAATACGTGTTCATAGGGTACCGAATGGTGTTATTGTGTTGGTGTTTGGTGCTGGGCCTTGACCAAAACACCATGATTCGGAACTTGTCGCCAGGAAAGCCATGCGGGATTCATCTTGTCCAAAAACGTTTTGTACATAAATGGCATACTATCGAGGGTTGATTTGACCGTTTGTAGAATAAATATGAGTACTACTTGATTAGTAATAACAAAAACAAAAGCTCATGTAATGAAACAGGCTGCTAACCTATGTAGCTTAACCAATGTCAACTTCTTGGTAGGGTCGTAGATATTTCTCATATAGCAGTCTGGTCGTGTACCGTTAATATCTCAATGGTAATGTATTGTCTTATCAGAGGTGACACAGTTATCGATATAACCGTTCTGTTGTAGTACGTATGGTGGTTAAAGACGATTGTCTCCCCTTAATTTTGTTTTGTTTTTGCGCTGGTGAACACTGGTCTAGTAGTATGCCCTTGTTTGAACACACGGAAATAGAACGCATTGGCTGGTTGTATGCTCATTCCACAAACATCTGCAAACAGATGCCACTATGTATTGGTGGATGCACTTCCTGTAATGTCGGGACACATTTCCTTAGCTTCTGGACACCCTGAACGACTGGTCATATAGACGACACGGTTAGAAAGTCTTCCATCGCTCGCAATCGGTTCGGCTGACTGCTCTTCCCTAAACTCTGGATACAACGATACAAAAGGTAACTAGGTTAGGCTTTCCTCAATTTAAAATTTGTATTAGATTTTTCTGTGTCGGTATATACAAAAGGGTATCCAGGAATAACCAGACTGATGCTATATCTTTTTTTATGTTCATCATTTGGACTGAAACTCTGCATGTATGTATCAGTACGCAACATTTTCATATGTAAAACTATACTTTTGTTAAACGTCTAAAAATATTCTCTATTTTCGTTACCATATCAACTCACTAACGCGTGTCCGTGGTCAGGGGTTTATATCTCCTTAACAAGTTGATGGCAACTTATGTTCATAAATTTACTACGTTAGATTCTTGTGCGATTTTGCATGTTCATTCAATGATGTTAATGGCTTTGACATTAAGTGTTTTAGCATGTGTATTTGTTTTATTCCAAAACATATGACAAACACAAACAGTCATGACGCCATGTGATTCATGGCGTCGCAATATTGTCTCAATTTGTTATTCTCTCGAAAATTTGCCAACAATTAGGTTTTAAATGTAGCAACCAACAAGCGGCATTAGGAAATTTTCGGCAAATATACAAACAAATATCCATAACTATCATGATACAATACCAATCATCAAACTTTGATGCGTGATGCTTTACAGTTTAGAATTCCGTCAGTCGACTTGTATTATATTACTTATACCGTAAAATACGCCATTCCGGGTATTCGACTACATGCCTATCGGATAGCTACATGTACCCGATTCGTCAACTGTGTTTACAATTTGGGTAAAGATGTGAGGCGACGGGAAAATGATTAGTGCACTTTTGGAGAGGTTCCGAAGGAAACTGATTAGCAAGTAGTTGAACATGCAGGGTGTACACGTATGCTATTAATAAGTAAATGGGTCAATACACACGGTTCCTCCAGAGCATGACAAATGCTGGAAACGAACACCTTCAAACGTTTAACAAAATGGACAATCTATGTAGAAAGTAAAGGTAACGGTATGTTGCTGCATGGAATTGGTCCTAACATTCCAGTCCATACTCCGGAAATTGTACATTCATCAAAAAAGTTATAATAAAGACATCTGACAGGGAAGGCAGCACCTTCCTTAAACATCGTACCACTAAAATCAGTAACACCATATTGAGAAATGCCCAATCATAAGCCAAAATAAGTCAAAGTCCCCGCCGCGAAAACATCCAGGGTGACCCATTTTTTTCAAACAAAGAAATTACAAAATAGCGGTGATCCGAACAGGCCTCAATATGAAAACACCTGCATGTACGAGTGCTTATTTCATTCCAGCTTAAGTCGCTCAGTTAAACAAGTAGAAACTTTGGTGCGTTGACAATTCAAAGCCAATCAGAAACAACGACAATGCTTATAGCCACCAACAAACGAGTCTGCTGTAGAACTACATGTACAATGTAACAACCAATGTCGAAGTAATGGCTATTCAAACCTATTTACTCATCACATTATGAAACACATTGTGGACGTTGAATTTCGTGCATATTGAACAACATAAGGAGGTAAATATGAACAATAATCAATATGAGTTAATCAAGTTAATACATAATTAAACAGGGCTCACAATATTTAAAGTTCAGACAAATATTAAGAAATCAAGTATCAACTTTACAAACATACAAATGTGTTTTGTACTATTGCCCCAGGCTTGTAATACAGTCGTACACGTTCACAGTGACATCAGAGTGATATAGACATCAGTAACTTGTACAATGTTTGATCTGCAAACATTAAAGGGAAGTGTCTGTAAGTATTGTCGGCCAACCAGGCAAGTTAAACACGATATTGATGATTAATAGTCAAACTTGTAAGTCCATGTACAATGACTCAGCTAAACATTAAGGTAGGGTTACGCCTTGACTAACAACTTTGTTTGTGATTGACAGATTTCGCTGCGTAACTTCCTGCCTACACCATGGTCTTGTCTATCAACTTGATGATATGTTAACATCAGCACGGAATACGTACGTGGCCTTTGTCTGGTCCGAATGTAGCAAAGACAGGAATACAAAAAACTTAATTATTGACCAGGGTTATTCAAATTTCTAGATGGCAGCTATGAGCATCTCGCTACCCAGAAATAAATATTAAAGTTTTGACCAAGATGAAAATGTATTTAATCTTTTTTATATAATACTAAGTGAGCACATGTTTTCATATTACGAACAAACAATAGACCTACTCCGGATCTCCACTAATCTATAGGTACAAATAGATTTTTACCGTTATAACCCTTACAAGTGTCGATTGAATATTCATATCTTGACAATAGCGTTTGGTTTAGTTGAGTTTGTACATGTATATGAATACAAAAACAGTATAAATAGGCTAGATTTATTTGTACTTACATGTACATTAAGGGAAAACCCACCTTGCGCAGAGTTCCGGATATCAACTATTGATTCCAGCTGTTTGCAAATTAAGACAAGCGTTTGCATATGTTGGTATATTGACAGTTTGGTTTATGTATAGTTGAACATGTGCCTGGCGTAGAATGTGAAGGTTGTAAGCACAAAATTGATGTTTGAGAAAACAAGAAAAAACTGACTGAAATTTACTCTTTACTTCTGGTCAAACAAACTGTTCGAATATCAGTTCTGTCAACATGATTTTCAGGAAAATGGGCTTACTAGAAGTGCCTATGGTGCGGATTCCAAGTATGTAAAGTTAAGTTAAGTTACCTATTTTCTAGGGTTTTTGTCAACTGTTATGCCTCGCAAGCATCCTTTGTCATTTTAACTTCTTTAACAGTCTTATAAGGTCGTAAGTAGTAGTTCGTCGTAAGTAGTAGTTACGACCTTCTTATTTTAAGCAAACGAGCGATATATATCTATCCATTGTTAATGCAGGCCTGGAAACTAAGCATGAATTAATATGTCTGAATAATGTTTTATCTTTACATATTTGTAACTTAGGAAACTCATTGCCGGTTACCAAATGTGTTATATTCTTATAGTCTAGTATGAGTTCGAAGCAGGGATTTTTCGAAGTGCCAAGACAATTCTTGAAAAATGAGTGCATACGTATGAAACGAACTACTGGCCATTTGTCTGCTACAAGGACAGTGTTTATTGACCTGACGAACAAATCCCAAATATGAATATTATATATACGTCGTTGACGTCACAAAAAAGAATCATATGGTGACGGCATATAATTAGTAGGGATTCCATTCTAAGCGCCCTATTAGAAAAAGAAAATAAATTACACAGACTTAATTTGTTGGATCATGACCCATTTAGATATATATTGTAAACTAATTTGGTATTTGATTTGTTGGGTAAACACGACAAAATATATAAAACAATCTCAAAATTCTCACTTTTCGTTTATGTTGTACACTATTTTACCAAAACAATAGTTCAGCAAAATATCTAGCGCTATTTTGTAAAGTTCAAAGTCACGCTTTAAATTTGTTTAGATTTTGACAGTTTTTCCCCAAAATATCGGAATTTGGGCATCGGATTTTTTTTCGTATGTTTCAAAACACCGATATTGTGACATTGGCAAACAAAACATATTTTTTCTCAAGCAAATATCTGCATTGAACTAAATCTAGTTTACCAGGAAAAAATATTTGTAATGAGGTTGGAAAGCATACAACAGAGCTCATATATTGTTAGCAGCAACAAATAAAAATCACAAACGCACGCAAGATAAAGAAACCTCCTGCACATGTGCTTGTTTAAAACTGTATTACATTCAACAAACATGTACAAATCATTTCAAACCAGAGCCTCCAAGGATCGCCTCGGTTAACCACTAAATGATTACGTATACTTGTATGACGTGTTAGTAAACAAAATAGAGGGATATAAAGGCGTTACGTGTTAGTCAGTGTTGTTTTGTCTATGGTCTTGGAGTTGTCAAAATTTCACTTTAAGGATGGAGCATACATTAATCGCGGCGGCGGTGAGCTTTCTTCTATTTTCTGATAGTGCGCTTATAGATAATTTTTAACTGTTTTGATTTAAATCAATTAAATGCATCGAGATTTAAATTCATTTTAAATTATAATTGAGTATTTGCCAACAGTTTCATTTCGGTCTTATCTAACGTTATCTATAGAAAAAATGGCAAAACAACGTTTAAAGTAAAATACTATCTGTACAGTTAAAGTACAAAGTAAAGACTATTAGTATATAATGGTTCGCATCGTCCTCTCATAAGCAAATTGGGTTAGATATCAATATTTTTCAAATCACTTGATCTTGCTTTGCGCGTCATAGCGTAGCGGGTATGACGAGATGATATCTTTTATTAAACTGTTATACAAGTCACACTAAGTATTATACTGCTTTATTAATAGGCTGTAACTTTGAATTGTGCAATTTGGGCAATTTAGTTGATTCCCAAATGTTAAAAACACCAAAAGACGGTAGAACATGTAACAAACCATCAAGATGGTTTGTTAAAAATATGGCAATTTAGAGACATATTTGAGCACACTTTCTTCTGACAAATAATATAATTAATCGTGCTTTGTACATTTAGCTTATTTAATGTGATAGTAGAGAACAATATTCTAGTTACAGGGAATGCCTCTTTAATATAACAGTTTTAGTACTACCAAACCACGCTTTCTTGTTTTTTGACGGCTCCAAATTGGTTTATTGTCAACTCTGATTTATTACCATCTATTTTTGTCTAAATTAACTCACATTACAGTTGAATCTAACCATTGTTGATCTTTTTTTTCTGTTTTTTCAAATTTAAAAGGTGTAAGACATCGTTCGTATGAAAAAGGGACATTGTTGGAATTAGACCCATGATTGGTTTTGCATTTATTCATGCAGTTTGCTATACGGCATTAATATATATAAAGCACGGACAAAATCTCGTATTTTGTTTTGGTTTTACTGCGGCATAATTTATAATTGTTCGATTAATTTTCCAAAAATCGTTTCAGATCGTATTGGTAAGCTTCATAGCACTAGCACAGCCGAAAATGTGGCATGGTTATGGTTACACGATGTCCAATATGGGACATGGTCATGGTCACAATAGGATTTGCTACCCGAACGCACAAGTAAGTATTAACATACTGTCACCTTAGTGTTAATTATTACAAAATGTACAATGTACATGCATACACAAAGACAAATGTTTTGCACGGTTTTTTTAATTTTAATAACTTTTTAAATATTCGACAAATTTTAACCAAATTTGTTTTATTTTGACTTTGGGCCTATGCGACGTTGGACCAATATAATATTAAAGCTATATGGCGTTATATTGTTTGTCTGTTCATGAAGTCACGAAATATGCATAACAAGTGAGCCGTCAATGGGTCCGTTAATTTGTATTCGTAGCGAACGCTTACAAGCCTACTAAAACGCCTGTCGCATAAAATGCCAACATTTGTTTTGTATTTTGTTTGGTGGTAACGTCAGTATTTGACGGCTTAGAAGGAAATTATTTCAATTAGAGGAAATTTAAATTGAAAGCACTGCAGTGCAGGTTTAATGTTGATGAGGTGGCCGATAACAAACCACCAGGCGTCTAAGTTGAAGTTATGCTACAACCAATAAATCTCCTCCGGAACACTGGATTATGACTTCCATGTAAATCCATATTTCCATGGGATGGAAAACTTGTTGCGTACTTTTTTGTCTGGAACACGCCTGCTCGAACACGTTGATGTGTAAAACTCAGCACCAATTGACGACGTATTGGGAAAGTGCAAGAATGTCAAAGACGTCAATGTTTTGACACTATTTTGATGCCGTATTATTATTATTTGATATTAAATCAATTTAGTACCGTGTATTAGATACCTATTTTACGGATAAAATGAAATCCAAGATATACAAGTTCAATACATGTTAAGAAAAATGCTAATGTTTTGCCCTTTTCGGAGTTTGAATACCGTGCAGAACTTTTGTCCTTGAGTATATATATACATGTGCATTTCCTCAAAACATAAAGTTTTAACGTGTGTTTTGTGTTTGTTTAATCTTCTCAGTATTAGCATTCACTTTTCAACGACGTAGAAAAAATGTAGTGTTAAAAACTTGATATATTTTATATAGGTGTTAATCAATCGAAGTTAATCATATAATTTGAAGAGTGTGAATAAACTTTTGGAGGTTAGTGTATATTTTGCGTTTAAAACATTGCAATGTTCATGATGTTTTTATATGTATTTGGCGTTTGCAAAATTCGTGATACTTTTTATACCTTTTTGGCGTTTAAAGCATAGCAATTTTCATGATGTTTTATATGTTTTTGGCGTTTTCCCCGTCCTAGGCCTTCTCCCACCTATGAGGGGAAAAAGATGTTCAGGTTCTAGCAGAAAAAATATTTGGCATTTAAAGCATAGCAATATTCGTAATATTTCTATATGTATTTGGCGTTTAAAGCATAGCAATATTCGTAATATTTTTATATGTATTTGGCATTTAAAGCATAGCAATATTCGTAATATTTTTATATGTATTTGGCGTTTAAAGCATAGCAATTTTCATGATTTTTTTAATTATTTTTTTATATGTTTTTTGGCATTTTCCCCGCCATAGGCCTTCTCCCACCTACGACGGGGAAAGAGTGCTGCATAATCTAGCCGAAAAAATATAAAATAAATGTATCTGGCGTTTAAAGCATAACATTGTTCATGATTTTAGCCAGATGACGATTGTGGTAACGATAAGAGGTGTGCATGGAATAAGCCGGAATGTCCCAACTATGCTAACTGCTACTTGATATGTACCAAAAACCCGTATAAGTTATGCTATGGCCTGAACGAAGGTCAGGTACGTAATCCGCAAATCATGTTGCATATGGATATCCCGTATAACAAGGGGAAGTAAAAACTGTTGTTTGTGATAAAATTTCTTAGGCCTGTGATGTATCAGAAAAATTGGTTGTTTTAATCAACAAAACAGCGCCATGATATAAAGCGACTAAAACGAACGATGTACACCGCAATGCGACTGTCTCGATTCCTGTGCTGCATCGATACAAACTGTAGCAGGACAGAACAGATCGAGGACTTATCGTTGCTTTAGGGGCAGTCGAATAATCTTAAGGGAAAACTTAGAAGTGTTTAAGCTAAACAGCAAAAATAAGGTTATCAACTTATTGCTATGTTCTGAAGCGTTATGTAAAGTACAACATACATCACTAAGAAACTTTTTATCATCATTAGTTTCTTGCAATATATGTGATTTGAATTTTTAACTTAGGTCAAAATACGTGAGTTTTCCATTAAGATGCTTTGTGAATACCGGACTGACCTACAGTATTCTATAACGCGTGTTATTTGTGCCTATGCTGATGGTCAATATTCGGTTTTATTTGCATCTTTTAATGAAATGTTTAGAATATGAACTCTAGGATGCTATTCAATGAAGTTGAATAATTTCACATCGATTATGTATTACATATTCACCTATTAATGAAAAATTATAAAAAAAACTATAGACATTGCGTTAGGAGTGAAATTAATTTTATATCCAATGTGCATTTATTTATTTAAATGTAAGAAAACAACGTATGTACGGGTTTCATTTATTTGTTTTGTAGTATTGCAATGGTGGCGATGGCACTCCCCCTGATAATTGGTTCGAGTGTCGACCTGACAGTACAGGAGAGCTAGTGTGTATAGATGTGTTCAACGTCGTAAATAATATATGTGGAGGCTGAGGCTTAGGTGGATAGAAATGAATAGTACGTGAATTTTATTTACACCAGTTGTTAGTGAGTTTTTATGTAACAACCATATGGCTGGTGCATCCATAAACGCCATTACAAGCCTGGCACATCCATACAAGTCATTCCAAGCCTGGCACATTCATATACGCCCTTTCAAACCTGCTGCATCCATACATGTTCTACCAAGCCTCGTGCATCCATACAAGTCATTCCAAGACTGCTGCATTCATACGCGTCATTGCAAGCCTAGTGCATCCATACACGTCATTCCAAGCCTAGTGCATCCATACACACCATTCCAAGCCTAGTGCATCCATACACGCCATTCAAAGCCTGGTACATCCATACACGTCATTCTAAGCCTGGTGCATCCATACACGTCATTCCAAGCCTAGTGCATCCATACACACCATTCCAAGCCTAGTGCATCCATACACGCCATTTAAGCCTGGTGCATCCATACACGCCATTCTAAGCCTGGTGCATCCATACACGTCATTCAAAGCCTGATACATCCATACATGCCATTCTAAGCCTGGTGCATCTATACACACCATTCTAAGCCTGGTGCATCCATACATGCCATTCTAAGCCTGGTTTATCCATACGCGTCATTCAAAGCCTGGTACATCCATACACGCCATTCTAAGCCTGGTGCATCCATACACGGCATTCTAAGCCTGGTACATCCATACACGCTATTCTAAGCCTGCTGCATCGATACATGTCATTCCAAACCTGGTGCAACCATACACATCATTTTAAGCCCTGTGCCCATATACGCGTCATGCCAGACCTGGTGCAACCATACACGCCATTCTAAGCCTGCTGCATCCATACATTTCATTCCAAACCTGGTGCAACCATACACATCATTTTAAGCAGTGTGCCCATATACGCGTCATGCCAGGCCTTGTGCAACCATACACACCATTCTTAGCCTTGTGTACACATACACGCCATTCCAAGCATACATTCGTGCAGTCCGTCTGTTTAAGGCACCATTTTCTGAGCATCAAATGAATATGTGGAATTACGGAACCAATAGGCTATGTCTCACAATATACCAATATTCAACGATCGAATATAAATAATGTATTTCAAAATTATGTGCCAAACATTGTTTTGAGTTGCTTTCCATATACTTTAAATTATGCATTTATTGTTTACAAATTGTAATTTTGTTAACAAACCAAATGTATTTTTATTCATTCTCCTTCATCCTATAGTGTTTCTCATCTTTTAGACCATTAACCATCTTTTCGTAGCAAATCGGCATGATAATACACCTTTAGCCATTGACATAGAAACAAATTATGGCCTATGTAAATATAGACACATACATGTATAAATAGAAATTTTTTATTTAAAATATTATTGTAATAAGCTATAACATGATAACCTCTCTGCAGAATGATGCAATTTGAGCACTTTAATTGATTCCCAAATGTGAAAAACACCATAAGATGGAATAAAAATGTAATAAAACATTCAGATGGTTAGTTGACAAAATCACAATTTTCTGTTAAAAGTTTTAATCTGCACCATAATACAAGATATCGCACCCAGCATTGTTACTGTAATTGCCACGACCTGCACATGGCATACACGTCAGATGTGACATATTGGTTCAACATACGTCACATAAAGTGTGTATATGCAAAATCCACACTCGTCTCCTCAGATATACTCTCTTTTTACATGTCATAATGACTTTTTGACTGTTTTTGGTAAGTACTTGTATTTGTAATTAAAACCACAAATGAAATATATTGACAAAACTTTTTGTGCCGAGTATAATATCAATATGTATACTTTTTTGCAGATTGTTTTGTGTGGTGTAGATATGTTGGTACATTGTGTACCTGGAACCTGATTGAAAAAATAAAACCATTTAAACAGCTGCGTGTGATTCTCTTTGGTTCATGAACAAGTTATACTTTTTTGAAAGCTGAAATTAAATCTTAAAACTTGTTTCCATTGTCTTTTATTCTTGTCCCAACCTATCCACTCGTTCGTTAATTTGCTTTCTCTTTGCTGACGATCACTAACGAACACCACAGGCCTAAGAAATTGTATCACAAACTACATTGTTTACTTTCCGAAGATTTCATCCATTCAATGTAATATAATGCAACGTTTCAAGCAGGGTTCCATTGTCAATATTCAATCACGACAATGGCTTCCAACCCGGAACGGTTCATCAGTACCTGATAGTATAACTTAACCAAAAGGTATATATTTTATTGTTTTGAATGGTAGATTCATAATAAGTCCCGACCAAAACCATTTTCTGGTCCGTTTATGCCTTAAACAGTATATTCATATAGGGGCGGGCGTTTCAAACCTGTTCTTCTATCTTATTAAAGGCTGAAATATTCGGAATGTTTTAAACTCTGTTTTTGTGATATAATTTATTAGGCCTGTATTTGAACTAATTATGATACACTTGTTCCATTTTCTGACAGCTTAAGGGAAGAAATGAAACGGTTAAGTTGCATTTTCAAATTCTGTATGCTGTGGGCATTGTGTTGTATGTTGTCTGTATTCCAATATGACAACTAAACTCCATCGCCTGGACGGTTTATGGGTTGATATCAATGCATATTACAGCATTGGCTTAAAGTCATAGTATTGCTCCCACAGTTCTTTTTCCGATCATACATTACATACAATAACATATGGAGATATTAGGCTGTTTCTTAACTAGACGACATAATGTTAACTATATCTGTCGAAATAGTAGACCAAATATCGTATTTAGCGAATTGTATGTTGAACAAAATACAGATTTTGCAAGAGTTGCTCCTGTTACACTTTAAATAATACATTTCTTTTTTACAAATTATTATTTTGTCAACAAACCATCTGGAAATTTCATTACATTTGCTTTCAAATTATGGTGATTTCCACACTAGGGAATTAAAGTAATCAAATTGGATCATTTTGCAGTGAGGTTACCTGCTTATAGCTTATTGCTCGTAAAATAGCAGTTTAAGACTTTGTGGAACTTTTAATGAAAACAGGCGTTCTCTAAGAATATGTGATAAATATAATCTTTTTCTGAATTACATTTATTCCCGATATGCTTGCGGTTGCAATATTTGTACATACATACTTAACATAACGATATTACATGATATGTAGATAGTTCAACGACATAAATATAATCGTACATATACAATAACTGCATTTAATATGGATGAATATTTATTTGGAAACAAATAGAGAGAGAAAAATGCAGAACTATGGGAAAAAACATAAAAATAAAAAAATCAAATAGGCCCACTTTGCAATGTGCTTATCAACTGTATTCTCTTTTCTTCTACTCTTTTTCTCTAGGATACATTTAATTTGTAAAATATAAAATATTCGGTGTTTCGTTTGTATTCTAGAATTTGAAGATAATGTATTAAGCCAGCAGTAAAATGAAGTTAATACAGTCCCGTGCTAAATTAAAGTTCACAAAGTGAAAAAAATCACAAAATAATTTCATGAATTTTCTTAGCTAGAAGAATATAACAATAGTAAAAGAAGGACAAATACACTATGATTACTATCATTTAGTAGAATAAACAATTTCTGATAAAACTTAAAAAGTCCATTCTCGGTCGTTAAGCAATTCTAGAACACCACTATTGAGATTCCAAAGCGGACAAAATATCTCAAAATATGATTTATCAAGGATACGAAAATAGGGGACTAAAATGATAGATATTAATGCAATTTTAAATTCAGTCAAAGCAAGCTGAGTAAAAAACACTGAAAATAAATGGAATATACTTTATAATAAGGAGTTCTCAAAACATGGATATGATATATTTAAATGTAACATTAGTAAAACAGATGCAACTACTCTTAACTTTAACCATACATATCTGAAAAACATTATCTCAGCAATTAACTATAATACACAGTCTATGAACAACCTCCCAAAATAAATTATATGGAATAACTCGAATATTAAACATACAAATTGTAATATATTTTAAATAAAAAATGGTTGGAGAAGGACATCAAAATTCATAGATCAAATTTATGACTTCCAAGAAAAAGACTTATTTACCTTCGAACAAATGCAAAGGAGTATGGTATCGAAAATAGAAAATTTCTCAACTACTTATCACTGATAAAGTCTATAAATAAAACACTGGGAACACAATTAATAGACGAAGACAATCTACCATCATAAGAACCTATATACCTATTTGATAAGCTGAAATCTTGTATTATAGGAAATAAAAAGTTGTATGAAACACAAATCAGAACAAAAAATGTTAATACAAAAGCAATCATTAAATGGGATATGAATTTCAAGAAAGAACAATCACATGGAAAAATATATTTACTACACCATTATATTGCACCATAGACACCAAACTAAGAGAGTATCAATAAAAATTCTTAATGAAATTAACACCTAATACTGACTATCTTTGTAAATGCAATTTAAAAACTTCTAGATTATGGGACTTCTGTTTAATGAACACGGAAACACAAAAACACGTCTTTTGGGAATGCCAAACAATCCAACATTTTTGGCTTAACATAAAAGAATACTAGAACAATAACAACATCTTTGCAAATATACTAAACTACAGAACCATTTCACTAGGGCTGGAAAACGAAAAAGATAGCAGGATCAAAAACAAAACTAAGTTTATATTGATATTGGCAAAACACTTCATAAGCTAGTGTAAATACGACAAGGTAAACGAGCCATGTGAATAGTAAATACTGATTTCATGTGATTTGATAAATATATGGTGTCGTAAACTAAAATAATTACCTTTATTGAATTAACAAGCGGTCGTGTTTAGTTATACATGTAATGTTTATACTGTCGATATTTGTCGATGGTATATTGACGCTTGGGTTGTAAGTATACGTAATTTATTTTGCGGTGTACTGAGTGTTCATTGATATCAAACTGTACATGACTGTATGACTAACGACTGACGTAAAGTAGTAGAATATAATGTTTTACAGTGTAACTGCTTAATACGTGCAGTAAAAAGCATGCAATTTAATGTCATTTACATGTATTACCCGTTTGATCAAGCACAATTAAGATATGGTGCTCTCTCTGGTATAATTTGACCCGTTTTCAAAATGCCATCGAATACATTAACACATTCAGGTAAAGTCAGCTATATTCCTCCATTTTGAACTTGCTTGAAGATAATTTATTCATATTAACTAAATGGCTGATAAAGTATCCAAATATAATGTATTATTATTATTATTATTATTATTATTAATAAGTATATCTATGATGACTTCAGGTCCAACACGAAACAACAATCAAATTTGACCCGTTTATTGCGAGATAATAGTTTTGACAATAATCGCAATATAGTAGTAGGGACACTAGAGTCGTTTCCCCTGCAAAGTCAACATATTCTATTCACATAACACACGGCATGTAGATGTTCACTTATAACACAATCTAAGGACGTCACGGGGGTGAATCTCAAATGAGAAAGTGTACAACATAGAGCTACATTTTAGAAATGGCACTCCACTCAAATCATTAGTTCATTGTCACTAGTCCCTACCACACATAAGAAAAGGCTTGCATTTTAATTTATGCCATTTTATAGCGCAAGACAATTAATTTAGTTCCAAACATAAAAACAACTTGTTACATATGACTAATGTGCATATTGACGTGCGAAATTGTCGATTTAAGCAAATAGCACTACGCTTTGTCCTACGATTTTGTTGGAAAATTCCTCGACTCAATGCCTGCATTCCAAGTTAACTACGAGGCCGTTGAAGAATCTAGTTATACCAAAATGTGCAAAATAGTTTAGAGCAGTTTAATAGCTACATCTCAATTTCCAAAATTGCTTGACAACAAAGATATTGACATAAAGGTAAGCAAAACGTTGATCGATTGTCAGCATTTTAGAAATCAATTTGAGTTCAATCTAAAATAAATCTAGCTGAGCAATTGTCATGGAATCTGGTATAAACTTTTGTAATTGTTACTGTATTTGTTGCATATACGAAAACAGTATGCTGTGCAATAGTTTTCACGTTAAACCTATTTTTGTTACAAAATGTAGTACTCATTTTTAAATACAATGTACAATGTACTATTTAACAATACAAATAACTTTCCAAGTCCAAAACAAACGTTTGTTACATGCGAAATTCCATGTATGCCAAATATTGTGCTTCTGAGAGCAAAACTTTTTCAGTAAAGAACAATTTTCAGTTTTAGGGCTTGCCCAAAATCTAAGAATATCTTAAAACATATGCCGACTGGGAATATTCAAAACGATTGCCTTAAAGTCCCACTGAGTCTTAAACTGCTATTTTAATCGGCTATAACTTGGTAATCCCTCTGCAGAATGATGTCATTTGAACACTTTAATCGCTCCCAAATATGGAAAACACCATAAGATGGAAGAAAATGTAATAAAACATTCAGATGGTAGTTTGGCAAAATGATAATTTGTAAGCAATAAATGCATGATCTAAAGTCTAAGGGGAGCAACTCTTGCAACATGAGTATTTCGTTCACCACGCAGTTGTCTAAATACGATATTTGGTCTACAATTTCGAAAGATATAGTCAACATTATATGGTCGAGTATTGGTCATTAGTTAAAAAACAGCCTACTGGTTCAATTATTCATTGTATGTAATGAATGATCCGAAAAAAATTGTGGGAGCAATAATATGACTTAAAATGTGTTCTTCATAAATATAGCAGGTAGAAACAATCAAAAGGTAGCAGCAACCTTTAACTGTATCAGTATATTCATAGTGTTGTGTGCACCCTTACGATCGAATAACAACGAAATATCGATTGTTATTTCACCTTCAATACACTTCAAAGCCTGGCCGGAAGTTGAAAATCGGTCTGACATGATTAATCACCCTCGGACTTAAGCCCTCGAGGCAACTATTAATTTCCCAGGCCGATTATCGCATTTTCCCTATATAAATTTAATGTTGTCAATTTCAAGTCTAAGTCTGGGTTTCAGTCTTACATTGTTGCTGAATAAGGCACCAGGATTATTTCTTCAACATGTCATTTGCACAGAACACTCTTACCTCTTGTAACCAGGGCATTTGAAAACTGTGATCTACTGTTGAGGCACATGGGACGACCAGGTGTATTCGATACTTTGTACGAGCCAGAAAGAAAAACGAAACTTATACATGTATGCTACCAAATACAGTTACTGTATTGGATCAGGAATGCTGATTGCTATTACATTAGAACGAACCATATAACTGTGCATACAATTTATATATTATTAACTTGAGTTATTTCCCTTCAGCACTGATTTATAACAAGTGTGTAGTGGTGAAATGTGTGCAATTATTTGTTTGGCTGTAATATTTAATAATATACCAGTAAGTTATTTATTCTAGTTGTATCCCTTTTATCACGGAATTTTAACACATCTGTTTTTGGTAAATTGCATGTTATCTCTGTATTGACTGTGATGCTTCATTGCCCAGAGTATATTGTCCAAGGACCTCTTACCACTGTATCCATGTTGAGTTGGTTTCAATTTGGCTTTGTTTGAATATAACTTTACGGCTAAACTGGACCTGGACATTTATATTTCAATGCATATTACTAGAAGATCTTATTAAACCATATTTAAAGAGGCGTTCCCTATAACTTTGATCGTTTAAATCGATTCAGGAATAAATAAGAATAAATGAGAATCATGAATTATTGCCTAAACTCTTCAAATTTTCCACAAAATCTCCCACTAATTACCGGGAAAAGAATGAATGTATATTCCGTAACGAGCCTTAATAGTCACGAGTTGTTTCCCTTTGACCACATAACAATAAATCGCTGGAAGCGATAAATTATTATTGGTGATTTAAATATATTTTTGACATTATAGAGACATATTTGCGCACACTTTCTTCTGACAAATTATGATAATTGATAATGCTTTGTACTTTTAGCTCTTTTAATGTGATAGTTGAGAAAAATGTGCTAGGTATAGGGAATGCCTCTTAAAGGAGTATATGGGTTAAAAATCAGATAATTCAGGTTGTAAGACACCCTGCGACGGAACAGTCATTAAGTGATTAGATATGACATACTTAGAAGTAATAATAGAATCTCACCGAATAAATTGCACAAAACAGTAACGAAGTTTATAGAAATGTTTATCTTGTTGCAGTTATGTATAAATAGTGATACATTTTTGTGAATTTCGTTTAATATTTAACCTATCGTGTCTAACCAGGTTATGGAAATAATAATCGGTTCAAAAAGAGTTGATAAATGTGCTTAGAATGATTATTCCTTATACACTTACTACTCTATTTAAAATATTTGGTATAAGAAAGTACTACAAACACGTTGTATTCAAAAAACAGCATTTGTCCAGAGTGCTCAATTTTATAAAGCGAATAGGCGATTTTTCACATGGTAAAATGCAATAAAAAAGAGAAAATGAACACGATATTTTTATAACTATATTTATTTGCAATGTATTTCGCATAATATAACATGAAATGATATGACAAAAAAGCATAATATGCATGACGTTTTAAGAAAAATTCGACAAATCCCTTATAACGTTATAAGAGAAAATTGACCAATATATATAGTACATTCGCATACACAATTATTGAATTTCTTATAACGTTATAAGAAAAAATGACCATCACATACATTACAATCTAATGATGATGGTTGAATCTCTTATAACGTTATAAGAAAATATTGCCCACACATCCCTTACTTTCTCATTGGAAAGGGTTGAATTTCTTATAACGTTATAAGAAAATATTGCGCACTCATCCCTTGCATATTTATAGAAAATGATTGAATGTCTTATAACGTTATAAGAAAAAATGACAAATAAATACATTACATTCTAATAGAAAATGGTTGAATCTCTTATAACGTTATAAGAAAATATTACCCACATATCCATAATTGTATTCTTATAGAATATGGTTGAATTTCTTATAACCTTATAAGAAAATATTGCCCACACATCTATTGCATTCTTAAAGAAAAAAGTTGAATCTCTTATAACGTTATAAGAAAATATTGACCAACACACCCATTATATTCTCATAGAAAATTGTTGATTTTCTTATAACGTTATAAGAAAATATTGCGCACACGTCCCTTGGATTTTTATAGAAATTGATTGAATCTCTTATAACGTTATAAGAAAATATGACCAACAAATACATTACATTCTAATAGAACATGGTCGATTTCTTATAACGTTATAAGAATATATTGACCGACAAATCCATTACATTCTCATAGGAAATGGTTGAATTTCTTATAACGTTATAAGAAAATATTGCGCACACATCCCTTGCATTTTTATAGAAATTGATTGAATCTCTTATAACGTTATAAGAAAACATGACCGACACATCCATTACATTTTTATAGGAAATGATTGAATCTCTTATAACGTTATAAGAAAACATGACCGACACATCCATTACATTTTTATAGAAATTGATTGAATCTCTTATAACGTTATAAGAAAATATGATTAACAAATACATTACATTCTAATAGAACATGGTCGATTTCTTATAACGTTATAAGAATATATTAACCGACAAATCCATTACATTCTCATAGGAAGTGGTTGAATTTCTTATAACGCTATAAGAAAAAATGACAATTACATACATTACATTCAAATAGAAAATGGTTGAATCTCTTATAACGTTATAAGAAAATATTGACCAAAAATTTCAGTACATTCTCATAGAAAATTGTTGAATTTCTTATAACGTTATAAGAAAAAATGAAAAATAAATACATTACAATCTAATAGAAAATCGTTGAATCTCTTATAACGTTATAAGAAAAAAACTGACAAATAAATACATTACATTCTAATAGAAAATGGTTGAATCTCTTATAACGTTATAAGAAAATATTGACCAACAAATCCATTACATTCTCATAGGAAATGGTTGAATTTCTTATAACGTTATAAGAAAATATTGCCCACACATCCCTTACATTTTTATAGGAAATGATTGAATTTCTTATAACGCTATAAGAAAAAATGACAAATACATACATTACATTCTAATAGAAAATGACTGAATCTCTTATAACGTTATAAGAAAATATTGACCAAAAATTCCATTACATTCTCATAGGAAATTGTTGAATTTCTTATAACGTTATAAGAAAAAATGAAAAATAAATTCATTACAATCTAATAGAAAATCGCTGAATCTCTTATAACGTTATAAGAAAAAAAAACTGACAAATAAATACATTACATTCTAATAGAAAATGGTTGAATCTCTTATAACGTTATAAGAAAATATTGACCAACAAGTCCATTACATTCTCATAGGAAATGGTTGAATTTCATGTAACGTTATAAGAAAATATTGCAGACACATCCCTTACATTTTCATAGGAAAAGTTGAATTTCTTATAACTCTATAAGAAAAAATGACAAATACATATAAGAAAATATTGACCAACACACCCATTACATTCTCATAGGATATAGTTGAATTTCTTATAACGTTATAAGAAAAACGTTATGAGAAAAAGATGACAAATAAATACAGTAACATTACATTCTAATAGAAAATGGTTGAATATCTTATAACGTTATAAGAAAATATTGACCAACACATCCATTACATTCTCAAAGAAATGTGTTGAATTTCTTATAACGTTATAAGAAAAGCATTGCCCACACATCCCTTGCATTTTTATAGAAAATTGAATCTCTTATAACGTTATAAGAAAAAAAATACCCAAACATATATTACTTTCTCATAGGATATAGTTGAATTTCTTATAACGTTATAAGAAAATATTGCCCACACATCCCGTGCATTCTTATAGAATATGATAGAATCTCTTATGACGTTATAAGAGAAAACTGACAAATACATACATTACATTCTCTTAGAAAATGATTGAATCTCTTATTACGTTATAAAAGAAAATTACCAAATACATACATTTCATTCTCATAGAAAATGATCGAACCTCATATAACGTTTAACGTATATCTATCTATCGCCACAATGGTATTCAGCCAGATTTCATTTGATGCTGACCGTCATGCTAATGATATTCATTTATAATTATCTGAGTTCATTGTTCAAAGACCTAGATTCATTAAACGTCGCTTCGTGTAGCACTATTGACCATTTGGTAATTGGTTTTTCTGATCATGATTTCGTCGAATCATTACACTCCTTGGTAGTTTCACATCACATTCTGAAACGAGAAAATTGACTATACTGTTAGATAGCATACAATTAATTACATAATCATTTCAAACGAGCATATATTATCATATTATCATGATGCACATCTTATGAGGTCTCAAACACGGGAAATACAGCATGTGCAGGTGATAATCAACACATAGATATTTCCTAGTAGCCGTATTGAACAAAAACAAATATGCATGGATTTAAGAACAGATACATCCAAGATAGGCAGCCAATTGTGCGGAGATGTACATGGTTAAGTAGTGAGTGTAAGAAATCGGCTCTAATAAAACGTGTAAAACGAATATGCTGAACTGCAGTCGTATTCAAAAGGATGTTACTCTGGATTTGGAACACAGTCGCGTACGATACGGGTTCGATTCCCGGTCGCGGCGAGGTTTTCTTTGAAATTTTGACAAGTCAACATCCTCCAAATGTCGAGATGTTGCTAGTTACACAAGGTCGAGTAAGATAGCAATGGTTTTGATACACCTGTGGAAACTGGTTAGATTTCGGTGATTATCGGTCCTTGGAATTACCCCTCTCGACAACGACCACCTCAGTCAGAATAATGATCTCGAACAATAGATTCGGAATATCCGAAAAAACTAACGGGCTGTATAATGTTTCGTTTTCGGTAAATTTATTGAACGGTCTTCATTTAAAAAAACTGCAGCGCTAAATACATCGGCGATTCTTCTTCAGAATAAACAATTAGAGACCATACCAATGCCAGTTTTATTGATACAATGTGTTAATTACTTAAATTATAACAAGTTCGAAAGGAAAATCGCCGCTCCGCGCGAATCGTTTTTGAGTTTTTAAGAGCCCCGCTAAGACCCGCAAATTGTAACATAAGTAGCCGTTATATAAACACCTGTTCCGTACTGATTTGGACTTTAGTACCTACCGAACATCGGTAAGACATCATCCGGGAATCGAAACGTTCACTCGAGCGTGCATTATTTTATTAGTTTTCTAAAAATAGATAAATAGACGCGTACTTTGGGAGCGCATAAGGTCTCCCCCCCCCCCCCCCCCGAAATCTCACCGGATTTATACGATTTGGGAAAATGGTCCTAGGTGACTTCTGAATGCAGGAACTTCCACAAAACTTTCACCCATATTCAACTCGATAATATGACGAATACCGAACTGGGTTCGAATCTTCTGCCAGCAGCGCGTTCGATATTGAACTCGATAAAAAGTCGAATACCGTACTTAGGTTTGAATCTTCTGCCAGCAGCGGGTTCGATATTCAACTTGATAATAAGGCGAATAAAATATTAACACTCGATACAAAAGAATTGGTCACTGTAACAGTAATTTGGGAGTGTGTTTTTTTATTTGCTGGTGAATTGAACTGCGTAGCCGGTGAGCCTGTACTCTACCGAATTTACCGAAATCGAACGACAATACGTGAGATGGTGTGACAGCACTTAGCGTATATCGAGTAACCAGTTACAATACTCGCGGGTTTTTGTTTTGAAAAAAGGTAAACGTTTGTGGAACGTTTTGTTTGAACACAATAAGAACATTATTCTATAATCTCGCTGATAATGTTTTCTCATAATTATAATGCATCAGTTTAACTCGAAAATGTTTCAATGTATGAGCTTCGACAATTTGAGTCATGTTTCTTAATCCCACTTCTTTCAGTCTACATTTGTCAAAAGACAGAAAAAATTGTACGTCAATTTGTCCATATATTTTGTGATATAATTTCTTATGCCAGTGGCTAAATGTTTCATGGAATTTCATTAGTCGAATGGTTCTCCATTAACCAATCAGATAGCGAGGTTTATAGCCAGCAATCAACGAAGCATGTAGTTTACCTAGACTATACTCTGTCATGCCTGGGGGCTAAATCACACAGATCATGGCAGAGGGGCTAGCTTATAGGAAATGTACAAGGCGACAAGTTTGTAATTGTAGGGGGCTCATATTTTATAAAATCGTATCTGGCCATCTGGGGACTCAAGCCCCATTGCCCCCACACAAATATGCCCCTGTATATGTTTTGCATTGATTGTATGAGCACTCCAACACTGGAGGCGATACAAGTATTATTATTATGTAATACTTATAAATGACATCTACGTGATGCTGGTGATCCGATGCGACATGAAATAAAACTGTCCCACGCCTGAACAATGCTTTCAAGTAGGTATGCTTATTTCCCGGATGTCTATGTGGTTAAACGTAAATGCAAAACGTGAGAATTAGTCATTTCATTTTGTGACGTCTAAATCTCCACCCTGGAGACAATGCTTACTTTTTAAATCCCCGGGATCGGGACACGTAATCATATAGTAATTTTCGGGTCTTGGGATTGACCGGGGTCATTTCCCGGCACTATAGGAGTCGATAAGGCTGCCAAATTATATTACATAATATACATAATATTGACTGGTGCATAAGCGACACAAAATCAAACTAAAGGTTAAATCACCTGGTTCTAAATTTGACTGGTACTGGTTTGCAGAATTTGTCCATGCTTTTCATCGCACAGCTTCGTGTATATTGAAGAATTTTCTTCCATCGCATCACCAAAGATATGAAACCTCTGCAAATATAGGAATAAAATAAATTATGCTCATAACGTTACTTCCTAGCGAGTATATAAATGTTTTAATAACACTGACAGGCCCGGCTACAGCGGCACAGGGGTTTGCCAATCAAGATCGGCCTCGGAGTGACAATTTTAAGATATTACCAATTAATTTAGCTATGGGTCGATTTTTTGTGATGCAATAAGAGTCCCGGAACGCGGAAGTGCAATTAATAAAGTAGACCACTGATGTATATCCTATATACCTCCGATTACACTCATCTAAATCAGTCAGACGCTTCCACACATTATTTTGAAAGCGTCTATTGGATCACGATTTAGGTGTTTGTCCCATTCAGGGGGCCCGGGCCAGTGCCCCCCCCCCCCAGTTGGCATCGGAGTGACCATTTTTTACATCCTTAAAATATTACCAATTGATATTGCTATGGATCGCTATTTTGTGTGAATAACCCTGTATATATGTGCTATATTACATATTCCGGAAGCGAGGGCAATAAAATGTGCCCCCTGTTGTGTAATCTCCAGGTTCAGATTACACTTGATCTAATTATCCAGATGACGTATGTTTTACAGCGTCTGAATGATCCGGATCAAGGTGTCTGTGCCCCCATGATCAATGTCACTACAGCGTTTGAATTAACAGATTAAAAAATTGACATGAATTTGAAGAAAGTAAATTTTCTTATGGATATGTTTATTTGTTATAACTGATTATGTAACGCTACAATTTTAATAATATTAAGCCTGTCTGGTGTTCAAAGAAAAACGTTAAAAAATCATTTTAATTCAAAATTGAAAAAAAATCTTCACAAGTGGCACATTTAAATGGTCTATCATGCAAGTTCAAATAAATTTTCTAAAACGTAAGGGTGCAACAATTTGCAAGATTAAAACAATCTGTACCTGTGAACACTACTGTCTTCGATATAACCATGCATGGCCTATGTAATACATGGCCTATGTAATCAGTTGCATCCACGGACCCACCCCGGGGATGGGCAATGGATAGCCGGGGAAACGACCGTACATGTTTTTACCTTCCAGCTCCCCCCCCCCACTTCCGTGAAAAGGTTGGGGATTTTTTCTGGGAACCAATTCCTTGGGGATAGTATTTAGGTGTTAGGGGACGGGGAAATACTCGAGATTTTATTATCAGCTGTCCCCACAGGGCCGCGGAAGGGCAGGGGTTTTGACAACTGAAAAGTAAATATTCCGGCCCATCCCCGGGGTGGGGTGGATGAAACTGACTGGTGCATAATTATTTTTCGACTGGTCTTCAAAGTTTAAGTATTATTTATGTAATGTCTGGAAGATTTTTTTAAAGAATAATGTGTAATTCATGTTAGTTTTTGATAATGTAGCAGTTCAAATTGTATACATTTACTTTAGATTTTAAAAGCTTAAAGTGCAGGAAATTGCATGATTTTAATTCAAGAAGCGAAAATTTCGTCGCACCCACCCCAACTTAGCCTTAAAAAAATATCGTGTGTCCCCCCGTTCCAAAATTTCTGGAACCTGCCATTGATCCATGTCAATATGACAGAGTACGGAAAAATCCCCATTCAGACAAATCCATTTCATGTCATATAGAGAAAACGGACAAAATTCCCTTCGTGCCTTGTACAGGCCGGACAATATTCCCTTCGAAGACATCCCCTCTTTTTTCCAAACTTATTATACAATATCATGTTCATCATACTTTGGTGTTTGACATGTGTTGCTTTTGTTTCTAACTTGGTTGTGTATAGTAGGACTAGATATTTATGCTTTGTATGTATTCTTCAATTTTATATCTTATGCCTGTATAATGGTAAAATATACGTTCATACAGAAACTCTAACGAATAAAATCATAAATTAATTAGCATAGATATAGTAGTTCACGCTGGCACAAATGACATATTCATCATTATTAATACAGTTCATAGTGAGTCACACATTGCCCAATACATTCATAGTTGAAGTTCAACTAAGTTGTTATATTAGCAGCGTAATTGATTTAAGTTTTTACATAATTATATCTAACTATATGGAGCTCCTCCCATGATATACAGAGCCATAATGCATGATAAATAAGCTCCTCCCACATTTCACACTATACATTATTATCTTTGCAGGTTTAAATTAGCTCCTCCCACTTATGTACTACCGGTATTTCATAATCCTAAAAGGAAGATTTATGTTTTGACTAGACATTGATTATGAAAGCTGCGGGAAATAGTCCAAAAGTCCCTAGACTTGAAAATAGACCCTAAATGTACGTCATACAGTGGTTATATAAATTAGGGGATCATCAATTATTAATTATTGAAGCTCCATGATGACACCTCAACTAAATTTAAACTGTTATAAAAGTGTGAATGTTTCAATATCTATCTGCCTTGAAGTAAAACCGCGCGATACCAAAATTTTAATAATAAAAAGTTGATACATCTCAAGGGGCGCTTAAATGATTTGTTGTAATATCACGAGTGTTAAAGTTCATTGTGTTTCACATTATTGTCATTTTTTATTTATTTAATATCGTTATACTTTCATGAACAATACATACATACAGTATTTACCAGGTAAATGATATTTGTTGGTTTTTATACAGTATTTTTTTCTGCTGAAATTCGTTAATTCGAATAATATTTTTTTCTTTGAAGGTTTCGCAAAATACCATTCTATTGTTTATTCTCGGTATCAACATGCTATTTTCTTACCCACAATACTACATGTACATTGTGTGACATTCCATATACCATACCGGATATAAACGAAATAATTATGACCACTTTCGGACACTACCGACCGGCTATAAACTTCTTAAGATCGATACTACAAACACATAAGAATGCACCAGGCAGTTACATCCACGCCTCCACCCCGGATGTTTACTTTTGGGTTGACAAACCCGCCCTTACACGGACCTGCGGGGGCAGTTAGTGGTATAATATACGGTATTTTCCGGCCCCTGACGAGGGGTATTGGTACGGGAAAAAAACCCAACATTTCCACTGCAGTGCGGGGCAAACTGAAAGGTAACAAATGGCCGTTTCTCCGCAAATGCACCGCCAATCCCCGGGGTTGGGAACGTGGGTGCAAATGACTGGTGCATAATATTTGTATATGTCAGTGTCGATAGCAATCTGAATCGACTAAATTAATCGATCAATAAACGATAATTATGTTTTCTTAAAGTTTTATTAATTCTGAAAATGAAAAAATGCGGTGGTTTGACACGCACCGCCCACTGACCACAATTGACAACCAACGTACCAGGGGGTATTTAGGTGTGTGTGCCAGGGAACTCGAGCTGACTCGATCCACTGATGCATAATTGTCCCTGAATTTAGCCCCAGGCATAAGATATTATACACATTTATTGGGATAATCGGCACGTGAAATGACTTTGACCATTATTATATACTACAAAATACAGAAGTTTGAAATACCCGATACTATTCTATTAACAATAATGAAGTAAACTGAAAGGAGTTGGATGTCGACACTCTTAAGTTCGACCTACCCGTCATTTAGCTGATGGCGAATGTTTACAACTAATGACTACAACTAGATTCACGTTTTTAAAACCAAAGGGCTATATACAACCCTAAAACTATAACTAAGTCTTAGACTTTCCCTTAAGATCTTTTAGATCAAACCATTGTGAATAAGATTATGTGACAAAAAGCTGACCACATTATAAGTTTATAACGTATTTCATTTTTGTTATGAAAACTAATAGTCCTTTCCCACTGAAGTCAAAATACTGATGGGTCCCACTCTGTAAAAATAAAGAAGGGGTGGTTACGTATCGCTAGCATAAGTGTTATAGTATCCAGCTCAGGGTGACACTTGCGTGTTTTATAAACAACTATCATGAAATGCCACACGTAAATAAACGTATCATTAGAGTTTATTTAAAAATGTTTAAACTATACATCATGTAATGCATGTATAGTGGTACTCCATGTATAGAATATGTGGTATGTCTTATAAAATGAAGATTTCTCAGTTTTTACTGTACGTAAATTCGTGTATCTTTATCTAAATATAAATGCGTGGCACAGGTATGCACTTCTGCACGAGTAATTTCTGTAAATGAAACACAAATATCAACTGTCCACAATATGTTTAGAACAGCCGGTACATCTAATAGCCAATAATGATGGCTATGCGACTAATATTACACAGAACAGAACAGGACTAATATATATTCCTGCGTTTATAAAAATAATTGAATTATATTGAATGTATTTGTGCTGTTGAGATATGTTACCCGACAAAAGGAACGTAAAAATGAAGGTACATAATATGTATATCAAAACTATAATTTGGTAATAGTACATTGAATATACGATTGAAGCATGCAATTAAAACATTTCGCCGTAACATCGATTTCTTTAACGAGAATTATTGTTGAATTATTAAATCATCTCATCTCTTCCAAACAATGAAACAAGTTAATTAAATAAAAGTTGTCCATATAATCGTGTATTTTATTAATGCATCAGTCAGTTGCATCCACGGCCCCACCCCGGGGATAAGCCGGGGTTTTACTTTTGGTGTGTAAGACAGCGGATGGTAAATTCTCCGGCCACCTGACAACTAAATATTGTGCCGGGGTATTGGTTCGGAGAAAAAGTTTCCAACATTTTCCCGGCAGTGAAGGTAAAAACACGGCCGTTTCCCGGCTAGATGCAACTGACTGGTGCATAAAATACATGATATTATGATGTATTTTACACATCTTGCGAATAAAGATAACTTACGTATATATCATTTAAACCACACAATATCAAATCATACTTCCGTTGGATTCACAAGCCGTTACAATATCTTTAAACTGATAAATACATGTATAATTTCCAGTGGATTCAGTGAAATGAGACATCCTTATCACAAACTGACTCCTTTTAAGGCAGCGGTTAAAAAATAGCACCAGCTTAGTCCGTACCAAACTACTTTTTCTGCGGTAAATCAATTATTTTTTAATTCGATACGTTTGGTCACGGTACACATAAACAAATATACAAGCTTTATGATTATCAACTCAAATATAACATAGTTTTGACGCAAATCTAGATCAGGAGTTAAAAACTTCCATGCATTAATAAAAGGTGATCATCTAACAATGAAATTGTAATGGCCTTAGAAGATACTTACAAAATATGTCAGCCACTGCATACATGGTCTCCACACTGTCGGCGGTCTCATTATCTCGCTGAATTTGTCCGCTGTTGATCACGTGACACACATCTGCACACTCGGATACCTTCGGTTTATCATATTTTGGCGGGTATTTTGTTCAATGGAAAATTGTAGATGAGAAATAACGAGACCGAGAGTGGTTGTATATTATCATTTACAACGGTCGTGGTAAGTTTCATATTATTTCTCGGATTATGCATTTAACGACAACAATCTAAATAATCGTAGCTGTGGTAATCATTTTGTACATTTTGTTAAATGGACTAAGCGCTCACGAATTCGGAAGGTTCCTATTTCGTTCTTAATTGTTACAGAAACTGCTGAACTTCTGCGGACACTTTTATCCTATTTTTGTCCGCTGGCATAATTACTTCGTCATTTGTCTAAGACATGTTTTACGTTGACGGTACCCGTAACGTTGGCCCGTGGTTCGAGTGCTAGATTTGTAATGGAACGAACCGGGTCTGATTCCCGGACGCGACAGGTCATGGTCTACGCACGATAACTCTTATTCTACTGGTTAAATGTTAAATCCTTACATGGCACTATACTTTATCGAATCCGCGCAATATCTGAGCTATTTTAAAACTACATTTGACTGGAAATTAAAAATCGGTAGCGTTGCATATTCATAACACAGCGTTGAATTACATCATCATGAATTAACGTTCGACAATTGTCTATTTGCCGCCCGTAGACATCAAGACGTTTTGATAATACAGTACACTTTTTCAATGAATAAGTTAAAACGTTGTAAAAGATGCAATCATTTTCTATGTTAATGTAATGACTGTGTTTGTCAATTTTCTTTTATAACTTTGTTTTAGAAGCATGACCAGTATTATTTTTCCTATAACATTATAAGAAATTCAACCATTTCCTATGAGAATGTAATGTATGTAATTTTCAATTTGTTCTTATAACGTTATTATAGATTCAATCATTTTCTATAAAAATTCAAGGGATGTGTGCGCAATATTTTCTTATAACGTTATCAGAAATTCAACAATTTTCTATTCGAATGTAGTGGGTGTGTTGATAATGATTTCTTATAACGTAATAAAAAATTCGACCATGTTCTATGATAATGTAATGGATGTGTTGGTCATGTTTTCTAAGAACGATATAAGAAATCGACAATTTTCTATAAGAATGTAATGTATGTGTTGGTCATTTTTTATGACGTTATTCAACCATTCGCTATGAGAATATAATGGATGTGTTGGTCAATATTGTCTTATAACGTTATAAGAAATTCAACCATTTTCTATGAGAATGTAATGAATGTGTTGATTATGTTTTCTTATAACGTTATAAGAAATTCAACTTTTTTCTATAGGAATGCAATAGATGTGTGGGCAATATTTTCTTATAACGTTATAAGAAATTCAACCATATTCTATAAGAATACAATTGGTATGTGGGTAATATTTTCTTATAACGGCGTCTATTTTAAAAAGGGATTGTCTCCATAGTCCCTTTTATAGGCCCGTTTTTGCCCTTTTTCGAGGTAAAAAAGTCACTGATTTTTCAAAAACTACCAGGAAGAAACAAGAAAATACCATGTTTTTAGTTCATAAAAAGTTTATTTCATTAAATTTTCATGAAAATATGGGTTGAAAATGTTATGCCGGCATAACATTTTCATTCTAAATAGCATTTCAAAGAATAATATTTAGGTAAATTTGATAAAAAAAAATCCTTTTTTTTTCAGATTTGTTATGCCGGCATAACATTTTGGGTCAAAAGTCATTTTTTTCAGTACATTTTTAAGGAAATTTTCTATTTCAGATTTGTTATGCCGGCATAACATTTTGGGTCAAAAGTGATTTCTTTCAGTAAATTTTTAAGGAAATTTTCTGTTTCTGATTTGTTATGCCGGCATAACATTTTGGGTCAAATGTCTTTTTTTCCAGTAAATATATAAGAAAATTTTCTATTTCAGATTTGTTATGCCGGCATAACATTTTGTGTCAAAAGTGATTTCATTCAGTAAATTTGATAGAAAATTTTCTTTTTCAGATTTGTTATGCCGGCTTAACATTTTGGGTCAAAAGTCATCTTTTTCCAGTAAATTAGAAAGAAAATTGTCTATTTCAGATTTGTTATGCCGGCATAACATTTTGGGTCAAATTCATTTCTTGCAGTAAATTTTTAAGAAAATTTTCTGTTTCTGATTTGTTATGCCGGCATAACATTTTGGGTCAAAATGCATTCCTTTCAGTAAATCTGAAAGAAAATTTTCTATAATTTTCAGATTTGTTATGCCGGCATAACATTTTGGTTGAAAAGTCATTTCTTTCAGTAAATTTGATAGAAATTTTTAGTTTCTGATTTGTTATGCCGGCATAACATTTTGGGTCGAAATGCATTCCTTTCAGTAAATTTGAAAGAAAATTTTCTATTTCAGATTTGTTATGCCGGCATAACATTTTGGTTGAAAAGTCATTTCTTTCAGTTAATTTGATAGCAATTTTCTGTTTCTGATTTGTTATGCCGGCATAACATTTTGGGTCAAAATGCATTCCTTTCAGTAAATTTGAAAGAATTTTTTTTATTTCAGATTTGTTATGCCGGCATAACATTTCGGGTTCAAACTTTATTTCTTTAAAAAAAAATTAAAAATTCTATCATATTTTCTGTTTCAGTTTATTCAATATTGGATTTTGGGTCAAAAGTCAATTCTTTCAATAAATTTGAAAGAAAATTTTCTATTTCTGATTTGTTATGCCGGCATAACATTTTGGGTCAAAAGTAATTTGTTTTCATAATTTTTTAGTGCATTTTCTGTTCAAGTTAATGCAATTTTGCATCCATAGAAAAAATCATTGGATAATGTTACACGGGCATGACATTTTGAACTTAAAATATTTTTTTCAATGAATAAGCTTAAGTTTTGATATGTTATGCCGGCAAAACAATTTAAGGTGATTTTTTTTCAGTAAGCACCGAAAGATAGCATGAATTTTCAAGTAGATCTAAGAATTTTTAGACTGTCAGTACTATTTATTTGAGGGGTGATCAATATGTTTGAGAATTTTCATTGAGCAATTTCATATTGGCAGCAAGGCTTAAAAGCGAATTAGGATCATTAGAATTAAGTTAGCACTTATAAAATTGTTTTATTCATACAAGGGCTGTAACAATGGGCGTCACATGAGGTCATTCGAAGTATCATCATTTGAGCGAGATAATTAATTGATCTACCAGGGGTGATCAATATATTCGAGGACTTTTCATCTAGCAATTTCATTTTAGCAGCAAGGCTCAAAACCATTTAACATCGTTCGGAATATGATGTGTCAGACTCATAAAATCATTTGATCCATACAAGGGGCGCGTGACATTGGATGCCACCCGACGTCATTCCAAGCGACACCGTTGGAGCAGCACATAGCTCCTTTCTGCAATGGTACCTGGTCCCATGTATGAGACTGATTTTCTTTTACTACTGAAATAAATAGCCAATTCTTGAATGCGAGACGGAATAAAAAGAGTATATATGCGTTATGGGAAACAAAACAGGGAAAAGGGCGGTTGGCTTTACAAAATTAGATTATTCCAATTAAGAATGAAGCACAACCTATCAGGTTTAGGACGCTATGTTGAAATAAACCTTTTGATTTGGAGTCAACGATTTAACGGTTTATTGCCTATACTAGTCTTTGTTTTCGCAAGTTACATTTGGTTGGGATCTGTGCGTCTTATTTCGCAGCATTTAATGGAAAGTGTCCCTAACGCGGTGTTATTTTTGCTGTTTATATATCCTTATTTTATCGACTCAGCTTTTTGGCAGAGACCCATCAACCACTTAAACAACGGAATCAAGATACAAGATACAAGATACAAGAAGATTTATTTTACGTCGGATATATATAAACATATAACATTAGCTAAAAGCTATTTTCCGACAAACAGAGGTAAATAATATAACATATGGAAAAACAGCTACAAAATTAAAATTACATGTGAAAATGGCCAATTGGGAGCGCACATAGTCCAAGTCATTTTGGAGATATCGCAAGGATTTTACAAGCTTTACATTAATATTCATAGCATGTCGTTTCTCAGAAATAACGTCCGAGATGCTTGACGGTGCGTGCTTCACCATGGTTACAAAAAGTGACGTCATCAAGTAAATAATGACCTTATCATAAAGTAAAGTAAACAAATCGCGCGATAATTGATTGATCTACATCAGCTTGTAATTTCATTACTGTAGTTCCAATATTTCAAAATTAAGAAAGTCCTCGAATATATTGATCACCCCTCGTACATTAGCTGGTACTCTAGACCCAATATTTCAATATTTAGAAGGAAAGTTGCCGAATATATTAATCACCCGAATATATTAATCACCCGACTATAGAATATATTAATCACCGCTCTATAGTCGTACATTCAGTCTTATATTACTTATTATTATATGCACAAAACAATTGGATCATTTTATGTTATGCTGGCATAATAATGTGTCAATAATGTTGAGTATTTATCAATAACATGCACAGAAAAATTGGATATGTTATGCTGGCATAAAAATAATACACTTGCCAATAATGTGGAGTATAACATTTGACAAAGTTATCACAAAAGCTGACCTGTACATTTGTAACAGTGACAATAAACGTGTTCATCAGTTTTGCCTGATCATTATTAATATCAACACTCAACTCCCTGATGTCAAAATTGACCTTCATTAAAACAGTAAAAAGAATGTAGCTGTCCATAAACTAGGGCTCTTAAGGAAGACTAAATGTATTTTAGGCCCAGTAAATTTCAGTTTGATCCATTTAAGTAAGGTCTTCTTTGGTTGGCAAAATATCCAGTTCCTCAATCGCTTTGCCATAAAGACCAACAATGAAAACGAATCTATAGATCTTCCAAATAAAGTAAACACACTTTCTAAGATATACAAATATGTTATGCAAAATACAATCCCTATAACTGGTGTTTAGTAGGTACCTAGTACAATTGATTAATTTTGCCTGTTTCTGTTCCACACAGAATACTGGCAACAGTCACAAGTCTCAGAGTTACTTTTTTGGCTAAAGATGTTGAATCAAATGCTAGCTTTGATTTTCTTCTGCTCATGATTACGCCATTTGATGTTGATTGCAACAATGCCTCCATTTTACAAACACATCCTCTTACAATGATTAGTGGTTGATCAAGTTCCAATACATTCATGATTCAGGCGAAGCACATACAAGTCATTCAACAAAATGTGCACACACAAGTCAAACGTTGGGTCATGGTCACAACAACAGGTTACAACTCTCAGGTCACAGGTTCTGTGTGATAAGCAGGAGAATGTGCTAGCATATTGAAGAGGACATTTAAATGCAGAATGAATCAACCACATGTCTTCAGGACGGATATATTTGTCTTCTCTATTCCTCTTAGTAAATGCATTCAGAAGAATAGTTTGCCTTGTTCAGTGATGCGAATCCAATGATGATGTGCACCAACTGCATCTATAGTCTGAAATATAAATTATTCCAAGGTTGAACTTAAATATTGAAAAAAAATGGGATTTTTGTTTTGAAATTTAAGTACGTTTTAATAGGTGCATTTCAAAGGAAATTGAAAAACGCAAAGGTGCAACTTATATTCATAGATTACGGCATCAACATGTGTTGGTCATACATGTACATAAAGGCTGTGGGGGGCAAAAACAACGCAATGCATTGCAAACATTTGAAATCATGCTTACATTTACCTCCAAACGATAAAATTCGTCGTTTAAACATTGATTTTAACTCTTGATAGCGTAAAACGCTGTAAGTACGACCATTGAGGTTTTTAAGAGTGTCCGAAAGGATTTTTATAACAGTCGTTTTCATTGGCTAAGCGTTGTACAATGCATCATTCGGACAAACATGGTGCACAAGACACAAACATGAGCCGTCACAGACGGGTGATGCTCCCAGTGGGGTGTTAAGTCACCAAACAAAATAAGGGGAATAACTCAAAAATATGAAATGAAGAGTAATGGTTCTTGTGCACTGCACTTCCCCTCAATACGATCTAGTCTCCTATGAAGTTTCAAATTGATACCTGTTATACTGTTTGAGTTATGGCCCGGACAAAAATTAAGTATGAAAAATACAAAGGGGAATAACTCCAAAAATGAAGAGTCATGGTTCTTGTACACTGCACTTCCTCTTAATGAGATGTATTCACATATGAAGTTTCAAATTGATATGTCATGTACTATTCAAGTTATGGCCCGGACAAAAGTGGGACAGACAGACGGACAGAAGGATGTGCAAAGCGGCTACTATATATGCTCTCTCTTCGGGGAGCATAAAAAAATATGCAGACGTTTCGTTTCACGGCAAATACGTATTAATTTACGGAAGCTCGCATATTTCACCAAGGTAAATGTGTTCAAACTATTGCGTTCTTCAATTCTACTGCATTATTATAAATGTTTATTTATGTGGGTAAATACAAAATATGAGGGTTTTTATCCTCGAAAATAGGATTTTTGGTTTTACTGAAGACCACCATTCCAATGGACTGGACACAAGAATCCAATCTTTATGGCATAACTTTTAAATGGGTTGATAAATTTCGATCAAATTTTGCATAGGAGTAGTTTAAATAATGTTGCGTAAGAATATAATTAGTTCTTGAATATATATCAAAAGGTAATTTTTGTTTTTGATACCTTGAAAACCTGTGTTTTTCTTTGAAAAGCACCTTTAAAACAAGACTGCGTTCAATAAACGCTTATGCCCCTGTGGTAGCCATTTCAATAAGTCTAAGTCCAAAATAAGGTCAAAATGGAGTCAGGTAATACAGGCGTGTGGAGAGTGGTCATATACAACATCCATGCAAGTTTGAAAGCTTTGTAGCAAGCTATATTAATGCTAGAAGAAACGGTCAATTTGGGTTAACCAGGCCGGACGGACGAACGGCTGGACGGACAGACAGGTGAATCACTATTTGCCTGCCGATCTATTGATACGGGGGCATAAAAACAACTAAATTTCGAGAAAAAAAAATTCCACAAATTTTTTTTAATTTAATTTTTTTAAATTTCTTATACCATGACACTGTTACCTGTGATTTAAGTTACCTTGTCGACCCAATTCATGATACAATATACCTTAGACACAGCAAGTCTAGCATCATCAAGATAATCTCACTTCAGCAAATGTGTTAAAACTTCATGTTTTGTAACACATGTTTTGTAACAATAACTCTGAGCTTCATGTATATATATAGCCAGCCATACAGAAGTACCAGAAAATAAAAATAAGGCCAAAAAATGGACAATTGCCATTCAAACTTGAAAAACTAGACTGCATTCAATGAACGGTTATGTCACTCTGGACGCATTATTCAAAAACAGTCAGTTATATTAAAACTTGAAACTATTTGTCGGAATCAGCTAATTTTAATGCTTTACCTTTAGACTCCATGCATAGTTCCCACAAAAGGAACTTGCCCAACTGCGAAAGTTCCTTGCCTGAATGTTGGACAACGGGACAAGTGCTAATTTCACAGATTACAAGTTTTATTGACTTGGAACTTGGAAGGGTAACTTTATGAAGTACCTCATTATTTGTAATTAGTTTAAAGAAAATATATAAGATTAAGTACACTTACCCAGAAGGCCTATAAAAGACAGTTATTTCTTCATTGAAACAGAATTTGGGAGAATTATATACAGTTCTCACTTTCACGCAAGCCATTGAAGAGCATGATCTGAAATGAAAAACCATAAATGTAATGTTCAGCAAAGTCAAAATGATAAAACTTGAGGTCCATGATGGCCCTATATCGCTCACCTGATTATAAATGAAGCCCTAATTTTCAACCCAGGGCCATAATTTGAACAATCTTGGTAGAAAACTACTAAATGATGCTATATATACACATGACCCCGTTTTGAAATTGGTCTAGATTTTATAGAGAACAGCATTCTGACCAAGTTTCATGAAGATTGGATCAAAACAGTGACCTCTGGAGTGAACACAAGGTTTTCTAAGATTTGACCTAGTTTTTGAACCCACATGACCCAGTTTCAAACTTGGCCTAGATTTTATAGAGAACAACATTCCGACAAAGTTTCATGAAGACTGGATCAAAATAGTGACCTCTGGAATGAACACAAGGTTTTTCTAAGATTTGACCTAGTTCTTTACCCCACATGACCTAGTTTCAAACTCCGCCTAGATGTTATAGGGAACAACATTCTGACCAAATTTAATGAAGATTGGATCAAAACTGTTGCTTCTAGAGTGAACACAAGCGAATTGTTGACCACTAGATGATGCTATATACCAAATATCATAGCTCTGGGCATTGTAATTTTTAACAAGAAGATTTTTTTAAATGTTTTCCCTATATAATAATAATTATAGAATAGTAGTTCATACTGGCACACATGACATAGTCAACATTATTGACACAGTTCATAGTGTCATTAGTGATACACATTGTACAGTACATTCATAGTAGAAGTTTAACATAGTTGTAAAATCAGCTGAATCAATTGATTGTACTATACTCTAAAATAATTTTCAAAAATTCAGTTTTTTTATCTAACCAGCTCTTCCAATACTGTACAGAGCAATAATGCATGACAAATAAGCTCCTCCCACAATTCACACTGTGCAATAATATCTTTGCAGTTTTCATCTAAGCTCCTCCCTTTTATGTAATATTACATAATCCTAAAGGGGAGATGTAGGTTCTGACTAGACATTGATTATGACTTATGAAAGCTCCAGGAGACAGGAAATAAGACCATCAAACTCCTTAGACTAAATCATAGAAAATGAAAGGCTTGTTTATTTGTACATTGTTTATTTATTACATGTTTTGGGGACAGTATAAGTCTAACGCGATATTCTGCAATGTCAATATAAACAGAAATCACTGACCATTACATCGATTTAGGGAGAGCGGAAGTGTATTTACCTGCTCACTTCTATTCACCAAGTAAATTTAAATAACGGTAAAGCTTGGCCACATTGAGATGAGCCTGACCTATTGATTAGCATAATTTAACAGTCGATATATTGTCTACGTTTACAACACCGAGTGTATGTTTTCATAATCGGGGAGTATCACGAAGACGCTCAAGATGTAATACAAACACAAATCTGAAATACCGATATTGCACGATTTGCTTGCGGAAATTGATATAATCAAAGCAAAAATCTTGTTTTATATTCTTGCATAAAGATCAGGCTCAGGTTACAATAGCCAAGCTATACACATTGAAAAAGATAATCCCTTTTCCAATATCCTTATATGTTGTTGTACCTGATCTGCCTGTTTATTTTAAGTGGCCCAGGTCCCAATACCGCGTTAGAGTTATAGTTGTATAAACTACTAGTCTAGGGGTCATGTTTTTACAAAAAATTGGGTATAAATCAATTATTAAAGCTGCATGAACTAGACCATAAAACTAGAATTTAAGATTTTTGGGAATGTACTGGTATGAAAACTTGCACAAAACAAAATAAAAACAAAACATTCTTTTTGCTATGGATGTAGTATGCTATTATAATGCCACAATATGAAATAATGTATACATTTACAAAATAAACTAAAAATGGGCAAAATAATAATGATGTTAAATTACATTAATTGATCTTCAATTTTGATTAATGTTAAATTATGAGTGCTAAAATCATACAAATAACTGACAATGCCCAAGTCCCTTGAACTGTAACATCCGTCACATCAATAAATTAATGCTTTTAAAAAAATCTATAGAATTTAATCATTTTAAAGTTTTGAATTTACTTTTGTCTAGGTACATTTATAAACAGTATTATATTAGAAGATTAAAGAATATAAACATGTTTTTACTTTTATATAAACTTTTTTTTTTGTTAAAGCAAAATAGCGCAATAGAAACAGTGAAAAGAAGGAGATTGTTGGCTTTATATGAAAACAAAATAGTTTTAGGTTTTTTAGGGATGTTGACTCCCATAGAGCAATCATAATTTAGAATTATCCAGACCAATCATAGCGAGCGAGGAATTTTTTCAGTTTTTGTTATTTTCTTCATAGCAATTTTGAATTTATATGTATGACATAAAAATAATTTATCAACATCATTAATGAAGAATTCCCTGACTTTTGCTCAATTTCCAAATTTCCCCTACTAATTTCAAAATTCCCTACCATTTCCCTGATCGTGGGAACCCTGTTTAAGGAAACTAAACCTTTAATATATTATGATTGTACATTAAATTCCAATTTAAACGGACAATTAATCATAATTTAGTAATTTTAAGTGACCATGTCCAATAGAGGATGGACGTTACAGGGACGGATACTAGTACTACATGAATTATTCCTTTATGAAAAAGTTATCAATCCATACAATTATATCACTTTGCTGATTGTATAATAAGACTAATACTATGTTCATTTAGACCATAGTCTAGATACCAGTAGCAAGCCAATCTGCATGGAAAAAGTGTTTGAAAAATCTCATATACAACACTATAGTATATAAAACTCTTGACTTAAATATATACCACAGCAGGCCAAGCAAAATAATTTTACATCTATACATGAGGGTTGACCCAGAATAGCGTATAATTCTTGATTTACTTTCTCTAAAATTTCTCCAAAAGTCGGATTATAATTTGGGCATACAGTACTTGATAGTTTTTATTAAGATATAACAGGATTATACGGTATTCTGGGCCAACCTATGAATGCCAAGAATGCATGCATTAAGGTAGAAAAATGTTGATGTCAAAAATATGTCAAGAAAGTTTGATTGATATAATTAGTACTTAAAAATAATTTGCTGGTCATATTGAAATAAGGTACAACCTCTCTAGAGCAACAACCTCTCTATAACAACACATCTAGTTTCCCATGAGCTGATATTTAATATAAAAAATGTATGCAGAGAAATAACCTTTGTACAACAGCCAATATTGGCAGCTACCAAAAGTTGTACATCTACAAGGTAGTATTGTACAGTGTAATTATGTCAACCTTTTTCTACATTTTCATAATCAGAGGCATCCAGTTTAATGGGGTTTTAACCTACTCATGCCTTGATAACGCTGTCATCTAACTTCAAAGTATGGACAAGAGTTCCTTTGCTCCATGGACAAGTGGACTCTATTTATGATACTTCAGGACCCCTGAATTATTCTAAAACTAGAAATGTGTCCACATGACACAGAGGTTGTCTGCAGGAGTCTGGAGATCACTATCCCTAGGAATTAATGAAATTCAACGATCTCATCTTTACTAACCATTCAAACATTTCATATTATTGCAATTCTAAAAAATCACATCAACAGATTTGAAAAAAATCACACCATTTTTTCTACAATATAACATGCATTAACTGTCAAATTTTAAATCAATTCTAATTAAATGGGGTTTCGACACCATGATAATTGAATAATTTACATTAACCATCTTTAATCAACCTACTTTCTTTTATTTTTTCAGAGCTACAGATAAGGTTTTAGTCCATTGGGTATTTTACCCCCCAGTTTCAATTTTGATTTGGTTTTGACAAATTTTATTTGGGTATTTAATAAAACTCATATGGTAAATGATATTTTATGTACTGGTTTTCACTATATCATCCTTTTCTATTTGGGTATTTCAGATTGTAACTGCTTTTTCTTACTCCCTCCTCTCAAAATCTATTGGGTTTTAAGAAAATTAATTGGGTAATTACCCCAATATGCAGCTTATCTGTAGCTCTGCTATTTTACGCTTATTTAAGGGCAAGGCCCTCAGAAGAGTCTATTAGTCATTTAAGTTTTAATGAGATAGTTACAGACAGTCAGACACACACTTACTAGTTCTTTTACATGCCAGGTGTATAGCAATGCTAAATATACATTGGATCTAGGTTTAAAGTCTCATCAGTAAATTTAGTAGGTCAGCATAGGGATTCGAACCCACGACCCTGAGATCAGAAGACTCATGCTCAGCAGTCTGACTAGGGATATGGACAAACACTCAGTCACTTATTTTTATCAGTTGCAAATCACACCTTCACCAAGAGTAGTCCTGTAAAATTCTCAATTAGACATGCTTGGTGGCTAGATATAATACAGGATGTCATTATAGAATGTCCAATATACAGGTCACTATAATACACTATTAATATGCTAGATCTATATGTCAAAAGATCTAGTCAGCCCCCAATGCATTCAATATTAACCAGCCTCCTCCAGCAGGGGGGGGGGGGCGGCTTAATTTTAGCCATAGTCGGGTTAAAAGCCCCTAACTGGATGTAGCCCTGTATATACAGTATACAGGAATAAATTCACTGTATAGATAAAGTTTTAACAGTCCTGAATATAAATTTAGGTCTTTGATATAATGATTGATTCGGTCAAGGAGGATGAATCAACCAAAAATATAGCAACGTCCTTAAAATGTTATGGAAGTTCAAACTAAGAATCTTCATGGCTTTCATTATTTTCAAAAAAAAGCCAATACTTTTTTAGTTTGGCTACTTAATGATGTATTGAATTTAAGAAATTCTCAGTTAGCTATTTATAAGCTCAAATTGATACCATATTCTATTCATTACATATATGTATATCACACCGTACAACCCGCTAAGTAGATGGCAGGTTTGTTGTGTAAGGCAGTTCGAAGCGCGTTTTGTGTTTTGCAACAAGGGTACGTATTTGTTATATTTTGTGTGTTTTTTCATTGCCTTTGGGAGTGATCACTTGCACGTGTCGTTAAAGCGATGAATAAACAATAAGTACATACAATTTATGTACCCATAAATGCCATATAACTCGAGAAAACAGTTTTTATGTGCGCGGTGTTTGCAAAAATTTTGAAATTATCGCCTTTTACGTTAAATACTCAACTTAATTCGTGGTTTGGAACAATTCGAAATCATTGGATAATAACTTCAATCCTTCCTCAATAGATCTGTCGTTTCAGTTTCGTGAAATGTACATTTTCTGTGAAGATACAAAGTTTTTAATTCAACGAGGTATCAAAAAAATGCTAAAGAAGCTGGCAGTTCCGATTTTCAAATACTAACGTCTAGGGCAGTTTGCAACTGTTCAATGCTAACGTAGAGGCAGGTCAATACTAACGACGACGGCAGTGACTCAAATTACGTTATAGGGATATTTGACCCCTTAGGATGATTTGAATGCTATTAATGCTATCCAGATTCATACCTGGCTGTATTCCACGTCCGTTTCATCAAATACCACCCTACTTAACGGCATTTTTGTCAAGTAGATCAATCGGATATATAACACATCTGGTAATCGCACAGATTAGCAATTTTCGCTTTCTAGTATGTGCTTTCCTGTGCTTATTAATGACAAACTGGAGTTAACATGTGTATACATAGCTTTCTATAGTGGACGCTTCGGGTATCGTCTTACACAATGAGATATCCTTTTTCAACATGTTTTGAAACTGCAACAATTATTGTTTCAGCATTTCAAGATCAGACTTCTGGTCTTTATTCTTCAACTCCAGATTTAATCACAGTAATGAGAGATGGACCCATATAAATTTGCAAAATTAGCTTTAATCTATGAAAAAAGGGACGCATCCACAAAAGATGATGCTACAAGTACGCCTATATACTGGATCAAACTGCAATTAATGAAACACTGTAGACTTTAAAGACTTAAATTAGTCTGGTTATGTAATAAAGCATGCCCTATTTACTAGCCAATAAGGTATCTCAGACCACCAGAATGCACCAGATTGATCCCTCGTTTTGAAAATTTTCCCGTCACAGCATACCCCAGGCACCCTACTTTGCAATTAGAAACTAAATAATATCATTAATTTTGTAAAGCGAGTTTTTGTATAACTATGATTCAGTGCAGATTACATACGTGAACATTTTTATATTACTTTTTTACTGACAAAAGAAAATTTTTGCTCACTTCGCTCGCAGAGTAACTTCCATCTATGAAAATGTGTTTCTTTGCGAAAATACACTCCATAAATATTTTTTATATTTATAAATACTCCCACCTCATATATTGCTTTTAAAGGTTGTCAATTAGATATAATGAGGCACTTGTGCAAACACTTCATGACGATTAATCTAAGTACTGTTCTGTATTTAATAATAAAACATGTCCTGTTTAACACCAAATAAGGTATCTCAGAACGCCCAGAATGCACCAGATTGATCCGTTGTTTAGAAAATTCCCAGGGGGAGTATGCCCCCGGTCCATCCTATTTCAAATGATCGTCTTCTAGTTTCCATGTAATAAAAAAAATGCCAAAAAATCCTAAACTAAGTTGTTTGTATAGATATAACCAAAATGCGCTTCCATGAACAAAGTGTTGTAATGTTATGACGCTCCTACGCCCACGCAGGACTATGCCCTGGACCCTAACAAATTTCTTACGCCCCCTCTAACCGGAAATCCTGGATCCGCCCATGACATCCGACCAGAGACCAGAGAGTTTTGGGATGTAGGATATAGACTGTTTAAATGGAAATTCCTAAGATTTATGGGTGACCCAAGAAATATTGGTCAAATTATAGAAGGTAGTGAAGAAAAAGATTGTTGTCAGGCTTCGGCTTCTAAAATTAACTTCGCCATTCCCATTCCACAAACAATGGGCAAGAACAAATAAAACTGACACCTAGTATGTCAGGTATCATCGAAGAGACCTTTTCAACATTGTCTAATAACATGAAATCCAAATACGCGTTCTTTCATTACGTCAAGTGATATAGTAGATTTAATGAAATTATGCCACGACTCGTTGTTTATCCGCCGCCCGGATGTTATAAACAATCTTGCTTCGTTAGGACGTCATTAAGGGTACACAACTTCGCAAGGAATGATGATAATAATATCACATGATTTACGTTAGAGAGAGGGGGGCATATACATGTGATACCGAACTGTTATAAGATACATGCTTCAAGATATATTTGTAATTTATGACTGATTAAATAATACGACTGCTATAAATAAATACAGAAGCTTTTAACTTAACTTGATTGTTAAGACAATCAGTGATTGCTTAATGCTGGATTTTTTTATCTAAATCATGTTTACCGAAAATAATGGAATAAAAACACTAGATGCGGGTGGTATTTGATGAAACGGACGTGGAATACAGCCAGGTATGAATCTGGACAGCATTTATAGCATTCAAATCATCCTAAGGGGTCAAATATCCCTATAAAGTAATTTGAGTCACTGCCGTCGTCGTTAGTATTGACCTGCCTCTACGTTAGCATTGAACAGTTGCAAACTGCCCTAGACGTTAGTATTTGAAAATCGGAACTGCCAGCTTCTTTAGCATTTTTTTGATACCTCGTTGAATTAAAAACTTTGTATCTTCACAGAAAATGTACATTTCACGAAACTGAAACGACAGATCTATTGAGGAAGGATTGAAGTTATTATCCAATGATTTCGAATTGTTCCAAACCACGAATTAAGTTGAGTATTTAACGTAAAAGGCGATAATTTCAAAAAATTTGCAAACACCGCGCACATAAAAACTGTTTTCTCGAGTTATATGGCATTTATGGGAACATAAATTGTAGGTACTTATTGTTTATTCGTCGCTTTAACGACACGTGTAAGTGATCACTCCCAAAGGCAATGGAAAACACACAAAATATAACAAATACGTACCCTTGTTGCAAAACACAAAACGCGCTTCGAACTGCCTTACACAACAAACCTGCCCTCTACTTAGCGGGTTGTACGGTGTGTATATGCCAGTTGGATTATTGGTTGACACTGATCACATCCTTTACTGATCAACATGAAAACGTAGGCCTAACGTAAAATAAACCCAATAATGCAATTACCCATCTAAATTTAATTATTATTTAGTCGTAACAGGAACCTGATATTCTATATAAACGGCACACTGGATACCGTTACTGACAATCGCCCTTATACCAGGTTCTCGTGATTTAATCAACAAATACATGTATTTCTGAATATCATAAAACAATCAAGTTATTATAATTCAAATAAACAGATACAAAACGAAACATTAAATATACAACTTACCTCAGCCAAAGACGTTCATAAACTCTTTGCCTCAGCCCAATTTTCTTTTTCAATCATCACCCGTGTGTAAAGATGCAGTCACGCGGCTTCACAGTATTACAGTATACTATGTACATAGCGCTTGTGTACACAGTGTCGCAGTAGGGTGTCTGGACGAGTCCATTATATATGTGTAGGTACTGTCCGTAATTAGTGCGATGTAATTTTTTATTTTAACTAGTTCAGTGTCGTTTTATTCGGCATTATCGTTTACATACTTTCTTATTTTAGTTGAATAATTCATAAGAATGAATTAACAGTTTGGTGTAGTGATTTAAAACAACATTTCTCAATAAAGATTCACACACGTGTTCATCATTAATGAATTCGTCCAGCGAGTTAAATCGATGTATACATACGCGTGTCATTTTTGCGGAAAGATCTTAGACTGAGCTAGGGGTCGTACCAGTTTCATATTCAACATCCAGAATATGGAGGATGACGATTCTATTTGTACCTGGACAAGTTCAGAGAGGTAGGTAATTAATTGGATTATTAAACTTATTTAATTGATACAGAACATGTTCTTATTGTAGCCTGTAGGTTAGACACGAGTTCTGTCTCCTGTGCTGTGGACTTCTACACGAACTATTGTGTCACTTTTCTATGTAGAATTTGCAATTTGCGTGATTTATACCTGGTTTTTAATACACATTAGATCTAATAATATTTGAATAATTCGAGTAATTGTTGGTCTATCCCGAGAAATCATGTATGTGATCAGGGGCGTAACAAGGATTTTGACAGTTTTACGCAGATCTCGACACGAAGTGCCGATGGGGGAGGATATGGGAGGGGCCGGGGTGTCCACGTCCTATGGTGTGGAAAATTTAAAAAAAAGACATGAAAGGACGCGTTATGGTGCATTTTAAGACACGCATATAGTGAGATATGTTACAAAAAATGGAAATTAATCAGTACAATTGTAGGAATAAAACGTTACGATCTCTCCTATAGCCGTGAATAGGTCTCGCTAGTCTAACCATTACTCTGGTATTATTGTAGAAAACTACACATGTAGTAAAAAAATACATTGGATTTGAACTTGATTTTAAAAAAGAGAATGCTCTTCAATATTTCATATACTTTCAAAAAGTCAAGTCATCCAAAAAAGTATTACACCAGGGGCGTAGCTAGGGCCTTAGCAATGTGTAGGCCTATAGGTAAAGATGAAAGAAGTAGGGGGTCCGGGGGCATGTTTTTTTTATTCCTTGTAAGGTACTGGTGCGTTTTGACGTATATTTAGGAGATCAATTTCATGTTAAACTTAAAAAAAAAATTTTTTTCTGGAAATGATGTGTAGGCCCGGGCCTAATTGCCTAGCGGCAGCTACGCTACTGTACACAGTTGCGTAAACTGTGTAATGGGCTCTACGCCCTTGGTGATGAAGTTAAATTCTAAAGATCTATCTGTCCAGTGTTAATGCACCAGTCAGTACTCAGTTGCAACCATGGCTGTGACTATGGCAAGCAGCTAATGGTAAAATCTCTGGTATGTCCCCAGCCCCTCACAACTAAAAATTGTCTCCGAGGTATTGGTTTGGAAAAAGAAATCAACCAGGATCCCCCCCAGGCAGTTTGGTGGAAGCTGTAAGGCAAAAACAGGTCCCTCCCAACTGTTTTAACCTATTTTTAACCTTTCTTCTTTCTCACATCTTTTATACTTTTATTTCTTATCCTTATTAACATTCTTTGTCAGTTTGACGCGTGTCAAAGCCTAAGTCCCCAGCAGGGGTTTGGCTATCAGGAAGATAGATAGAATTGACATAAGTTTGTTTAAAATTGCGCGACCGACTCCTAAAACTGGTGATTGCGGGTGAACTGTATCATATTCTTACACATTTTTATGTGCCTTCACTGTCATTTGAGTGCAGGAAGATGTAATATAACTGGGACTATACTGTACGCATGATTTTTCTGTATTTTGCATGAGTATTAGCTGGTCAAAGCGTCAGCCACTTGGGTTTTAGGGTGGGAGTGGGGGGATGGGTGTGATTGGATTCAAACAGGAGAACGTATTCCCATTTACTACTAGTAGCAATTTAATTAGTTCTGGTTCTTCTGCATTTACTGGTGTACATTCTTAAGAAATACATATTCCCTTTAGCATCGTCATGGGACTATGTTTCATAGAAGTTATTATAGAAAAGAAATACTTGGCTATAAAAAAGCCTATTTTTGTTTTCAAAGTGAAACCAATTAGGTCTTGGCACTGTAGCCTAATGCCATGTGGTATATTGGTACACTATCACCAAGGGATTTTCAATATGATTTGAGTAAAGTAGAAAGGTAGATGAACTTTATTTAACATCGATTATGGAAACAAACCACAAGCTTGTATTAAATGGCTATTCATAGTTTGGTCATCAGGGCTGGCAAAAACCCAGGTTTTAAGCGTAAAACCCAGTGTTGCAGGAAATCCTGGGAAAACCAGGGGTTTTTGTAACTGTGTATTAAGCACATAACAGCCTTTATTTAACATATACTTTAACTTTTAAGTATATAATTTTTTATGATAGGTTGTCATTGTTTAAATTTAATGACTCCTAAATTGTTCAAACTTTAACACCTTCTATTCGAACTATGCTATTTTTGTCATCAGACACTGCTATATTATTAAACATTCCTTGAATAAGAACCAAGAATGCATATATACTGTAAATACTCAGCCATAAGTCGGGCGAAAACAGTCCCAAAAAAAGTTAAAAAGTCACCCCGCGACTTATGAAAGAGTTTACTACACTACTACCGATTTTGTCAGAAAATCATTACATTACTCCTGACTTTATCTGAAACTGACCGCATCTCCCTGACTTTATCTGAAAATGACCACATTCCCATCAACTTTGTTTGAAAATTACTACACTCCTCCATATTCTGTCTGAAAATCACCACATTTCTCCCAACTTTAGCTGAAAATGGCCACATTTCCTTTGACACTTGACACTGAGCACATGATTTCAGCTTTCACAAAAATGGAAAACTATACATGTGACCTATGAAAGGGTTTAGACAAAAACCTTGATTTTTTAATTCAAAAGTCCCCCTGCGACTTATGGCTGCATGCGACTTATGGCTGCGTATTTACGGTAAGGTGAATTTAATTTAGCTTATTCACTGGGTACACCCTCTATTTTTAGAACTGGAAAACCCGTTACTTGGGACGGGTGACTTTCGGTTTGGCGAGGTAAATATTTGATTTTCTGTCCAATAACTTATGATCCATTAAACTTAACTAGCGCACCGTATGCCTTAAGAGTTGCCGCGTACAGTTTGTCATCATTTTCTTTGAAATGAGTCTCAAGTTAAACAAAATAGCCGGTACCACATTTTTATTTGAAAATTAAAAATTTGTACCTGCTATTTTATTTAATTTGGGAGTCTTTTCACATACTTATAGTAAAAACAGCTTCTCCTGGATGTATTACATAATTACAGGGAGATAGATGCAGGTTTGTGCAATAATTTTGCCAATAATATTAATTTGGACATACTACTTTTCCTGTGATGATAACATACATGTTACATTCAAAAACCAATTTGCTATAAAGTCAAATTTTACTTTCTCATCATGCTCTTATCTAATGGGATGAAATTGTGATAGCATCATTATAATCTCTGACCATCTTTATTGCAAGCTTATTTTTTATCATTTGCACAAATCACACCTTCACCAGCAGTATGCCTGATTAGTCATGCCTGGGGGTAATGCAGTGTATGTTAGATGTCATATATTGATTATGAATGTCCAATATACAGGTCAACATAGGGGTCCAACATGATCATAACCCAATAATGTGGCCAGGGGGGGGGGGGGGCTTCTGCCTCACCTCCTACCAAATACATTACTGGCTTATACTATAGAGTATAAAATTAAACATAATGTGAGCTTTATTTCTCACCAAATGGATGCTTTGTTCATGACATTGTAATAATATCATTACAGGATTTTGATCATTAAACTATTATTGCATTTTAAAACCACCTTGTAAGAATAATAATTATTATTATATTATGGAATTATGATAACAAATTAGAAAAGATTATGATATCTTATCTCCTGATCAACTCGCCTTAAGATAATTCATGATTGAAATGAATGGTTGTGTACTGATATTTTAATAATTGCAGTGTAAATGTGTTGTTACAGTACAATGAACATAAATGAGACATTTAAATAAATAAACAATCTATCAAGATATCTTGTATTAAAGTTATAACTTATTTAATCAAAGTTAACACCCCCTGTGGTGCTAATTAAGCTTATCAGATAAAATCTACAAATTGGAGGTCACCCATATGTTAGCTTAAAATCTTACTTTCCCTTCCTAGACTGCCCACTGATTACCACAGTGCATATAATTGATAGTTATATTGATGTACTGAAAGAAACAATTAGTAATATATAGAATAAAATCCCTACTGGACATTTTTGCCTTCGTGGATAGAATTCCCACCATGCAATTTTCACATGGACAAACTCCCCAGTGTTGGGTAAACAAAATCCCTGCTATGTATTATGTAAAATTCTTCAATTTTTGTTACACTATTAGTTAGGGCTCACCTCAGGATCACAGGTGGCAGTATCAGTGTTTGCTCCACAAACAATTTAAAAAAATAAAATAAATATATAAAAAAAATCTGTCTCCGAGCTAATAAGAAAAAAATTACTATCAAGTATAAAGCGTACTATATGTCTATATGCCAAAGATTGTGGAACATCGCATCTTGTTGTTTCAGCATAAAATACAGGCGCTGAAGGAAAATCGCTTCACAAGTCATTCAAATATACTATAAGATATTCATTCTTAAACGAAAATCTCGTTCAATTGCATGTTATAACTGCGAAACGGCAAAACAGTGTTCCTTTCGTTATTTAACTTCGCTCAAGGTCATTTTATTTACACGCTGGATACCCGCTCCACTCACAGTATCGTAGTTATGGGTAGGAACCAAGTCTATTTTTAGATGCGATGTTGCGCAATCTTTGGACATATAATTTTAGTGCGCTTTATACCTTGATAGTTTATTAGTTTAGTGACAGATTTTTTATGCCTTGTATCGATAGATTGGGAGGCATATAGTGATCCGTTTGTCCGTCCGTTCGTCTAGCCGTTTGTTCGTCCGGCCTGGTTAACCCAAATTGACCATTTCTTCTAGCATTAATATGGCTTGCTACAAAGCTTTCAAACTTCCATGGATGTTGTATATGACCACTTTCCACACGCCTGTATCACTTGACTCCATTTTGACCTTCACCTTGCCCTAATTTTGGACTAAGACTTATTGAAATGGCTTCCACAGGGGCATAAGCGTTTATTGAACGCAGTCTTGTTTTTCTTTTTTTTTCTTTTTTTTTCCCAAACACTGATACTGCCACCTGTGCTCAGGATCATTATAACAGGGTTCCCACGGTCAGGGAAAAGTCAGTAGTTTTTTCAAGGTCAGGGAAAAGAATTTTGTATTAAGTCATGGAAATTTGAGCAAAAGTCAGGGAATCTTGATAAGTATCATTTCCTATGAAAAAAATACCAAAAAAACTGAAAAAAATCCTCATCCAACGTCACCCGCTCCTTGTATGAATCAAATAATTTTATTAGTGTATTCTGTCGGAGACATCTTACTCCGAATAATTTTAAATGGCTTTAAGCCTTGCTGCCAATATGAAATTGCTAGATAAAAAGTCCTCGGAATATATTGATCACCCCTCGTACATAACCAGTAGGCTGTCAGATGTTTTCATTGTTTGAATATTATTTTGGTCATAAAAAGCTTTTTAATACCGAACCATACCGAAGATTAGAAGTCTTGTGCAGTAAACCATGTAGGACTGAAGTCTGTGGTGTTTCGAATACCGCGGTATACTGTTACAACTTACAGATGAAATACTAGTTCACAGGGTCATTTAGTGCATTTTGAGCATTTAACATTTTTTAGAATTTAGATATTCAGTTATTTTTTTCCAAATCTTAGAGTCAAACATTGATATTTTATGCTTGGCTGTGTAGTTACTAGTAAAAATGATGTCACAGATCACTAAGTATGGCCACCCTTCAATCAGAGTGTTCCAAACTTTATTACAGCATATATGTGACAGTTGGCACTCTTGTTTGATGATGAAAATGACAATGCATTAATCTGTTTCAGAATTGGTAAAAATGAGGATGGTAAAGAAGTCAGAAACGTGGTTAAATGAGGTTATGAAATTATCTACTCAGACTGAAGGTAAGAATACGATTTGCTTGATTGCTCTTATCGGATATTGTCCTTTTCATCTTAACCGTTTGAGGAAAAAATTAAGTTATCATCATGACAAAATCCTAGCTGTGTGTCAGCGTCTGCATTGGTTAACGCTTTTGTCATGGGTTATTTTCTCTGACTCAAATCAGAGCTACAGGTAAGGTTTTGGTATAAGTGGGTATTTACTCCCAACATTTTAAATATATTCAGGGTTCCCTCGGTCAGGGAAAAGTCAGGAAAAAACATAATTTTTTCAAGGTCAGGGAAAAGTCAGGGAATTTTAGAATTAGTCAGGGAAATCCAGAAATTTACCAAAAGTCAGGGAAAAGTCAGGGAATTTTTTACTGAAGCTGTCGATAAGTGTCATTTCCTATGAAGTAATATCCAAGACTGAAAATAAAATCCTCCCTAGCTATGCTCGCTCGGAATCATTCTACATTATAATAACTTTATGTCAATCAACAGCCTTATAATCTGCTACCTTAAACTTTTTTGTTCCATATAAAGCAAACATCCCCATTTTCTCTATTTTATTGCCATATTTTGCTTATGCAAAAAGCTGCTCTGTGGTCAGGGAAAAATCAGGGTAAAGTCAGGAAATTTTACTCATTTTAAGCCAAAATGCTATCATTGGGGTTTCAATTTTAAGTCAACACACTTAGAAATGAGATGGCCTATATCTACTGACAAGAGGAAGCAAATCTTTTGAACATTTTATAAGAAATGTGAAACGTTAAATAAATAGACTCTAGAGTATGAACCACACTAGCATTTTATAAGAGTTATTCCCCTTTTCTAACATAGTTCAAGGGTAGAATGTTACATTCACAGTTCATTGTCTGTTCATGAACACCCAGATTATAAATAGTTTATATGTACTCTATATAATGGAAGGTTAAATTAGTGGGTATTGGTAAGGGGATTTGATCACTTGATAATTGGATGTTTTTGGTTATTACAGTTAACTGTGTGTGATAAATAGACTGATCCCAATGTAAATATGTGAGAATTGCATTAAAAAAATTCTGTCAGAATCATTGTGGGGTGCTCTGAATTTTTTATTGGGTGCTCCATGTCATATAACAAAAAGGGTCTGCGGATAGCCCTGCCTGTAATTGTAATCAATGCATTATCACGATCATAAAATTGTAAAATAATGTTTTGCTTTCTTTATTTTCAGTTTAAACATCTACCTCAACAAAAGTTAATGTGTACATTATCCAAGCCTGGGACAGTGGTATGGGACCATTGGATTTAATCAACTTAGCCTTAGGGCACATTGTGTCAAGACAATTACATAATTAAGTTGTGGATATAATTTTGATTTGGAACTCTGATGTTTGTGTAGCTCAGGGGATGACAACTCCAGATTAATTCATCAGAGTTGCTGCACTAACAACGACTGAACATATTTCTGCGGAACATGCAAGTTATTTGGTGAAAGTATTCAAGGAAAGTTCTCATTTGAAAGTTCATTGGCTGAATTTCAGCAAAAAAGTGATGTTTGAACTTAGTTATGGTGTGGGAGTCTGCTTATGACACTAACACCATACTTGTGACTCTTTTTCAGCCAGTGCTGGAGAAACTTAAGTTGATTGAATATCACCGCAAAAGGCTGTTTGGCCTAATTTGCGAATGCTACAAGGCAATTTGGCCACTGTAACCCGTTGAAACCGAAAACTTGCGTTCTTAACCCGCAAAATATCTTAGTAGTAGTTTATGCAAAAGTGTTGAAGTGCTGCAACAATCGCAAAATCAACGAGGATCTACCTACGGACACGGTTAATAAAGACTACGAAACCAGAATTGGCATTATGCCTCAGTCGAACAGTGTTATCTGTGTCAAACAATATCGGGGATAATCTCAACATTCAGTGATATTTTTGTTCCATATTCCCCAAACCATAACAATCATTATGAATTTTTGTATAAATGGAAAGTGTCAATACCACAAGGTCAAAATAACATTTCCTGTATAGGCTACTAGCTTATTGTTATAACATACTATGTTGGATTTACCTAAAGTTATGTTTGTGATATATTTAATACTTTGATGTTATTAATATAATATATGAGCCGTTCTCCAGGAAAACCGGGCTTTATGACATTGCATTGTAATTATGCAATAAGACTTACAAAAATGTCTAAAATGAGAAAAAAATTGTGTATTTTGTTTTCATATTTAAGTAATTGAATATAATAGTACTATCCATTAGCTTCAAGTTTTCTTTAAAATTGTGTTAAAATAAAGTCTGTTGTTGCTATGGTGATCGATTTCTAAAAAGAACTCATATCAAGAAATTCAAGGATAAGTGGCTAAAAACACTTGCTATTTTCCTCTGGAAGTAAATACTCACAAACTGAACACGTTTTATTAAAATAAGAATATGATTATAAAATTTGCCACAATTTTAAAAGTTTACTTAAAAAATGTATCAGATACTGGATCATTGAAATGCCATGTAACGTTACGTCAAAAACATAGATTATTACGTTCGCGAAGTCACCAGAAAGTAGGCGGTAGTGGTTGGTTTAAAAAGTCTTTAACTTTGTAAGTTTATGGAATAATGTGTTCAACTTTTCAGAAACTGTTAACAAGAGTCTCTTCTGTCTAACCATATAGTTATCAACATTTTCACAATTTTGTCAATAAACCCGGTTTTCCTGGAGAACGGCTCATATGTAAAATTAATTCTTGGTTATACATGTATTATTTATTTTAGCTCACCTGTCACAAAATGACAAGGTGAGTTTTTGTGATCACTCTTTGCCAATTATGTCTGTCATCTCCTCATCAATATTTAGGGCAAGTTTCATATATTTTGGGTCATACAGGGTAAAAACTAGTTAAATGTTAGAAAACCCTTGTGTAGTTACAAGTGTAGTTAATATGGGTAGGATTTAGGTTACAATTTTGGTATTATTTTTAAGAAATGTAGCCACAATAGTTATCTCAACACAAAGAAGGTCAAGTTTGACATTTGGTCATCTGGGGTTAAAAGCTAGGTCAGGAAATCAAATCTTAGAAAAGCCTTGCGTAGTCGCTAGAGGTCCTTATTTTGTCCAAATCTTTATGGAACTTGAGCTTAATCATCATCTTAACTAAGCAAATCTAGGTCAATACAATTTAGATTTTTAGAACTACATATTTATACCCCTGCAAACAAAGTTTGAAGGGGGTATACTGGAGTCACCATGTTGGTCTGTCGGTATGTTAGCATCGTGTCCGCTCTGTAACTTTGTCATTTCTTACTGGATTTTAAAATTGCTTGGTACAAATGTTCACCACATCAAGACGGTGTGTCATGCACAAGACCCAGGTCCCTACCTCAAAGGTCAAGGTCACACTTACAGGTTAAAGGTTATATAGTCATGCAAACCGTGTCCCCTCTGTAACTTTGTCATTTCTTACTGGATTTTAAAATTGCTTGGTACAAATGTTCACCACATCAAGACGGTGTGTCACGCGCAAGACCCAGGGCACTGTTTTATCAAAGCATTTACGCTAGCGTAAACCTAAGATTTCCTAAAATATTGCGTATGTCGATAATATTTGCGTAAATGCGTTTTACAAAGATATTTTAGTTCACATTCTGTCGTAAGTTTTAGCTTATTTCTACGCCAAGGCTGGGCAACCCTTAATTGCAAATATGAACGTAAGTGAAGAGTTTTTAACACGCACTGATGATTTTTGACCGTCGCGTGTTATTTTAGACCATCATTTGTTGTTTTAGACCGTCACTTGTTGTTTTGGGCCGTGATTAATCATCAAATCTTGAGGTATATTTATTCATTCTGGTACCCGTTATATTTGTTATATTGGTTATATTGTGTCCCGTGTTACGTTTAATCTTCAATATTTTTGCGTAAATGTATGCTAGTACTTGCGATCGTTTAGTAAAACACACTTACGAGTTTGCGTAAGGTAGATATATACGCGTAAATTTACGCGACATTATGCATTGTTAGTAAAACAGTGCCCAGGTCCCTACCTGAAAGGTCAAGGTCACACAGGTTAAAGGTTATATAGTCATGCAAATCGTGTCCGCTCTGTAAGTTTGTCATTTCTTACTGGATTTTAAAATTGCTTGGTACAAATGTTCACCACATCAAGACGGTGTGTCATGCGCAAGACTCAGGTCCCTATCTCAAAGGTCAAGGTCACACTTAGAGGTCAAAGGTTATTTAGTCATGCAAATCGTGTCCGCTCTGTAACTATGTCATTTCTTACTGGATTTTAAAATTGCTTGGTACAAATGTTCACCACATCAAGACAGTGTGTCATGCGCAAGACCCAGGTCCCTGGATTTTAAAATCGCTTGGTACAAAGTCATGAAGACTATAATTTTAAATAATATTCCTGTGTCAAGGTGGTGCGGCGGGGGTATGATTCATCACTCCTGTGATAGCTCTAGTTTATAGCTAAAATATGTTATATTATTCTACTTTTTAGCTCACCTGAGCACAAAGTGCTCAAGGTGAGCTTTTGTCATACCGAGTTGTCCGTCGTCAACAATTTCTTCAAACGACATCTCCTCCTAATCCGCTTGGCCAATTTCAACCAAACTTCACAGTAATCATAATTGCGTGACCCTCATTAAAAATAGCTAAAATCTGTCCGCTCCGATAAACAAGGTGGCCGCCAGAGCTATAAATAGAAAAGTCTTTTAACAACTTCTTTTCCTGAACCAATTAGCCGATTTCAATAAAACTTTACAGGAATGATCTTTGGGTGACCCTTAACCAAAATCGTTCCGCCCCGCTAAACAAGATGGCCACCAGAGCTAAAAATAGAAATATCCTTTAAACAACTTCTTCTCCTTAACCGCTGGACAGTTTTTGATAAAACTTTACACTAATAATCGTTGGTTGACACCTAACCAAAATAGCTTAAATTGTTCCGGTCGTTTAAACAAAATGGCTGCCAGAGCTAAAAATAGAAATATCATTTAATATCGTTTCTTCTCCTTAATTGCTTGACCGATTTTGATAAAACTTTGCAGGAATGATCTTCGGTTTACCCATAATCATAATAGCTAAAATCAGTCCGCTGCACAAGATGGCCGCCAGAGCTTAAAATAGAAATATACTTTAAACGTCTATTTTCCTGAACTGCATAAAACTTTACAAGATGGCCGCCAGAGCTTAAAATATTAATATCCTTTTCTTCTCATTTACAGTTAGACAGATTTTGATAAAACTTTACAGGAATTATCTTTGGTTGACCTGTTACCCAAATAGCTTAAATGTTTCCGGTGCCAGAGCTAAAAATAGTAATTCCTTTGAACAGGTTCTTCTCCACAACTGCTTGACGGATTTTGATAAAACTTTACAGGAATGACCTTTGGTTGACTCTTAACCAAAATTGCTAAAATCGTTCATGTTCGCTTAACAAGATGGCCACCAGATCTAAAAAAACATTTAGTTGGTAGTATCATATCAAGTACTTGAGGCAAAACTGTGATTTCCACACATGACTCAGGTGGGCGTAACTGGCCCCTCAAGGGCCTCTTGTTACTGTTGTAGCTTGCCCAGAGTACTGGGGGAGAAACTATTATTTTTATGTCACTGTGCATGGTGTTTGTTAGCTAGGTCAAGTAGCAGTTATACCTCGATTGGTCACTAGGATCAATGTTTTGGCATATATTTGTGAAACTAGGCCGTCCTGCAGCAGGGATTTTGGGAACTAGGTCGTGCTTTAGCTTCGTTCCATTTCATCACTTTGGATCTTCGTTTTCTTTTTTATTTCTTAGTGAGATTGGGTCATCTTGCATTTTTTGGTGATGACTTGGGCTTTTTAGCTCACCTGTCACAAAGTGACAAGGTGAGCGTTTGTGATCACTCTTCGTCCTTCGTCCATCCGTTCGTCAACAATTTGCTTGTGTTCACTCTAGAGGCAACAGTTTCGACCCAATCCTCATGGAACTTGGTCAGAATGTTATTCTCTATCATATCTAGACAAAGTTAGAAACTGGGTCATGTGGGGTCAAAAACAGGTCACTAGGTCAAATCTTAGAAAAACCTTGTGTTCACTCCAGAGGCAACAGTTTTAATCCAATCTTCATGAAACTTTGTCAGAATGTTATTCTCGATAAAATCTAGGCCAAGTTCGAAACTTGGTCATATGGGTCAAAGCTATGTCACTAGGTAAAATTTTAGTAAAACCTAGTGTTCACTCGAGAGGTCACCATTTTGATCCAATCTTCATGAAACTTGGTCAGAATATTGTTCTTTATAAAATGTAGACCAAGTTTGAAACTGGGTTATGTGGGGTCAAAAAGTAGGTCACTAGGTCAAATCTTAGAAAAAACATTGTGATCACTCCAGGGGTCACTTTTGATCCAATCTTGATGAAATGTGGTCAGAATGTAGGTTGTACTGATACCTAGACCAATGTGCAACAGGTGAGCGACCTAGGGCCTTTCAGGCCCTCTTGTTAATATTAATAGTATGCCCCAATCTTTGATAAAGGGGTATATTGCTTTGCTCTAGAATGTTGGTGGGTAGACTAATTGGTTTCCGTAAAGGTGTTCAATAACTAAAGAACGCTTGTCCTTGAATCTTAAACTTTACATGGAGGTTGTCCATCAACAGTAGATACCCCCCCCCCCCCCCTATTGGTTTTTAGGTCAGAAGGTCAAAGGTCAAGGTCACTATTATTTTGAGACCAAATGGTTTCCGTTCAATAACTATAGATCGCTTTGCTCTAGGATTGTCAAAATTTACATGGAGGTTGGTCAGCAACAGTAGATAATCCCTATTAATTTGGGACCAGTAGGCCAAATGTCACTGTGCATGTGATCGTTACCATTTTCGACTATTTGACTGCCATGGGGGCATATGTTATGCTTTGTAAACATATCTCATGTTTCATTTGTTTGTGTGGGCATTGTTCCGTGTAGTTGGGTTGTGTTGTTACTGTTTTCTGTACTGGGCTGGTTAAGTTCGAGTGCTACCTTCCATGTCTGATTTCCTTTCTTATATCTTACATGGTCAAAAATAGGTCACTAGTTTATATGGTAGACAAAAATAGTGCAGGATGCTTCAGGGTTTATTCATTATGAAAACCTTGTTCATGAAAATAAAGGCTGTATAAATAATTTCCATTGACACCATAGGTGCTTACTACAATGTACTATGTAAAGGTGAGCGATCTAGGGCCATTGGGGCTGTTGTATAATTTGACATATTCTTATAATTCTTAATTATCACTTAAAAATGTTATGCAGACATTTTACACAGAAAAATATTTTTGATTCAAAATGTTACGGTGGCATAACATATACAGAACAGAACTTTCTACCTTAATTGATTGAGAATTATTTTTTAACTATAATGTTATGCCGGCATAACATCTTCCAATCTTTCTGTCCATGAAATATTGAAAACCGAAAGACCTATAAAAATGCATCATTTTTACTCAAAAACAATTTTTGACACAAAATGTTATGCCGGCATAACAAATCTGAAACAGAAAATTTCTATCAAATTTACTGAAAAAAGTCATTTTTAGCTATAAATGTTACTCCAGCATAACAGTTTGGAAATAGTAAATTTTCAATTAATTTACTGAAAGAAATGCATTTTGACACAAAATATTATGCCAGCATAACAAATCAGAAACAGAACATATACTATCAAATTTATTGAAAAACAAACATTTGAAATTTTCTAACTGGAAATGTTTTGTAGGCATTCCAATTTTGAATATGTTGTAACAGAAAATGTGAAAGAAGTTTTCAAATTTACTGAAAAAAATGACTTGACTCAAAATGTTATGCCGGCATAACAAATCTGAAATATATTTTTTTTTCAAATTTACTGAAAGGAATGCATTTTGACTCAAAATGTTATGCCGGCATAACAAATCAGAAACAGAAAATTTTCTATCAAATTTATGAAAGAAATAACTTTTGACCCAAAATGTTATGCCGGCATAACAAATCTGAAATAGAAAATTTTCTTTCAAATTTACTGAAAGGAATGCATTTCGACCCAAAATGTTATGCCGGCATAACAAATCAGAAACCGAAAATTTCTATCAAATTTACTGAAAGAAATGACTTTTCAACCAAAATGTTATGCCGGCATAACAAATCTGAAAATTATAGAAAATTTTCTTTCAAATTTACTGAAAGGAATGCATTTTGACCCAAAATGTTATGCCGGCATAACAAATCAGAAACAGAAAATTTTCTTAAAAATTTACTGAAAGAAATGACTTTTGACCCAAAATGTTATGCCGGCATAACAAATCTGAAATAGAAAATTTTCTTTCTAATTTACTGAAAAAAAAAGACTTTTGACCCAAAATGTTATGCCGGCATAACAAATCTGAAATAGAAAATGTTCTATCAAATTTGCTGAAAGAAATGACTTTTGACCCAAATTGTTATGCCGGCATAACAAATCTGAAATAGAAAATTTTCTTAAATATTTACTGAAAAAAAAAGACATTTGATCCAAAATGTTATGCCGGCATAACAAATCAGAAACAGAAAATTTTCTTAAAAATTTACTGAAAGAAATCACTTTTGACCCAAAATGTTATGCCGGCATAACAAATCTGAAATAGAAAATTTCCTTAAAAATGTTCTGAAAGAAATGACTTTTGACCCAAAATGTTATGCCGGCATAACAAATCTGAAAAAAAAGTAATTTTTTTTTATCAAATTTACCTAAATATTATTCTTTGAAATGCTTTTTTGAATGAAAATGTTATGCCGGCATAACATTTTCAACCCATATTTTCATGAAAATTGAATAAAATAAACTTTATATGAACTAAAAACATGGTATTTTCTTGTTTCTTCCTGGTAGTTTTTAAAAAATCAGTGACTTTTTTACCTTGAAAAAGGGCAAAAACGGGCCTATAAAAGGGACTATGGAGACAATCCCTTTTTAAAATAGACGCCGTTTTATAACGAATGTTATGGATGATTTGGTAAAATTTTTCTTATAACGTTATAAGAAATTCAACAATTTTCTTTGATAATGTAATGGATGTGTTGGTCAATATTTTCTTATAACGTTATAAGAAATTCAACCCTTTCCAATGAGAAAGTAAGGGATGTGTGGTCAATATATTGTTATAACGTTATAAGAAATTCAACAATTTTCTATGAGAATGTTATGTATGTCTGTGTTGGTCATATTTTCTTATAACGTTATAAGAGATTCAATCATTTTCTATAAAAATACAAGGGATGTGTACGCAATATTTTCTAATAACGTTATAAGAAATTGAACAATTGTCTATGAGAATATAATGGGTGTGTTAGTCAATATTTTCTTATAACGTTATAAGAGATTCAACAATTTCCTATTAGAATGTTATGTATTTATTTTTCATTTTTTCTTATAACGTTATAAGAAATTCAACAATTTCCTATGAGAATGTAATGTATGTCTGTGTTGGTCATATTTTCTTATAACGTTATAAGAGATTCAAAAAAATTCTATTAGAATGTACGGGATGTGTGGGCAATATTTTCTTATAACGTTATAAGAAATTCAACTATATCCTATGAGAATAATGAGAATGTTATGGATGTTTTGGTAAAGTTTTCTTATAACGTTATAAGTGATTCAATCATTTTCTATGAAAATGCAAGGTATGTGTGGGCAATATTTTCTTATAACGTTATAAGAAATTCAATTATTTTCTATAAAAATGCAAGGGATATGTACGCAATACTTTCTTATAACGTTATAAGAAATTCAACAATTGTCTATGAGAATATAATGGGTGTGTTAGTCAATAATTTCTTATAACGTTATAAGAGATTCAACAATTTTCTATTAGAATGCAAAGTGTTTATTTTCATTTTTTCTTATAACGTTATAAGAAATTCAACAATTTCCCATGAGAATGTAATGGATTTGTTAGTAAATATTTTCTTATAACGTTATAAGAGATTCAACCATTTTCTATTTGAATGTAATGTATGTATTTGTCATTTTCTTCTTATAAGGTTATAAGAGATTTAACGATTTTCTATTAGAATAGAATGTATTTGTTGGTCATGTTTTCTTATAACGTTATAAGAGATTGAATCAATTTCTATAAAAATGCAAGGGATGTGTGCGCAATATTTTCTTATAACGTTATAAGAAATTCAACAATTTTCTATGAGAATATAATGGGTGTGTTGGTCAATATTTTCTTATAACGTTATAAGAAATTCAACCATTTCCAATGAGAAAGTAAAAGATGTGTGGGCAATATTTTCTTATAACGTTATAAGAGATTCAACCATCTCACGGTCATTAGGTTGTAATGTATGTGATGGTCATTTTTTCTTATAACGTTATAAGAAATTCAATATTTATGTATGCGAATGTACTATATATATTGGTCAATTTTCTCTTATAACGTTATAAGGAATTTGTCGAATTTTTCTTAAAACGTCATGCATATTATGCTTTTTTGTCATATCATTTCATGTTATATTATGCGAAATACATTGCAAATAAATATAGTTATAAAAATATCGTGTTCATTTTCTCTTTTTTATTGCATTTAACCATGTGAAAAATCGCCTATTCGCTTTATAAAATTGAGCACTCTGGACAAATGCTGTTTTCTGAATACAACGTGTTTGTAACAAAGCCTAGCTGTGTACTGATAAGTTTGTATGAGTGTTGTATAAATGTGAAGCTAACTCAGGTTACATGTACGTACATGCAATTAAGAGTTAATTCCGTTGGTAGATAAAGGGAGTATTTCATTATATGTAACACTGCCAAACATGTTTTTATTTATTGTCGTTGCGTAATAAAGCATGTGTTAGTATGATTTAAAGGTCGTTTGTGGGTTTGGTTATCAGTTATTGTCTACACAAAAACAAACATATATTTAAACGTGATCACTTGCACGACTCTTGTCGAGAAAGTAAGTTAGTACTCGATACGATTGGGTACAAGCGATTTTGAAATAACTTAATATGTATTTCAAAAGTTTATTCAGTGTTATAAAATAGAACTTACATATACAATTGAACTCAATCGTAAATAAAAATAGGATATGACCATGATTTAATTCAACACAGTTTGCGTTGTATAATATGATAACGTACATGCATGTATCATGGCTATATTCACGTCCGAATATTGATCCATTAAATACGATAAATGAGTATCAGATAGATCTAAATATAAAACGACATTAAAGCCACAATAAGGTTCCGGAACGACATATTTTCTATAGATAGAAAACACAAATCTTTGTTACTGATTTGAAGACTGATATATAATTAACACATCATGCTATTAAAACACGTTCTTACTGTCATATATGTGAAATAATCTTCCCTTGAACATTGGCAAAACGAGCCCGGTTTGTTTACAAATACGGCGTTTAACAGCGTCTCCGTCACTTTCCGGAGACTACCGAGATTTTTTCGCCAGTTTCTGATAACCAATGGATGGATAGCACACCTATGATAACGTAGGGTGCACACTATAACCCGGTATTTTCCAGTACCTTCCGGTATCGTATATAGTAGGACCTGGTCCCCACGTCAGAAAGGGTATGTCACCCCTAGTAACAATAACTATATGGAATACCTGCGTAGTACCACGATTCCTATATGGCATAGAAGTACAGAAGATCTCATCACCAGAAATACTGAAACTCGAAAGACATCAGAGGAAAATCCTCAAACATCTACAAGGACTACCTACTACTAGGACTCCGACTGCTGCTGTGTATACCCTTCTTGGAGGAAAACCAGTTGAACTCCTCTTAGACTGTAACTACCGTAAGTACATGAACAACAACAACAACAACAGTAGCCCGGTATTGACATCTAATCACGTTGTGTATTGCCTTGTATATTGCCTTGTATATTGACATTAACCAATGGAAACATGCCAGAGGCGGGGGATTAACTATGCGTATGCAATATAAATAGTGCAAATGGCCGTGTGCATATGTATTAATTTCTTTGATAATTATTATATTTATATTTTCATGTACACTAGAATCTACAATAAAAAAAATAATTGTTTACATGTACGTATATAAATCTGCATGTTCAATGTATACGAATGTTTCATAAAAACGTGTCAATCATTATGAAGATCAAAGAGGTGACCTTTTCTTTTAATATCAATATACGTAAGGCGTTTCAATAATTCCAGGAAAAGTGCTCTATAATATTTATCTTTTGGCCAAATTACTTCAAACTTTGCATTTAAATAAAACAATTCATAATACATAGTGCACGATGAATCGAACGTATGAGTATGTGTCATACAAAATGGCGCGGTTAACACAGTAACGCAAACAATTGCTACCCGGCGCAACGTTATCTCTGGTCGTACCTCATTAACATATTCTGACTAAATCTCACTCAGTCAGTCAAATGACACACAAACTTCACCGGTTACAACAACAACGATGCTTTATATTCTCAAAAAGTGCATTGCTTCAACGTATGCTCTTCCTGGGTCCCTATGCAAAGCATTCGAAAGTGTCAGAAAATCAAGCAGAAACGTTCAACGCAACGTCTAGCGTCTGATTCACAACTGGCCTTACCTTCCTTTGATCATCTGCAGCAGTGCAACTGATAGTCTGGAAGCGCTCATATTATTCTTACATCCTACCCAGTGACATACAACGCTCTTAACAGGCAGTGGTGATTAAATCTACTGTTTTAAGTCTTAATTTACCTGCCAAAATACAAACACTGGTCAAATTCCAATGATTTACCGACATTTGACGGGCGATTTTAATACGTCGACAAATAAACCTGAACACAACTGCGGGACTATTTAAACTATGGCATAAATTGATCCAAATGATGTTATACCGCCCTTCGCAAATGTTCCATGCAGTAATTTTAGGTCGTAGTGAATTGGTAGCTGTTTGGTTGGAGTCAATGTGTTGGTAAGTTTGACGATTTCTACGACGTGACGTCAAATTTGGCCCGAGTAGCCATTACTGACGTTACTATGGCAGCAGTGCCATTTTGTATGACTCACCCTAAATCGTTTGATTCATGGTACAGTATGTATACTGAATTGTTCTATTAAGATGCAAAGTTTAAAGTAATTTGAAGATACGATACACATTATAGAGCACTTTTCCTGGAACTTTTGAAACGCCCCTCGTAAAACGCACAAACATGATCTTATGAATGGAAAATTAAAATATATGTTATATCCACATGCCCTCAAATTTTTCTATGCATATGTTTTTAACTGTAGCTAGCTACATTTTGTTTATTGTCTGATACAACATAATCTGTAATAAAATATAATAAAACTACAATGTAGATGTTTTTGTTTGTCCTTATAATTTTATATCGCTGGCTTAGAATGAGAAGATCGTTAGTGCCATATCTGAAATCTATATCACAAGGCACTTCTTATGAGCATATTTTCATGAAAGCTTGTTAACCATAAGTAAAGAGTAATTTGTCAGACAGATTTTCTTATTTTCTCAAAATATGATTTTGTAGATACGATCTTTTCATTCTAAGCCAGCGATATGTTATATATCATGGAGTTAATGTGCTTTTCTATATAATTCCATGATTATATTAAGTGATATATATTCATTCACATTTCTACACTAATCCTTTATTTGGATTGTACATAGCCATTCAATTAGGTGTCAGTCGTGATATACAACAGGATACCGGCAGATACCGGTGTACCGGGTTTTGTGCGTATACTTACGATTATTGACGAAATCTTCGAAATCGTTCGGAAAATTTAAACGTAAACAATATTGAGTATTTTGTACGGAGGACAAAATACTAAATAGCGTTTTCAGTTGATTATTTCTCAAAGAAGGAACAGCGACCTGAGGTCAGATATGGGTCCCTTCTGCACCGTTTTTAGTATAATTTAATATCTCAATATTTCGATATTCTTTTTTAGATAGAAAATACTACCATTTTAAACCTTATTGTGACTTTAAGTAATTGCATACCAAATGTAACAATGCGGACACATTTCAAACTTTAGAGACAAATACATGTACTATGGTATTTTAATTATAAACATGCATTTTATATAGGTTTTATATATTCAACGTAAGTGAGATACCCAATCTTAATTTCTTAAACTGTATAGAAATGTAAACGAGCAATTTATATGAGACCGGATATTAAAATTTTAGTCATGTAAAACAATGTGTACATAAACCTAAAGTTTGTTCTTCAGAATTCACGTCAGGATAGAGTTCCTCAACATCTGTCACATTTTGAATAAATTCTGATCACGGAATCCAAACCGCTCGAACACACTTAAGTATAAATTGCATAATTTTTAGCCTCAAATGATTGATAGATGGCTTTTATTCTCAAGTACATTTACTTATGTGAGAAACCTTGGTGCAATGTTGGATTCACATTTGGACATGGATAAGCATGTAAACTCTGTTTCAAGGTCGTGTTTCATGCAGATCCGACAAATAGGTCAAATCAGACAATATTTGACTGTTGATGCAACAAAATCCCTGATTAATTCTTTAGTAACATCGAGACTAGATTACTGCAATTCATTATTATGTGGCACCCCGAAAATCATTCTGAATAAACTAAAAATTATTCAAAATACAGCTGCCCGCCTCATCACACGGACACCGCGTTACAATAACATCACTCCTGTACTAAAGGATCTTAACTGGCTGCCTGTACAGTACAGAGTAGAGTACAAGGTTTTGACTCATGTTTTCAAAGCACTACATGGAAAATCGCCTGGCTACATCAGAAGTATGTTGGAAGTATATACTCCACAAAGACAGCTAAGGTCTCAAAATGATTCTGTTCTTCTAGTTGTGCCAAGGACGAGGACTGTGACCTACGGTGACAGATGTTTCACAGCTGCTGCACCGAAACTCTGGAATACACTGCCAACAGCACTCAGAGACAGTAAAACACTCCCGTCCTTCAAGAAAGCCCTGAAAACGCATTATTTTACTATATAATAGCTTATTCATGCTGAAGTTCATGGTTAAGTAGACGCCCGTCTACTGGGTTAAGAAGAGCCCCATTTCTAAGTGTGGTAAGGTCTAGAAGAAAGTATGTTATTTCTTCGACCTTTATGGTAAGGTCTAGAAGAAAGTATGTTATTTCTTCGACCTTAATGGTAAGGTCTTGAAGAAAGTATGTTATTTCTTCGACCTTTGTAACTCATATGATGATAGTAACTTTATGTCATCTGTGAGTCATCCCCCTTTTAAAGGAAGTATCACTATTCCTTTAAGGGTTAAGGACATGTGGTAATGGTACTTGACGTTATCCTTGTCCTAGTTGAGGTTTACATTCAGTTAAAACCCCTACAGATAATCAAATCGTTGTACACCACTATCTTATTGTAGCAAAGTATTTCTATATACCATGTCTCCTAAGTTTTATGTTGCATTTCGTTTCGGCAATATGATACTGATGGGAGACTAAATAGCGTTGATAAAAATGTTTTTGTATATTTTATGTACATTGTATATTGTTTTAAACATGTATTAGTCGGGACTGTACAGCACTTTTGAACGTGTGTATACATGAAAAAAGGGCTATATAAATATGGTATAATAATAATGTAGTTTCGCCTTAATTGGTTTGATCCATAATATACACTTTCTCTTAATAAATGCCACAGAGCTTAGGCACTCCAAAACCACATACAATGTATAAACGGTTGCATCGCCTAGCCACCCACGCAATCCAATATGCCCACAAATTTCTATTTGAAGCAAGCCTTTTTTCTCAATTCGTAATGAATGACGCTTAGTGAACCTGGAAATTCTTGCATAATTGACCATAAAGGAGGGTATTATTAATGCCATTTAATCATTTCCGCTGAAAATCTTTTTTACGCCCGATCATGTCGCGTGGTTTACATGTTTTAAATGGTATACAGACTGCATCAGAAGATATTTCATTCCCCAATTAAATTTTTATCGCAATAAATCTAGATACGTCAACCTTATCAGGCGTATGAATAGGTGAATAGAATCAACTTCTGTATTTACCATTTTACTTTCACGAATTTGGTAAATCTTCTGGAACATCAAAATTGAAAAGGAAAGTTCGATGTTTGATGCACAAAACATCTTTATTGCCAAGTTATTTGACGAATTAATCCAGGTATTTATTCTAAATAAAATTGATTTCCTCGCGCAGTAAATCATTGCTTCAAAGTCGTGACTCAAAATATCGACTTGATATTTTAGAAATACATATATCTAGACATAGGTTTTATTCCCCCCCCCTTGCTCAGTTTGCTGAATAAGAAATTATTAATGTTAGGCTACTGTGCACGGTGTTCGAAGTTATTGACGTTAGGTCACTGTCCATAGTGTTTTAAACTAGGTCAAGCAGTAGTTCTGCCTTATTTGGTCGTTTGGGTCACCGTGTCGGCATATATTTGTGAAATAAGTTCGTCTTGCCGCGGGGACTTGAGAAGCTATGTCGAGCCTTGGCTGCATTTCATTCGGTCTCTTGGGATCACCATCTTTTGCAATTTCGTTGTAAAATGGGGTCATCCTGCATTTTTTTCGTCGTGGACTCGAACATATAATAATTTATTTTGCTTTTTGTGTACACGGTGTATACCCGTATCGGCACACTCTCTGTTCAAAACGCTGTATCGACAGGCACCCTCTCTGTGATGGCACCGGTATCCTCTCTGTGCAGCACAATGAGAATTTTGAGAAAAGACGAGAACGAAAATCATTTATTCGGTCAAAAACCTTAAAACGATAGCCCACGGAACAACTCAATAATTAAGCACACCCTTCATGTTGTTCCATTTGTGATAACAGTTGCTACAAGTTCAGACTATGATGGAATGTTGATACGGGTACTTGCTCTATACACGCAGGCATAGTTTGACACTAAATTCGATTTTTCGTCAATATAGGAAATATCTTGCACCTCCGATGGAAAGTCCTGGAACCAATCTGGCGTCATAATGCTTTTAATGTGGTTACCTTAATCAAATAACGTAAACGCAGTCTATTTTCGGTTTCGTTGTGGCCACGCCAACCTAAACGTGTGTTGAAGCTGACTGCTAAAATAACTCACAATAACCACACAGAGTGTACCGGTGCCAGAACAGAGAGGGTGTCAGTGCCACAACGAAATGAAAGTAAGCTGTTTTTGCATAATTTAATGAAAGTTGCTTTACATAGTATTTAGTGGCCAGACTGGCTGAAGGACTTTCCATTTGAGGTGAGAGATTTTTTCTATATTGACGAAAAATCGCATTTCAGTGTCAAAAAACAGTAGTACTCTCGTGTTCATTCGAATAAGTACCCCCTGTCAACATTCCATCTTAGTTTGAACTTGTGGCAACTAACATAACAAATGTAACAACATGAGGACAGTGGTTAATCATTGGGTCGTTCCGAACTCAGTTCGGTCTCTAAAGAGTAATATATACTATAATTGTAACGTGAATAAGTTCGTCCTATGCATTTACTTTGACTACAGAAAAACCTCAACATTCAGCGAGCCCACGAGAACCTTGTTGGTTGAGTAGGGATTAATAATGCGGTTAAATACTCAACAACAAAAAAGTCAATGTACCTGTAAGTGGTTTTAAGTTTGTTTATATTTTGTTGGAGTTGGTCATTATGCCATAGTGTAGAAACTATCTAAAACATTTCTGTGCATGGAATTATTTTTTTTAAAGGAGACATGTATGTACATGTAAGACCCGGTATTGAATTGTCTTGTATTTTGCATATCCTCCAAAATAAAAAATGATAATTCGAAATAAAGCTATCAATCTTCAAATGTCTTCTTGTATCAATGTGTCACAGACAAGATACAACATGTAATTCAATAGTTTATGTAATATTCCCCAAGGTTATTAAATAGTGTACAGTATTTATACTTTTATACAAGGGTATTACTATTCACAGTGGGGGACTTGCGTCAAATTGCCATTCTTTACAAGTATTTAAAGAACTGTACACAACCAGGAAGGCAACAAAGGAAGAAAGATGTTAACTACAGACTGAAGGTGAACTTATCATCAATTTGTCTAAATCACACTTGCCACTTTATGTATGACCAATCTAGATGTTAAGTGTTTCCTATGGTGTACACTTCAGTTCCATTTTCATAGCTGTTACACATTTAACGGGTCACTGACTTGCTTGTCAAGCATGCTTGTGTTCTTTTCCAAAGTTTTGCTACCGGGGTAGTACTCAATACTAATCTTACTTGATTTAAGAATGCTGGGAGAGTTTAGTGTGCATACGTTAATTGCCACAGCGCAGTATGTGTCTTATAAACGTAAAAATGCGTCAGAATTATCTAAATTATATTAGATCAACCAATAAATGAAGCAACTTCTAATCGAAATCACAGTTTACATTCGAAACAAATGTTGCATTACAAAATAAATGGTTGGGGTAAAAATATATCTATGCCGAATTGCTTTTTTGTTTTTTAATGTGTGATTATTGTGTGTTTGTGTGTTTTCGCGATACCTTGTTATGCATGTATGTGATATGAGTGGCAATTAAATCTTAATATTAATTTTTAAAACCAGTCCATAATTAAACCATCCAAACCGTCATTTGTATCATTATTTTTCATCTAACGTAATGGTTAAATATGTTAGGTTTGCGATTGTAAATTATTTCTTTTACAAAATACATCATCGTTGTTTCACTAAATTGTTGTTAAATATCATACCAGAGGCAGTTAGCATCAACTTCAATACATAGAACATTCATTTGGTATACAACTAGATTAATTATTTAACACATGATGCGTAGGTCTTACGCATGCCCTTATATGGTTTTCAATACCATATTTGGCAACAAACTAAGCGAAATGTGTTCAAATATAAATGAGTTAACTTAAACGTTCTTCACGAATAGGTTTTTGAAATGTTTTAATCTCGACATGACTCGTCATTAATTAATCTATCTTGACAGCTATTGAAGAGTTATCTGCTGACGTATAACATTGTAAACTACGCAACTATGTAAATCAAATGCATGTACACTAAAAAATGGACAAGAAAGACATTAAGCAACATAAACAACAAATCACCAAGGTCATACAAAAGAACATGGATAAAGACAAATTATTAACTGATATTGAATACATGGATTATTTGAATCGATATAGAAACTCAGACAGCAGCGACTTGTCAACGTATGAAGCTAAAAAGGCAAACTTTGAAGGTGAAACTTAAAATAAACCATCGCATTAATAATACAATTTCAGTTACAATTAACGTGTACAGGCAGTTTTATAATGTCTATTACCTTAGGGAAAGCATATCGTGTCATCAAATTGTACGCACTGACATTCATGTGTTAATGTATTTCTTTGTGATGACTAACATTTCCGTAGTGTCTGGTTCTTACATATTTAAACTTTCTACTGTACTACATATCGCTGGCTTAGAATGAGAGGGTCGTAAGTACAAAATTGATATTTCGAGAAAACAAGAAAAAAAACTGTCACAAAATGTGTGCTTATTTATGGTAAAAATAGCTATTTTATCTTCAGATTGATTAATCAACATGACAACTCCCGGTTTCCATGTAGCGCCTTGTGGTGAAGACTTTACATATGCATTATGTCTTATTTTTTTAAATGTATAATACGATCTTGTCATCCTCAGTCAGCGAAAAACTCTTACATGTAATTGCTTATATTCGCATCGTATTACATGTATAATTTAATGTTTTGTAAGCTTATACTTCCTTATACACATGATACATATACATGGATGAGGAAGTGTTTGTCGTACATTCGGTATTGCATTTATAAATGCAGTTGATGCATTACATTTTAGTGCTGATTTACATGCCGTATTTATAAACGTTGAAATTATTTTCCAATAAAACACATCCGCAATACAATTTTCCTTCCCTGCCAATTAAACACTGATCTGATGTGAACATTCATTTGCATAATGGTTCATGCGTTGTAGGTGATTGATTTAGAACATTCTTACACTTCACATTGTTTGAATGATTAGAGAGTCGCTTTCTTTCCAATAAGGTAGTTTCTCGAACACCAATAAATCCGAGATGACAGACAGTTCTGTATTAACTCGCGAAACACAAGTATCGCAAATATCAAGTTTATAGTATATGAACATGTAGTGAGGTTTCATGCGAAACATGTACATGTACATCATAGTACTCTAATTGGCTGATGCCACGAAATAGGAAATTAACAGGAGTTTTTTTTTAAATTAACAATCAAGTGATTGTTTGAGCATACATTAGCGACATTGAATGTGGTTAACAATAAGACGCAAGTCGTTATCTTTTCAGATAATTTAATCACAGGTTTCATTTTAATAAATTACAATACGATTTTATTTTCCTCCCATTTTGGAAAGTTTAAAGATTTATATTTATAAAACAATTTCTTGAGATTGGATAGTTAACTTGTTTATATACGCATTTCGCAAGGTATGACAATAAGGCAATGATTTTCCGGGCATTTTACCTCTTATTGGTTCATGAAATAATTTCCATGCACAGATTGTCTCTTTGTTTTAAGATAACAAAGTGGTTAACCTCGATTCACATAGATACGGTATTTTAACTGTTTAGCAGTGTACGATGTATTTGATTTCCTCGAATGCGTCAAAACGGTTTTATAAGTTTATCTTCCTAATAGTAGAACTATACATTGATAACATTAACTGAAGTACCGAAACAACGTTGTTAAGTATTTCCTCAGATACTCAAAACCCACTTAATGTTATCGTGTCAAGATCATTCACATTGAATTACAATGATGAACCGGCAATCCAAAATCACATATAAACGATGGCAGCGCCTATCCACCCACGGAGTAAGAGTCATACAATGAACGAGCAATCCATAAGGTGAAGGCACGCCCGGCCCAGTCCGAGTACGAGAACAAGTTTCACTTAATTACTCACTTATTGCATTAAGTTAAAAGACGCCTGTCTTAGCCCGAACAAGAGAGAAGTCTAATTTAATGTGTAAGTTAAAAGACGCATGTTTTAGCCCGAGTAGGAATTAAGTTAGGACAAATAAGTAAGAGACGCACGTCTCAGTCCGTGAAAGAGAAACTGAAGCAAAGAAACTCGAGTATCGCCGGTGTGGGAGGATGAACGATCTCAGCTGTCTGGTTTCTCCAAAAGCACCCGTCCGAACAAGTTTCAATGCCCCTGTGAAACAAGTTTCAACGCCCCTGTGAAACTCAGCCGTGAGCACCCGTCCGTGTCCGGACAAAACAGACAAGTAGGAGTAAATACAAATGCTCTAGATCTCATTGGTCGATTTTTGTATTTACATTAAATAACACAAAAACTAAACGTCCGGCTAACGCTTGCAGATAAATTATCTGCAAGACAAATTTACCCTATTTCGAACTTTTTAACTTTCTCGGCATGAAGGGGTACATGCCGGGGTCCTATAAAAAATCCAGATTACCGAAAGGTATGGGACGATACGAGGACCTTATAAACTCATATCAAATCAAAAAAAGCAATCCATTTCGCAAAACCGAACTATTTTAGGCAAGGCCATATGCTCACCCCGCATTGATGTTTCACTGTTGACTTTGAATTTCGTTCATAGTTAACCATACAGGTAGTACTACGTAATTATGAATGATAATTATGGTGAAGTCAAATATAGTGAGACATTTCACAGCCGCCACGCGACACTTAACTTGGCATTTAAGTCAGATTTATAACTACCGGTACAGATGAGTTTACGGCATAAGCATCATCGCCTATACGCCCGTATACTAAAAACATTAAGTTGAGACATTATCATCATTAGCATGAATGTGTCATTATATCGCTTCCACGTGCACATGAGTACTTACTATATTATATTCCGAAACTAATTGAGACTCAAGTTTCTAAATGCATTTTAGTAATTATAGAAGTACAGTTAAGCATTTGAATTGAAGAAACGCAGATATGCATATAACACAATAAATTAGGAGGTATATCCTCGGTGCTCGCTACGTCCTTGGACAGTACTGATTACATGACTCAGTCGTATGCGTGGATGGCTTCGCCTTTATCAACGCCCTAATTCGTACAATATTAAAAGTACATTTTTTATCAACATTACTCAGCAGATATAAGTAAAACTTGTAGTACACCCTCACAACCTTACGATGGCGAAATCGATGGCTTAGAATAAGAAGGTCGTACGACCTTTTAAGATTCATACATATTTAGAATAAGCATCACAAGGCGCTTCTTATAAGCCCATTTTCATAAAAATCTGAACTTGTCATTTTGACCAAAATGAAGTTGTAAAAGTGTGTTTTACCATAGGTAAAGAGTAAATGTCAGACAGTTTTTCCGTGTTTTCTCAAAATATCGATTTGGTAGTTACGACCTTCTAATTCTAAGCCATCGAAATGTTGACCTCACTTAACTCGGGATCGGTGGGTAGGGGTGTTATCAGATTAAAATTTTTAGCTATGCGCCTAAGTATACACTTACGTTGTTTTTTACACCTCTGTAATTTGCAAAAGATAAACAGGGGTTTGTCAGTATTTTCATCGCGTGTCATCCCTTATTCATGTATTATTCGCCGCCGAGGGGGGGGGGGGGGAATATGGTAATGGTAGGTAGTCCGTCTGTCCGAGTGTATGTGGGCAACTCCTCCTACATGTACATTTCTCGGACGAAACTTTACATAATAAGTGCTATGAGAGCTACAGCACATAATGTCAGGATTTTGTAACCATTATTGTCTGAGTTGTCACCCTTTGTTGTTAATCTTCTGTTAGGCATGGTTGTTATGTTGTTATTTTCCTTTGTACGTGTTTATTTTATTTAAGTTTTTACCATCAATCATTGTTTGTGGGCCGCAGTGTTATACTTTTGATTGATTCTAAGTGTTTGTTAAATTAAATACTGAACTGTCTTGCAGATGCTACTTGGTCTAGCAGAGTTTTGTGTAGTGCCATTTTCTCATCCATGTTTGTGTTGGGAATACTGTACAATATGTTGTTCGTTAACTGTGAAGTTTTGTTTTCTGTGTTCAGCTGTTTATTTTGTGTGCTATCTTTTATGTCCCATTTGTCTTTTATCATCACATGTGTACCTACATGTATAACAGAATGTAAGGTATATCAATACAAAATTCCCAGAATATTTATTATGCTTATTATGTACATTTAGTCATATATTTATCTTTTATTTTATTCTGTGAAAAGTTGGTTAAGTAATTTACTTTATCCGGTATGAGATCATCTCGAAATAACTTTGGCTGTTGTTTCTTTGTTTTTTAACTCGGTGACCACAGCCATAGTCCGATCAACATTTTGATTTTTAATTTCAAGGCAATTATATCATGTTTTAATTTTTCATGTGTGATTTAATGTGAAACAAGTGTGTTGTAACAAGATAACTCGTGTTACATATAAACGCACTTCCACATTTGAAATCAAACCAGTAACTGTTAAACAAACAAAAAGACCCAAATCATATGTTTATGAATAACCTAGCATTATAAAACTTAACATAAATTTTAATTTCTAATAGTAGATAGATAGATATTTTATTCATCCTCCAATTTAGGAGAGCATATATAACATAATATATACATCAAACAAAAACATGGCTTATAGTTCACCCCACTTCTTTGTCCAATCAAAAGCCAGGGACCCTCAAAATCCTGGACCACCCATTCATTCATTTGCGCAATGGACACAATAACCACTAGTAAATCCATCCACCATGACAACTTGGCCGCCTCCCAACATGGAAAACCAGCCCCGCCCACCCCCACAACTCCAACGCCATTCCATCAGCAACCCACAATCCGCCCAAGGTGATTCACCGGTGCCGGATTCCTCTGCAAAATGCATATAAAACCCGTTACACCCACGAAGAACACATCCACAACAACCACCCCGAAAAACCCCAACAGCCCCGCCCGGCCAGTCCCCAAGACATTCTTGGATTCTGGAGACAACCCCTAAAAACTGACAACCGCAACTCAACGAAAAAGCCCGGCTCCAATACACAGTCGTATGCGAATAAGTTAAATAGTATTAATATCACAGGATTTGGTGTGATTTCGTTTACCACGAGAATATGAGCCCATATAGGCTAAGCGTGCGTTTTTCATGTATGAAATTAATATTTATTGTTTGCCGGACCGCACCAGTCGCTTATCTTTATTACTTGCTTAAGGCATTAAATTACATCCGTATCAATCTGATTAGAGAGGTTCTAACCAATGAAAATATTAACAATGCAACCTCATGAATTAATACCACCACTTTGTATATCTGTATAATAGTTTATGAAACTAATATTGTTCATGGGTTAGTTTAAAAACAAAAGGGGTTGCTCAGATACTTATATCGTAAGATCTATACGATTTAAGCGTACACTGCATTTTATGTGTGTTTAAAACATGCGCGCTAGAAACCACATAAACGATATATATGGGGGTTTATCTATAGTATACATGTAACTTATAGCGTTGAAGGTGTATATATAAGCTAACAATGTATATAACCGCATTACTGCATTTTGCTCGTAAAGGGAAGGAACATTAAAAATAACATAAAGCAAATATATTGGATTCATAATAAAAATTAATAATGGAATATATTGATATGTTAATATTAACATTCGTATTGTTTGCGATAGATATTACAACATCGAAACATTTGCCAGTTAGTGTTAAAGTTAACACAAGTGATATATTAGAGGAATTGACCGAGTTAAAGAAAACTATAGTTTCATTACAAACTAGAGTTGTGGCTTTGGAACAACGAGACAATACTACAGGAGTGGACAATTACGTCCAAGACTTTAGATCTAGCAGAACTAAAAGAGGTAAATATCACTTTAATATTAATTTAGTAATATATTGATATACTTTTCTTGTTACTAATACTATCTATATAGTAGTCGCTACCCGACTAGATAATAGATTACAGTATATCAACCAAAATACAAAGTTTTAACTCATATTTTGATTTAGGTAGTATACATTAACCAATGTGCAGTTCATTTTTGGCTGGATTATCTTCTAAGGCTTATCAGTTATGTCCTACAAACATAGAGTCTATCTAGACTGATAGTTATGTACTATGTGAATGAGATTTTGGTATATTCGAACACATGTATATATTCAACGTCACTAGTATTGTATTTTCATTGCAATTACTTACGAAGTTATCTATCATTAATCAGTTTTACCAAGGTACTTATATTTATTTATAGTTAAACAGTTAAAATTTAGTACATGTAAAACATATGCTACTAAAATTAAACGTTATACAATACATGGTTTACGTATAAGTTAGATCTACACTACCTTATTTATATCTGATTCTAAAAAATAACCAAATGAGCGTAATGCATGCCGTATTTTGTTTCTGATCTGATAACTATTGTTAAACCTAAACCATGGCTACATGTAGAAGTGTTTTATCGATTCTTTAAAAAGAGAATATGTGTTTGATGAAATACTAATATAAGAAGACACAAAAAGTACACTGATTTGCCTGTTGTCGATTTCTGCAATTATAGTTTATGTCCCTTTTATGTTTTCCATCGATCAATTTATTGTCATCTTAAAAGTATATTCTGCTGAAGTAAAACGCTTGAAGTATTAACTTTACTCTACCAACAAAGTTATGTCAAACGCAAAACCTTTAAGAAATGAATCAGTATATAATGTATGTCAATAATAGCCTAATCAACTACCAAAGATAGCATTCATTGCACTTGTGTGCACAGGTAATTGTATCGTTGATGAGGGGTAAAACTCGTTCTTGAAAACATTATATTTTCTATAAAGGTATATGTGTTCTTAAGTTACCACGATTTTACGTTATCAATAACAAAAATGTACGTGTTTCTTTTCAAATAATTACCGTCATACAAAGCAGTGTTAAAACTGCTACTTCCATGCCAAAATCCATCGACATTTATTAAATAGTTAAAATGTTCTGACAGGAAGAAAGATACATATTTTACGTATTTTAGTTTTGTTTATAAAAAACATTAAAGTTTAAATAATGGTATGTATTACTTTTTACCTCGGAGTCCGTATTTTGTCATTTGCAAGGCAATACAGGAATCTGACATTTATAAATACTCATATACTGTATTGCACTTACTCTCAATACGGTTGCCCTTTTATCCAAATATGTGGTTGTTTACATTTATACGACATTTGTCACGATTTTTTTCCATGAAAATCGTTGCATACAATTATATCAAACGTGTGTAAAAATTTTTTAAACCTGGGTACAATACAAATTCCGCAACTTGTCCAAGTACAAATGTAGTCCTCTTGTTATTTCATATGTTTTTTTTGTTTCGTCATGTAACGTAGTTTTTATAATTATATATATTCTTCAGCAACAAGACGGCGAAGAATACCAGAAGTGGCTTTTCAATCAACTTTGACAAAAATGCAAGAAAAGGTCAGAGAAAAGGAGCCTATTAAATACAACACAGTTGAAACAAACATTGGAAATGCTTACAATAGTAAAACTGGTATATTCACCGCCCCAGTACGGGGTACGTACACATTTAGTACTACCATTGTAGCCGAAGCTGGACATTATGTAGAAGCGTGTATACAAGTTGGAGATGCTGTTAAGGTATCTGCTATAAGTGATCATAGAAACAATCTTGATATCTGGGACCAGGGTAATGCTGTAGCTATACTACATTTACATAAAGGTGCTAAAGTGTATGTTTCCGTTCAGTGGCCGTATGGTGTACACGCTATCCACGGCTTGGGCAGAACGAGCTTTTCAGGACATCTTATTCGAGCGCACGGATACCCATTAAGACGAGGATACTCAATGTATCTTTGATAACACGATATTTACGGTAATCTGGTGTTGCCTGTTCTATGATTGGTTGTTTCCAGAGACCGCTGCGATACTATTGGTCAGTGATGCATACCTTGGTCGAGCCATAAACAGAAACGAACAAATAAAACAAGTGTTATTTCTACTTCTACGTCTTCTTCAATACTCGTCATAATCCGCTTGGAAGACATTATAACCATTGCTACAAATGTCATTTCGGCTGCTATACCATCGGGGATGAGATTTAATGTACTGATTTAATATCACAAGTTAATATAAATATAATGATTATGAATAAACTGAATATCTACGTTTGTGGTATTTAATCACATGTATAAATTTAATATCAATGTATTCGTTCATTGACTCAAATGGATGAATAAACTGCCGATCATTGACATTTTCCATTTTGAAAGTTGTATTTATTGATTTCGAGGTCAATGAACGTAAGCATGATATACTTGCACATTCCTTTCTAGTCGAATTGAGCGTAAAATGATGTTACTTGGTGTAAATTACGCCATGAAACGTGTCGTTATGTTGAATAAGAGGACCTTTTCGAAGTGCAATTAGATACATGAACCCGTATTTTGTCAATCGATATTATATGTTGTCTCATCCATGTAACTAAATGTCATGGTTAAGATGCGTCCTTGTTACGTTGACATTAATAATCGATGTACCTTAATGTCACTGTACACTTATTTCTTTATTACTTGAACAACAGTTTTGTACTTTTCAATGCAAGCTATGTGAACTATTGCCATATACATGTACCTTGACGACGAATGTGTAATATGTGTATCATTGTATTATGTATACAAAAAACTGAATGGTAATATGGTCATGCATACTTTTATAAAATGTGTTTATGCTTTTTGTTTATTTTACTACGCATATTTTCCTTTACATACTCAAGTGTGCTGTAGTGATATTATTTAATTGGTGAATAGGGATAGCCACTCATATCGCCTGTAATTGACCCAGAATTTATCTTAGCATGATCTGATTTAACATGAAAGTGGTATGTTTGCAAACATGTGTCATGACAATACATGTACGCTTTTTAACACACTTGGCAATATTCCATTGCTGCTCTCGGTTTCCCTTGCTTTTCCATATGATATTTTTCTTCGTGAACGTTATGTATACGTGTTTATTGACTTATAATATTTACCATTGTATATTTATGTATAAAATTATATGTGAGAACTTGTGTACTCTTGGACATATTGTATATATGAAATAAACTGTTAGTAAATGAGAGATATACTATATATCGAAGGCTAGAACAAGAAGGTCGTAACTACCAAATCGATATTTTGAGAAAACAAGAGAAAACTGTCAGTAATTTACTCTTTATCTATGGGAAAACACGGGTTTAAAACTTAATTTTGGTCAATATGACAATTTCAGATTTGTAAGAAAATGGGCTCATAAGAAGCGCCTTGTGATGCTTATTCTAAATATGTATGAATCTTAAAAGGTCGTAAGTGCCACTTACGACCTTCTAATTCTAAGCCATTGCTATATATATATCAAATTTGGAGGATATGGATGGTAAGTTATGTGTCGCGTGTGATATGTGTACACCATGGTAACACGCACCTGGTACATCCAATCATTAACCACTGATGTGGACTACCAAATGAGCTATATATCTTCATTAATATCATATTGTTAGTTATGAAACATCGCTAAGATTACTTAGTACATGTTGGATTAAGTTTGCAGAAATGACGATAATTGATCGTTAGGTGCTGAAATAAGCAACAGTTAAACTACACGAAGGACAACTTTGTAACCTAAGAGTTACGACACAACAACGTAAGGAAAATCTTACAAACAACAAGTTCCCTGAACAGCATGCTTCTATTCACTGAACGTCGTATGAAACGTTACTGCAATGGGAAACATCTATGCAACTATTTTGTGAGTTTTAGGTAGTAATAAGAAGTCATGGTACGGATCCTCGCCCAGATATTCGATATAAGATCTGGAAAATTGATGCGATTCTCATACACGATCTACGAGTGTCGCTTTGTGTGGTACAAGCATGTATTCAGCACCATTGTCGTTATAAACGGCGTTTAATTTGCACGGCCCTGTGCGTGACATTAACGACGTGGAAAATACAAATGTAGCACGACGTCATTGTGTGCGCCGGGTTGGCGTAAGCGACTATGATGAAATAACTCTTAAACCGCATATGTATTTACCTTCTTTATTGACATTAAGCAAGTTGTTAATCAATGCCCTTTAAATCAATTGTAACGGTAAATCATAATCACATGAACTCGAAAACATTCGCCAAGCATCTTTCGACAAACACACAGGTGGAGCGGTTTCTCCTCTGGCGTAATGTCAATTGTACTGTATGTAGAAATAATGATTCAAATTTCATATGATATACACTTTTAGTGCTTAACATTGCGGGATGTATGACAAAATCCTATTAATTTTGAACGTCCCACACATACAAATTGAATAATTGAAATACACGTATAAATGATCATCTTACATGTGTGCTGCATATTAGTTTTTGAAATATATTCTCTGTAAAGTACATCGTAATTTATTTATCTACTCGTATTGACACAAGCCACACAGTCTAATATGTTTGTACCACAACATGCCTATGTACGTATCAAGTATCCTAAACTTACAAAAATGCGATTACATGTATCCCTAATTTTTATTCTAAATATTTATATTGTGAATAACGCAAGTATTTATTTCAGTATTGCCGCTAAGATACTTAATCAACATAAACATAGGACCATCAGTCTTATTAAAGAGGCATTCCATATAACTAGCACATTTTCTCTACTATCACATTAAATGAGCTAAATGTACAAAGCATTATCAATTATTATAATTTGTCAGAAGAAAGTGTGCATATCTCTATAATGCCAAACATATATTTAAATCACCAATAATAATTTATCACTTCAAGCGATTTATTATCATGTGGTCAAAGGGAAGCTACTCGTGACAATTTGGCCCGTTACGGAAATATGTTTTCATTTTATTCTCGGTAATTACAATGTAGTGGGAGGTTTTTGTTGAACCTTTGAGGAGTTTAAGGAAGACTGATTCTCATATAATGTATAGTATTCCTAAAATCGTTTTAAACAATGAAAGTGATAGGAACGCCTCTTTAATGCTAAAGCAACAAGTTGGTTACGTAGTTCACATCATATCCATCTGATTTTACAAATATTATTATGTTTGATTGAGGATAATCATGTAACCCATGTTACAATCCCTTATTTCAGGCTTTTATCGCTGCATTGCCAGACAAAATCATACACAAAAACAGGTGACTACAGCTTTTGGCTAAATGATTATCTCATATGCAACACATATAAGACCAATAGCATGAACTTACTCCGCTAAAAATTTGGTTGACATGTTTAGTGCCGCTCCATGCACTCGTGCTCAGCTATGTCTGTTGAAGATTGCCTTCCCTGTGCAATTGATTATTAAATTGTATCAGTGTGTTGTTACACGGCTGTGACTTCACTTCCGAACTCGCATACGTTTTCGAGGATGACCAGTGCATGTCAAAAATGAACAAAACAATGACCAAGCCAATTTTCATCTTAATATGATGGGAACCTCATGTACGAGGGGCGTTTCAAAAGTTCCAGGAAAAGTGCTCCATAATGTTTATCGTATGTTTAAATTACTTCAAACTTTGCATTTAAATGGAACAATTCATGATACATATTATACCATGAATCAAACACATGAGGGTGTGTTGTACAAAATGGCACTGCTGTCATAGTAACGTCAGTAATGGCTACCCGGGGCACATTTGACGTCATGTCTTTGAAATTGCCAAACTAACCTACGCATTGCTCCCAACGAAACAGCTACCAATTCTCAATGACCTAAAATTACTGCATTGAACATTTGCTAAGGGCGGTATAACATCATTTTGGTCAATTTATGCCATATTTTAAATAGTCCCACTGCTGTGTTCAGGTTTTTTTGTCGCCGTATTAGACTCACCCGTCAAATGTCAGTAAATCATTGAAATTTGGCCAGTTTTTGTCTTTTGGCAAGAAAATTAAGACTTGAACCAATAGAAGTTATAAATACTGCCTGCTAAGAACGTTGTTTGTCATTGAGTAGGATGTATGCATAATGTGAACGCTTCAAGACTGCCTGTGGTACTGCTGAAGATGATAATAGGAAGGTACGGCCTGTTTTGAATCAGACGCTAGACGTTACGCTGGACGTTTTCGCTTGATTTTGTGACACTTTCGATAGTTTGCAAACGGACCTATTAAGTGCTTGTCTTCAAACGAGGCATTCTTTTAGAATATAAAGCATTGTTGTTATTGTAGCAGGTGTATTTTGTGTGCCGTTTGACTGACTGAGTTAGATTTAGTCAGAACATGTTAATAACGTACAGTCAAATATAACATTGCCCCGGGTAGCCATAACTGACGTTACTATGGCAGCCGTGTCATTTTATACGGTACACCTTCATGCGTTCAATTCATAGCACACTATGTATCAAGAATTGTTCTATGTAAATGCAAAGTTTGAAGAATATTGACCATAAGATAAATACAATAAAGCACTTTTCCTGGAACTTTTGGAACGCCCTACGTATAATCAGACCATCTAAAGAATAGCAAGTAATAATAGCGACGTTAATTCTATGATAATTCCAAGATGTGTAATTTTGGTCTGTGATTATTTATAAAATATTTGTCTGTCTTCGGTAACACAGATAACTGTTTCATTGATAAAGATCGAAATCACATTTTGTAAACGTTTTCCCTGCGAGGTCCGGTTGTTGGAAAATTGATCCTTTTTTTCTACGTTCAAATTAAATGAGCTAAATAGACAAAACATAATCATTATCATAATCTGTCAGAAGAAAGTGTGCGCAAATATGTCTCTATAATGTCAATAGTATAATCAAATCACCAATAATACTTTATCGCTTGTTTTTATTCTTTTCCAGGTTATTAGTGTGAGCTTCTGGTTGAAAACGTGAGGAGTTTACCCAATAATGCTTCTCACAAAATGTATAATATTCCTGAATAGATTTAAACGATCAAAGTTGTAGGGAACGCCTCTTTAATGTATAATACTTTTGGATCACTTTATACGATCAAAATAGTAGGAAATGCATCTTTAAATGTAACTTCTCTACCTTGTATGTATGTACTTTCAATGGCGAAAAAACGCTGTAAGGATAGGACTGCCATTTTGGTACATGCTGAATGCACGTAAGTGATTGATTTCGATATAATATCTACATAGCGTTTTTAACTACTGTATCATTATTTGTTGTACTTTTTATCAATGATGAGTCTGTTTATGGCATCGTGTCAAAATATTTTATTCGTAGTATGGAAAGGTGATATGGTGATCACAATATTGTATTGTGTTATATTATTTAGATAATGAGAAGCAAAGAGAAGCTTCAGAGTACGGTACAGACGATGGCTGAGAGCGTTCCTGCAAGAACACCGGATACGGGACAAGAAGTATTGACTACATTAATACATTTAATACACCATACGTACTAGCTACGAAGGAGATAACTGCTGGATAAATCAAACACAGTCTGTGTTGTCAATACGAAGTACCTTCCCTTTAAACATTACACAGCTCGTTTGTACATACATTTATACGAGTTTGTTATATAATTTTGTTTTTGTCACATATTAGAACATAAGTTGAATTCTAAAAATCTTTCTAAACCTAAAACCACTCCGTTATTGTTCATCAAAGTCTTAACAGGTTCGATGTTTCTGTTGTCTTTTACATGGGAATGTAATGGACGTGGACATTGTGGCTTTTATGCTCACCCTTATATGTGCCTTTCCTGATGTACTCGGCGTAGTCAAAACATTTCTGAAAACGGTAAGAAGATATAGACAGGGAAGGCAGCACTCAACCTAACCAGTCGAGCACAGAAATCAGAACAACACAACTACAGTGAACAAACCGTATAATTTATGTAAAACATTTGCCCAATCTGATATTCTCATATCTTTGTGATCTGTATCTGGATCTATCTGAGCTGAATAACTTGTTATTAAATACTTTGACATTCTAGTTATAGTATCACGTCCTACGGACGTAAACTCTGTATAATAGCCGCATTGGTTTATTTGACCATCTTATATAATAAATAATTAATGTGTTTGACATTGTTGTTTCATATTAGTTTTGTATTTAGTTACATTTATTGTCCTAAAAGCATTATTGTGTTTCATGTCTATGTCATTTGTTAATTCGACTTTATATATTTTGTGTAAGCCACGTGTCTTATGGTCTTCGTGTTCAATACTGCCGAAGTGTATACATGTATGTAAATTTATGTTATTAAATACTTTGGCATTCTAGTTATAGTATCAAGTGCTACGGACGTAAAATCTGTATAATGGCCTCATTGGTTTTTTTGACCGTCTTATATAATAAATAATTAATATCTTTGACATTGCTGTTTCAGTCATATAAATATCCCATCCACTATCCAGTTGACAGAACCCACTACCTTATAAAATTCGTTGTACACGGTGGTACAAACTCACGCTACCGCTGAGTTTACCCGTGGCAGGTTTGTGTTTATTTTTGGTATTTGAATTGAATTGCCTTTGTAAATTTCCTTTGAAAATTTCAGATTCCCCTTGTCTATCGATCTGACCTGTACCGGTGACGATAAAATCACGGTCGGCCATATTTGTTTATTTATTTTTGACAGCGCGTATGAATACATAAAAATAGTGATTAGCCCCCTTCATTTGCATAGTTATGATATTATTGAGTAGTGTAATATTGCCTTTATGTAATGGGCTTTATTAAACTCCCACACTGCGATTTATGTGATAAATATAGTTACCTGTGAGTACTTTTTGTAATGGAATAAAGTAATGTTTTTATAAGTTTACATGTATATCCATGATAGATATTAAACACTTAACTTCCTACTTCAAATTGGACAGTTTGGAAATTTGACAGTTTGAAAGATCAAACATGAGCAGAGAACGACAAGGTTGCTGACCGAATTCAACTCGCGAGGACACATCACAACATATCCTTGACATTTTGCTTGTTTACTGTTTATATCGACTATAAAAACCCCATTTTGGTATTTTGACGGTTTTGAAAATACATGAATGTCCGTGTTATTTGATTGATGATTGGTACATATAGGTAAAATACATTGGCGAACGTCCAAGCATACACTCATCACAACGAAATTATGGGACATCATTACCAATTACATGTTAAATAGCTCGGCGGACGGGAGGGTTTAATAAGCCCTGTATTATATTTACTTAAATTTGCAGTCTAACAAATGTTTATTAACGCGCTTTATGTGCACACTACTTCGTATTATTAATGTCTAAACTGTTAAACACATAATCTAGTTGTATAAGATACAAAATAATGGATTGTAATCCTCACGCACTATTCTTGCATTAATATTTATCAAAACAAATATAATGGCCCCCAAATGGAGAGTTGGCCCACATATCGGCTAAGAATGAGAAGGGGTCTTATAAGACTAAATTCATATTTGAAATATACACCAACAGGCGCTTCGTATGAGCATATGTCATGACAATCGGAACTGGTCATGTTGACCGAACTGAATTTGAAATAGCTTGCTGTATCAAAAGTAAAGTGAGATTGCCAGACAGTTTTTGGTATTGTTTTCTCAAACTGTTGGTTTTGTAGTTACGACCTTCTCATTCTAAGCCAGCGGTATACATTTTATATTGTATCAATTTGTTCAAATCATGACTCACAGTGTTCAATTTAAACACATTTATTGAGGTATAAATTTTCACAACTCACAATGTTTTATATATCGGCCCCTGGCATCAAATATAGCATAAACGTGATTTTGAAAAGTTTTATGTGAAACTATACTATATATATAAGGGAAGTATCTGCTTAACTTTTTCTAAATAATGAATGAAAAGCCTGAAGCATTTGAATACTAGTAGTCAACGTTATGTTTTGGTTTCAATGTTTGTGATTGACAGTTATTTGTTTTTGTTACTTCCTTTTTACATCACGATTTGATGAATCAACATAGTAGATGATATCGATAGCTCTGTGCAAAACTATGACACATGCCTCTTTATACTGATTTAGTTACCTTAGTTACGCACCAAGCCATCGATATGCACTAGTCTCATAGTCTAGCATAGCCAAATAGTTTCTTAATTTGATATAAGTAATGTAATATAATAACCAATAAAAAGCGCACAAACCTACACAATAACAATATCACTTTCAAGATTTCAACCAATTGCCTCTTGAATCCACTATAATATCAGTGGTGTTTTATTCAAAACATCAATTCACAAGACCAAGCAAACAAAGTTTGTACATAAAGTCCCCCACACTCACACAGAAGTAATATTGTAACTGATGACTGCAACGTTAGGTAAGCAAGAACTATTTTTACATACATTTGTTCTCAATTCCAACATGACAACTAAACACAATGGCCTGGACACAGTTAAGGGGTTAATTACAATGCATAATGCAGCCTTGTCTCATTCGATACATGTTTATTTATCGTCCAATACCGGGTTATAAAGCAATTTGTTTTAAATTAGGAGTTTCTTGTAGCGTCGCCTCCATACTTATATAACTTATATAGTACATACTCATTTATTTAGTTGCAATTTCTTGTGGTCAATTCCTGCTCAGTCAATAGAGTATTTTGACAAATAAGTCGATAAATGGAATCCATTGAATCATGGTTTGGACAAAGCCTTTTCGAAGTCACTTGTATCATTGGCTTTTGTGATCGTTTGACCTGTTTTTAAAGTTTATTTATATCACTCCATCCATTGCTCGGCCGATTATTTGCAATTTTGTCTTGTAAAATTAACACAATTATTCTAGAATTATTAAATTAAATGCAATGTATGACTAAAATATTAGAAGATGGTACGTCAAGGTCAAAACATTTGTTTGTTCATCAAAATAGCATACACATATCATTTAAATTTCGGTCAAACCACAAATTTAAAAGGGGAACGTTGACGTGTAGCTGTGTGGAAAGGTATAAAAGCAGCGATGCATTCTGTTCAGTTTGTTGTCTGACTTGTAGTTGTCAATACGTAGCTTTGAGGATGGAGCATGTATTTGTCGTTGCGGGGGTAAGTTATTTTCTCTCTCTTTGATTTTTTCCAGTTCATTTTCATGATATGTGTATCATTAATATAATTAACAGTGATTTAGCAATACAACTATAAGTTAAAATAATTCAAACTCCAGGCCTTTTTCAACGTTTTAATTGTATTGAGTTTAATCAATAACTTAATGGCATACATCACAAACTTTCATTATTTAGCTCCAAACTATTTTTTAATTAATTATTTACCAACCATGTCATATTAACCCATTGGAAGAAGATTTTTTAAAGATATACTTTGTACATAGGAGCATTCTTTGTTCAAATTCAATTGACCATCGTTTTGTTTTTACATTGTAAATCAGATTACGGTTCGTTTAGCCAGAACCGATGTGGCTGGCTTAAAATGAGAATGTCGTAAGTACCAAATCGACATTTTGAGAAACCAATACAACTGTCTGACAATCACTCTTTACTTATGGTAAAACAAGCTTTTTCAACTTCAGTGCGGTAAACATGAAAATTTGCTCATAAGAAGCGCCTTATGATGTACGAGGGGGTATCAAAACGTTGATTGGACTGTGGACTGTGCCTGCCATTTTGTCAGTTTTTGACCGAATTCAGTAAAATTCACAATTCTTTAAAACAACGTATTTTGAAATGATTTGCAAATTTCCAGCTCATATAACTTTTTCCCGAGTTATGTGATGGTTACTTTGGTAACTTAAATTATGCTCCGTGGGGCACTTTAAAAATATCTTCACTTGACCTCCCACATATACCTATAATTCTGTGAAACCTCATCCGATTTGAAATATAAAACCGTCGACATGAGCATTAAGACCGTATCATAATCTTGGTGTATATGTTATAGCGCTGTTGTCACGGACGCTCATGATGTCACATTATAAACACGTCGTTTTGTGTAGCTTTATTTTCGACGCATTTTATGACGCCGGCGCACTTTTCAACATGACGTTTCAATCGGAACATTGATCTTTCGCTTCATTTCCCTTTTACTCAATTATACACCAATACTGATCTCAGATTAGAGCATTTCAAACAAGTAAATAAAAAGGTTGTCTTGCTAAAATCAATCTGTTTAAATGGTAAAAAAGATGTAGCGATGAGAGTTGAAAGATGCTAACATCGGTAGTGTAGACTTCGTGTACTGTGTGATAATCGGCGCTGGAATACATGAAATTGTCAAATCTTTCATTAACTGACCGAACTTTTTTATGAATAAAAGGCTATTTAGTAAAAACTAAGTATTCTGGTTGACAATAGAACAGTTCAATATAGGTTTGTGTGTTGGATTCAAACAATTAAAAAATCGCAGAAGTTTTGAAGTTTCATGACGTCATAAAAGTGCGCCGGGTGGATGTTGGTCATCTTTATTATCGTTATAATTTTTTATTGACAATTTCATTTAATCAACTATTTATTTGTTTCACAGTACAGCATTGAATGTAGTTTAAAATGATAAAATAAATAATTCAATCGCATTACACGTCCACGAACATTTTGATACCCCCTCGCAGATTTCAAATATACATTAGTCTAATAACGACCTTCTCATTCTAGGCCAGCGATGTGATGAAACTGTATCATAGCTAAAGCGTTAAGGTTGTGCACTTTTTGTTTCTGTGAAAGCATCTTAAGTTGTTCAGTATAATTATTATATGATGTAGAAACAATAATTTGCTTTTTATCCATTTACCTGTGTGGTTAACCGATTTCTAAATTTAGTGCGGACTACGTTATATGGGGTGTAACGGTACGATCACCTCACGATATGATACGTATAGATAAACCATGTTTTTTTAGCCGTGTCGGAATTTCGCATTTTTCTTTCATGGTATGTGAATATACGCCTACTATTGGGTCATGTATGGAACGCCTTAACTGTCTTATATAAGCAAACAGTGCGATATAATGTCGTTATCGCTGAACATAAATGCATGCGACCACTATATAATGGAAAAGTTTCCATAATATAAAATTATTAAATGACTATCAATTATTAGCCCTATAACACAGCATTGTCCTAGTCTAATAATAAGCACACTTCCACTGTATCAAGGCCGAAAATCTATATCAGTTATCGGCCCGTGCCGAAAGTGTTATAAAATCTGATTGGCTAATAGACAAGGCCGAAAAGTGATATTGATATTGATCCCCCTTTTAAGCAATATGATTGGGAAATAGACAGGGCCTAAAAGTGATATAGATTCTCAGATAAAATTACGGAGAATCGATTCTTATTCAGTAAAATGAATGTAACTTTTAAATTACTGAACGGAAACATGACATATGGCTATTCGTTTTCTTAGTTAGACCATTTGCTACAATTTGGACTATATATGGAGGCAAACATCTGAAAAAAATGTTTTTCACATTTTTTTGCATTCTTTTATGTCGGTCTAGTTTGATGTGCTAGCGTTACATGCAAAGACAAATTTTATAATAATTGATGCTTATTTAATAAAATTGTCAATAAATGGTGATTTGATATGAACCCTGTTATTTGTCCTCGGGATAGGCGTATTGTCCCTCGACCTACGGCCTCGGACCAATACGACTGCCCTCGAACAAATTATAACAGGGCTAAAATAAAATCACCCATTTATTTATATACAATATGAATGTTTTGTCATTATTATATTCGTCTTTAATATTTTATATAGAGATTTTGCCATTATATAGTGGTCGCATGCATTTATGTTCAGCGATATTGACATAATATCGAACTGTTTGCTAACATAAGACTGTTAAGGCGTTCCATAGCCATGAATTTGTTACTCTTAATGATCACATAATAATTATATTGCTTAAAAAATCTTAATGCATACCCTATAAATACCCTTTCAGGGCAAATAAACATCCCTGCATGAATTAGTCACGGCTCAAAAAACATGGTTTATCTATACCGTCAATTTTTCTAACGGTTCGGTATCTTTCGGTTCGATACAATATTCTCTAACGACAGCTTAAATACTTCAATTTTTAAGTGATAATGAATTTGATGCTTCTATTACTGCAGTTATCATGTGCCTATCAACAATTTTAAGTGAATTTAGACAATATGAAGCATATCTCAATACAATTAAAATGAGTGATACAAATGTACATGGTAATTATACATAATCAGAAGGCTGTCAGGCGCTGTCGTTGTCTAAATATTATCTTGCTCATAAAAAAGCTTATACCGAACCGTACCGAAATTTAGAAGTCTTGTATCATGAAGCGTGTTGGACTGCAGTCCGCGGTATTTCGTAGACTGCGGTATACCGTTACAGCCTTACTACGTTATGACTTATCTAACTACGGAAGTTTTAGTTGAAGTAATCTGGTAAAGCACTATATAAAAAATTTAACCACACATATTCAGATGAGCTTGTTCGTTTGTAAAATATATATGTAACTTCTATATGATTTCGTTTTACTATTTATCAATGCTACCGTTCTTTGAATGGTGATATGGTCAGAAATCAACAGCCTTAAAGTCCCATTAAGTCTAAAACTGCTATTTGAATAAGCTGTTACTTGAAAAACTATCCTTAGAATGATGCAATTTGAGCACTTAAATTGATTCCCAAATGATAAAAAACACCCTAAGATGGACGAAAATGTAATACAACACCCTGATGGTTTGTTGACAAAATGACAATTTGTAAACAATAAATGCATGATTTAAAGTTTAAGGGGAGCAACTCTTAAAATAAGCATTTTGTTCACCATACAACTTGCTAAATACTATATTTGGTCTTCTATTTTGACATATACGAGGGGTGTTCCAGAAATAATAGGACTTTTCTCATTACTTCTTACTCAACACTTACATTTTAATGAAATTTGTCTCATATGCTTAGCAATGTATGCACTATGTACTGGTAGCATCAGAATGTCGTTGTTGCTGATGATGCTCATACAAAGCGTTGTCATAGAAACCATGTAACACAAAGGCGGGTCACACTATTATTTGTCATTACCATCCTTATCAAAAATGTGAATATCCCAATTACCATTTGATAAATATTAAAGCCTACTTTTAAGCCATTGCGTGGATGACTTTGACATGCGCATGAAAACTTTCGAAGAAATCGGTCCGTGTTTGTTATCATAAGTCATTATTCATTGGTATATATCTAAGCGCGTCATGGATGAAAATGACGTCAACGCCACTAAACAGAAGCCGCGCGATTGTCAAATAATGGTATACATTTGGAAAACCAACAGTGCTAACCAATGAAATGATTAAATGGATAAAATGTAGTTGCATTAAGCAATCACTTGTATTCTGTTGGCTCAAATTGTTAACAGGACGCGGATTTATAAACTTACAAAAAAAGCACAGTTGTGGTCATAGAAATTAAAGTTGACGTTAATAAAAAATGTTTATACCCTGGTAGACGCTTCAAGGTTTGTGCAATTTCTAACATCATCGCAAGACATTTTTTGTGAACAGGGATTCGTAAACACATTGAGGCAATAGGAACAGTGTTATAAAATCTGTTTGGAAAGTCAGGACGACTATAAACAAAAATATGACATGTTTCTTTATGTTAAAATAGTGTGCTTGAAATGCGACGTCATAATAACGTCACGGTGCGACCCGCCTCCTTGATACATAGCGTATTTAATGTTTAATATATTTCTTATTTTTCATCCAATGACTCTGACATTTCGCATATTTGTCAGTGAAAGATCAAAATTTAATTATATGCAATAAGTTTTCTTAATTTCTGATTTGCTGTTCTGCTATTAAGTCCTATTAATTGTGGAACACCCCACGTACGTAGGGCGTTTCAAAAGTTCCAGGAAAAGTGCTCTATAATATTTATCTTATGGCCAAATTACTTCAAACTTTGCATTGAAATAGAACAATTCATAATACAAAGTACACGATGAATCGAACCGATGAGGGCGAGTCGTAAAAAATGGCACGGCTGCCATAGTAACGTCAACCATGGCTACCCGGGGCAACGTTATCTCTGGCCGTGCCTTATTAACATGTTCTGGCTAAATCTCACTCAGTCAGTCAAATGACACACGCAATTCACTTGTTACATCAACGACAATGCTTTGTATTATCAAAAAGTGCCTCACTTCAAGGTACGCTCTTCCAGGGTCCCTATGCAAAGCATTCGAAAGTGTCACAAAATCAAGCAGAAACGTCCAACGCAACGTCTAGCGTCTGATTAAAAACTGACTGTACCTTCCTTTGATCATATGCAGTAGCACTTGCAGTCTGGAAGCGCTCATATTATTCATACACCATACTCAGTGACATGCAACGCTGTTAACAGGCAGTGGCTATAAAATATACTGTTTCTAGTCCTAAATTTCCTGCCAAAAGACAAGAACTGGTCAAATGTCAATGATTTACTGACATTTGACGGGCGATTATAATACGGCGGCGAATAAACGTGAACACGACATTGGGACTGTTTAATCTATGGCATAAACTGATCAAAATGTTGTTTTAGCGCCCTTCGAAAATGTTCCATGCAGTAATTTTAGGTTGTAGTTAATTGGTAGTTGTTTGGATGGAGTCAATGTGTTAGTTATTTTTACGATTTCTACGACGTGACCTCAAATTTGCCCCACATAGCCATTACTGGCGTTACTATGGCAGCAGTGTCATTTTGTACGACACACCATCAAGAGTTTGAACCAAGGTACAACATGTATAATGAATTGTTCTATTTAGATGCAAAGTTTAAAGTAATTTGAACATACGATAAACATTATAGAGCACTTTTCCTGGAACTTTTGAAACGCCCCTCGTATAGTTAACATTATGTCGTCTAGTATTGGTCATTTGTTAAGAAACACCCTAATGGTTCCATAATTCATGCAATGTAATGGTTGATCGGAAACAATTGAGGGAGCAATAATGTGACTTTAATGTTTTGTTAATTTTGTATCGATTATTTTTAGTTTGTGCTGGTCAGTTTAATTGTCCTAACTGAGCAGAAGATGTGGCAAAGTCACGGTCACGGACAGTCGTATAAGGGGTATGGGCATAGTCACATGGGACATAGTCATAGGCAGACGTCACGACAACAGCGTTGCTACCCGAACGCAGCAGTAAGTATGAGTATAATTGCTTTTATAACAATTGTATAATATATGTATTTTTTTCTCCTCTATAAATACTTCTGCTGATGTTGACTCTTCTTAAAGAGGCATTCCCTATAACTAGGATATTTGTCTCTACTATCACGTTAAATGAGCTAAATGTACAAAGCACTATCAATTATCATAGTTTGTTAGAAGAAAGTGTGCGCAAATATGTCTCTATATTGTCAAAAATCTATTTAAATCACCAATAATAATGTATCGCTTCAAGCGATTTATTATTATGTGGTCAAAGGGAAACAGCTCGTGACTATTTGACTCGTTATGGACATATGTTTTCATTTTTTTCTCAGTAATTAGACAGAGCTTTTTGTTGAGCATTTGAGGTGTTTAAGCAATACTGATTCTTATTTAATGTATAATATTCCCGAATCAATTTAAACGATCAAAGTTATAGGGAACGCCTCTTTAACTATATCGGGAATTAATATTATACTATCTATGTAGTTTATTATTGCGAGAAATCGTAGTGTTGACAATGTTCATTTTACAAGTTGAGGCAACAATAGCTACGTTGCATTAATGGGACTGAATACGTATGTATTATATTAAACCTGTGTTGCGTGCAACACAAGTTATTGTCAGGATAAAGTCCAACATGACCTTTTGCTTAGAGGTTGGGGAATGGAAACATCCCTAACTCTCCTTCCCAGTGATGTTGAACAAAAAACACATGAACTAAAGTTGGAAAATAACAATGCAATGTTCTATGATTCCAGCAAGGTGATTTATGTGATACCGGTAAAAGGTGTGCTTGGAACAGAAGAGAGTGTCCAAACTATGTCAACTGTCACCTGATATGCACGAACAATCCATATAAGCAATGTTATAATAGGGATGAAGGAGATGTATGTTATTTACACTGATCGTTCTTTTATGTTCTTACTAAATAGTATGTAAAGCCTGCGTCCAATAGTGCCTATGTCACTTTCGAATTAAATGAGCTTCGGGATGCTTCAGGCGCAGAATCCTCCGCTCTAGAGAATACTTCGTGGAAGTGAAGGTACATTTAATGACTTCCCGAGTACATACAGAAAAAACAATGCATGTTTTGACTTTTAATTCAACGTCGCCGATAAGGGTTTCCTCAGTAAGCTCTAGGTTAATGAATGCGATGCATTAATTATTTCTATTTACTTGAAACATGTTTCTCATCAGTCAGTTTGTTTGACCTTTCTGTTTGTTAATAATGAATTTATTATGTAATATACAGTGTCACCGTGTTGGGTGAATTAACATAATGTACACGTTGGTATGGTGACAAACGTGGTTGTACATATCGTGTAAAATAATTTATTTTCGTGGGGGGGTTAAATCTCGTGTATTTTGTGGTTCACCTCAACCACGAACTTTAATCCCAACGAACATTACTTTTGACCCTTGTTTTATTACCTGATATTCAAAATCTACGAATTCAAGTCCCGACGTAATTGTCTTTTTCCAAAACCACGAAATTTGGTACCAACGAAATTAAATGATTATACAGTATTTTGTATGATGCAGTTAAAAAAGACGTTTATACAAATGTCCTTAAATGCTTTGTAGAGCTGCAATGGTGGTACTGGTGAAAATGGTGACCTGGACAACTGGTTTGAGTGCTGGAATGACAGTACAGGACAGCTAGCGTGTATTTTTGTATTCAGCATCCTAGAGGAATACTGCGGATGATAGGTTGTTGAAGACACATTGGATTGTTTATCTACCAAACATTTCATATACATGTCATATAAAGTTTTGAAGTTATTTCTTTTTGCAACTACTTCTCGTCGAATACAAACGAAAACGTATAAACAGTCAGGTGGCAAATAAAACTTCATAAAGTAAACATTTCATGGAAAAATCGACAGTCTTTTCACGTTGCATGACACGATCAATGTAAATCTATTATACTATAATTTGGTATCATATGATAGAATAATCCAAGCCTGATTTGATTCTGTTCAGACAATAATTTATATTTATCACAATTTAGGTTGCTAGGCAATATAAGATCTTCAATGAAAATTCTTGATTGATGGAATAAGGTTGTCTTGGTTACATGCTTTTAGTATTTTGTTTGTCAATCATACAGAAATAAAAAGCAGTAATTGACATTATCAACAATTGACTTTGAAGTTTGTTAAATGTAAAGTCATTAAATCTCGAAGCTAAATAACTCAAATGTAGTTCCTATTGATTCCCATGTAAATTTTGTCACTTTAACGGTTAAAAAATATCAAAAACAAATTCAAATGTTGGTTATTGTCATATAAGAATTCCGATTTTATTCAGATAAAAACTATTCAAAGGTAAACACTGCTGTGGTAATAGTCAACATTCATTTAAAATTCAAAATATTTGTGTTACCGTGACAACATTGTCAAATGGACTAACTATCGATTTTAGGGGTGTTCTTTTTTATATTTATATTTTATTCATTTTTTCAGATAGATACATACACTTCAAAAATAAAACCAGTGCAATACACACTGAAACTACAACAATACATTTTAACACAATATTATATAAACTTCAAATTCTATGCTTATGGTTATTAGTTTGTGTACTGACTAGCTTTTAGAGAAGTGAAGAGAAGAGAGGCGAAGAGTGGTGAGAAGAAAAGAGGGTGTAAGAAGGGTGTGAGCATTTAAGTCAATATATAATTTTATAGTGCTGTGCTAGTGATATGGTATCTAGATATTAAATCCAATTCATTTTGTTTCAAACAATTCAAGTTTGTCTTTTTTCGTTGCAATGATTCTTTCCATGAATATGCGTCGTTGAAATGTTCTATTGAAGGAGTTGATTTGTCGTATTTACAATAGCTTATGAAGTAGTTTGCCAATATCAATATTAAATTGCTTATGCTTTTTTGGTCCTGTTATCGTTTTTGATTTCCAGCCCTAGTGTAATGAATCAGTAGTTTAGTATATTTACAAAGATGTTGTTATTGTTCAAGTATTCTTGTATGTTAAGCAAAACATGTTCGATTGTTTGACATTCCCAAAAAGAGGTGTTTTCGTGTTTCCGTGTTCATTTAACAGAGGTCACACAATCTACAAGTTTTTAATTTGCATTTATAAAGCTAGTCATTATTAGGTGTAAATTTCATTAAGATTTTGCATTGATACTCTCTTAGTTTGGTGTCTATGGTGCTATGTAATGGTGTAGTAAATATACTTTTCCATGTGGTTGTTCTTTCTTGAAATTCATTTCCCCATTTAATGATTGCTTTTGCATTTACAATTTTTGTTTTGATTTGTGTTTCATACAACTTTTTATTTCCCATATTACTAGATTTGAGCTTGTCAAACATGTATCAAGGTTCTTATGATGTTAGATTGTTTTCATTTATTAATTGTTTTCCCAGTGTTTTATTTAGAGACTTTATCAGTGATAAGTAGTTGAGAAATTTTCCATTTTCGATACCATATTCATTTTGCATTTGTTCGAAGGTAAGAAAGTACTTTACTTGAAAGTCATAAATTTGACCTATGAATATGATGTCCTTCTCCAACCATTTTTTATTTAAAATATATTACCATTTGTATGTTTATTATTCGAGTTATTCCATATGATTTCTTTTCGGCGGTTGTTCATAGACTGTAATTAATTGAAGACCATGATGAGATAATGTTTTTCAGAAATGTATGATTAAAGTTAAGTTTATTTGCATCTGTTTAACTAATGTTACATTTAAATACAAAAATGTAAATCATATCCATGTTTTGAGAGCTCCTTATTATAAAGTACATTCCATTTAGCTTCAGTTTTTGTGCCGATTCTTTTAACCAAGCTTGCTTTTACTGAATTTAAAAATGCAACAATATCTGTCATTTTAGTCCCCTATTTTCGTATCCCTGATATATCATATTTTGAGATATTTTGTCCGGTTTGGAATCCCACAAGTGGTGTTCTAGAATTGCCTAACAACCGAGAATGGACTTTGTAAATGAGTAAAATGCATGACAGTTTTATCAGAAATTGATTATCCTAATAAATGATAGTAATCATAGTCTATTGCTTCTTATTTTACTATTGTTATATTCTTCTAGCTAAAGAAATTAATGAAATTATTTTGTGATTTTTTGCACTTTGTGAACTTTAATTTAGCACGGGACTGTATTAACTTCATTTTACTGCTGGCTAAATACTTTATCTTCAAACTGAAGAATACAAACGAAACACCGAATATTTTATATTTTACATATTTAATGTATCGGGGAGAAAAAGAGTAGAAGAAAAAAGAATACAGTGAAAAGCAAATAGCAAAATGGGCCTATTTGGATTATTTTGTTATCTTCATGTTCTTTCCCATAGTTCGGCATTTTTCTCTCTCTATTTGTTTTCAAACATATATTCATCCATATTAAATGCAATTATTGTATATGTACGACTGTATTTATGTTTTTGAACTAGCTACATAGCATGCAATATCGTTACGTTAAATATGTATGTACACATATTGCAACTGCATGTATATCGGGAATAAAACGTAGTTTAGAAAAAATAAAATTTATCACATAACTTTAGAGAACGTCTCTTTTCGTTTACAATCCCACAACGTCTTAAACTGCTATTTTACGAGCAATTAGCTATAAGCAGATAACCTTTCTGCAGAATGATCCAGTTTGAGTACTTTAATTCCCAAGTGCGGAAAACACCATGATATGAAAGAAAATGTAATAAAATATAGCCCTACCAGATTAAACTGAGACTCCTTGCATAATTCGTAAAAGTCCGGAGATAACGGTGTATAGTAAATTAACATACAGATCGAATACAACCGAGCATGACCGGACGAGCTTTATGGATTTTGTATTATTTAAAGTGTAACAGGAGCAACTCTTGCAAAATATGTATTGTGTTCACCATACATTTCGCTAAAGACGATATGCGGTCTACTATTTCGACAGGTATGTCGTCTAGTTAAGAAACAGCCTAATAGCTCCATATTTTATTGTATGTAATGTATGGTCGAAAAAAAACTGTGCGAGCAATAGTGTGACTTTAAGCCAACCTGAAGGCTGTATTATGTATTGATATCAACCCGTCCGGGCGATGGAGTTTAGCTGTCATGTTGGAATACAGACAACACACAACACAATGCCCACAGAATACAGAATACAGAATTTGAAAATGCAACTTAACCACTCAAGGTCTTACTTTAAACTGTCAGGAAATGCTACAAGAATACCACAATTAGTTCAAATACAGGCCCAATAAATTATATCACAAAATAAAGAGTTTAACATCCCGAATTGTTCAGCCATTCATTACATAAAAGAACAAGTTTGAATCGTCCGCCCCTACATGAATACATGTATACCGTTTAAGGCATAAACGGGCCAGAAAATAGTTTTGGTCGGGACTAACTATGTATGTCTCTACCATACAAAACAAAAACAATATATTTGGTAGTGTTTGAGTTATACTACCAGGTACTGATAAACCGTTCCGGGTTGGAGGCCATTGTCGTGCTTGAATATTGACAGTAGAACCCTGCTTGAAACGTTGCAAACATGTCAAGTATATACTATTGTATTGAATGGATGAAATATTTGGGAAGTAAACAATGTAGTTTGTGATAGTTTCTTAGGCCTGTGGTGTTCAAATGAGGCGGGATTATCGTGTAGAAACATAAAGTATTGTTAATGATCGTCAGCAAAAAGAAAGCAAATTAACGAACGAGTGGATAGGTTGGGACAATGGAAAAAGGTTTTAAGATTTAATTTCAGCTTTCAAAAAAGTATAACTTGTTTATGAACCAAAGAGAATCACACACAGCTTCAATGGTTTTAATTTTTCGTTCCGGTTCCAGGTAAACAATGTACCAAAACATCTACACCACACAATACAATCTGCAAATAATAACACATGTTGTTAATATACTCGGCCCAAAAGTTTTATTCAATTTATTTCAAGAGTGGTTTTAGTTGCAGATGTTTACCAAAACAATCAAAGATTCAGTATGCTATGTAAAGAGAGCATATCTGAGGATATACGTGACTGTGAATTTTGCATTTACACTCTATATGTTTCACCTATACGGCACATTTGACATGCATGCCATGTACTGGTCGTGGTAGTTACAGTAGCAATGCTGGGTTTGTAATCTTGCATTATTGTGCAGATTAAAAATGTCAACAGAACGAACTTCCAACTATTAATATGACTCATCGTCATGGTGTCACAGATTACAACTGTGGGTCCTTCTGCATATAGGGTGTTACCGGATAAGTAACGGGTACAATATAAGGGACCTCCTTCTGTCTGAGGGTATGTGAGTTTCACCGTAGATTATTATGGGAGATTGGTAACAACAATGAATCTGTAAATACAGTGCAATAAGGTATTTATTAATTATATCAAACAACGATAAACAATCGATGTCAAGTCATCAAAAGCATTACAAAAGTTAAATCTATTACGTACATGTATAATTATATACAATACACATCACCATGTAAGATGGCGACAATGACAATGAACAGAATAACGGACGGTTTAAAACATGAAATAAACATACTTATATAAGTACAAACTTTACATTTAAATAACCCAAAGTGTAGAATAAAGTATAAGAAGTATATTGATATGATAATTACCTGTAAATACAGTGCAATAAGGTATTTATTAATTATATCAAACAACGATAAACAATCGATGTCAAGTCATCAAAAGCATTACAAAAGTTATGACTTGTGCCTCCACATCGATTGGTCAATCGCCAAAGGTAATTACCATAACAATAGAAAGAGAGTAAAAGAAGGTGCGTAGAGTGTTGGGGTACATGACGTGACATGGTCTTACAATCACTACTGTACTATGATATACCTAAAACTACAACTACTATATAACCGGGGCTCGGGACGGTCGGTCAAACGATGAAACGGACGCGAACCGGACACATGGTGAAAACCAAACTGTGACATATTTCCCCTCTCCGGAAAATGTCGTCCTCGACATTACAATACGTGATCGGAAAAATCACGCAAAAGAGTAGAAGAATAAAACGGTACCATCTTAGCAAACAGCTGCAATATATATTTATTTCAATGTATAAGCATACAATACATAATTTAACAGATTAATTCAAAAATAGAGACATACAAAGGCATCTCGGAATCTTCATGTAATCTGAGTCCAACGTTGGCGAAATCTGTTTCGAATTCTCCATTCAAGTCTAAATTCCTAGAACAGAAAAAAAATAATAAGTTAGTGGTAATATAGAAACATAAGATTATACAAATTCGCATTATTAAGCCTATCAGGTCACTGATCAGAGGCTATTATGCCATAAAATACAATGTATAAAAAAATGTATGTAAACGCAATCCTGATATGGTTACATAACACTTAATGGTCTTCGAAACGCTATAGGACGAACTCGCCTGTTCTCATCCATGCCGGCTGCTGCCGTTATCGTCGTGGTAATAAGCCAGGCTGTCCTGGTTTACGCCGATGAGGTGGGCGATACGTCTCACTCCGATCGGACTCGGATGAGTCTGATAAAGTTCTACTCGAACTGGAATCAGTTGACGGTTCTGATTGAGACGTCCCAGACACTTCTACCCGTCCTGTTCGAGAGTCAGAGGAACCTGTCGTTACTGGCAAAGATGTAAAGGGCAAGAGTAAATTCCTGTGCAGTGTCCTTGGCTTACCCTCGCCATCGATTCTGCGAACGACAAACACAGGAAGGTCAGTGTTTGGTTGCCGCTCAATGACATGTATGTGTTCTTGCCAAACATCTGCCAATTTGTTCTTTCCCTTTAGCCCAACATTCCGTACTAGGACTCGATCACCGGTCACCAGCTTGGTCTCTTTCACTTTGCGATCATAATAATGTTTCGCACGGTGCCCACTGCGTACAGCATTTTCATTTGCCCTTTTGTAGGCAGAGTGAAGGTGGTCCTCTAACTGTCGCATGTAATCAGAAGGTGAGGCACCTCCGACGGTTTGATCGACCAATCCCAAAAAAGCATCTATCGCTAATCTAGGATTGCGACCAAACATCAAGCAGTACGGTGAATAGCCAGTACTCTCGTGCCGAGTTACGTTGTAGGCATGTACCAATGCGGGAACTGCAGCCTTCCAGTCACTCTTTCGATCATTCTCCAGAGTCCCCAGCATTTTCAACAGTGTCTGGTTAAAGCGTTCTGTCTGTCCATTCCCTTGAGGGTGGTACGGAGTGGTCCTTGTGCGCTTTATACCAGCAATGCGACACAGCCTCTGTATGACCCGAGACAGGAAGTTCTGGCCCTGGTCACTATGAAGCTTTTCTGGAAAGCCATAGTGGACGAAGAAATTATCAAAGAGGGCTTTAGCTGTTGTGCGAGCTGTCTGATTCCTGGTCGGTATGGCCTGAGCATAGCGAGTGAAATGATCGGTTATGACAAGCACATTCTCAAATCCGCCCTTGGATGCCTCTAAAGACAGGAAATCAATGCATACGAGTTCCATGGGTGCGGATGACTCGATGCTGACTAATCCTGCCGCAAGTCTTGGTGGTGTTTTCCGACGAATACACCTGCCACAACGACTAATCCAGCTCGCTATGTCAGCACACATACCAGGCCAGTAAAACCGCTCTTTGAATAAGCTGATGGTTCGATCCCTGCCTTGGTGACCCATGTCGTTGTGGAGAGCTTGAAACACCGTATCTCTGGCTATACGCGGAAGCACAATCTGTTTGACGCGTGTCTCGTTGATGTTAGTCCAGTGGACCAGAACATCGTCAACGATTTCAAAGTGTTTCCATGCACGGAGATACCGTTTCACTTCAGGTGAAAGTGCACCAAGCTCCTGCTTTGTATTCGGGCGAACACCAGTACGTACGAAATCTCTAACTTGATTGATGACGGTGTCAGTGGTCTGACCAGAAGTCCAATCTTGTGACTTGAGTGCCTGTGCCTTAAGTAGGCTATCCGGAATTTCAGGTTCAATAGAAGCATTTTCCCAAGTGGCAGGACTATTCTCGAAGGGTGCATGCGCCGTCTGTGTACATAATAAGGCTCGCACTACCTCTTCATTTACTTGTTCCATGTTGGTATATTGACGGGACAGAGCGTCTGCGTCAATATTGCTTTTACCACTTCGGTAACCGATGGTGAAATCATAGTTTGCTAGTGCCGCTTCCCATCGATGGCCACAAGCATCCAGTTTCGCAGAAGTCTTAACATACGTTAAGGGGTTGTTGTCTGTTAGCACCTCGAACTTCGCTCCATACAAGTAATCATGGAATTTCTCCGTTACAGCCCATTTCAGTGCGAGAAATTCCAGTTTACTTGAATGGTAGTTCCGTTCAGAGGGCTTAAGACTTCGGCTAGCATACGCTATTACACGATCCAAGCCGTCTTGCTCCTGATAAAGGACCGCGCCTAGTCCGCTAAGTGACGCGCCCGTGTGCAGCTTGAACGGCTTGTTGTAATCAGCGTATGCCAAAACTGGTGCTGATGTCAGCCTGTCAATGACAGTAGAGAATGATTCTTGCTGTCGTTCACCCCATACAAAATGGATTTTGCTGATTGCTTTCTTGTCTTTGGGTAGACCGACCAGCAGATCATTCATAGGTCGTACAAGTGCGGCGAAATTGGAAACAAATTTCCGGTAATAGCCGGCAAATCCCAAGAACCTCCTAACATCCTCCACCTTCCTAGGAGCAGGCCAATTCCTGACAGCGTCAATCTTGGCAGGATCAGTCTTAATGCCATCCTTTGAGACAATATGCCCCAAATAGGCGGTTTCTGGTTTCAAGAACTCACACTTTGATGCCTTAAGTTTCAAGTTGTGAGTCCTGAGACGCTCAAAAACTGCTTCAAGTCTGTTCAGGTGTTGTTCGAAGGATTCGGAGAAAATGATGATATCATCTAGGTAGATTAGGCATTCTTTGAGGTTCAGTTCGCCCATGCAACGCTCCATCAACCTTTGAAAGGTAGCTGGTGCGTTACATAGGCCAAATGGCATTCTGTTGCACTCAAAGAACCCCAAACTACCGACTTGAAAGGCTGTTTTCTCCTTGTCCTTCTCATGCATCTCCACCTGCCAATAGCCTGCCTTTAAATCCAGCTTGCTAAAGTATTTGGCTCCTGACAGAAGGTGGAGGGTGTCGTCGATCTTAGGAATTGCATAAGCATCCTTATGTGTGCGACTGTTGAGCTTCCTGTAGTCTATGCAAAAGCGTATGCTTCCGTCCTTTTTCCTGACGATTACGACATTCGAGGAAAATGGGCTCCGTGATGGACGTATAGCACCCATGGAAACCATCTCATGTAGATGTTCCCTAACCTCGTTAATTAAGGCTGGTGGCACTCTTCTGTAGGGCTCCTTGAAAGGTTTGTCTTCAGTTAAGTTGACTTCATGTTTTACCAGGTCAGTACGGCCAAGGTCAAGGGGTCCTTGTGAAAACACATTTTTCCACTTGTAAAACAGGTCTTGCATTTTCTTCTTTTGAGTTGATGGTAAATGACCTAAATCCACTTTTAAGTTGTCCAAAAATGTTTCTTTATCATCTGTAGTTTCAGGTGGATCCACATGTTCGGTTGTATGTTGGCTTTCTTCTGGTTCGCAAGATCGTAGAACTTTTGCGTCTTGTAGCTCACATAGTATTGTCTTCGGCTTTATGACCAGAGTCTTGGCTGACATATTAAAAATTTTGACGGGCACTCTGGCAGTTGCTCCTTGTGTATCTATCTTGACGATTCTAGGGCAGACACCAATTCTAGTGGGTGCTTCAGTTGTCGGTTCGGTTATAACTGAGTCAGACTCAGAAGTCTTGCGCACCATGCCAGAAAGAGTAGTCGTTGCAAATGGTGGCAGCTCTATGTCTCTGACGTTCGTGGATTTAACCGTTCCATATGAGTTGGTACCCGTAACTGACATTATGGCTGTTCTCCATTCTGGTGTAAGTCTGCTTTCGTCAATATCAGCCAAATATCTGATGACGTTCGTACCGACGACAACGGGAACCCTGAGACTGTACTCGGTGGTTGAGACTACCAGCACCGGTACCGTGTACACTTCCTTGCTGATCTTCGGAACTTCAACATCAACCTCAATGTACCCGATGTATGGTATCACATCGCCACTTGCACCAGTTACGAATAACTTGTCACAAGGATGTAGCTCTGGAAGTTGTTCCATCGTCCTATAGAAATCTTCACTTATAGTAGTTACCATTGCCCCACTATCTATAAGCGCAGTGGTGAACATCCCATTGATGACAATGTCCGCCTCGTTTGCCACACCTATTAACCGGTCAAACATGTTTTTCTTCTTCGATTTCTTCGGGCTTGTGTCGTCGTTCTCTACTTGCCCGTTTATAGAGAACCTTACTCGTTTAAATGTTGTCGCTCCTCGCTTCCGGCTTCCTGACGTCCATTGCCTCTTCCTCTGTAGGGTCTTCTTCCTCTAAATGGTCTTCTGCCTCGGGAATTCTCTTGGTTAAAGTCTTGTGCTTCTTTACTCTGTTCATTTTGTAGGGCATCAACCTTTCTATCTAAAATTTCCATCTTCTCGACTAATTTCATCAGTATACTATCCGAATCATGTGTTGTTGAGGTTGTAGCTTCATGCTGTAAATTCCTAATATTTTGTACCGTCGTTTTCTTCTGAGCTGATCCTGTTTTCTCTTTCTCTAATTTCATCTCAAACTCTTCACTTCTTACTTTACTTCTCAATTCCTCAAATGTTGTTCTGCTCTCAAACTGTACCCGTGTTGCTTCTCTCAATCTCCCATCATTTAACCCTCTCCAAAACCTTTTCTTAAGCATCTCCTGTTTCTCTTGATCTTTCATGTGTGATTTTCTGTCAACTTGCAGCAGCATTTCCTCTAGCCGTAATCCCCACTGCACCACAGTTTCACTTGAGTCCTGCTCGGCCATAAAGAATTTACTCAATATGCTATCCTTGCTGGCTATATTTCCAAAGGCATCTTCGAGCTTGTTTACTACTTCATCTATGGTGACAATTGGTCCTAGATGAAGCAAGAGTCGTTTTGCTTGACCCTTGAGGGATTTTCGGATTGCTTGTATTATGACCACTTCTGGGTAGGAAAGTTGAACACTTTCAACTTCTAGCTTCCATTCCTCAAAGGTTGCTTCGTTCTTGGGGGTTGGTTCTTGGCCAGAATAATTAGTTAGGTTCAGCTTGATGTTCAGATTTTCAGGAATCCTATTCTGTCTTCTTGATGTTAATTCTTCATGTGTAACAATTCCAAGTTCTCCTGTTGACGTGTTGCTCAGCTCTTCCTTAAACTCCTTTATCTTTCTGTCTATGGCATCGTTCTCTTGTTCGTGTTCATTTGGTTCTTTCTGTCGTTCAATCTCATGTTCTCTTCTCTGTAAGTTCACTTCTATCCTTTCAAATTGCTCTAACATTAATCGTTCCCTTTCATTCATTCTTTCTTCATATTCTTTCATCGATCTCTCACTTTCATGAAGTCTCTCCTCCAATGCCGTTTCCGTCTCCAGTATCGCCCTTTCTCTTTCTTCTACTTCTCGTAACCGTTTGTCCAATGTGGCTTCTCTCCTTACATTTTCTATCCTACTCTGTTCCAGTTCCTTTAATTTCATACTTATTTCCTCCATTCCAATATCCAGCGTATCTCCTATACCAGGGGTTTGAACTCTAGTTGAATCCAGATAGATTTTCCTCCGTAACCCCGTTAACGAGCTATCAAGTGTTTCGAAGACTTCGGAATGTTTTCTCTCTTTATCTGGCGTTGACATATTCTCAAGATTAAGAGACTTTCTCATGTTCTGTACAAATCTCTGTCGTTGTTCTTGTATTTTCTTCACTTCTTTATTCATGTTTCTTTTATCCAATCTGTCTTGTCGATCTCCTCCAGAAGCCATATTTCAAGTTCAGTGTATATTTAAATTAAGATGCACTTAACTATACTAAAGTAAAATGTTCAACTAATAATATGAACATTATAATTGTAACTAATAACACAAAACTATTTAACAACATACATGTGCATTCAATATACAAACACAATCAAAGCACAATACAAAACGTATAATGCGTCTATCTAATGTTTCACTAATCAAATATATTTGCTATGATGCGCCCCTGCAACAAAAAAAATTCGTCCCGAATTTACTTCAATAAACAAATAGTAATGACAACTTAAAGTAATTATTTGTCAAGTTACCAACGTACACGGTACGTATATAACAACTTATCTGTATATTACAATATAATATGTGTTATTTTATTTATTTATTTATTTATTATTTCAATATAAGTTACTTCATCCCACTTTAATAAAGTACCTTTGTGATGGAATAAAAAATAAAAAAATAAAAAAAATGTATATAAAAATTTCGGTCGACGGCAAGATGCGAACCAGCGTCTGATATACACACCGAGTATGAAGAGCAGCGCGCTAACCGACTGAGCTATTACAGCAATCAATACAATGGCGATCTCATTCATGTACGGGCTACAATTTCACAACTTCCAACTATCCGCGCTCGGTCACACTCGACTAAACACGACAATTTTAAGCGTCTGCACACCGAACGATAGACGTTACAACCAATCAAATCAATTTGAACTTTGAATGATAAGTAATTATTAATTTATCAAGTAAATTAATACGTGGTTTATATGAGTGGTATCTTACAATTTAATGTATTAAATACACTAGACTATTTCACATACAACAATACCCAGTAAATTATATAATTTAATTTTATGAATGTTTGATTTGTGTCTATTTAAGTATTTACACGTAACATTAAAAAGACTGTACAGTCACAGTTAATATTTGATTAGAGTTTATATTATGAATTATTTATTTTTAATTAATTTATTAATATTTATATTTGTTTATAACGATTAACCCCTTAATTTATTCTAATTTATTATTGAATTTAAAAAAATAAAAAATAAAAAAACTCGGCTATGCGAAGGTTTGAACCAGTAGCCTTCAAACGATAAAACTGTCAAGTGACGACGCTTTAACCGACTGCGCTAATACTGCTCTCGTCCTGTATCGATAAGTATTTGCTATGTATCGCTTTACTGGACACCACGTGACATATAAAGTGAAGGTAGGATTGACTCAATACAACACAGGGCAATAACAAAGTTAAACAGGATGACAACAAAGTTACACCGGACAATAACGAAGTTTTAAGAACAGTTTGTAACTCTTATAACTTCTCAACTACTACGCGGTCTCAGTGACGCCACTGTACGTGTTTTTCACAATTAACAAAAAAATTTATTACATGTTGCACATTGTATAACATTTAATAAATAATTTGATGCGTTAATTGTTACTTTACACCAAGTTCACACTAATCAGAGACATATAACTCAATGTATGTTTCTGATACAATCGCAGAGAAAAAGGTTGATCAGGCCTTCTCTCAATATTTCGTTATCAAAATTCTGCTGAGTTACCGACTTTCCACACTGTCAATATACTACAATCTACTCATATATACTACGCTACTACCAACTGACTATGACCATGTCACTACAGGTGTGAAAGGGGAGTGCAAGTATAAGGCAGTTAATAAAGAGAGAAGAAAACAATTTTGGGATATTGTACACAAAACAAAATATAAACAATGTCGACCTAGATAATCATTTCAATACTGGACATGGGCAATTGTAAATACACATGTGTTAAACACAAAGCAGACGACAAAAGTCATTCACCCGTATACAGCCGACTGACATATATCACCGGTAAGCCGGGTAATAAAACGAAATTCACGTGCAAGAATTAATTTTACTACGCTAAGCGGGGTACATAGAATTTAAACGTGTATGAATTACAAAACGTGTTAATGATAATACGAAACGTCAGTCGGGTGTAAACAAATGAAATATGTAAAACAGCTCACCAATATATCCTAAATCCTAATAATTCACAAAATTTAACACTAAATACACAAAACACGTCCTAATCCATTCACTGTCAAACACTGTCCACAGAAAATGCACAGAAAAAAATTAAGTATCCAAAGTGCTAGCTAGCTAGATGATAAAATCTGGAAGACGATGAAGACGACGACTCCGGTTGGTCCACACTCCACAATAATGTCTGCGATGGTTTAAGTCGGGCGCCAGTGTCACAGATTACAACTGTGGGTCCTTCTGCATATAGGGTGTTACCGGATAAGTAACGGGTACAATATAAGGGACCTCCTTCTGTCTGAGGGTATGTGAGTTTCACCGTAGATTATTATGGGAGATTGGTAACAACAATGAATCTGTAAATACAGTGCAATAAGGTATTTATTAATTATATCAAACAACGATAAACAATCGATGTCAAGTCATCAAAAGCATTACAAAAGTTAAATCTATTACGTACATGTATAATTATATACAATACACATCACCATGTAAGATGGCGACAATGACAATGAACAGAATAACGGACGGTTTAAAACATGAAATAAACATACTAATATAAGTACAAACTTTACATTTAAATAACCCAAAGTGTAGAATAAAGTATAAGAAGTATATTGATATGATAATTACCTGTAAATACAGTGCAATAAGGTATTTATTAATTATATCAAACAACGATAAACAATCGATGTCAAGTCATCAAAAGCATTACAAAAGTTATGACTTGTGCCTCCACATCGATTGGTCAATCGCCAAAGGTAATTACCATAACAATAGAAAGAGAGTAAAAGAAGGTGCGTAGAGTGTTGGGGTGCATGACGTGACATGGTCTTACAATCACTACTGTACTATGATATACCTAAAACTACAACTACTATATAACCGGGGCTCGGGACGGTCGGTCAAACGATGAAACGGACGCGAACCGGACACATGGTGAAAACCAAACTGTGACAATGGTATGACGTTGAGTGATTGGTAGCGACTGTAAACTACGTTGTGCAGTATGTTTACCGGGAATATCTCTAAGTTCATCACGTACTGGTCCGGTACTGACACAATTATCATGATCGAATTAAATGAGGAAATTTAAAGTCAATGTTTATCTAGTGACATCATTCTGACATAATCTTTTAAAACGTAATTTTCGGTTCGAAAGTCGTTCTAAAAGTGAAAAAAAACACCGTTGACATCGGTTAAGAGTCAGTTCCATATCCCGAGTCCAGTGGTGCATTACCCTAATGCCAAGTAATGATCAGTGAAAGAGGAAACAATACATTTATTTATGTATTGTAATTGCTTCCGAATTTTGGTTTCAACATCATAGGTGTTTAGTGGTGATATTTTGTGACAAAACGTGTTTTGTGGGTGTGTAGTGTTTAAGGGGTACTTGTAGAAATGAATAAATCCTGGGATGAAACGATAGTTTATAACTTCCATCGGCGACCACCTCCTACTGAATGAACTGTTTTGTTTTCAGTACAATAATAAGCATACTGTAATGAGTCATTTGCATGTGCAAACAAAGCAATGCATTTCAGTACAACTTTTGATACATATTGTATCGTATTTAGCAAATACTATATTTATAATTCATTGTTTGGTCAACAAAATAGTTTTTTTTGCCCGAGTTGCTCCCCTTACGCTTTAAATCAGGCATTTACTGTTTACAAATTGTCACTTTGTCAACAAACCATCTGGATGTTTTATTACATTTTATTCCATCTTATGGGGATTTCCACATTTGGGAATAAATCAAAGTGCTCAAATGGCATCATTCTGCAGAGAGGTTATCAAGTTATAGCTTATTACAATAGCAGTTTAAGTCTAAAATTGCTGTTTATATGTGTCTATATTTACATAGGCCATATTTTGTTTCTATGCCAATGACAAAAGGTGCATTTTCATGACAATTTGCTACGAAAAGATAGCAAATGGTCTAAAAGATGAGGAACACTATAAGATGAAGGAGAAAAAATTTTTTTTAACAAAATTACAATTTGTAAACAATAAATGCACAATTTAAAGTATATGGTAAGCAACTCAAAATAATGTTTGGCACATAATTTTGAAGTACATAATTTACATTCGGTCGTTGATTACAGTATATTGGTCAATTGTGAGAAATAGCCTTTTGGTTCCGTAATTCCTCATATTCATTTGATGCTCAGAAAACATTGGGGAGCGAAAATGTTGCTTTAAACAGACGGACCGCACGAATGTATGCTTGGAATGGCGTGTATGGGTGCACCAGGCTTGGAATGACATGTATGGATACTTCAGGCTTGGTATGACGCGTATGTACAATGCTAAGAATGACGTGTATGGATGCAGCAGGCTTAGAAGGACGTGTATGGATGCAGCATGCTTAGAATGACATGTATGTATGCACAAGGCTTCGAATGACGTGTATGGATGTACCGGGCTTGGAATGACGTGTATGGGTGAACCAGTCTTGGAATGACGTGTATGGATGGACCAGGCTTGGAATGACGTGTATGGATGCATCAGGCTTGGAATAACGTGTATGGATGTACCAGGCTTTGAATGGTGTGTATGGATGAACCAGGCTTGGAATTACGTGTGTGGATGTACCAGGCTTGGAATGACGTGTATGGATGCAGCAGGCGTAGAATAACGTGTATGGAGGCACCATGTTTGCACATGTAATGACGTTTATGGATGTGTCAGGCTTGTAATTATGTGTATGGATATGCCAGGCTTGTAATGACGCTTATGGATGCACCAGCCATATGATTCTTACATAAAAACTCACTAACAACTGGTGTGACAGCAAATCACTTACTATCCCGGCTATCCGAGGTCACATAAATCATCTAAGACGTTGAACACATCTATACACACTTGCTCTCCTGTACTGTCAGGTCGACACTCGAAATAAATTATCAGGGGGAGTGCCATCGCCACCATTGCAATACTACAAAACAAATGAATGAAACCCGTACATACGTTTTCTTACATTCAAATATATAAATGTGCATTGGATGTAAAATTAATTTCAATTCTAACGCAATGTCTATAGTATTTTTATAATATGTCATTAATAGATGAATATATGATGCTATATAATCGATGGAAATTATTAAACATCATTGACAAACATCCTAGAGTTCATTTTCTAAACAGTTCATTGAAAGATGCAAATAAAACAAGCTATTGACAATTAGCATAAGCAAAAATAATACGCATTATCAAAAAGTGTAGGTCAGTCCGGTATTCAAGCATCTTAATTGAAAACTTAAATATTTTGACCTAAGTTAAAAATTAATTTCTGATCATCACATATTTTGCAAGAAACTAATGGTAATAAACAGTTGCTTAGTGATTTATGTATTACTTTACATAACGCTTCCGAATATAGCAATAAGTTCATGATCTTAATTTTCCTGTTGAGCTGAAACAGTTCAAAGTTTTCCCTTAAGATTATTCGTGAATACTGCCCCTATAGCAACGAGAAGTCATGTTCTGTTATGTTCTGCTTCATTTTGTATCGATGCAGCATAGGAATCGAGAAAGTCGCTTTTCGGTGTACATCGTTCGTTTTAGTCGGTTTATATCACGACGCTGTTTTGTTGATTAAAACGACCAATTTATCTGATACATCACATGCCTAAGGAATTTATCACAAACTACAATTTTTACTCCCCCTTAGTTATACGGGATATCCCTACGCAACAAGATGTGTGTATTACTCACCTGACCTTCGTTCAGACCATAGCATAACTTATATGGGTTGTTGGTACATATCAAGTAGCAGTTAGCATAGTTGGGACATTCCGGCTTATTCCATGCACACCTCTTATCGTTACCACAATCGTCATCTGGCTAAAATCATGAATATTGCTAAGCTTTAAACGCCAAATACATTTATACAATTTTTTTTCGGCTAGATCACGCAGCCCATTTATTTTCCCCGTTGTGGGAACTAAAATGCCTAGGACGGGGAAAATGCCAAAAACATATAAAAACATCATGAAAATTGCTGTACTTTAAACGCCAAATTCATATAAAAATATCACGAATATTGCTATGCTTTAAACGCCAAATACGTTTTTTTCGGCTAGATCATGCAGCCCATTTATGTTCCCCGTCATAGGTGGAGGACGGGGAAAATGTCAAAACATATAAAACATCATGAAAATTGCTATGCTTTAAACGCCAAATACATAAATTATAAAAAATATCGTAGTTATTAAGATTAAAAAATCGTGCAAAACATTTGTCTTTGAGTATACATGTACACTGTACATTTTGTAATAATTAACACTAAGGTAACAGTAATGTTAATACTTACTTGTGCGTCCGGGTAGCAAATCCGATTGTGACCATGGCCATGTCCCATATTGGACATCGTGTAACCATAACCATGCCTCATTTTCGGCTGTGCTAGTGCTATGAAGCTGACCAATACGATCTGAAACGATTTTTGGAAAATTAATCGAACATTTATAAACTATGCCGCAGTAAAAACAAAACAAAATACGAGATTTTTTCCATGCTTTATATATATTAATGCCGTATAGCAAACTGCATGACTAAATGCAAAACACTCATGGGTCTAATTCCAACAATGTCATTTTTTCATATGCGACGTAGAATTTTTCGTTAATGGGAGTCTTTCGCTGCGTTTCGGCGGATCATCCCCGTATGTCTCAACTTACAACGAAGGTACAATGTATGGTTAAGCAGCCACATACGGTGAAGAGAAACCGTGCGTGTGATTTGCATTGACGTTATCCTTCCGTTCCCCCCATTTTAAAGTCTAAAACTTCTATTTTAAAAATCTATAACTTGGTAACCTCTCTGCAGAATGATGCAATTGGAACTCCTTACTTGATTCCCAAATGTGGAAAACACCATATGATGGAACAAATGTAATAAAACATCCACCATACAATTTGCTAGTGACGATATTTGGTCTACTCTTTCGGCAGATATGGTTAACATTCTATCGTCAAGCATTGATCATTTGTTCAGAAGTGGCCTTATGGTTCCATAATTCATTGAATGTAATGGATGATCGGAAAAAATTGTGGGAGCTATAATTTGACATATTTCAATAAACAATCAGTTCGATTTCAAGGTGTATACCCGTATCGGTAACCTCTCTGTGCAAAACAATGGTTTTCGAGGATGTCAGGCGACAGGAGAGGTTCGAAAATCATTGATTTTTCAAAAAAGAAATAGATTTGTGCCTAACAATCAATAGAGGGTGTACCCAGTGAACATTGAGTTATCCAGATTGCTTACGGTTCATTTAAGATACACACAAAGAAGAATTTTGCATTAGCAACAAGAACAACGGACACATGCCACACACACACTTAACACACACACACTAAACACACACACACACAATAATAAAGCAGAATAAAACTTTATATCAGTTCAAAAACTTGTTTCATAGTCACACAGGTGTCCGGGCCTCCATGTTTTGTGAATACAAATGTATTATATACTGAACCTTATTTCCGCTTACGGTTGTTAGTGCCGATGCAAAAATGACCTCATCCGTCTAGACATCGAACGATGTGACTTTGCACGCAGGAAAACCAACAGTAACAGCACAGGTGTTTACGAATACGTGAGATGAATCACGTTGCAATAAAGACCAAACAAAAGCTGACAAATCGACTAATATGTTGTTAAAAAGGCTGAATAGATTTGAGGAAAGCACTCAACTTAAGCACAGACAGCTGTTACATTGCAAAACAACTACACAGAGAGCAATACCCTTACACAACCCAGGGTCTTATGTACCAATGTTGTAAGTCTAAAACTCAGACTTAGACTTTATATTGCCAACTTTTCTATTCGCCCTCGTATTGTTATAAATGTACCGATTTTTATATAAATGTGTGTACAAATCCAGTAGGTACTGTAACAATAAATAATAAGATTAACTTTCACATGATGCAAAGAAATGTTGCAAAGAGATAGAAGTGATTATAATCAATTTTTAGTCTAAGTCTGAGTTTCAGTCTTACACTGTTGGTGAATAAGTCCCCAGCTCTTATGTACCAGTATGATGTGTGTGAAAGTTTAAAAACAACCATAGACAAACATAATGTAGTGATAATGATATCTACTACTCTATAGTCTAAAACGTCCACGTATACATCACATTAAACTGTATACTATTAAGCAGTTTCTATTTGGTTTTTAATACATTTTGCATTTGTTTGTCGGATTAATAAGCACAATCCTTGTAGCCGAAAAATGGCCAGTAGCTCATGTACTGTTTCAAAAGACTATGCACTCATTTTTGTCGAGCCCAGCGGTAAGCTCGAGATAGTCGCCACCATGGCGGTTGCGTGCCGATACGTTAGAATGTTAGTGAGTGTGTCCGTCCGGATCCATGTCCGGGATGTATCTCCCTTATGCATTGACACTTTTAAATAACAAGGCAAATTTGTTAAACATCATGAGGTGGTGTGCAGTGCGCGAGATACAGGTCTCTAGCACAAAGGTCAAGGTAACACTCAGAGGTCAAAGTCAAAAAATTACCATTATAGACTAAGCTGTATCTCACTTATGCTTGACCAATCTTTCTTATATTTGGCATGAATGTTCACTTTCATGAGACAGACCCAAAGGTTCATATCTAAAAGGTCAAGGTCACAGTTGAAGGTCAAATTGAAGCTTGCTCAGACCATAACCTTTTCGTGCATTGACCAATCCTTCTTGGTATGAATGTTCTTCCCCATAAGCTGGAGTGTCATGCTTAACCCTCAGGTTCCTATATCAAAGGTCAAGGTCACAATTGCAGATCATATTTCTAAAGAAGCTTTTCTGGACCGTAATTTTGTCGGCATTGACCAACCTTGCTTGAAATTGCCATGAATGTCAACCTCTATTAATCAGAGTTTCATGAGCAACCCCTGATTCTTTTCTCAAAGGACAAGGTCACAGTTGGAGATCAAAGGTCAAATTGAAGTTTGTAGGGATAATTTGTTCTTTATGCATGTTGGCAGTAGATGTAACTTAGCGCATTTAAGTCAGTGCATGTTTTGTTCAATGTGCGTCAAGCCCGAGAGCACAAATTTCTAGTCCAAGAGTTGTCTTTGCATTTTGCATTTTGCGAAGTCATTGCTTCGACTGCTCATACTAGGCTATTTGAATGTAACACATTTGGTTACCGACAATGAGTTTCACAAATGTGCATAGATATAACACCATTCAGACATATTCATTCATACTAAGTTTGCTGGCCTGCATCAATAACGGATATGTACCGCTGGCTTAGAATGAGAAGGTCGTAAGTACTACTTACGACCTTATAGCACTGTTAAAGAAGATGAAATGCCGAAGGGTGCTTGCTCGGCTTAACAGCTGACAAAAGCCCTAGACAATTGGTAACTTAACTTAACTTTACATACTTGGTATCCGCACCATAAGGCGCTTCTAATGAGCCCATTTTTCTTAAAATCATGTTGACCGAACTGATGTTTAAACAGTTTGTTTTACCATAACTAAAGTGTAAATTGCAGTCAGTTGTTTTTCTTGTTTTCTCGAAACATCGAGTTTGTACTTTCGACATTCACATTCTAAGCCAGCGATATGATCAACTACTAGTATACATAGACCAAGCTGTCCATATACCAACATATGCTAGACGACGCAAACATCTGGAAACGATTACTTGTTCGTAATATGAAAACATGTGCTCACTGAGTATTACATAATAAAAGATGAAAAAAAAATGAATACAGTTTCATCTTGGTCAAAGCTTTAATATTTACTTATGGGTAGCGAGATGCTCAATGCTGCCATAGAGAAATTTGAATAAAACACTGATCCATTATTATATATTTCGTATTCCTGTCTCCGCTACATTCGGATTGGACCGAGGCCACGTGTGTACTCCGTGCTGAGGTTAACATATAATCACGTTGATGGTGTAGACAGGAAGTTACGCAGCGAAATTTGTCAATCACAAACAACGTTGATAGTCAAGGTATAACCCTACCTTAATGTTTAGCTGAGACATTGTACATGAACATACACGTCTGACTATTAATCATCAACCTCGTGTCAAACTAGACTGCCTGGTCAACAATAATTACAGACACTTCCCTTTAATGTTTACGCATCAAACCTTGTACAAGTTGTTGTTTTCTATATATCTCTGATGTCATTGTAAACGTGTATGTCTGCAATACATGCCTGGGGCCATAGTACAAAACACATTTGTATGTTTGTAAAGTTGATACTTGATTTCTTAATATTTGTCTGATCTTTAAATATTGTGAGCCCTGTTTAATTATATATTAACTTGATCAACTCATATTGATTACTGTTCATATGTACCTCCTTCTTTTGTTCAATATGCACGAAATTCAACGTCCACAATGTGTTTCATTGCTAAATGAATAAATAGGTTTGAATATCCATTGCTTCGACATGGGTAGTTACATGTAGTTCTACAGCAGACTCTTTTGTTGGTGGCTATTAGCATTGTTGCTGTTTCTGACTTGCTTTGAATTGAAGTTGAGTTTGCATATAAATACAAAACCAGTCTAAATAGGCCAGATCTGTTTGTACCTACATGTACATTAAAGGGAAAACCACCTTGCACAGTGTCCCGGATATCAACTATTGATTCCAGCTGTTTCCAAATTAAGACAAGCGTTTGCATATGTTGAGATATTGACAGTTTGGTTTATGCATAGTTGAGCATGTGCCTGGCGCAGAATGTGAAGGTTGTAAGCTGAGAAAACAAGAAAAAAACTGACTGAAATTTACTCTTCACTTCTGGTCAAACAAACTGTTTGAATATCAGTTCTGTTAACATATTTTTCAGGAAGATGGGCTCACTAGAAGCGCCTATGGTGCGGATTCAAAATATGTAAAGTTAATACAAGTTAAGTTTCCAATTTTCTAGGGCTTTTGTCAGCCGTTAAGCCGCGCAAGCACCCTTTGGCATTTTAACTTCTTTAACAGTCTTATAAGGTCGTAAGTAGTAATTAGTGGTAATTAGTAGTTACGACCTTCTCATTCTAAGCAAGCGAGCGATATATTATTTGTTATAACTATTAATTCTGGAGAAACAAAAGAATTGACCCATGTGGAAAGTGCATCATTTTAAAATGCTGGAATTACTCATTAATACGACAGCTGGAAATGTAATTAGGAATACACAACAATGAATTTTGGACCTACAAATTAATTGCATAAAGTATCATAAATTATTTAATTACCCGAAGCCTGATGAAACAAAGGAGTTGGTTATAAAAAACATGGTCGTATATAATTGAATTAACAGAGCAAGTGTTGTCTAATGGTTAATAACTATTGCAGGTGCATGTGTCATATCTCTCAAATATTAGACTTGGTGCATAACACCATTGTGTTACACATGATCAAAACATATGCAAAAGATAAATATTGATGTTTCAGTACTGTTTTATGTCTTAAAATCAAAATAGTTCTAAATAATAAATACTATTTTACATTATTGATAAAAATATCGAAAAAGCTATTGATGAATCCTTGCGCAATATTTATTCCTAATGCTTTTAAACACCAAAACTCATGAATTGTTTGTAAAACGTAGAACTTTGCACTCATGTCAAAACTAGTAAATATTTTAAACCGCATCCCGAACCTTTTAGAAGAAGCTTCTGTTGCATATATGTTTTGTGATCACACTTCATACATACTAGCACTTGTTTTATTCGATATCAGTTTGTAATCACCTGGTATCGTACCATATATTCCGGTGATTTGGATTTTACAGAAACCTGACATGTACCAAAGTTTACACTAGTACTGTGATAGAACCGTAAGCCCGTCGAGCGTAGTCAGTAGAGCACGAGACTACTGATTTTGGGGTTGTGAGTAAAATTTACTAATAGTCTTTCGGATGATACATTAAACCTAGGTTCCATGAATGGATACTATACATAATAGAACCAGTGGTGTTTCTGGAACTAGTGCAGCTCCTGTGTCTGCACTAAGTCTTATCCCCCGAAACCTAAAATGACTAAACTATACTGGGGTTCTGGTGACCTCATCCATATGTCAAAGGGTGCTTGAACGACTTAACAGCTGAATAGAGCCCTAGAAAAACAAATAACTTAACTTATATCCGGTGACAAGGATAAATAAAAACATACAAACATTAAATATTTCAAAAAAGGTTATGCATGATTTAGTACATGTAACACGGGTACATTAATTTTGTACTTAAGTTTGTCTCATTATTTACAAATACGAACAAATACCTTGTGGTAAACGATTAAACCCCTACAAGTTTTGTTTCAAATGATGATTTAAATGCATAATTATCTATTGACATGCTAATTTTGTTAAACTTGATCATAAATATAGATACACGCCACGGATCTCTTATGTGTTACTAAAAAACCTTAACAATAAAGTGCACACTATTTCAAATGATTTAAATAACCTCGACATAATGTTATACACACTACAGTGACTTCTGTTATTCAATATACACTGAGTGGCAATGAAAACGCAACACTTTTTAAACTTGAATATTTCTGTAATCTGTCAACTTATAAACTTGAAAGTGTGTATGCTCACTTCGATATATATTATTTAAAAATTACATAATACAGCCTTTTCCGTGACAGTACTTTAAGAATCACTCGTCCATAGCGGAATACCCTCAAACTGCATTTTCCGCTTGCTGGTAGCTGGCTAGAGATTTGCTCGCATATTGTGCAAGCATTTTGAAGAATATGGAATGATAAGTCGGAAAAACAAAATAACTAGTAGAAAACATGGTGCATATGTCAAAGGATGACGTTAAGGAGAAAGTCCAAGTAACTGTCCATTCCTGAGAAATAATGGAGACGAGGCCCCGAAGGGGCCGAGTATTCATTATTTCTCAGGAATGGACAGATACGCGGATTTTCTCTGACTTAAAATTCACCAATACTGTCAAATGTAAATTTGATTTTCTGAAAAGATGCTGTAAATGTCAAAATTGAAAGAAACTGCATTTTTCTAAAAAAGTCTCCCCTGATGTACCTCTTCTAAATAGAACGTTAAAAATATTAACATGACTGAGCGAGAAGATCATGCTTTTTTCATGAAACCAGTGAACTAATACAATAATTCTCCATTACTTTATAATGATGTGTAGTCCATGCAAACACAAGTTGTGAGTTATGTGTTACACGATCAATCAATGGTCATTTACCCAGTGTCACTTGATGTTATAACACGGTGTACATTATAAAGACTTTGTTTCAGTCAGAGGATATATTTCCGTGCATAAACTATACATGGATATTTATAATTGATATGCAACTTGATGTACATAACTACAATGTTTTAACATGTTCTTTTTAAGCCTAGCTCTGGTATTTGCACAGTATTAATCAATGTACTCAAAAATTGGTATATACAGTATACTTGTGAGGGCAGTGTCTATTCCTAGGTTTCGCAGTTCGACGTTGGCTGCCACGCCCGAAAAAGAGAAAAATTCTCCCCGTGAGACTCGAATTTTTCATTGGGTAGTCAAATGATCAGGGGAAGTTAATGTCAAAGAATGATTTAGCGGCTGAACAGCTGAAAACAGCCCTCGTAAATTTGGAATTTAACTTTTTCTTACACTCCAAAATTAATACAAACTTTGCCTGTTCTTTAATTCAAACTTAGGAGTCCAATCGACACATGCCTTCCTGGATTATAAGCCTTGTATGACCAAAACAATTAGAAATTAACTTTGTACGTACTATTATATTCAAACAGTTTTCATCTGATCATCTCAAAACCTAAGTTGCAATGTTTATGGACATTTTAATGTAGGCCAAGGTAGATTATTTCATTTTCAGTATCATGCTGAAGACGGGTGTCATGATTTAGTGAGAATATTGGCCCTTAAGCATGTATAAAAGCTGTAATTGGAACTTATTGAATGGTCATGATCACGCGAAAGTGCAATTGCAAATTATTAACGGTATTTAATATCATATCACACTAGCATCATCTTGATTTCATTATTTCTTGCACGCATACCACCTTAAAAGCTGAAATTATATTAATGTTAAAAGCTATTTAGTAACAGCAGGTTGATTTCATTTTCTAGTTTCGTTGTGGTTTGAGCATTTTTATCTGTCTTTTGTTTTCTTTTTTCTGTGTTCGGCTCTTTCAGTTTCAGCCGCTGTTCCTGCAAATTGTATTGCCCTTTTTGTAAACACATACATATTGTAATGCACCAGTCAGTTGCATCCACGGCCCAAACCCCGCGTATGGCTGCGGTGTTTTACCCTACAGCTTCCCCCGCACTGCCGGGGAAATGTTAGGATTATTTTCACTGAACCAATACCTTTGGGACAATGTAACCCAAAAGTAAATTTCCCGACCCATCTTTTTGGGATGGCGGGCAATGAATGCAACTCACTGGTGTATAATTATACATTATTTATAATAATTCTCCATTACCTGTTAACACATTTAATAAAAATAACTCTCCATTTTTTGTTTACACTACATATGTGTGTTATGTTTTTCAGGCATAGAGATGTTTCTTAACAATAACTCTCCAATATTTCGTATACACAACACATTTAATGTAATGTGTATACGAAATAATGGAGAGTTATTGTTAAGACAACTCTCCATTCCTGAAAAATAATGGAGAGTTTATGAATGGGTTAATCCCCTAGGTGTATTTTAATCTGAAATATCGGTCGTTATGCTCAATTTTGGGGTATCCGTAATAATAAGCAAAGTTTCGTTGATTTAAATTACCGAAGTCATTGTTTCATTCGTGAAACACAAGTTTGAATATATATACGAGGGCCATTCAAAAAATACGTATACAATATCGATAGTTTAACTATTTACCATCCGAATTTCATCAAAATTGGTAGAAATTAGTGTCTACCGGTTATGAATTCAGTGCGTATATATATCATGAAAAATATGGTAGTTATAGCAACGCAAAATTGAACATACGGGGCAACCCATTGATTAATCCCGTAGAAAATTGGTGTTGATTTCTTCACCAAGTCATTATCTTTAACGGTTGCGAAACCTTTATAGAATTGATGTGTGAATCGTTTGAGACTATATTGTTCTGTGTTTCAAATTATGTTGTCATAATTAACAGGGTTATAGAGATATTGGTTATCATACATGATCACTCTTAAAAGCGGAAAAAAACACATGACGTCGCGTTAAACCACGGGGGAATGCGTAATTTAATCCTGCAATTATGTGTTGCGCTTGGTATAAACAGTTTTAAACACACATACTTACTTGAATCGTGGCCGAAATTTGAAGATTTTACCTAGAGGAAGGTCCGGAACATCATGTTAAACGTACAGTGTCGGGGTTTTATATATTTTTTTTATTTAATCAGCTTTAACATGTCCCACGGAGTCCAAATTTCGCTTTTCTGGACGTCAAGACTTTGATATTGGCGCGATTTGGGTACGTCAGTGTAAAACTCGAAACAACAAATGAAATGATAAATGGTATTTGGTGTTTTTTTGTAAGTTTAATTCACCTTTGTAAATTGGTCATTATACAGAATAGTTGGAGTTGTACAATAAGTATTATTGTGAGAATTTAGAAGATGTTGTGAGGTTACCGAAATCGATGACGTCAACAACGACGTCTGGTCTTGCCCCGTGGTCACTATAGGTGCAATGCATAAAACATGATCCTCAGTTACCCGTCGGTCCGATTTCTATGAAACTTTTGGATTTTGGCGAATGAAGGGGGTGCAGCAACATAATAAATTATTATTGATTTATCTGAAAAACATCAGCTAGCAAATTGATTTGTCTACGTATTTTTTGAAAGCCCCTCGTACGAGGGTCATTCAATAAATTCGTGGACTGGACTCGTCATTTTAATACACATTGACACAGAGAACAACTTAATATATCACACTAAACTGCAGCCTTCCTGACACAAGTGCAGAAATATTGCATGAATCGACGCATTTTTAAAGAAAATATGGCTCAAATAAAACGAACACTTTACCACAACCACCACACAACACAAATATATTTTGACGTCAGCGACGTTATTGACGTTTTGTTATTTCTCAAATGGTAAACCCGAAATTGAATTATGTCAGTTATATCGAATTAAACATAAATATTGAAGTGGTATATTATTAAATAGATCTACCACAACATTTTATGTATTCAAAGTAAAAGGATTAAGCTAGACTTAATGGTTGTATGCTAAATTGATATGCCTCGATCATTTTGACTGGTGTTTCCTCAAACGTCCCTACGTTTGCAAATTTTGTTCGACCCCTGAATAATTTTAATACCATGCTGCTCTTCAGAAATTTAAGTTTACCACTAAAAACCCGTGACACTGCATACTGTATGTTCTCCGCTTGTTCTCATTAGAAGCGTATGTTCTTTTGTTGTGTATTTCCAAGACAAGTGCACGATTTAATAGTTGCATGAATTCCTAGCGTAAATTCATGGACATTTTGACGTAAATGAAAACGTGACAGGCATAGATCCAATACTTCTTAATTCAAACTCAAACGTTCAAACAACTTGATAGTTTTACCAAATATTATGATAATATCCTGCAATAATCTGGCAAACATATGGGAATGTAACTTAATTAATTCTGAATTTATGACTAGTTGAACTAGTGAAAAGGACACGTTACGTCGGTCGGGGGGGGGGGGGGGTAGCGCGTTACTATGGTAATACAACGGCTGATGACATGATACTGTGTGCCATAATCAAAGATAAATTTGTATCTACGGTAGGTAATAGATAAATGTTTATAATAATATAAGAAATAACTATTTAAACATAAATATAATAAAATGAGAACGGTTGTCTACGAATATATTGAATGACCCTCGTACACCTGTTAATAAAGCTAAAAATGCATTAGAAATCATTGGATGTAAGATTAATGTTTAAGTCAAGTGCGATAACTCTTGTATGATTATCCTCACTTTTTTAGATTAATCACCAAACTTTTACACTAAATTGTATTACTGGATATTACTGAACTAGTATACATGCTCAAGTTATGGTTTTCATTAATATTTAGACGTAAATTGTGTTTTGAAAATTAAGCACGCAATTCAAAAGCGCATTTTTCTCCATTGAGTGCAATAATCAGTCCTAAAAGAATACCTATAGCGTTCATGCATTTTATTTCCAGTTACAAATGGTAATATTTTCACTATCATTGGGACAAACATAATACAATTTTATTAATCTCAAAACGAGCAGTTTCGAATATACGTTTAGAGGCGCAAGATTCGAAGCAGTGTTATAAAGAAACAGGCAAATTAATTATTTAATCCTTTTATTACTCCAAGATTATCTCCCTTTGACCATAGAAAATACACCATGGCTGTAATAGACTATGTTTCTAATTTAGTGGTTGTGCGCGTAATAGTGTATAGGTCCCTTAACAGTACCTGAACTTCACATAGCCCTTCTGCAATAACGGAACGGCACCCCATTAACATTCAATGAAAGTTTCATACGATTAATACGTAGTAGATGCACACGATAGATCGCTCCTGGCAATGGTTTTAAAAGATTAAGAAATGCGACTTTCTGTTTTATACTGACCCCAAATATAACTGGTAAAAAACTACGTTGCTAAACAAATTGTTCTTATTCGAAGTGCAATTCATGTGTCACTTGCATATATCGATTCTATGACAAAATTTCGCGATGCGCACATACTTAGCAAATGTGTTATGCTGTACTATGTAATTGTTGCGTTTTCATTGCCGCTCAGTGTAGTTATGCATTTAACCATTTTCGGAAAACGGTTACAAAGCTGGGTGGATTGATACGGTTCAAGCAACGGCGGAAGATAAAATATTATGAGCTCTGAGCTCATTCAATGAATTCATTTGGGAAACCTCGATGATAGTTAAGTTTGAACATGACGTAAACGCGCATTTCTCTGTAAAGGACCTTCAGTCTTAGAATGTGGACGCAAGTACTATTGGTGCTGGTAACAGCGTCTATCATTTGTAGGTAGGTAAAAAATATATTTTTTTATTCAATATATACAAGCATTCGCCATAGAGATTATATATGTACATCATCCAAAAAAAATTATCATATATATTATTCATTTTACTAAAAATCTCAATATATTTATTTAATATCTCAATACTTGTTGTCTACACTCAACAATCATGATTACTTGTTTAACAAAAAAGAGGGGAAAAGGGAACACAGCGCACAAAAAACAAACAATGACCTCTGGTCTTAATAATTCAACACTTTATATTTATTTACAACAATATCCATTTTGTCATTTTTTAAGGCTATTTCTCATTCAATAGTTAGTCTGGTAGTCAAGTAGTTTAAGAAGAGTTTAAAATGTATTATTCCTACTTTTTGTTTCGTATAAAAATAAAACATTTCATTAATACAATAATGTAATTGGTCAAATTAGAGTAATAATAATAATAACGACTGTATTTATTTTGGATTACATATTTGACAGTCAGTATCAATTTTCAATAAGGTCCACTGAAAAGAAGAAACAAAATAACATAATAAACAAATAACAATAAATAAAACCCCTCCCCAACATAGGCATATATATATATAAAACATATTGTATGTAGTGAATTGCAAATGATAGTGTTTTTGTTTTGTTGATAGACTGTAAAATATTAGATACTTTGTATCACATGACCATGACAGTGGTATCGCGCATAGGTTTGCTAAGTGGAGATACTATCAGGCCAGTGTGAAAATTTGTATTTGATGTATTTTGACTTAAAAGTGTTTAATGTATTGGCTTTTCTGATATATCCAGGAGGAGAATTCCATAGCTTTGGTCCAGCATAAGAGATTGACTTTCTGAAAATTTCTAAATTGAGTTTAGGCATGTGTACGAGATTATTTGCAGCTGACCTTAATGTTTGATTGGGATAATTTGTAATTTGAAATTTAGAACACAGGTATTCAGGAGCGGTATTGTTAAAGCTTTTAAATACAAGAATAGCTTTTTTATATTCAATTCTTTCCTAAATTGTCATCCATCGCAAGCTTTGAAAGAGCTCTCCAGATGGCGCATCAAAATCTTTGTCGAGAGTGTGTTCGTTTAACTGAAATTCCAAAACTTACTATGGAATAGTCAAACGTAATATCGATAGTATTTTCCCTTAAATATCAACATACATGTAACCTATTCCACAGTTCCTGTGAGTGAAAACATGACCAAAACAAGTGTTCTATACTTTCATAATAACTATTACAGAAATAACACATACTTGATTCTACTATACGACATTTTAATAGAAGTTTGTTTGAAGCAACTACACGTTTTAAATACTTGTATTGGAAATCACGCAACTTTGTATCTATGGTTAGAAAGTGTTACTGTAAACCTGTTTCCATTTGATATCGTGGTGTTTAGTTCATTTGTCCATTTAGTTTCAGATTTAACGATTGCATCACTAATATTTGATATTTGTAATTTATAGTATTGTTTACATGGTTTCTTTATTCTCGATGTGATTTCCATAAGCGTTGTTGGTCTACTGCGTGTTAATGTTTCCATATCTATTATTGTTTTGTGTGTTGCTGGTATGTTCGCAATAAGCTGGTGGTATTTTAAGAATTCTGTTGCTGGAATATTGTATGTAAATGTGAACTGTTAAAAGGTATAAAACTGATTTATGCGAAAGTCATATAAATTTTCGAGGTATTTTATTCCCTTGTCATGCCAGGATTTCCAAAATATTGATATGTTGTCTACTTGTATATGTCTATTATTCCATAGTATGTGGTTTGGGTTATCTTTATAAAAACTATGTTTTACCATATACACGTACCAACTTATTAGAATATCTTCCAAGAATTGATGTTTTGCAACTAGTTTACGTGTTTCAATTCTTGAAAGTTCCCCTTCAAATATCAAATTACCTCCATATGGACTGAGTATCGATTGATAAATATGTTTCCATTGTCCTTTATTTTCGTCATCTAAAATACGTTTGACCCATGAGGCTTTTTTTGAAAAAAGAAATTTTGAACGGCTGAAAGTTTCAAACCTCCTGCATCATAATCTTTGACTAACTCTAGTCGTTTAATTTTTTTCTGGTTTTCCATCCCATAAGAATGAAAATATATTTCTAGTAATTAAGTCTAATATGTTATCAGGGGGTGAAGGTAGAACACAAAAGGGGTAGGTAAAATATGCATTTTGATTTTAAATTAACAAAATGTATTTATTTATGTATTTAATTTCATAAATACCATTAAGATAATAATAGTGTGTGTTTATAACAACATGTAAATTGATAAAGGCTAAAACGAAAAAAATAGTTCTCATGTATTATTTTATATTACAAGTTTTCGTTTTTTTTTTCACGACACGGGTTATATAATGAAATGTATTTAAATATTTAAAATTTGAAACTTGTGAAACAAAATGTATTAATTTAATAATATGTATTTAATTTCATGAAAACCATTAGCATAATTATAAAGTGTGTTTATAACCACATGTAAAATTGATTAAGGCTAAAAGGAAAACATAATTTGTCTTCGTAGTTGTGTGGCTTTGGTTTTTGCCCTACTATTTACTACCTGTATATGCGAAATTTAATGTATGTCAGAGTGTGTGACATTGATAGCAAAACATTTTTGATAAAGTACACTTTTCAGTTTTGCGGTTTTCCCCAAAGTATAAGCATTTCTAAACAATTAACCGAGCAAAAAAGCTGAAAATTTTCAAAATAATTCAATTTGGCTTAAATTTGTTCAACTTAAATATAACAGGATCAAACTAAGCGTGAATGCGCCAAGTGTAGGCTGCAATATTTTGTGCTCTGTCAATTTTGGATTAAATCAACAGAAATACTGCAGTGATTGCTGTGGATTTTGCTGTGAATGTTTATGGAATAGTCCGGCAGTTTGGTGCATATTTTAGTCGAATTGTGGGTTTGATGATAAAAGCATGAAACTTTGCATGATGGTAGTTAAATGTATTTTAGTCAATATTAGATACGGACCCACTTTCAAAAATATTCAATATGACCGCCATTTTCAAAAAAAATATAGTGTACCATGAAAATGTTATTTGCAATGAACATCACAATGAAAACAAAGTTTTATTGTGCTTAAAAGCAATCAAAGATAATACAATTTTACTTGGTTCAACTTCAACTTCAACACTTTAATTCCCTCTATATATGAGGATATTGAATACATATATATACAATTACTAGAAAACAATCAATAGATAATTACAATACTGGTAAGTGAAATACATGAATAGAATGCGTATTTATGTACAGTGACTATCTGGTCATGATGAGATCAAGATATGTTAATCATATAAGCAGAATGATGACTATATCAGGTTAGAGTAAATGTTCAGACATTGCTATATGCATGCATATAATTATGTAAGTGTCAGAAATTGTCTTTCAGTTTCGATATCATGGATGGGTTCGAGTGGAGCACCCAAATGTTTTAGTGTGAGAGAGTTAATCAAACGCATGTCATTCTGGTTGAGAGTTTGAGATATCCTTGTTAGCAATTGATATCGGAGTGTTACGGTTTGTAAACAGTCACACAGCACATGCACTAGTTCTTCCTGGAATATTGATTGGCATATAACACACACGTTGTTTTGAGGTTTACAGATCGCGTCCATAGTCGTGAAATAATGTTCATAATATTTCTTTGTGCGCTCTACTGAAACACTGTATACACAATTAATGGCTTAATATCGGGTTGTAAAATCCGAAAGAAAATAAAGTCTGAGTTTTGCGACATTCTAGTATCCCACAATTGTGTTGTAAACTTGGCAATAGCCTTTTTAACAGTAGCTTTCCATTCACGTTTTGGTGGTACATAATGTGTGGCAGATGTGAACATTTTTACGATACTCTGCAAATTATACTTTTAATTTTATTTTACAAATATCTGGTATAAAGCCTATTGTTACTTGGGGGTTGTCAGTTATAAACAAAATTAGTTTTCTAATAAATATGCCTCTTGTCTTGTCACAGATCCATTCGGTAGAGTTATAAATTTGCAAAGAAACATTAATTTGCGATATTCAACTAAGGAAGGCAATCGGTTAAGGACAAGCATGGATTCTGCCATATCGGAACGAGTAAGCAATGAGATTCCTTGAATACGTTTGACGGCCGCGTGCAGAAAGCGTGAGACAGCTGAAAGGTCTGAAAGGGTAGTGTTGCTCCAAAGCTCAGATCCGTACGTTGGAATGGGTATGATTATTTTCGAATATAAATTTACAGAGACTATTGGGTTAATACCTTGAGCGTGGATGCATTTTGCTGACATGGCAAATAATGCGTTATTTGCTTTTTGCAGGCGCTGTTTAATCATATCGGTATCTTTTAAGTTATATGAGTACAGAATACCGAGATGAACAAAGTTATCGGTCTGTTCGATAAATTTGTCGCCATATAGTGTTCCTACATTAGGCTGTTTGCGTTTTCTCGTAAATACGGTGACATTGCATTTATGGACGTTCATAGCAACGTGCCAATGGTAGCAATACTGGAATACGATGTCAACCATTTTCTGTAGTCGGAAAGGCGTGAATGCGACTAACGATATATCGTCGGCAAATTCGGGATTTCATGAATTAACAGACATGACTTTTGACCCTATACGACTACTTTTAAGTTGTTTAAGTAGGTCGTCGACATATACAAGGTATAGAAATGTGGACAATACACCGCCTTGTCGCACTCACCTTTTTTACACTGATCGTGTCTGAAGTATGACCTGAAAGTCGGACGACAGATATGAGGTTACTATGGGTAAACATTAACAGGTGTAGAAATTTGTCAGTGAAACCTAGTGTACCTAGTTTTAGGAATAGGGCATCGAACCTGACCATGTCAAAAACAGCCTTCTGATTGAGACATGCTAAGTTGACGTCAGAACGACGTTCAATATTGTATAAGATCGTCTCTTGAACCGCAAAGGCTGTTTATAAACAACTTAGGTCCGATTGGAAATCCTGTTGGTGTGCACGCGGAAATGAAATATTATTTCGCTTTAGGTGGTCGTTAATTCTGTTTAAGATAATTTTCTCGAATATCTTGCAGAAAGCCGGGATTAGAGAAATTGGGCGATAGCTCGTACGTTCTGTTTTCACTTTCCCTTTGCCCTTATATATCGGTATGATGACGCTTGTTTGCCAGTCATCTGTGACCTTGAGGTTATGTAGTATAGCATTGAAAAGCGAAGTAAGCATGAGTTGTATTATGTTCACCGTGGATCACATGCTCATTAAGAATTTGATCGTGGCCTGGGGTCTTTTTTCGCGCTAGTTTGGTATCTATTGTATTTAGTTCGTCCGATTCGATTGGTCTGAGTAGTAGTTGGGTATGAACGCTTAGTGGCCTGGTGATATAATCATTTAGCTCCGTTTTGTATTCAGGGGGTAAATCGTTGCCATTGTTGTCAGTACCAAATAAATCGTTAAAATGTTGGAACAATCCACGTATAACGTCTGCATCGTGAAAGTTTTGACCATTTACGCGAAGCGTATTGCATACTTCGAAGTTAGATTCGCCTTTGCGTTTCAGTAGCTTCCAAAACAGTTTGTAGTCCGAGTCCGCTGCTTTGTTTAGCCTATCGAATATCGTATTTTCGTGCGCATTGATGCAGTGTAGCTGCATGGGTCTAAATACTCGCTTCGCTACCTTATAGTTTGTATACGTTACGTTCGTGCGTGACCGGGGACGTCCATGGTGTAGCCAAATAGAACGGAATCGCCTTGCGCGCGCATGCGCGTCTTTAAGTTCCGGACACCAGTATGGTTTTGCGGCCTTATTTGTCAAGTATCATAATAGCGTCATTTTCCAAGATGGCCGCCATTATCCAGTTTGTGATATGCAATGCATGTACGTTTGTATTTACTTAAGTTCAAAATATGTAAATCTACCTTTTATTTTGTCTTGGTATTGCATAAATATTTAATATATCATAGATGATTATTTAGAGTATTTTGAACCAAATAAGCTCAATCAAAATGGTGGCAATGCTTTCAAGATGGCCGCCTTTGTTCAATAATTAGAAACACAGGCATTGTGTACATTTGTGTATCTAAGAGTATATCATTTACTTTTGTCTTTAAGCCAAAATTTTCAAATACACACTCTCTGTACCATAGAATGCATTTTAGAATTAGGTTATTATACACATTACAAATACCAATGTTTGAAATGTTTGTCAACAATAAATTTGGATATGTCTTACTCACATGATTTAATCGATTTAGAATTTGGTGCACTTTGAAAGATGTACCTATATTGATAATATTGCTAAATACAACTTGATCAATTGGAAGTGGAAATGAGCCAAAATGATGTCAAAATGATTGTAATGATAATGATTAACCCTGCACTTACAGATCGTTTTTGTATTGATTACTTCATTTTCATGTTCATGAATATCAATGAATATGTAAAAATAATAGCAGTTTTGTCATAAAATTGGCTAAAATTGAAGTTTTACCAAATATTTTCTGCATAATGTGACATATCTGAGGAGTCTTATTATATAGAAAAGAAGTGAACATACTTATGCTACCATAACAGAATGATATGACATTGAAATTACACTTAAGTTCGGTTTCAAGTGGCATGTTGAGTGGATGGGGTATAAAGGGACAAATAACAAAAGAGTGTTAATTTTCATTGCGGCTATTATTTCAAACGTGCATATCTTGGGGTTAGTAAGCTCAAATAAGGTCAAAATGCTCTTTGTGTATAGCCCTATATAAATACTCACTACATATAAAGAAGCTTATTAGCATATTCATAAATATTGAAAGCACTTTTACAATATAACACTATTGTGTAAAATCTTAAAAGCATATTCGGTCAATATAAGGAACTATCTTTAGGAATTCTAGTCCCAAAGAAGCCAATTATTTCATGAGAAATATAATAGGCTGATGTTTGCAATAATTAAGAGCTTATAGTCATATCTAGCAATCACTAGGATGTGATTACATAGTCATGCAGGTGGATGCCAAAGAGTCATGCCTAAAACAAAATATGCAAAACCATATTTTAGCTTTTTTTGCCCAACAAAAATTTCATGATAACTTTCTTTTTTATCTCATAGATATGATTGTCTTGCAATGTCTTGGTTTGTTTACAATGACGACATTATAAAGATCTACCTGGCAGCAATATATAGTGATGTTGTTTAAATCTAGTAATAAGCGATTTTACACTATGATAGATTTTGAGGCACAAAAAAATACAAATGATGTATTCGCAGATCGTTGGTTGTCAGCATTCTTAGAAAGCAGACCAGACATATCTAATTTGCTCGTTACAGCTGTTAAAGACTTCGAAGAGTCTGTAGAGCCAGGTATACCTCTGAAATAAAAGAAACTTGCCGCAACATGAACACACAACAGATTACATGATCAAAGAACAACAGCTACACCAATTCTACATCGAGAATGGACGAAACGTAGCCTAGATTTAAAGCTCTCAAAACAATATACAGGGTGTTTCATTATATCTGTCCCCATTACAAACAACGCCATGATTATGTGCATGATCTCATCTGATATCTTCTTTATCAATGTAAAACCAACAATCAAAATTTTATTCAGTATATAATGTAACAATTTTTCTATCAACGCAACCCAGAAAATAAGATTCTTGCAAAATGTCACATTTTCTATATTTGTTAAAATGACGTTTTATTTTTATTATTTTTATCCCAAATTGATAGCACAATTTGTTAAGTATTGAATGATATAACACGTTTAATAATGTTTATTAACCAAGTTAAAATTTTTTGTCAAAGTTTAGGTTATATTCAACAAGTTCAGCTAAATTAGTGTTACAGTGACTTTGGTTTCTAGTTGCTAGGCAACGAAAGAAATTAACCACACAGAAACATTCTAACTTGTAGTCAAGTAAACATGTGACTGGTTTTTGACTATTAATATTTTTCCAAATGAATGTTTAAAAATCGCAAGGATTCGTGTTGGGTCTACAATACTACCACCAAGAGCAATTGATTACTTTAAAATAATGTTTTAAAAGATAACCGGGCCAGTTGGTTACTCGGTTTTTAAGCAAGAAAGTAGCGTTTTGCGCAGGATTCTTTTGTCGCCTAGCAACTGGTAACCAAAGCAACAGTACCACAAGTTTTTAGATTTTCACATATTGATGAAACTTTCATATTGAGAATATATTCAGTTTTTTAAAACGTAGTAAATCATGTTATACTTCATAAACCATATTAATTTAACTTGAGAAACAAATTAAATAAGGACGTCAATTTGACATATGTCGAAGAAATGACTTTTTTCGAGAATCTTAATTCTGATTTGAATTGATAGTAACATTATCATGTTATATACTGAATAAAAGTTTGAAATGTTGGCTTTCTATTGGCATATAAAGATACAAGATAAGATCAAGCATTTTCCCATGGCATTAGTTTGTAATGGGGACAGATATTATGACACACCATGTAATCCCACTAATGTCATTTGGATTGGACCAAGCACAAAGATGCCAAACAAGTAATAAAGGGTCGAGTGGGGAATATATGGACTTACGCATCAACCAACCTTTTTCTTGGTCTTGCTGCATTTGGGATAGTCACAATATCAGGGGAAACATAATGATGCAATGATTGGAAAGGCAAAACAATCTATATCAAAGACACGCCATCAGTTAGATAAAGCCACTGAAGACACGAGTAAAACAGTGCTGAGCCTCAAGGATGAAAAAATACTATCTATTCGAAGATTCAGAAAATATTTTAAGCGATCCAATGCTGTTGAAAAAAACGTTGACAGGTGAAGCGAATGGAAATATTCTTAACATGGGAAAAGGGGAAATGAGGCAATACATGGATTTGATAAAAGAAAGATAAAGTGAGACACTTGATATATATAGGTGTTATGATGAAAGTAAATTACTGGTGTGAATGAAACAAAGGGAAGTAAAACGTCAGACTATTCTCAACAACAATGGAAGGCAAAGGCAACAATACACACAAAATTGTTTGTATATTTTGTGTTGTGTATAGCTGTATAATATGTCTTATGAAATTAAAAAAATGTTAAAAAAGCAACTTATGATTATCCAGACTGTTGCTTGTTGGAAATCTGACAGACAATTATTACTAGTGTATCTATAAAAAGCATTGTTAAGTTATTATTACTGGAAAATAATATCTGTGAAATATACGGTGAATCCATCTATCAGGAAGAACTTGTACATGTGATTAGTGAATGTAACTGTACTAAGACAATCAGATCTCTCTTTTTAGACTCGCTTGTTGAATACATCAGCCGAGACGATAAAAATGAAATAACATCACTTGACAGTATATAGCTCTCACTTAAACTCTTAGGAGCTCCTTTGGAACTAGTGTTTGATGTTGATACTGAGCACGAATTCCTTTGTTCGTCTTATAAGTATGTGAACAATTGTCTGAAGATATACTCTACTTATAGTGTAAACTGAGCCATGTCGGTAATACATGAAAATTGAACGGTCAAATAGCTGACCAATAATCTTTTGTACATGTACATTTTGTAATTATTATGATGTAACCACTTATTACTCTGTTACTTTGTACATATTGTGTTCAATATCCTCTTCACAGAGGGAAATAAAGAATTGAATTGAATGTAAATAAAACTATAACGAAAAGTGGTGGGTCAAATCAAGAGCGAATTGAAACATCTCATTGAAGAATTGGACTCAGTACCAGCAGTAATAATGAAATACAATGTATATATAATTAATTACGCCATGGCTATTGAATAGTCCGTTGCTATTTCTTGCAAACATATACATAAACATGTTTGGAAATGTCCAACTTGGAGGTTTTTGTTATAATACACAGCTATTGAAAATCATACATATACCAGTTTTTGCACTAGAAGATAGAATCTTATATATCTGTCAGTGAGCTGTGAACCACAGGTAGAAAGGAGAAGAACATAATATAATTTGACTGTAATTGCAAATGAAACACCATCAGCTGATATCCTCACACACTGCAAATATATAGACAGGTTAACTGTATATTTGGCTGTAAAGGGGTGAGTCTGTAGTCACAGAAGTGTGTGATTGTCTGCAGCTATCATTATCGGCTTCTTGCACTAGATGGACAGGCATCTGCTGTACTGTCAACTTCTTGACGTTGTCAGACCAGCTCTTGTGTTGTCTTCCTCTCTGTCCTCTACATTCTAGATACTGTTCGCTAAGACGACCATGCCTTGTGACGTAGCAAAACCACTACAGGTTTCTTCTGTTTACTGTTGTGAGCAAGGATTCCTTTGGACCATCAAGTAACCAAGCGGGTGACCAAATAGTTTGCCAAGTCCTGCAGCTTGCCATTATTCCATTCATTAGTTAAAAGTTTTCGCCAACACTTGGTTGTAACCGTATCTTCCACCGATTGAGAGAGAGGGATGAGACATTTTCTTAGAGTGTGTGTTACATTATTCTCTCGTGTAAGAGGTTGACTAATACTTGTGAGAGTAGGAGACTTGTCTGACACCAATTGCTGTACGGAAGACGTTGCTGATCTTACTGCTGATGGTTACTGCTCTGCTGTAGTGTTCATAGAAGGCATTAGTCAGTTTGATATGGGTGGAATTTATTTTGCATGTGAAAGGAAGATGAAAAGCGAAAAATAGAGACAAAGTGTGAAATTTTTTATACATCCGTGTGCTCTTGTCACTGTAACAAAAACCGACAGTAATATGCATCTATCAAGTTTCAATACCGGATCTTCCTCATTGTATTCAGATTTCTCTTGTTTTCTCAATATATCGATATGGTAGTTACGACCTTCTGGTTCTAAGCCAGCGATATACCAGATGCTACTCTAGTCAAACACCCTTCTGTACACAACAATGTACCAAATTGAATAATTATACTTTTTTACCTCCAGTGGTTTACCTGTTTACAACCGTACAGTATTTCTATAAACGCAAATATGCAATTTGGATTAAACAAATGATAAGCTTTTTCCTGTATGCACTTCGTATGTACTATTATACTACATAAACAATGCATGTTCACATTGACATAATCCCTGCAATTTGATCTACTTGGTATGTTTATGCTATCTTTTTAATCTCGATTCTATAAACTTTGGAAATAATGTTTGATTATTTCAAACGTATAACTTTGTCGACTTGATATAATTAAATACACGTGCAAGTACTGTAAGTTGTTTATGAATTTTTTATACATTACGTCATTGTCCGATTTCCTGATATCTTTATAGTAGTTATATATAGCCTTGCTCTAATGATATTTGAAATATTGGTTAGATGTATTAGTGGTTTTCTTCAAGATTCGTCTAGCGATATAATATATTGTTTAGATATTATTTTGTACTAAACGACACCCCGGTAAAACTTGATGTCCTTAAATCCTTATGAATCATCAGACTTCCAGGTAATGCTTATTTTATAGTATTAGATACAATACGATTGCAATAACGTTTAAAACCCTCGTAATGCACAGGTGGAATTGGGGATTTCCCATTATTTAAATCAAGTACTGAAAGTACTGACAGGCTGGCAAACTGCAAAGGGGCAATAGCTTTTCAAGTAACATAACATCAAGTGGTTTTCTAAGTCGAAAGAGAGGTAAGTGCTGGACAAAAAATGTATTTTTTTTTAATATAAAACAATGTTTTGGAGCCGCTGTGATTCGATCGCTGGACATCAGCATCATAAAATTACTAAGCGAATTTCTTAACCACTCGGCCACGATCTCGTTAGAGAATATTGGTTGAATAATTTAACATAATAAACTAATTGATACACGTGCTATAGAAGTTACTCGAATAATTAACATTCGTAACGCGTAGTAATAATTATCAACGCCTTTAAACACAATTTCTTTTAATTTCAACAATTTCCGTTCATTACAAGAAGAAACTAATACATTACAATCGAACAGATTAAATGAAACAAGGAAAGTGCATTGTTCTTGCAAAACTGATTAACGAGGAGGAACTATTTTCATTGAGTGCATAGATTCTTTGTTTTCAGTTTTGGGAGTAAATGCATCTTTGTGGAATTCGTTTTTTGGCATTGTAATAGTCTAGCGTAAAATCGCCAGCCTAAAAACGACTTCTGATTGGCTGAACGCTCTTATAATATCACTAGTATTTTACACACTATTTTGTAATGCATATCCGTCTGAAATATTTTTTCACCGATAACATTCAGTTTTATCACAGGCTTTTATACACGGTAATTATACTCATATATTAATGCAAAGAAAGTAAGAAATATATTACCTTCTCAGTATGGTTCCTTAACGACGTATGCGAAGTGTGTTATCATGCCTAGGCCTTAGATCAACTTGTGATTTAGGTTTGCTCAATTTGTTTGCTTGCTCCACGTCAAATATTGAATAATTTTCGATATGTCAACATAATTCATCTTCTGTTAGAATGTTATATGCCAATTTTCAAACAAGACATGACCGTTGTTACTTGTTTGTACATTCCGTGAACAGAAGTGTGGTGGTTCATGCAATATAAACGGCTGGTCTAAGAGAAAATATTTTTCTCCTATTGGTTACTATAATCCTACAATAAAATATTTCCAATTGTATGTATATTTGGGACGTTCTACAGGAAGACCGGGCTTATTGACAAAATTATAAAACTTTTGATAATTATATGGTTCAAAAGAGGGGACTCTTGTAAACAGTTCTGAAAGTTTGAATAAATTATTCCACAAACTTACAAAGTTAAAGACTTTTTAAACCACCAGCTACCGCCTTCTTTATGAGTGACGTCGCTAACGTCATTTTCTGCGTTTTTGACGTTATGTAGACTTGTATTTCAATGATCCAGTATCTGATAAATTGTTGACAAAAACTTTTAAAATTGTGACACATTTTAGAATCACATAATTATTTTAATAAAACGTGTCTAGTTCGTGAGTATTTTGTTCCAGTGAACAAAAGGAATTGTTTTGCCACCTAACCCTTATTTTCCTTGATATGAGTACTTTTTAGAAACCGATCACCATAGCAACAACAGAAATTATTTTAATACAATTTTAAAGAAAACTTGAAGCTAATGTTTTAGTACTATACGATCCAATTACTTTAAAGTCCCATAAAGTCTCAGAAAAAGCCATATTTTACTAACAAATAAGACCGCGAAGCATTTACAGGTTATATAGCTCCTTAAATGGCATAGAATCGGCATTCATTTGATCTATGTTGACTTTCATCCTTAGAATAATAATCTTCGCAAGTCGCCAATTTGTAAACAAAGGAGTATTTTGTCCACCAAACCTGTGCCAAAACGGCGACTAAATGAGGCACAACCACCCCCTGACCTAGTTTAAAAACACCAAAGACAGTGACGTAACGTTATAATACGTCTTAAAGAGGCATTTTTGCGACTTGACCTAGTTTACAATAATGGGCAAAAGAGGGCGAAACACACTCTTCACGAGTTTAAAACGACGAAATGGCTTACAAATCAACGAAAGCCTGTCCAATTGAACTAATTTATTACAACGCGCAATGAACTCTGAACACGTCAAAAAACCCTGCCCTGATCAACTTATATATTACTACACACAACAAACTCTTAATACGTTTATAAAACAACAAATGAACTTACAAGTGGACCCTTACCATCAACTCAAAACACACCAAATGCTGTTAACTACGACCACAACGCTATCTATCCAAAGAAAATCATCCTTCTTCCGGGTGAGGGCACTAACTTTATATATACCAGTAATGTTTCAGCAACAAGTCGATTATTCTATGGTCCCAATGCTCGTACAATGTACGTACGGATTATCAAACTCTTACGGGTCCGAAATATTTTAAAGCCTAACGAAATTCATATTATGTTCTTAGCGTTTGGTCACAGCTCGTACGAACATCGTACGTATTATAAAGAATGTCTCGCACGAGGTCCTTACATCGTAATCTTTGTACAGAGCTCGTAAGGTTATCACACGGGGCTCATACAATACCCGTAGGTCAATTGTAGCTCGCAAGTCGCTCGTACGATGTCCGTACAATTTATAGTACAATATATAAATAACACATAGCTTTGAGGGTGACAGTAAAAATGTCAGCCCTCGGAAAGTACTGTTACCCAAGGGCGAAGCCCGCGGGTAACAGTACTTTCCGAGGGCTGACATATTTACTGTCACCCTCAAAGCTATGTGTTATTTATGTTATTACCCCGAACTTTTTTCGTCCACAATCTATTTTTGGTAGATATAGGTACGAATCGTTACGGGTACGAATGAACTTACTTTCAATTTCGCAAGGTGTAATTTACAGTCAACTCTACAGGAGTCGATTTTATGGCATAATGTACGAGTTAAAGACTCTGTTCCTTGTTTCCCCAAGTACTCAAATCGTGTGTAATTAGTTAATTACCTGATTATTTAAAGGATTCAACATCCAACATCTTGGTCCGTCTGCTGACCGTAAATAAACAACTCCAATCTACCCAAAGGAAAATATGTAGCGAAAAGTATTAATGTCTTTCTAAGATAGCGTAGATACGCCTAATTCTTGCAATATTTTTCTAAACCCAATACGTGGCTGGGTATAGAGAACTCGAACTAAAACCATCGTTAGGCGGGTGAAATACGCCGCCATGTTTGTTTTTGCATTTATTAATATACCACGTGACATGTAAAGTACTGTCAAAAAAGTACTATCACCCTGCTGACAGAAAAAAAAATGTTCAATCACGTGGTGTATTGATCCGGTTGATCGTAACAGTAAGAATACTACCTGTTTGCCTATGGGAAATTAACATTACGAAAAAAGTGAGGGATAATAATGTAAAATAAATTGAGCTTGAGCGGATCCATATTTGATGAGAAAGGGCCGAGACCATGGGAAGCATGGTGAATTATGGCCAACTTATATAAAGAAGCGCATGTTATGAGTACGTTTTGAGCAATGTTCTTGTTGGAACCAACTATCAGTTGTCCGCGTGGAGGGTGGGGGCTTTTACAACACAAAAGTATATATTCATCATTTGGTGGGGCCGTGGTTGCAACTCACTGGTGCATAGAAGGGTAACTGTGTATGAACTCAGCGTGCTTACCACTCAAATAGACACGTTATTAAATCAAAGTACTGAAAGTACTGACATGCTGGCGAACTGCTAAGGAACAATAGTTTTTCAAGTGATATTACATCAAGTGGTTTTCTAAGTCGAAAGAGAGGTAAGTGCTTAACAAAAAATAAAAAAAATAGAAAATTTAAAAACATAAAAAATTTGGTGCCGCCGTGATTCGATCGCTGGACCTTAGCATCAGAAAATTACTAAGCGAGTTGCTTAACCACTCGCCCACGATCTCGTTGGAGAAACTTGACCTAAATAATTTTACATAATAAAATCATTGATGCGCGCGCTATATCGTGTTCGTAACGCGTAGTAATAATTATCAACGCATTTAAACACATTTTCTTTTAATTTCATACAATTTCCTTCCATTTCAAGAAGAAACTAATATATTGCAATCGAACAGAATAAATGAAACAAGGAAAGTTGAATGTTTTTATTTTGCAAAACTGATTAACTATTTGCATTGAGTGTATAGATTCTGTGTTGTCAGTTTCGGGAGTAAATTCATCTTAGTGGAATTCATTTTTTAGGATTGTAATAGTCTAGCGCGAAATCGCCAGCCTAAAAATTGCAATCTCAAGAGCAGGTGAGTTGTTGGGTGATTCAATGTCATTTCTTAATAAGACCCACAGTCGATAACGACATAACTAGGTAGAATGCTTTGTATAACTACGTTAATTCTTCGTTTACAGTAACGTGTTTTCAAATGGTAAAATCACCACTCTGTCGCTATTTTCCTAGTTGTGTTTCTTTTCATAAACATCTCGACCAATCAAACGCAAGTAGAAACATGTTTAGTTATACCCCTATCGTTTCCCTTCTACGCGGGTATACGGAATAAATTTGTTTACCATACAATCGCGTACGGAAGACCAAGTGAGCACAAAAAGGTAGGTTTAAAGGCCACGCTTTTACAACAATGCTCCAATTAACTTGCATTCGGCCACGCCGTAATATTAGTTGCCCATATACTGATAAAGAACGGTTTAGCTTTCGACGTTGGTCAACTTATTTAGTAAGGTACTTGGTTCGACTTGTAAGGGCGTTATACATGCCTAAATGGCAATAACAACACCATTGTAGTCGTAAAAACTTTAACAACTTAATAAACAATTTTTAGTGGGACACTAAACTAAATTCTGAGGTGAAATTTCTTACACATGATACCTTCCGGCGATTTTTCTTAACAGCACGAATTTCGATATCATTACTATGTACGAACCATAGTGAACCAAAATTAAGTTTAATTATACGTACAATAAGAAAACCACCCAATTCATTTTGAAAGTCCAAATGAATGAGCTTCTTACATGTGTTTTAAACATTGTTTTCAGATATACAGAAGCAGGATACTGCACAGTGTCTTACCAATGTTTTAGACAATGTTCAACCTTGACGAAATATTATTCGGGCTGTGGATTGTTCCATTGGTGGGGCTGTTCCCGATACAGGTATTTCTGTGACGTGTGAACTAGTGTTTGACCACATATTATAATGAGGAGGTCGTAAGTACAAATTAAGACAACAATGTTCGATAAATACTCTTTACTTATGGAATGACAAGCTATTTCAACTTCACTTAGGTCAACATGAAAATTTCTGGTAAGCAGTAAACCTTTTCATTTCTGGTCAGCGATTTGGACCAATAGTAGACCTCCAACTTATAGATACTAAGGGTTTTAACATATAGGTTATCCAGTCCAAAGTACCTTGGTACTGTTTGATCAAAGCATTTACGGTAGCGTAAACCTAAGATTTCCTAAAATATTGCGTACGTCGATAATATTTGCGTTTTACAACGATATTTTAGTTCACATTCTGTCGTAAGGTTTAGCCATTTCTATGCCAAGGCTGGGCAACCCTAAATGGCAAATATGAACGGAAGTTGATAGTTTTTAACACGCACTGATGCTTTTTGACCGTCGTATGTTATTTTAGACCGTCGTTTGTTGTTTTAGGCCGTCACATGTTGTTTTAGGCCGTGATTAATCATCAAATCTTGACGTATATTTATTCACTCTGGTATAACGCTAACGCGGTATTGGGACCTATGCCACTTAATGTAAACAGGCAAATCAAATTGCAATCAACATAAGGATATTTGAAAAGGGATTATCTTTTCAATGTGTATAGCTTGGCTATTTTGACCTGAGCCTGACCTTTATGCAAGAATATATTACAAGGTTTTTGCTTTGAATATATCAATTTCCGCAAGCAAATCGTGCATTATCGGTATTTCAGATTCGTGTTTGTATTACATCTCGAGCGACTTCGTGATGCTCCCCGATTATGAAAACATACACTCTGTGTTGTAAACGTAGACAATATATCGACTGTTAAATTATGCTTATCAATAGGTCAGGTTCATGTCAATGTGGCCAAGCTATTCCGTTATTTTAATTTACTTGGTGAATAGAAGTAAGCAGGGAAAATAAACTTCCGCTCTCCCTAAATCGATGTTATGGTCAGTGATTTCTGTTTATATTGACATTGCATAATATTGCGTTAGAGTTATACCCGTTATATTTGTTATATTGGTTATATTGTGTCCTGAGTTACGTTCAATCTTCAATTTTGTTGCATAAATGTATGCAAGTACTTGCGATCGTTTAGTAAAACACACTTACGAGTAAGCGTAAGGTAGATATATATGCGTAAATTTATGCGACATTTACGCGACATTTACGCGACATTTACGCATTGTTAGTAAACAGTGCCCTGGGGCTGTTCACTATTTCTAGTACATGACATATTGTGTTGGAAATGGAGTTTTAGCACGGGTCACAAGTATAACTGTGCAATTATAATTTGGATTAAACTCCATGTCCAACTCCCATTTCTGAAAGCCTATCAAGGTCCACCTGGATGATGTATAAGTCATGATGGGAAGCAACTGCCAGATACAAGGCAATTGCAAACATCTTTTGACTAACCATGTGCAAAATGACTTTGCGATAGCAGAACGTTATGCTTTAAATACACTGAATCTATACACTTTTTTTGGACACCCTGTATATACTTTGACTTGGTACTTTTCATATAATTGTATTTCAGAACTGTGTACAACTACTGTTCAGACACATGCTATAAACAAGACTGTTGTGTTGGATATACTGGCACGTATTGCGATGCACGTAAGTTTTTACACGACGGCGACATATAGGGCAAAATCATTAATATTTCTGTGGTATTTAATTGTGTGATTCTCAAAGATGACCTCAACCACGATATTAAAGTCCCAAATAATAATTAAACCAATGAATGTATCAGGAATAAAGCACCCCGTCCATGCTTTCAAGTTCAGTCAGATTAAGACTGAAGTTTTTAGGATCCTTTCCTACATAAAATAGAGGCAATAAAACAGTTATCATATCTCTTTCATATTTAATTAATTCTAATAACTTGTGTATAATTGTTATGAAATTCGAGATCATGAATATTACAGTCAGATCGAAAAACACATACTTATATATACTACTAGTACTAGTATCTATTTTATGTTTAATTTCAACATTTTAAAGCAATTGCCAATAATTGATTGTATGGACCCGTCTTGTTCTTATAATGTTTAAGCGACGCAATTTTCAAAGCACAATATTGCCTACGTTTTGAATAACTACTTGACCAAACGTCAAGGTGGGCTTTGAAAACGATTTCACATTGTTGCAATTTGTGTTACATATACACTGTACATTAATTTTATACAACGTGATAGCCTTCTTCTCTGACTTATTTACTAACTGTATTAGGCGTATTTATCTAGCTCTATGTTCTGGATCAACTAGTTGCCCTAACGGAGGAAGATGTGCTTCACCAGATAACTGTGAATGTATTGAAGGATTTTCTGGAGCAAGTTGCACAGGTAAGACATGGACATAAGCCAAACCACTATTAACTACCATTCCAAAATCAACTATCATCCTCTTCTGAAATGGAGGAATAGAGGTACATGGTGATCATTAATATATGGTAACATAAATAACTTTAATAACTTTGTGAGATTTGATGATAGAGAAGTGGTTTTACCCTTATTACAAAGCTAATGGGCCCAAGTTTTTATTAGATGTGGATAATAATTCCATGATGCATGCACTTGATGCCAATAACGTGATCAATGAAGTCGTACATTTTCCGTGATTTCAAGAAATTTTGCAATATATTCATTTCGCTGAAGACCGCATTTAAATTTGCCCCCTACACTCGCCGGACATAAACCCCTTGCAATTCTGATCATGGAAAACACTGAAAGAAGGAGTTTACAGTACAAAACCAGTGTACTTAATTGATTTGAAAGCTACAATACTGTATGAAATTGGAGGCATCAGTGTGTAAAATACAAGTAATATTTAGCATTTTACGACGTTATTTGGTGCTGATTTGGGCAGTTTTGCAGAAATACGGAAAATGCATTAAACATCTGCTTAGAAAAAAATATGTAACGTTTGAAAATGATTTATGTCCTAAATAAAACTTACAGGTATATGTTAAACAATGACATATAACAACAAATATTATTTTAAAAACTGACAATGCTATTAAAGTTATTTATGTTACCATATATTAATGATCACCCTGTATTATCAGATTGGCCACGAAAACTAACATTCAACGACTAGTTATAGTGCAGTTTTTGTGGGAATGAAGAATGGTATCTGTCTTCAACCTTAAAGCTTACTTAAGCAACAAGTAGTAGTACTACGTGTATCAACTAAAACGTTCCAAGCAGTATAATGTTTTGAAACTTTGACAAGAACGTACATATGAGACAGTTTTCATTAAATTTTTCGCCGACATGAGAAGGTCGAAAATTCATAAACGCTTTTATGATATTTTTTTCTAAATACTTATCTTTACTTGCCCTTTTGGAAAAACAGCCTTTCTCACCTTCAGTTTGGTCAACCCGAACGCCTTCGATCTTATGCCAATATGCTTATAAGAACCGCCTTGTGGCGCAGATTATAACAATGCATTTGTTTGTTTTGTAAGGTCATGCGTAGAATGACGTACTTCGCGCTACATGTACATTCAACCTTCTTATTCTAAGCCAGTGAAATGTTATTTATCTACATTTCATGTGTAAATAGAATTATGCATGCTGCTTATTGCAAATATTTCAGATATCAATGAATGTGCTACTTCTACACATGGTTGTCAACATAATTGTGTTAACACACACGGATCGTACCAATGTACGTGTAGGAATGGTTACTCTTTGGCTTCCAATCTAAGAACGTGTACTGGTATGTAAAACGTTTTGTAATTCTCATTCATCGACATATTGATCAACACGTTTTTGCCATACATTACGATACAGTTATTAAACGCTTAGCTTTAAACTCCGGTTTAGGATCGTTTTAAACTTCCGCAATGAACTACACTTACGGACTTTGAAAACGCACCACTTTCCAGGGGTCGGTATTTTTTGTATGAATTATTTAGGAATATTTCTTACCAATGGAATAATGTTCCTAGGTTAGAACGGTGGCACTAAAGTATATTTTAATCCATTTTTACCAATCGAATTGCCAGTAGTGACCACATGGTCAAATCTCATTTTTCGCCCGTGATTCTCGTGCGAATGAAAATATCCGAATTGTGTAAATGGCGATGTGTAAACGATTCATTAGCATACCAAAAAAACACATTTTCAGTTTTCCAAAAACAAAAGTTTACATTTCACGTCAATCCGAAACTGATGTGTCTGGAGGTAAAGACATGTTACATACCGGAAGTAGCCATCACGCAGTTTTATGTGCATTTATATTGTCATGTTACAATAAATATTTGTCTTAATAGCGTTTTATGTCAACTGACACCACCATTGAACTCTAAATAGGGATGAAAGGCCTAAAACGACACCTAATTCGGATAAATTAATGCGCATGCTCCGCCAAAGAAACGACTTCCGGTCAGTAACCGTGCCTGTCAAGACAATGCTTGGTGTCGATAGATATGCTAAGTCATCAAATGAAAATATCAAACACGTTTATTTATAAAATACAACATTTTCATTTAGTACCCTGCCAATTTGTGTTTCATCTAGCATTGAACACGTGCTTCAACATGCAGTCACTTCCTTCTTGTATTACTATTTCCGGATGACATGGGTGTTAACCTTAGACAACAGGAATATAACCATGCGCATAAATAACGAATAATAGTCCCATTTCTTGATGAAAACATTTTCTGAGTGATGGAATGTCCTAGATTTTGATCCCACTGAAAACATATGACATGTTCTTTGAAACATGAGTCCACGGAAGAGTTCCATAACCCGATCTGCCCACAAGGTTGTCCAAACCTTTGTTGATGAATAGAGAAACATTCCGCAGAAGCTGATTGAAATTATAACGAGTACCCGCTAATGAAACGCAACAAAAACATAACTTTTCTCACACTCTCACTGAATGTGATTTTGGTTTTGAGACTTAAGCACGTGGATGTCACGTGACTTAGTAACATTGTTAACTGTCGTTTTAAAATTTTGCTATATGTTAAAACATAAAATGAGCAATCTATAGACAAAATTTTAATGGAGTTAAACGATGTTTGCTAATACATTTCGTGGTTTTAATAAGTGGTGCGTTTTAAAATTCCACAATCAACAAGTGTAAATGGTGGGGTTCGAATGTTGCAACAAATGGCACATTTTGGCACAAACTACCAATTGGAATAGCGTTGTGTTTATTAAATACGTACTAACCTTGGCTGGTACATTGTATTTACACGGTATCTTAGGATAAATCTTATAATGATCTTACACATTTATAAATTTGAAGTCATATTAAATCCTATTGCTATTTTAATAAGCTATAACTCTGTAAGCTCTCAGCAGAATGATGAATTTGAGCCCATTTATTTATTACTAAATGTGGAAATCACCATTACATGGAAGAAAATGTAATAAAACATCCAGATGGTTTGTTGACAAAATGACATTTTGTTAACATTTTAAAAATGGATGATATAAATAAAGGGAAGCAACTCTTGCAAAATGCTAGATACGATATTTGGTCTATAATTTCGTACCATTCTATCGTCGAGTATTGCTCATTTGTGAAGAAATAGTATTATGGTTCCATAATTCATTGTACATAATGGATGTTCGGAAAAGAGTTGTGGGAGCAATACTGTGACTTTAAAGCTTTTTACGGTCGGCACGACAATCAAGACGTCTAAATGAGTCAATTCATTTAAAGCATTGTGCAGCGAACTACAATAATGACTTAGTAAAAATGAGTCAAACTCCAATGCGTGGCAATATTGGCAATACAACTTATTAACTTAATTCAAAATATTTTTTCTTATTTGATACTTAGATGCTTTGTGAATACCTTCATATGTCATGCTTCTGACTTATATCTTAGATGTAAATGAGTGCATTTCGAGAAACGGTGGTTGCTCAATCAATTGTGAAAACACAGTCGGGTCCTACTACTGCACTTGTGGCGATGGCCTCTATCTTGACAATAACGAAAAGTCCTGCTTGGGTAAGCATGTTTTGTTAATAACGAATCAAGATAATGCTATGTCCATCATATGTATACAAATGTAGCTTGCCCACATTGACATGAGCTTGACCTATTGATTAGCATAATTTAACAGTCAACATATTATCTACGTCTATAACACCGATGGTATGTTTTCATAATCGGGGAGTATCACGAAGGCGCTCGACTTGTAATAAAAACACAAATCTGAAATACCGATATTGCACGATTTGCTTGCGGAAATTGATATATTCAACGCAAGAACCTTGTAATATATTCTTGCATAAAGGTCAAACTCAGGTCAAAATAGCCAAGCTATAATTCATTTGTGTGCCAATACAATTAGTGTACGTGTTACACAAAATGGCGTATTTATAATCTAGTGACATTTTGGCACGTGGTAATGTATTTAAATTTAATTCGTGTGCTATGTCGTTGTCATTCGTGTAAGATTATTTGTTTGACTGCATCCAGTCTTTTGCAATAGACCAAATCCGGATCTCCACTAATATGTAGGTACAAATAGATTTGTACCGTTATAATCCTTGTGTCACTTGAATATTCATACCTGGACAATAGAGATGGGTCAGTTATATTTGCATATGAAAACAAAAGCATTCTAACTAGGCCAGATTTGATTGCACCAACTACTTGTTAACTAAGGGGAAAACCATATTTCACAGAGTTCCGGCTGTCTTACAGGTTCAGATACATGTACGTGTCTTTCAAGTTATGGTTTTTGTATTTCCACTTTTCAAAAATTCCCTTACCCCGATCTTCCAACGAGACTCACTTTGAACAAGATCTCGTCTCAATAAGTGGCATGCGTTTCTGAGTAACAGCAAAAATGTAAATATATACTATACAGTATTTTATTCTGACTATGATTGAAGCTAAACCTCAATTTGATTTAATATATCTACTTGAGAAACTTCAGGAGATCGGGGCCTGGTAGATTGATTATTTGGAACATGTAGTTACAGAAATGCGCTGTAACGAAATGCATTGCGTTGTGAATTTTAATCTGAACGCTTTTGTTGTTTTGGTTTCACAGACAAAGATGAATGTCAGCTTGGAACTGCAGAGTGCAATCACAAGTGTACGAACAATTGGGGCTCATATCAATGTTCTTGCAACAATGGATTCGAGCTTTTTGGTCATATGTGCCATGGTAAGTCAGGCCGATTTTAAGTAGATATTTGGTAGGTCTTACATGTCCCATTTCAAACATCAGAACCATAAAACTTTGCCGTGTTCAGTAATTTAATAAATATATTACCATAATAAAAATGCGTTCTTATCACTTATATGTTTGCATAATTTACACGCAAGAGCAACACTCAATAATTTTGCTCAATCGAAAATTTTCTTCAATGAATAAATGTTTAAATTCCATTTACAATGACTATGTACGAATAAGTATTTATTTGTATTTCAGACATGGACGAGTGTTCGAGTGGAACACATACGTGTGATACGTACTGCATCAATACTGTTGGATCTTACACGTGCGATTGTGATACTGGTTATAATATTGATGAGTCCAACACATGTCAAGGTACGTTGGCCATAGCGGTATTTATTCAACAGAACTATAAAATATACTTAGACGTTAAATATTTAGAATTAAATAATATGGATTGATTAGTTACTTACCTGTCACAATATAGTATACTCTTATTATACTTACAATGCAATTAGCGGGGGATTGCATCATTCAACAGACACAGCAGAGCATGAAAAACACACAATTGACACTCGAAATAAAAATCACATGTTGAACATGTTACAATGGCAAACATGGATATCAGTATAAATGTTTTCTTCAAATCCTACTTGTAGACGTTGATGAATGTCTGGATGGAAGCACATGTAGTCAGATTTGTGTAAATGAGCCCGGATTGTATCACTGTGAATGTAATGATGGTTATCAACTGATTGGTTCTTCTCAATGCGCTGGTATGTATTTTGAGAACAATGTTTAAAATATTACAAATCTATAGATCATGGCAATATCCAATGATTAACCATTGTCTTTATAAAAGGGCTTTACATAGTAAAGTGCTACTTATTTGCTATATCTAAGTGAAGTCCTTTGTAAGCTTCATAAACATGTTCGGTGTTCAATGGAACCAGTACACCGGTCAACATTCCATCTAAGTTTAAAGAGGCATGCCCTATAACTAGCATATTTGTCTCTACTATCACACCAAATGAGCTAAATGTACAAAGCACTATCAATTATTATAATTTCTCAGACGAAAGTGTGCGCAAATATGTCTCTATAATGTCAAAAATCTTTTTAAATCACCAATAATAATTTACCGTTTCCAGCGATTTATTATTAGGTGGTCAAATGGAAACAACTCTTTACTCTTTTTGCTCGTTATGGAAATATGTTTTCATTTTTTTCGCAGTAATAAGTGGGACCTTTTTGTTGAAAATTTGAGGAGTTTAAGCAATAATGATTCTCATTTAATGTATAATATTCCAAAATCGATTTAAACTATCAAAGTTATAGGGAACGCCTCTTTAACCTTGTGTCAACTTATAAAATACATAAAACAGTACTAAAACTATTTTACTTTTCTTATCTTTTATAACGAGCAATGTATTTATTCAAAATGAACGCTTTGCAACGAGAGTGCCCCATGTCAGCGCTGAGAGTGTTTTTTATACCATTTCGCACAGTATTCATATACGAAGTGTGAAGTACAACGGTGATACTTATTGCTGATGACATTGTGTAATTTACAGATGTAGACGAGTGCAGTGATGGTACCTCGGGTTGCTCAGAGGGTTGTACCAATAGCGATGGGTCCTATCAATGTGCATGTCCTAGTGGTTTTGCACTGTCTATAAATGGACGCATGTGTGAAGGTGAGTATAGAAGTAAAATCAGAGTAGTGTTAAAGAGAGGCTACTGAACTTGATGTTTTTCAGTCAAAGCATGTGACCGTTGCTCAATTATGTATAACTGTAATAAACACACTTTTCTTAATAAGTCATAAAGAAACAACACAAGGGCAAAGTCATGAACGCACGAGACAAAAACCGTTCGATTTGTAGTTCCTAAAACGATACTCCAAACAAGCCTATACATTTGTACACTGGCTCTTAATACAATTTCTTGGATGACACGATGTATGACTTCTAATAGCATATTTTACCATAAAGAAAGATACATATAATTATTTGCCTCTGATAACTACCTAAACAATGTGTGATTTAAATAACTAGCAACTATTTTGAGATTTGAACCAATACTGCAGGAAGCCATCACGTTTATATAGCAATTCCTTGAACGAAAATAAAAGACCTATCGGATACAGCAACCAACTAACAAAACACTGTTGCACATATTATTCAACAAGTTTCAATCTGACTACATTATACCACAACAGTGCTCTTTTGGTAATAGCTTTACATGCACATATATACAAGTTGATTTTGTACGACAGAGGTCTTTGAGGTAGCTATATTTGTAAGTGCAAGTAAATACAGTTAAATTGGATTAAAGCAATAATGAGGCTGTCTGAGACGGTGTGTAATATTGACTATGTATTTCCTTTTCATTACACAGACATAGATGATTGCATAGGCGTTGAATGTCAACACGGAGGGATATGTTCGGATGCAATTAACAAGTTTACTTGTTTATGTACATCAGGCTATACCGACTTGTTCTGTGAAACAGGTAACTGAAGTGTAGTTAATAGTTTAAATAATTATATTTTATTGCCATTATGGTGTTTTAATTTCATGTTTAATTTGTTTGTTGACGATGCGAAACCGATTATTTGAGATCGAATTGTTAACAAGAACTACACACCATACATGAATAAGTATAAGATCTATGGGCAACACCATTTGAGAAACCGCTCGTTGCGAAAGTACCGAAGCAAATACATGAACACATCTCTATGAGCACCCAATATTTTCACAAAACGATTGATTTGATAATGTTAATGTTAACATTTTGAAGCACAATACAGAATATACTATCATTTATAAGTACAAAATGTATATTTCATTCTAAAATGCCAATATGCATAGCTTTTATGTGAAGGTCAGCTTTTTGCTGAAACATGACGTGCGTGTGAGTGCATCGAACCTTCTAATGTCAAATTGCAAAATGTTGTTTTCAAACATTCTGTGACGCAACTGTGTAGAATATCCATTTACGCAATTTAAGCATAATCTTTTGAAAATAGGATCAAATATTAAGTTTTGAAATACAAAAATGTATAAGTACCGTACGGTATTCCAAGCCAATTCTAATTCATTGCTCATTCGCTTGCAGATATAGATGAATGTGCCACGTTCAATGGCGGATGTCAAGATAATTGCACAAACATACCAGGCTCCTTTGTATGCAGCTGTGTTGATGAACGCATACTTCAGCAAGATGGCCTTTCTTGCAAAGGAGGTAAAGTGAATTTGGACAAGCTAGTGAACCTTGTCCTTTGGCAAACATAATTATCTTGTTTGCTTGTAAGATATCTGCATCACCCTTGTAATAAGGAACAAACGTTCTGCCTAACGCCAGGGCTATAATCATCCTTTGTTAGTGTATTTAAACACGGTTTTGCAGACTGAGTTATAAGGTTAAAACTACCAGTTTCCTGTTCATGTCAAGTTACGCATATTGCGATTAAAGTCCCATAAATCCTTCAACTACTATTTTCAATAAGCTATAACCTGGTAACCTCGCTGCCGAATGATGCAATTTGAGTTGGTTCCCAAACTAGGAAAACTCCATAAGATGAAAGAAAATGTAATAACACATCCAGATGGTTTGTTGACAAAATAAGGATTGGCATGATACATGTATACAGTCTATGGGAAGCAACTCTTGCAAAAATATTATGTTTTCACCATATATTTTACTAACTACGATAGTTGGCCTACTACTTCCACATACATATTAGACACTATATCGTCGAGCATTGGTCATTTGTTAAAAAGCAGCCTAATGGTTCCATCTTTAATAATAATAATTGGATGATCGGAAAATAGTCGTGTCTTTAATGGCTTTTCTTACTATATAGTTTAAGATTTTGTTTCTTACGGTTAAAGTCACATTAAGTCTTAAACTGCTATTTTAATAAGCTATAACTTGGTAACCTCTCTGCAGAATGATGCAATTTGAACAGTTCAGCTCAGTTCAGTTCAGTTGATTCCCAAATGTGGAATACACCATAATATGTTAGATAATGTAACAAATGTCAAGATGGTTTGTTGACAAAATGACAATTTGTAAACAATAAATGCATAATTACAGTCTAAGGGAGCAACTCTTGCAAAATGAGTATTTTGTTCACCATACAAATTCCTAAATATGATATTTGGTCTACTATGTCGACAGGTATAGTTAATGCTTTATCGTCGAGTTTTGGTCATCTGTTAAGAAACAGCGTAATTGTTCCATAATGCATTTTTGAAATGGACCAACGAATAAAAGTTGCTGGAGCAATAATGTGACTTTAAAGATAACTATTACTCACTGCTACTATTATTTTCTAGTCATTTACGTGGGTATATCTGAAAGTAATGTCACTGATGCTATAAAATCGTATATATTGTCAGTAACACCACGAAACTTTTCACACCGTAACTTCAGTCTAATTTGAATATGATGACTAAATTTCACAACAATGTACATAATGGTTCTGGAGATATTAACATTTTCATGAGACATACTTACGAACATCGCCGCAAATCCGACGTCAACGACGTCATAATGACGTTTCTCGCTGACACATACTCATCAAGCAGAAGTTCATCCCCGGTTATTTCTAACGACTCATAAACCATGCAGTCATTTGCACGACCTTTAAAAATGTGTAACCCACCCGAAACTTACTCTCTGCGAAATCAAATTATTTCTTAGTGTCCTCTTGATAGTCCCAGAGCAAAATATTTAACTCACCACATAATGATTGCAGTTTTTAACGTCGAATTGAATTGACGGCGTTAGAAACACTCTTGGTGTTCTTTTCGGATCTACTAAAACCGTTCCTATGACTCTCTATCGATAACATTTTGGTGTTATATGCCCCCTTAAAAGCTTATACTGCATACAAATGAGCCTATGAATAATCATCACATCGAAATGGCCTTTTTTACCACATTCAGTAACTTTTGTCCCATATACATTTTACAATATATACTCTTTTTTACAGTTGACGATGACAAGAGTGTCTTTGAGAAATACTTTCTACCCGGTAAACTGTTTCCGCCTCCATGTTATGAAGTCTTACTCACCCATTGTACCGACGGGAACGACATCGAAATCCGACTTACATCTACATCAGAGTGGTATTCCTCAGCTACTGATCAAAATGTATTCTATACGCTCGGTATTTCATTTGTAAAAATCAACTCGTTTTCAATGCCAATTTCACTGCAAGGTGTCGAGGTTACGTTGACAGAAAATTCGTTTGAACTACGATATTCGTCAAATGCTAGCGGTGGAATTGTTAAAGTTTCAAATACACCTCCCGGTTGCGAGGCATTTGCATTCGTGAAATCCGACATGTTTGATTTCATTTCTGCAAACTCATTTACAATGACGGCACTTTGGTCTCTCTTTTCACGACTGCCTAGTTGGTTAGGGTTGGAAAGTTTGAATCAATCCGTAATAGCTGTTCAAGATATGAGGAGTGACTTGGTATATGGACATAGAATGGACGAGGTGGTCGAATGTAAAGGAGCACCTGTTATAGACCATCACCTATATTCCGTGTTCCGGCTCGATTCCGGATTTTCTCTCACGATTCTTGGCCATGAAATAATGTTTCCTCCCTTACTGGAGTCTCGAAAGTTCTGCATTATTGTTGATATTTGCTCGAGCTATGGTGGTACTATATTTCTGATGATACCAGAAGAAAGTCGTGATCTGCTGCTGCAATTGCCAGTTTTCAAATCCTTAAACGACAATTCCAATCTTCTGATCAAACCAAGAGGAATAGGAGTATCGTTTGTTGACGGGATAAATGTTGACAAGAATCCCTTGAGGTTATGGAATGGAGACACTATGTTTGACTACCCGTGAGTATTAGTAAATAGTTTCTAACATTATTCATAAATAAATCTTTGACAATTTTAATCCGAAAAGCCGCACTAAATTACAATGTAGATAATTGAAAAAAATACGCAACGTACGCTCGTGTGATTTCTGTTTAATATTAAATGGAATATGTGTATGTAGCTTATATGTTTTAGTGTAATGGAGAACGCTAACGTTTGGATAGGGGGTGAGGTGGAGAAGAATGACCGTTATCTAAATATCCAAGGAAGTGCTGATATATTCTTTGATCTGCCAAATATTAATACGGTAAGCGCAATTGATAGTTTACAGTTGACTGGTGTTGGTTTTGTTACGGTCATTACTTGCTTGTGGTAAATTCGTTCTTTAATAGACCCATCTTCTGACATTCATTATCGGTTGCTTCCGTTGGGATTTGCAGTTCCTGTCTAATTTTGGTGCTTTATCTTTTGAGCTACATGTACATGCATTTGCTTTATATATTATATTGGAAGTCCAACATTTTGATTTGGTGCTGTGAATGCTTTTATTGGGGAATTACGAGAACAATAACGAATGCATGTTTTGAATCGGAACATTAAAAGGACCATGCGATTGGCAAACGTATTGTCAACCAGGAACTATAACAGTAAATCTTAAACTAATGTGCCCTGAAATTCAAGATGTGACATTTGCGAAAACTACCGCTCAAAAAGGAAATAACTTATGAAATAAGTTGTGCAATTAAAACGTATTACGTTAATAGTATCATTCTTTATTCGATTTTTCAGATATTAACATCAGTGTTCCGAGGCGAATGGAATGGTTTAATTGACGTTACTATTGCAGTAGCGCCCATATTTCGGTTTAAACTATCTGGAAAGGAATACGCAGTTCAATTTACTGTTGCGACGGCTGATATAGACATATACATGTCCATCGGAGGCAAGTTTAACTATGAACTTTACAATGCTTTATATATATCATAAATCGTTACATTACAAGTCATGAAAATAGTTTTCAAGTTGACTTATTTGCTTGCCATGTTGCTTGATGCATTGTACATGTATATCCAATGTTTACACTATCTTGACTGTTCGATCAAAGAATTAATTTATGTTTATGGCAAACACTCTATTACTTTATTAAGGTTTGATATACACATGTTACATTGAAACAAAACTTTTGATTTGGTTCGATGCACTAAGATAGCTTATGTTTTATTGCAACGAATGCAAACATAGAGCATTCTACTCGCCTAGATTATTCAATTTACTGATACAACGAAATGGTAAAACCAATACACATGTACATGTAAGCAGAATTTACTCTGAACTAAGTCTTAAAAAACTATCTTCAATTAAAAATTTGGCTTTAACATGATACAATTTGGATATTTGTAGGTTCGAATCGGGATTGGTGTGGTGAAAATAGCAATCCAGCTGGCTTGTATTTTTCACTACTACTAGAAGTAAATCCATTCATGGACATTCCAATATTGGGTGATTGGATATTTAAAAATACTCACCGAGTGTACGCTTTTATTTCGAAAGGCTCGCAAGAAACTTCAGCTTCAGTTGATCTCCTCTCAGATGAAATATTTGAAATCAGCTATTTGGTTAATAATACACTAAAGATAATTACAACATCAATGACGGACGTGGAAACCGTTTCCAACGACGCAGTAACCTCACTGGTCCAAAGCATAAACGATGGTCTTCTGTTAATTCGAAACATAGTGGAATTTGATTTAAATAATGGTTGGATAAATGTTGATATTATATCCGACATTGAAAGACTGATCGAAATTGCAACCGATGTTAAGCACTCTATCGATTTGTTCAAAAACAAAGTTGAATTTATCATAAGCACAGCCGTCGAAGCCCTTGTGTGTACGCTCAAAGACGCGATTGAACAAATTCAGACTTATATCACTACTACTTTGAATTCCATAACCGATTCCATCGTTTCAGAGATTGGCGAGTACACTCATTTTGGATTTAAGTATTACACAGATATTGATATACTGAGCTTAAAAGTTCCTTCCGTCGAAATTGAAGTAGTATTCTCTGACGGCAATATATTCCAGTGCAGTCGTTTTGACAAAGTAGCCGATTTCATGGATGGAGAAAATGCAATTAGATTTATTGGAAGAGTATCGCTACCAATTAAGTTAGGACGCTTTATAAAGATACCCGTTACAGGCGGTCGTGGTATAGGTGGAGCAATTTCGAAGGATTCCAATAAAGTGATACTTCAGATGCAGTCGTTTGTTTCCTTGCTAGGTATGAGCGTAACAACGGATGTTTTTGTAACGTCGGGAGGTGGTTTGTACTTTTACCTTGAAGGGAATGTGTGGGACATATTTCTGGCTCAGATTGACGTTTCGGCTGAAGTTGGTAAACAATGGTACGATTTGACATTTGTTGTTGAAGGTCGGTTCGTTGCAAAAGCGAGGAGGAAACGTCAGATACAAACACGGAACGATACGTTTCAGGCTAGCTATATTGATGCTTTAAAGAAGGCGGTCCGCGTGATTTCAGACGAAGCTCAAAAACGTTTGACAGGGGTTCAGAATGGATTAACAAAAGCCCAGAATGCTTTTACAAAAGCTCAGAATTGGCTTGAGGAAAAGAAAGAAGACGTTCGAAGTGCACATAGTGTGTTTGATGATGCCATATCTGCCTTGGACAATGCCAAACGAACAGTTGAAATAGCCCGAGTTCCATTCGAAAATGCAGTTAAAGCATTGAAAGATGCTCAAAAGGATGTTGATAATCTTTGTAAAATACGGACCTGTCGTAAAATATGTATTCCAGGGATTCGTTGCAGCATATGCCATACAGAGATATTTTTTTTACGAATTCCATACCCATGTTGTCGCTTTACAAGTTGCATGATAAGTTTTCCGGATCCGATTTGCTTACTTGCTAACCTCGTGTGTAGAGTTCTAAGAGCTTTTGCATATGTAATATTGGAAATCGCGGTAGTATTTGTGAGGGTTGCTATGGTCACTTTTGACATTGCACAGGCTGCATTAACAGTGGCTCAAGTAGTAGTAGATACATCTCGTGTTGTCTTGTTAGTTGCCGAAGGACTTCTTAGTGTCGCTCAAGTCGGTTTGGAATTTGCAAAAGGCACTTTGGAAGCTGCGAAAATTGCACTTGAAGCTGTTAAAGTGGTAATAGGTGCAGCAGCAAAGGTTCTTGAGTTGGTTCTCGAATATGGATTGAAAAGTCTTCTTGACGTACGAAACTGTGGGTTTAAGCTTGAAATGTCAACAAAAGATTTACCAGTTTTCGATGTTTCTTGTGAAGTCAATGCTTTACGACTTGGTTGGACAAAGGTACAAATAACAATTAATTTCAAAAACATTTTGCAGAGTATTTGGCAGGCAGCGAGAGAAACCATTATTACACTTATGTCAGCACTTGGTAATGTGTTTGGAAGAAATCGCAGAGAAATAGAATTTGAGGCAACGTCTAAAATCCACAGGCTCTTAAGAATTATTCGTCAGACCGGCGAAAGTGAAGAACAATTTCTCAACGATACTGTTGACATTACAAAACAATCGCACGCGTCTAACGCGAGTGATGATTTCGATGCTGCAGACCGCATGCAGTCCTACAAAGAAAAATGTCAAACCATAGAACATTTGCAAGACTTCCTTCAGTCCAGTTTTAACGCTTTACAAGATACATTGCAAGAGTCAATGGCGTACAAAGTCGTAGTAAACTCAGTAAAAAAAGAATTGTTGCAATATAATGTGACTGAATCGATTGCTGACGATTTAACTGCGGACGATATTGGTGTCAGTCCTGAGTATGCCGCAAAGGACTATAACATAACTGACGACGATATAAGAAAGGTAATCGAAGACTCAAAAGCAGGATTCGGTGAAGACCCGGTTATTCTTGAAATTAAAAATGCTGCTGACACTTCCCTGAAAAATGTTGACTTAGAAACAAAAAGTGTTGAATCCGTAGATTACGTAAATATCTGGTACACGGCAATGGATAATTTAACGGCTGACTATTTTGATGAGAATGAATGTAATGGCTTTAGAGATTGCATGTTTTACACTATTTCGTCGTTTTACTTTCTCTACGAAGATGAGGATTTTCAAAACACATCAACAGTGAAAGCTGCGATTCTGGACCTGGAGAGTGTTATCATTGAATCATTCCAAAATGAAACTTTGTCACTTACAGATACATCCAGTGCCATGGATTATGTTGTCAATGAAATTGATCAAATTATACAAATAAATCCATTCTGTTCGGAGGCTCCGATCATAAATAATCACCCGCACAATCTGACAGTATTAGTTGGAACTGACGCGATATTCAATTGCTCGGCTGTTGGCACTCCGGAACCTCGCTATTGGTGGTACAGAGATGATATAGTATTACCGGAAGAAACATCGGGGACGATCATTTTGGAAAGCATCACCGATGATGACCATGGCACCAAATTTAATTGCGTCGCTGGCAACACTGTAGCTAACATCACATCCAATGATGCCTTTTTGCTGACTGCAAATTATGGTATATGTACTTTCATATATACGAATATATATCCGGATGTATAGGATAGATATGTTCTTCACACGTATAAGTATAATATGGCATTTATCTTATCTTAGATAACAAATGACACTGTTGTATGCATGCAATGATTAAGACCTTTAGGTCATTGATAGCCTATAAAAATGCGAGCATTTATTTCCGATTTGGTCCAATATTTTGCTGAAGGGAGAGCGAGTATAAGAGATAGTGGGTGGTGTACAGAAAATCCGGATAGGATACACAAGCTCTTTCCGAAAATATTCCTATGCCAGCACAATGTTAAGCATTATGCCTACATTTAGGTTACCTCTAGGATACCAGCCAGCTCATCTGCAGTTGGTGAAAAACACTGATAATGAAAATGTTATGGTGCCCCGTTCCAGATTCCAACCTGGTATGAATTGAAAATCACGTTTACTAGTACTTTAAATGTATGTTAATGGCATACTTCATTTTGATGCACGCCTGTCTTAATTTCAAAGCTATTTTCTCTGTTTATGTGTTTTGTAATACATGTACTAACCAATTGGTATTGCCTAAACAAAAAATGTATTTAAGATGTGAACGAGTGTGAAACAGAGAATGGTGATTGCGAGTATGGTTGCATGAATAATGTTGGATCCTATGAATGCACGTGTCCAGATGGTTACATGATCAATGACACCGACGGTCACAGCTGTATAGGTAAGTATTTGGATAAAGCAATGTGTACAGCAATGGTAGTTGGTTAACTCTTTAAAAACAAAAACTAATTTTCCAACTTTGCTATAGCTCTCACTTAGTTCTTTAACAGCTGAGGCCTAGACTTTCAACCTTTAGACGGTTAAACACGTTTTTAGCTGTCAAATTCAGTTTCTGTCCAGTTGTCTTGTTCTTGTTTTTGATGGAGTATTTCTGTTATCTTTCCTCGGATACATTATTGTTTTCTAACTCTGTTTTATCCATTGAATTGGCTACTTTCCATTTAACCATGATGATCATGCTACATGGAGCGTTGTATGTGTATAATATGTTCTTTTCATGCACCGTATTAGACACTGACGAGTGTCAAGAAGTTTCAACAGGAGTCAGATGTGAACATGATTGCAACAATTTCATTGGCGGGTACGACTGCAGTTGTTACGAAGGATATACTCTGAACGACGATGGTCGTTCCTGTGACGGTTTGTAAATTGCACTGAATATGCTCTGAATAATATTATAGTTATAGTTCGACCGTCCACCATTGCCACTATGGGCTGACTGTAGTCGTATCGAACTCAGTATAGTTAGCGGCCGCGGTCTATTTTGTCGATTACGGTTCAACCATCCAATGTTGTTTGTTTCCGGTTGTGTTTAAAGCACATTAATTCAAATAATTGTAACTGGAAGCAAGGATTTTGTTTTCAATGGGAGGCAACTGTTGTGATGATCTCAAATTAGTAACCCAATTACCTTTTTCTACGCTGTATGCACAACCGCAAGTAAGGAGAACTACAAATGAATGGTACCAACCACAGTGCGTTCGACCACACACCTAGCAGACTAGACAATGATTGATGGTCGAACAGGACCAATATATTCATGTATAAATGTACATGCATCTTGACTGTCCGATAATTATCCATCAGTTTAAACATAATGTTTATCAGATAAATTGCCACTGTTACTTCAAAATAAAACTACTAAATACGTTCTTCATATCAATTATGACTTTAGTTACCTATAATTAACTTACTAGCAAGTAGAGTTTTATTTTTTCTAGATACGGATGAATGTACAAATGACAGTGGAGGCTGTGATTACCAATGCGTGAACTACGATGGATCCTTTCGATGTATCTGTAACGAAGGATATATTGGAAGCGGAACTGTGGAACAGTGTAGCGACATGAACGAATGCGAATTTGAAAACGGTGAATGCGAACAAGTTTGTGCCAATACCGAGGGGTCTTTTTTCTGTGCGTGTCGGGCTGGGTACACGTTAGATATCGATAGTCAGACTTGCAATGATGTAGATGAGTGTGAAAACGACAATGCAGGATGCGAACATATTTGTGTCAACACAGAGGGGTCTTACAGATGTACTTGTTCTTCTGGGTATGCTCTTGAATCGGATGACCATCAATGTTCTGACAAAGACGAATGTGTGACCAACAACGGCAAGTGTGAGCAGCAATGCTTCAACACATTTGGTTCGTTCCTGTGCTGTGATAATGGATTCACACTTGATGCTGGTGGCGTTGGTTGTATTGACATTGATGAATGTTCGTATGACAATGGCAATTGCAGTCAGACTTGCACTAATTTACCATCGTCATTTGAATGTGGGTGTTTCGAAGGATACGACCTTGCGCAAGACGGCTATCGGTGTCTTGATATCAATGAATGTTTGGCACATAGTTCGGTTTGTAAGCATCATTGTATTAACACGGATGGATCATTTGCATGCACTTGTATGGATGGGTTCTCACTGGCTATTGACGGAAGACACTGTGAAGATATGAACGAATGTTCAGTAGAAAACGGAGGATGTGATTACGAATGCACCAATGAACCCGGGTCATATGCGTGTTCATGTTCGGTTGGCTATGTCTTAGCTGATGACGGTCATAGCTGTGTAGATGTTCATGAATGCAATGAAAACAATGGCGGCTGTGAACATGAATGTACCAATAACGACGGCTCATTTACATGTACGTGCAGCGGAGGTTTTGTCCTAGACGATGAAGGCTACGCTTGCAATGATGTGGACGAATGCAATGATGATAACGGGGCTTGCAACCAAATCTGTTCAAACATGGTAGGGTCGTTTACTTGCACGTGTAATGATGGTTATGTCTTGGATATCGATGGTTTAACGTGTAATGACGTGAATGAATGCAACGATGACAACGGTGGATGTGACCAACTATGTATAAATGCTATCGGATCGTTCACATGCACGTGCAATGAAGGTTTTTTATTAGATGACACTGGTTTTAGATGTGATGACGTGGATGAATGCAGTACCAACAATGGTGGGTGTGTACACGCCTGCATCAATGACATTGGATCGTTCACTTGCTCGTGTAAGAAAGGGTTTTACGAAGAGACGGATGGCTTTACGTGCTCCGACATTAATGAATGCGACACCGACAATGGTGGGTGTGACCATACATGTGTCAATGATATCGGATCGTTCACTTGCACGTGCAACGAAGGCTTTGTCTTAGACGATGATGGATTGAAATGCAATGACGTTGATGAATGCGACACCGACAATGGTGGGTGTGATCACACATGTATCAATAATATCAGGTCGTTCACTTGCACGTGCAACGAAGGGTTTGTCTTAGACAATGGTGGTTTGACATGCAATGACATTGATGAATGCGGCACCAACAATGGTGGGTGTGACCACACCTGTATAAATGATATCAGGTCGTTCACTTGCACATGCTACGAGGGCTTTGTCTTAAACGATGACGGATTGACATGCAATGACGTCAATGAATGCAGCAATGACAAAGGAGGGTGTGGCCACACCTGTATAAATAAAATCGGTTCGTTCACTTGCGCGTGCAACGAAGGTTTTGTCTTAGACGATAATGATTTGACATGCACTGACGTCAATGAATGCAGCAATGACAATGGTGGGTGTGATCACACCTGTATGAATAATATCGGATCTTCCACTTGCACGTGCACTGCTGGATTCGTCTTAGATGAGGATGGTTTCAGCTGTTCAGATTTTCGGGAATGCGATGAAAACAATGGGGGTTGTAATCACATATGCAATGAAAATGAGGGATCGTTTACATGCTCATGCAAGGAAGGTTATGTGTTAGGTGAAGATGGTCATTCTTGCAATGATTTGAATGAATGCAGCAGTGAAAACGGAGGTTGCGGCCAAATATGTATAAACGATATTGGAACGTTCACTTGCAAGTGTAATGAAGGTTTTGCATTGGATGGTGATGGTTTTACTTGCATTGAAATTGATCAATGCACAGAAGACAAAGGAGGGTGTGACCACACTTGTATAAATAATATCGGATCGTTCACTTGCGGGTGCAACGAAGGCTTTGTCTTAGACGATGATAGATTGAAATGCAATGACGTTGAAGAATGTGACACCAACAATGGTGGGTGTGACCACACATGTATCAATAATATCGGATCGTTCACTTGCATGTGCAACGAAGGCTTTGTCTTAGACGATGATGGTTTGACATGCATTGACGTTGATGAATGCAGCAATGATAAAGGAGTGTGTGCACACACCTGTATTAATAACATCGGATCGTTCATGTGTGTGTGCAACGATGGATATGTCTTAGATGAGGATGGTCTTAGCTGTTTAGATTTTCGGGAATGCGATGAAAACAATGGAGGTTGTAATCACATATGCATCAACAATGAGGGATCGTTTACATGTTCATGCAGGGAGGGTTACGTGATAGATGCCGATGGTTATAAATGTAATGATGTGAATGAATGCAGCAGTAAAAACGGAGGATGCGGCCAAATATGTATAAACGATATTGGAACGTTCACTTGCAAATGTAATGAAGGTTTTGCCTTGGATGGTGATGGTTCTACTTGCAATGATATTGATGAATGCAGCAAAAACAACGGAGGATGTGACCAAATCTGCGACAACATCAATGGATTGTTTTCATGTTCTTGTTGGGATGGTTTTATGTCAGACGAAGATGGATACAGGTGCAATGACATTGATGAATGCAGTGCTGACAACGGTGGCTGTGACCAAATCTGCGACAATAATGATGGGTCATTTTCATGCACCTGTAAGGACGGATTTATGTTAGATACGGACGGCCGTAGATGTAATGACGTGGATGAGTGTAGCACAGGTAACGGAGGTTGTGGTCAGCATTGTACTAACAACATTGGATCATCTATATGCTATTGTGATGACGGATTTTCGTTAGACAGCGACGGTTTACAATGCTCTGATATCAATGAATGTGATGACAACAACGGACAATGTGAACACATGTGTCATAATGAATTGGGATCATTTAAATGTGATTGTAACAATGGTTTCGTGCTTGATAGCAATAATAAACAGTGTGTAGATATTGACGAATGCAAGCAAGCCAATGGTGGATGCAGCCATCGCTGTGAAAATGGTGAAGGTTCATTTAAGTGCCATTGTGATGTTGGATACGCACTCAATGATGACCAATTAACTTGCGAAGATATAGACGAGTGTCAACTAAGCAATGGTGGATGTCATCAGCAATGTGTCAATATTGATGGTTCGTTTAACTGCGCATGTTACCTAGGTTTTATGCTCCACAAACGCGGCGATGTTTGTTTGGGTAAGCACTAATTTGCTTTATGTATCTTGGCATAGTTTAATTAAAATAGAATAGTAAACTTCGAACCCACATGTGGTCATAGTTGTATCTGACACATGTGATTTATAATTACGGGTAGTTAAATAGATTTGGTTGATATGTATAGCTTTCGTTTATATGTAAATACATATATATTCATATAAGCATTGGTTTCGAACGAATTAGTTGTTCAAGGCAAAACTACAATCATAATGAAAATTTGTTATTATGTAACTTGATTAACAAATATTTACTGTTATATTTGCATGTGCATTACAATTTCTTAGGCGGACGCCAACGAGCAATGGTTACTTCTATTATTATGGTAATCATTTCCAATCCTATGACGAGAAGAAAGCGCTCTACTGATGTATCATCAGATGAAATCAAGGAGTCTGTAAGTTAATAAGTAAAAGTATTCTATACATAATTTGCTAGATATTCCAATATCGTTTATTTTACAATTCGTGGTTGATGTATCTTAATTTATTAGTGATGCATCGATGGTCTTGCAATATAACATGAATACAAAGTACATGGAGTAACTGGCCTTTCACACAAGGAGTCTGCAACTAAGCAATATAAATAACATTGGTCAATGTGACAAGTTCCTATTTTCATGAAAATAGGCTCATACCACACGCCTTATGATACATATTTCAACTGTTTTTCAAAAATGTATTTGTCTTATAAGGTCATAAGTAGTAGTTACAAATATCTCATTTTATGCCAACGATATGTACTGAATAAGAGCAAGTTAAGAATAATTATATTCTTGTTTGATGATATATAACTGCATCAACTTTCTATTTCAGCTTGAATCATTTTATAACCAATACACGACAGAAAATGTGGAGACATATATACAGTCAGTAAGGTAAATGTAAATTTCCCTACTTTTGTGCATCATGACACGATCCATTGCAATAACACAAACTATTAGGCTGTGACTTATTTAAAGTAAACCCTTATTCGAGGTTGCTATAGAACGTGCATGTACCACGTTACTACCAACTGGCTTGGAAATAAGGTCGTAAGTGCAAAATCAATATTTTGAGAAAACAAGAACAAACTGTCCAAAAATTACTCTTACTAAGGGTAAAACTATACGTTTCAAATTCAGTTTGGGCAGCGTGACAATTTTCGATTTTCATTAAGACATGCTCATAAGAAGCGCCTTGTAATGCTGATTTTAAATACGTACTTATAGGTAGTACTTACGACCTTTGCATACTAAGCCAGTGATATGCAGTGATGTATGGATAGATTAGAGTGCCTGAGCAGTATCAGTAAAATAACACTATCCAAACTTAGTAATAATATTATTCAAGCCACATATAATTACATCGCTGGCTTAGAATGAGAAGGTCGTAACTACTACTTACGACCTTATAATACTGATACATAATTTAAATTTTCATTATTAGGCGCTTCTTATGAGCCTATTATCATGAAAATCGAAACTTGTCATGTTGATCATAATGATGTTGTAAAAGCTTGTTTTCAATAAGTAAAAGAGTGAATGAATTTCAGACAGTTGTTTCTTGTTTTCTCATAATATTGACTTTGTACTTACGACCTTCGCATTCTAACCCAGCGATATATAGTCATATTTTTATAAACATAAGTTAATTAACATGCATCCATACATGTTATGTACTAGTCTTTATTATTCCTATTATACGTAGTTTTGGTCAATTAACACTATGCGGGGGTAAACGAATGTACTTGTAGTTACTAAGGTTGTTTATTGGTTTGAATGGCTACTTAACAATGACATTAGTGCAATAGTTGATGTCTGTTTGAATACCCCGTCCAATATCACCAACCTGGAGTATTGAAATTGTCATATAATGAGCTATTTTATGAGTGGGAAAATTAAATAGAATTGTTATGTGTATGTAGCACAAAAGGTATGAGGACATCAGACAATGAAGGTAGCACTGAACCTAACAAGGCGCGCACAGAAATCATAACCACCACAACACAACTACACTGAGTAATGACGACACATAAGCCAAAGTAACAATGCAGCATGACCCAATTTCACAAAGAAATGATAGAATATCGGTTATTGCATGAGACAGAATGAAACGCAACCAAGACCCGAGCAAGTTCCCCAAGACCCCGTCACACGGCGTCACAACCACACAAACACATACCGAAACGGCGACCAAATGAGGAACAACCACCCCGTGTCCTAGTTTAAAACACCAAGGACAGTGATCTAACGTTAAAGCGACACAAAGAAGTACAACACTATGACTAACAATGGACCAGGGAGGAATTACATTTGATACATTTGCTTTGTGATTATTTATTGTTTATGAGGTAACAGGGTCACTTTGTAATCTGAGTACATGTACCACAAGAAAACCAATAGGTCTAAGTATTGAGTATAAAGAGCGATTGTTCTACAAACAGTATTCGATTTGTTATACCCTATTATAACTAGATTGTTAAAAAGCAAATGCACATAGACATCTATTACAGGATTTTGAATGATGAAGTTGAAGTGAACTACACTGTTGTGTATGATGAATCAGATGCTTCGGACTTGGCTAAATCAACCATGGATCTTTCTATGGGTACACAGTTAAACTACAAAGGAACCCCTGTCGCCTCTAGATCATGTAAGCATCGCTTAATGATTATTTTGTGTTTTGGTCTTGATCGAGACAAATGATTATTTAATATTCTACGTATCCCTTATTATACATGTTTACGTTATATTCGTTTTCCTGCTTAAGTTTATGTTTGTCTTTATGACTTGATCTTGTAATGAGTATATTAACCGTCCATTTGATTGCCACGAATGTTGTATTTAACTGTCCGATTCGTAGTCTTGAAATGCGCTGTTATAATCATGGAAACTACCTTTCATTCAGGCACTGATCCAATTTTCCATTTGAGACGCTTATAAAATGAATTTTACAATATACAAAAATTGACCACCTTTAACTTGATGGTAGTATATGTGTTATTTAATTGTTTTTATGTCAACATCTTTATCAAAAACAAACCAGTATGGCCCGAATGTTTGAAATTATGAAATGCTTTGAGTTACCATAGGAAGATCGTTTCAGTTTAGCTACATTGCAACGAGCACGTGTGCCACGAGGATTGTATATTGAAATATGTGTTCTATTGGATTTTCTCCCTCAGATTTGCCTGCAAACGTTACTGATGGATGTCAAGTGTTGGAAACATTGATGGACGGATGTGATGAAGGACAACAATGTGAACTAAGAGCTGATGACCCCACTTGCATGTAAGTGTCCATATTATTACTATATTTTAGATACACTTTTACATGTAAACAGCTACGCTAAAGACCATGTCGTAGAAGAGTGGCTATGCACTGCCCTCGTGTGTTTGATAACTTTGAATTGTCTATGCATTATGGTATTTATGATATTATGTTATGTACAACACTTATTTGATAGAGCTTCTTCGTGATTTCCGATTCGGTATAAAACAGCCATTAACGAACTATGTTAACATTGTTAGTGAATATACATGTATCTTTATTGATTGATACTTAAGAAAATTGTTACGTATGATAAAAATGATTTGTATTATTTCAGAACAAATGAGACGAAACCACCAGGCAGTAAGTACATGTACACTACATTTGTCAAAATATGTAATCTTAACTTACAAAACTATCGTCTTAGATCACTCTTCTTCGTTAAGGTGGAAATCTTCAAATTCAATGTAGGTACTCGTCAAAATCCACAAGCAGACATTTAATAACAAAGGTGAATACTCTACATGCATGAAGTGTGAATCAGCTGGTTAAAAGCACATAAAACTGTCTCTTGTTTTTAAACATAACATCAACACGTATTTACACTATACTGTTCTAATTTTAGTCTAATGAAGTTTACAAATTACCTCCTCCGTTATGTTGACTCGTGTTTATTGTTTTATGTTGTATTATGTTCTTATCCACAGTAAACTACCCTATGATTATCCTACCTCTAAGTGGTGGACTGATATTGTGTGTGATTGTTGGGTGCATTGCTTTCTTTGTTCTACGAGTGAGGAAAAAGCGGACAGAGAGGAACATGATCGAGGTACGATTAATTTAAATTTTGTTAACACTAACGTTAGTTTGTGGTGTGCAATTTTCGTCTTTCCTAAACATTTGCTTATCTTTAATGCATGTTTATCTTAATTAAATGCGAACTTTTCTCAAATACTTTTTGGCGATGTACCGTTTATACAAAATAGTGTAACGTTCATGCAATCCAAAGTCATACTCAGCCGCGAACAGCATAATGTCGACTTTCAATTACGTGCATAGATAATCAATAAGGTAGTTAATCTTGCTTGAAATATCCATTGCTGAGATATGGAAGGTTCGTTCGATGTCTGACTCTAACGTGGGTGGCTAACCGCTCACACGGTCTCTGTGTTATTGTGGATTTTGTATGCACTACAGTTTGATGTTTTATTGTAGAAAACGTGCTGGTGTGCGAAGTGGAGAGTTCCCAAGAACACCGCGAAGTAAGTCATTATAACACATTTCAGCTTCAACTAAATATATGCAATTGTGACCAACATGTCATCATAATTATGTCATAATACTTTATCAACTGAATCAAACCATTTCAGACCATTTGAATGCATGCAGCGAGAGTCAAGTAGTTGGTGAGATCAGGTGGTCTGGTTGGCCTTGTAGTCTAATTACAGGAAATACGATATGATGAAAATTTTCATTTTCTCGAGCCAATGGCTACCCAGTTGCTTGCAAGAAGACTTTTACGAGCAATAATAGAATAACATGAGACATAACGAATGGGCCATTGAATGTTTAGAACAGGTTTCCACCGTATTGCAGATTTATATTAACAACTTCTTTTTTCCAGCTATGATGCATCGTTTAAAGCTGAGTAACTTGGAATATGGAGGTAAATGTCTCTTCGTATTGTAATATAGTTTGATAGATATAATATATGACTTCACTATCATGTTGAATGTGCTAGTGATAGTACTACTCAATGTAAAACTACGATTTATTATGAACCCCCCTTAACAAGATGCTGCGTGGGTTTATTCGTGGGACTTTTGATATATGCACAAATATATTGAATTGTCACATGTTTTCGCGATATTTGTTCACTTTTGATGTACTAATAAATGAATATTGACTTGTATCAGTAACTGATTTTTAAATGGTGCTTAGAGGTCGCAATCGTGGTCTGATTTTGATGAAGCCATGATCATCGGCACCTAATCTAGGTCAAATTAAAATTTTGGGTTAACCGGAGCCAAAATCTAGGTCACTGGGTCAAAACATAGAAAAACAAGATGAACAGGTAGTCACCAGGCTCGCAATTTCGACCTTACACTTGTGAAATTTACAGTCACAATGATCATCTTAACAAAATCTAGGTCATGTGTGAAATTGGATTTACCTGAGTTAAAAGCTAGGTCACAGAGCCAAATAATAGAAAACTCTTTAGAAGGCGCACTTTTTGCCTAATCTTTATGAAAAAAGGGCTCAGGAATCATTAAAACAAAATATAGGTCAAATCTAATATTTACTCATCATGCGTTCAAGCTAGGTCACTAGGTTAAATAATAGACAAACCATCTTGAGCCAAAACGTTGCATTGATGTTTTCAATAATTTTAACATATTGACCCAATTTTGACCCAGATAACTCTATAATGCACTTGTCGACATTTGAATGGGTAGTATACAGCACGTACACTAGCATATATATGAAAAATAAATTGTCTGATGATATAATCATTATTTGTATTCGATAGCGGAAGGTTGTATCTTTCAGAAAATATAAGCTTGAATGTACAATTAGTAAATATTTAACGACTTACACCGGAATTACTAGAACTATTAATTGCCCATAAAGTCTGAAATAAGGAAACTGCTGAAATTGCTACCAAAAGTGACCTTAAACATAACGATTTTTTAAAATATTTCCTTGCATATTAGACGTTTTGTCTGTAGTTGGCAATAGTCTGTAGACGATGAAAATGCAAAGAAACTCTGTATTGCAATTTGTTTGAGCGTTCATTTAGTGAAACAACAACGACCACTAAATACATGTTGATTACATTCAATGTACGTTTCTGTATTTTCAGAATCCGCTTGCAGATATTAGTATGGAATGATGTTGGGGACGAAGTTAGCCTAATACACTTCGGAATAATACTATATACGATTAATAGACTGTGGAGCTTTGTAAAAAGAGAAACCTGTTTTTCCTCAAATAATATCATGCCACATGACTTTCCTTGTAACCAGATTAGTAAAGGCAGCACGTATTTTGTTATACTACACGTGTGTGATATAAAGTTACACTACATGGGTTTGTTTTTGTTCCAATAGAAAGTTTTGTATTTTGTGTTATTTGTGACAGTTGATTTAAAGAATCTGTTTATATACAACGGTAAAACTTCATCAAACGACTTACAACTATGACATAGCGGTACGATTAGGAGGGGAAATCTAAGCCGGGTTATTTTCTAAGAACGCCAACATATGTCTCGTTACTTGGCTACATGATTAGAGGAATAATACGACTATGTGGAATAATAGCTTGAGTTGTTGTGAAGTAGCACTTGATGCTGAACTGTGTATTTCTTTTATAGTATTTGTATTGTTGTGTTTCTGTTTACTATAATTACGCTTATACGGCGTATTTATTGCTGGCTTAGAATGAGAAAATCGTAAATACCGTACAATACTGATACACATAATTTGAAATCTGCATAGCAAGGCGCTTCTTAAGAGCATAGTTTTTTATGGAATGTTGACCAAACTTAAGTTGAAAAGGCTTCTTTTTTCATTATGTAATTTCAGACAGTTTTGGCTTGTTTTCTAAAAACATCTAATTTGTACTTACGGCCTTCTCATTCTAACATATTTTCTCCTCCTCTTCGCCAATCTATATTTTGCTGGCGTATAATGAAAAGGTCGCAATTACTACTTATGACCTTATAAGACTTAAACACATTTGAAAGCATCATAAGGCGCTTCCAGGTGCCTATTTCCATGAGAATAGGAACTCACCAAGCTGACCAAATTGAAGTTGTTAAAGCTTGTTTTACCATTAGAAAAGAGTGAATTTTAGACAGTGTTTCCTTGTTTTCACAAAATATAGATGATTTTATACTTACGACCTTCTTATTCTAAGCCAGTAATATACGGTGATATCATTATAAGTTTATAAGATAACATAATTAACTTAATAACTCTGTAAGATTTAATAGTAGAGCAATGGGTTGATCCTAAAGAGCCAAGGGTGTTAATTGGATTTGAATACTAAATTCATGCGACGTTACCATATTATGTATAGAGGTACTATGGGTCAAGGGCATCCCAGTTCGCACCTTACAATTTCTGAGTTAGTAGTTGCTTAGGTGAGTAAAGCTATTTAAGTTGACTGATAGGTATACACTTTTTGACAATAGTATACATAGTTAACATAAATGTTATCCATTATACATGTACGAGGGGTGATCAATATATTCGAAGACGTTCTTTCTTAATTTTGAAATATTGGAACTAGAGTAATGAAATTAGAAGCTGATCAATCAATTATTTCGCGTTTGTTCTAATTTCTGAAAACATCACTATTTACTTGATGACGTCACTGTTTGTAACCATGGTGAAGCAAGCACCGTCGAGCATCTCGGGCGTAACGTTATTTCTGAGCAACATCATGCTATGAACATTAGCGCGAAACTTGCAAAATCCTCGAGATATCTCCAAATTTACTTGTCTGACTAAATGGTGCATGTATTCTGTGCGCTCCAAATTGACCATTTCCATATGATTTCGTTGTTGTGTGATTGTAGGGTCTCTGTCAAACAGTTGAGTCGATACAATTAGGATCAACAGCAAAAAATAACCCGCGGTAGGGACACTTTCTGCGATACGAGAAGCACATATCTGAACCCCATAGATGGGGGAAAACCAAGACTAGTATAGGCTACAAAACATTAAATCGTTGACTCCAGATCAAAAGGGTTATTTTGATATCATGCCAAAACCTTGCTAGGTCTTGCTTCATTCTTCATTGAAATAATCCAATCTCGTAAAGCCAACCACCCTTTATCGAGTTTTGTTTCCAATTACGCATAGATACTAGTACTCTTTTTATTCCATCTCACATTCCAGAATCGGCTATTTACCACTTATTTTAGTGTTAAAAGAAAACAAGTCTCATACATGGAACCGGGTATCAGTCCAGAAAGGAGCTATTTGTTGCTCAAACGTTGACGCTTGGTATGACGTCACGTGATGTCCAACGTCACGCGTCCCTTGTGTGAATCAAATGATTGTATTGGTGCATTCGGTACAATAATGTTAAATGGCTTTAAGCCTTGCTGCCAATACGAACTTGCTACATGAAAAGTCCTCGAATATATTGATCTCCCCTCGTACATGAAAATAGGTTTTATTCAAACAACTAAACAACCGCTCGCCTCTGTTTTAGGGTTAACAAATGATAATCAAAGATGTCAAGATTGTCTAATTTCTAACAGTATTCTGGTTCTGATTAGGGTATATACATTTGTATGTCATTTTTGTTCTTTAACAGCGTACTTTTGTGTCTTATCTGGACATAATGTGAACAAAACAGGCAATGAGATTATAATATTGGTGTATTTTATTGATTGATCGTTTTCTAAATCGTTATTACTCTGTTTGTTTTTAGTATTATTAACATGTTTGTACATAGTCATAGTAAATGAACGTAAACGTGTTATAACGGGTGTTTGGCGTACTCACAGACGCGGGCGTTTTGTCCTAAATCTATACATGTATATTGTACAAAACAATCAAAAGAAATGGAAATATACATCCTTCATCTGTTTATATTACAGTTCTTATTAAATATATAATAACATACAAACAGTGTTGCTTTATAACTACCGATACTCTTCATGAATTACACGGATAAAAAGCGTGTAATATAAGATATACAAAGAGATTGAGCTTAGAAAATCCCTTTCCCAGGATATGAACAGCCGTTTGACGAATGCTTAAGGAGAAGACATAATAATTATATAATAACTATGCTATATACACATGTACACTTTACAAACACACCAATTATTTAATAATTGGAACTCTTAGTAATACTTAATATGTGTATATTTTTATGTAAATTGGCTACAAGCCACAAAAACAACTTCTATACTAATACTTATTAGTAACAATCATTTCTGGTTGCAAAGAGCAACATGGTCTCTCAATTTGAACGTCACAAATTATGATTCCAACAACCAACGTTGTGTGCAGTGCATTTATGTCTCATTGGCAAAACACTGTGTGGTATGCCTGATTTGGAAATTTTAGGGGTTGTATGTTCGCAGTCGCCTTTTAACTCAACGAAGATATGACCAATGCCGTGGCTAAACAGTGATAAGACTTGCGTTAGTATGCCGATTTGTAGAGAGATAATGATCAATTTCACAAGGGAGACCACATTCAACAGATACTGCTGAGCAGATATGTATGGGGTGTACTTAGATATGAAGATTTGTTGTTTAAGTAGGAATATTATAATGGTAAATAATGGAAATTTTGATACTCTGTTTTGCTTGTTAGCCACATTTTAGCAGACTAAGTTCATTATTTTGCTTTTTAAGTGCTGTACGAGGGTTGTTGATTTAATTCCCGGACGATCGATATTGCCGATTGGACGGATACTAATGAAAACTCACACTACATGTAGCACAATCACATCATTCCTTGTTTCACTTACAAACTTTCAACTTGTTACGATAAAGGGATTTCATAATATTAATGTTTTAGTAAGCGCGTGTAACGTGAGTCGGCCCAAGTCGACGTCATAAATGGCGACGTTACGACTTTTTCGCATCTAAAACGTTACTTTTTGCATCGTTTGATCATTATTTAGGGGTTATGTAGTTGCCCGGACACATATATTCGCCATGATAAGCTGTTCAGTAGTGATGTTATATGCTATAACTATGATAAAATCGCATGTGGCTGCAATTTATACAGCACTTATTATTCTATTAGTGTCTACCTCCCAACAGGTCTTGAATCTACGACATTTTCTGTAGATGACTTTAGGTTTTCCTGGCCTTTGATTATCACACGGTGGTGCTATGTTATCGTAGAACGGTTTATTTCATATATATAAACAACGGTCCGCATTTACGACAATTGTCTAATAAAGAGTTTATCTTTAAGGGAGTCTTAAGATTTACAGGTGTACGGTCAATATTTTCATAAAATCGCTTCATGACCTGTTTTCTCTAAACAAATCGCGATATTCACAGTAGCACGCTCTTCGTCATTAGAACACAAAAGGCTACACGGAATTGACATCAAATGTTATATTACACGACATAGATACATGCATATTGTTGGCTGATGTTTTCTGTGGGAACTTGTCTTAACTCAATTTCTTTTCGCGTTTACAATTAAGCTAACATTCAGCACTGAAATCCTTGCGTTACTCACAATGTAATCATTTAAAATAAAAGGTGGGTTATAAACAATCTCATGTTTGTAAGTTTATGATACTTGATACGTACATTGGCATGTTGCGGTACACTGTGCGGCTTGTGTCAATACGAGTAGATAAATTAACAAATTACGATGTAATTTACAGATAATATATTTCAAAAACTAATATGCAGCACACGCGTAGGATGATCATTTATACATTCAATTATTCAACTTGTATGCGTGGGACATTCAAAATTAATAGGACTATTATCATAAACCCCGCATTGTTAAGCTCTAAACGTCAAATTGTATATCATACGAAATTGAATCATTATTTCTACAAACAGTGCAATTGACAAAAAAAAATACGCCAGAAAAGAAACCGCTGCACCTGTGTGTTTGTCGAAAGATGCTTGGCGAATGTTTTCGAATTAATCCATTGGACCATGTGATTATGATTTACCCTTACAATTGTTTTAAAGGGCATTGGTAAACAACTGGCGTAATGTCAATAAAGAAGGTAAATAAATATGCGGTTTAAGAGTTACAGTTATATCATCGTAGTCGCTTACGCCGACCCGGCGCACAAAATGACGTCGTGCTATTTTACACGTCGTTAAAGTCCCGCATAGGGCCGTGCAAAACGCTGTTTATAACGACAATGGTGAATAATACATGCCTGTACCACACAAAGCCACACTCGTAGATCGCTAATGAGAATTGCATCAATATATATCATATATGGATGAGGATCAGTACCATGAAGAGTTAATATTTAAAATATGGCGCGGTAACAGTCGACATAAACGTTTTTGTGACTTCCTATTACTACCTAAAACTCACAAAATAGCTGCATAGAAATGTCCCATTGCAGTAACGTCAGTGCATAGAAGCATGCTGTTCATGGAACTTGTCTTTTTCCCTTACGTTGCTGTGTCGTCACGTTTAGGTTTCAAAGTTGTCCCTCGTGTAGTTTAACTTTTGCTTATTTCAGCAAGCACCTAACGATCAAATATCGTCATTTCTGCAAACACAATCCAACATGTACCAAGTATTCTTAGCGATGTTTGATAACTACCATTATGATAGTAATTAAGATATATAGCTCATTTGGTAGTCCACATCAGTGGATAATGATTGGATGCACCAGGTGCGTGTTACTATGATGTACACATATCACACGCCGACACATAACTTACCATCCATATCCCCTATATTTGATATATATAGTATATCTCTCATTACTAACAGTTTATTTCATATATACAATATGTCTAAGAGTACGCAAGTTCTCACATATTATTATATACATACATATACAATGCATGGTAAACCTTATAAGTACATACAAACGTATACATAACGTTCACGAAAAAAAACTATCAAGCAAGGGAAACCGAGATGATCAATGTAATACTGCATCACCAAGTGTGTTAAAAAGCGTTCGTATTGTCATGCCACATGTTTGGCAACATCTCACTTTCATTTCAAATCAGATTATACTAAGATAAACTCTGGGTCAATTACAGGCGACATGAGTGGCTATCCCTATTCACCAATTAAATAATATCACTACAGGACACTTGAGTATGTTAAAGAAAATAAATAGCAACTAAAGGCGTTTAAATCTATCACAGAATGCGTAGTAAAATAAACAAATAGCATAAATACATTTAATACAAGTATGCATGACCATATTGTCATTCAGTTTTTTGTATACATAATATAATGATACACATAGTACACATTCGTCGTCAAGCTACATGCATATGGTATAAGTTCACATAGCGTGCATTGAAAAGAACAAAATGTTGTTAAAGTAATAAAGAAATAAGTGTACAGTGACATTAAGGTACATCGATTATGAATGTCAACGTAACAAGGAAGCATCTTAACCGTGACATTTAGTTGGTGACATGGATGACACAACACATAATATCGAGAGACAAAATATGGGGTCATGTATCTAATTGCACTTCGAAAAGGTCCTCTTATTCCACGTTTTATGGCGTATTTTACACCAAGTTACATCATATTACGCTCAATTGGTCTAGAAAGGAGGGTTCAAGTTTATCATGCTTTCGTTCATTGAACTCTAAATCAATAAATACAACTTTCAAAATGGAGAATGTCAATGATCGGTAGTTTGTTCATCCATTTGAGTCTGTGAACGAATACATTGATATTAAGTTTATACATGTGATTAAATACCACGAACGTAGATATTTAGTTTATACATATTTATATTAACTTGTGATATTCGATCAGTACATTAAATCTCATCCTTTATGGTATAGCAGCCAAGATGACATTTGTAGCAATGGTTATAATGCCTGCCAAGCGGATTATGACGAGTATTGAAGTAGACGTAGAAGTAAATATAACACTTGTTTTTATTTTATTTGTTCGTTCCTGTTTATGCCTCGACCAAGGTATGCATCCCTGACCAATAATACTAGTATCGCAGCGGTCTCTAGCAACAATCAATCACAGAACAGGCAACACAAGATTAGCGTTAATATCGTGTTATCAAAGATACATTGAGTATCCTCGTCTAAATGGGTATCCATGCGCTCGTATAAGATGTCCTGAAAAGCTCGTCCTGCCCAAGCCGTGGATAGCATGTTCACCATACGGCCACTGAACGGAAACATAGACTTTGGCGCCTTTATGTAAATGAAGTATAGCTACAGCATTACCCTGGTCCCAGATATCAAGGTTATTTCTATGATCGCTTATAGCAGATACCTTAACAGCATCTCCAACTTGTATACACGCTTCTACATAATGTCCAGCTTCGGCTACAATGGTAGTACTAAATGTGTACGTACCCCGTACTGGGGCGGTGAAGATACCAGTTTTACTATTGTAAGCATTCCCAATGTTTGTTTCAACCGTGTTGTATTTGATAGGCTCCTTTTCTCTGACCTTTTCTTGCATTTTTGTCAAAGTTGATTGAAAAGCCACTTCAGGTATTCTTCGCCGTCTTGTTGCTGAAGAATAAATATAATAATAAAAACTACGTTACATGACGAAACAAAAAAACCATATGAAATAACAAGAGGACTACATTTGTACTTGGACAAGTTGCGGAATTTTTATTGTACCCAGTGTTTAAATTTTTGACACACGTTCGATATAATTGTATGCAACAATTTTCATGGAAAAAAATCGTGACAAATGTCGTATAAATGTAAACAACCACATATTTGGATAAAAGGGCAACCGTATTGAGAGTAAGTGCAATACAGTATATGAGTATTTATAAATGTCAGATTCCTGTATTGCCTTGCAAATGACAAGATACGGACTCCGAGGTAAAAAGTAATACAATGTACATACCATTATTTAAACTTTAATGTTTTTTATAAACAAAACTAAAATATGTAAAATATGTATCTTTCTTCCTGTCAGAACATTTTAACTATTTAATAAATGTCGATGGATTTTGGCATGGAAGTAGCAGTTTTAACACTGCTTTGTATGACGGTAATTACTTGAAAAGAAACACGTACATTTTTTGTTATTGATAATGTAAAATCGTGGTAACTTAAGAACACATATACCTTTATAGAAAATGTAATGTTTTCAAGAACGAGTTTTACCCCTTATCAACGATACAATTACCTGTGCACACAAGTGCAATGAATGCTATCTTTGGTATTTGATTAGGCTATTGTTGACATAAATTATATACTGATTCATTTATTAACGGTTCTGCGATTTACATAACTGTGTTGGTAGAGTATAGTTAATACTTCAAGCGTTTTACTTCAGCAGAATATACTTTTAAGATGACAATAAATTGATCGATGGAAAACATAAAAGGGACATAAACTATAATTGCAGAAATCGACAACAGGCAAACTCTTGTACTTTTTGTGTCTTCTTACTATTTCATCAAACACGTATTCTCTTTTTAAAGAATCGATAAAACACTTCTACATGTAGCCATAATTTATGTTTAACAATAGTTATCAGATCAGAAACAAAATACAGCATACATTACGCTCATTTGGTTATTTTTTAGAATCAGATATAAATAAGGTAGTGTAAATCTAACTTGTACGTAAACCATGCATTGTATAACGTTTAATCTTAGTAGCATATGTTTTACAGGTACTAAATTTTAACTCTTTAACTATAAATAAATATTAGTGCCTTGGTAAAACTGATTAATGATAGATAACTTCGTAAGTAATTGCAATGAAAATACAATACTAGTGACATTGAAAATATACATGTGTGCGTGTATACCAAAATCTCATTCACATAGTACATAACAGACAGACTCTATGTTTGTAGGAGACAACTCATAAGCCTTAGAAGATAATCCAACCAAAATTGAACTACACAATCTTTAATGTATACTGGCTAAAATTAAAATATAAGTTTGGTTGATATACAGTAATCTATTATCTAGTCGGGAAGCGACTACTATACAGTTATAATTAGTAACACAAAAATTATATCATTAGATTAATAAATTATTAAATTAATATTAAAGTGATATTTACCTCTTTTAGTTCTGCTAGATCGAAAGTCTTGGACGTAATTGTCCACTACTGTAGTATTGTCTCGTTGTTCCAAAGCCACAACTCTAGTTTGTAATGATACTATAGTTTTCTTTAACTCGGTCAATTCCTCTAATATATCATTTGTGTTAACTTTAACACTATCTGGCAAATGTTTCGATGTTGACATATTTATCGCAAACAATACGAATGTTAATATTAACATATAATTATATTCCATAATTAGTTTTTATTATTAATTCAATATATTTGCCTTAATATGTTCTTTTAAGTATAAATCCAATATAGTTGCCTTATGTTTTAAGAGTGTTTCGTTTACAAATAAAATGCAGTAATGCGGTTATCTAAATTGCACGCTTATATATACACCTTCAAAGCTATACGATATACTATAAATAACCCATGTCTAGTTTACGTGGTTTCTAGCGCGCATATTTCTAAACGTACATGAATATCAATAAGAATGTCAAATGTATGCTTAAATCGTACAGATATTGCGATATCATTGTCTGAAAACGCCTTTTGTTATCAAATTAACTCATTAAAAATATTAGTGTATCATAAAGTATTTTACAGATATACATAGCGCTGGTATAAATGCGCTAGGTTTCATTATCAAATGATTGGATAAAACAACAGCTAGGAAGGTCACTAATCAAAATAATTCGGACGTAATTTAATGCTTAAAGCGAGTCATAAAGATAGACGATTGGTACGGCCCGGTAGAGAAAAAATATATTTATTTGGTACATGGAAAACGCAAGTTTAGCCTTTATAAGCTCATATTCTCGAGGTACACTGAATCACATCAAATCCTGTGATATTAATACTATTTAACGTATTCACTTGGATTGCGACTGTGTATGTATATATCATGTTTTAATTGAATCAGTTTATTAACATTTGAAACGTAAAATACATACAAACGAATACTATTAGAATGTTAAATTAATATTTAGTTTTGTAATGTTAAATTATTCATAAAGATGTTATTTGAGTCTTTTTATTCTATTAACAGTTACTGGTTTGATTCAAATGTGTAAGTGTGTCTATATGTAACACGAGCTATCTTGTTATAACATACTAGTTTCACATTCAATCACACATGAAAAATTAAAACATAATATAATTGCTTTGAAATTAAAAATAAAAAAGTTGATCGGACTATGGCTGTGGTCACCGAGTGAAAAAACAGCCAAGTTGAACGTTATTTCGAGATGATCTCATACCGGATAAAGTAAATTACTTAACCAACTTGTAAGCGAATAAAATTAAGATAAATATATGACTGAATGTACATAATAAGGATAATAAATTTTCTTGGAATTTTGTATTGATATACCTTACATTCTGTTATACATGTAGGTACACATGTGATGAAAAAAGACAAATAGGACAGGAACGGCAGCACGTAAAATAAACAGTTGAACACAGAAAATAAAACATCACAGTTCACAAACACGGTACGATATATCCAAAACGAAAATGGACGAGAAACAGTATCCGACACAAAAATGGACGAGGTACAATATTCAACACAAACATGAAAGAGCAAATGGTACTGCGTGAAACTCAACTAGTCTATTTATAATCTGCAAGGTAGCTCAGTATTTAATTTAACAAAACCTATGAATTACTGTAAATAGTATAACCAAGCGGTCGCACAGAATGAACAAAATGTTAATAATGATTGGTGAAAAGACAAAACTAAAATAAACGCAACGGGCAATAGCAACATAATAGCCACAAACCTCTCCAAAGAGAAGATTATAACTCAACAAACTGTCAGGATTAAAACAATAACGGTCGAATTAAACAATCCTGACACTACATCTGTATTCTATTAACCTTTCATCAGAATATCTTTAGAAATGTAGGAAAAGTTACACATAGAAGTTCGGACAGAAGGACGAGTGTCATCCCTTACCTTATCCCCTTCGCCTTGGCGGGGAATACTAAATGAATAGAGGTTTGCGCACGAAAAGACCAATGATAAGTCTAAGTAAAAAATCAATAATTACTTGCCCAGATGTAAAACACCTGTGTAAGTGTATACTTAGGCGCATTGCTAATACCTAGTTATCTGATAAATAGCCCAAACGCCGATCCCGAGTTAAGTGGGGTCAACATTTCGTCATCGTAAGGTGGTAAGGGTGTGATACAAAAATGCTTCTATCTGCTTGAGTAATATTGATAAAAACGAAAATGTACTTTCAATAGTGTACGAATTACGGCGGTGTTGAAGATGAAGTCATTCACGCACAAGAGTCATTCAACCATTGCCGTTTGCGTAGGATACTCGAGTTTATTGTTTCTTATTTGTTTTATGAACAATTTTTTTATTCAAGTGCTTAATATTATTTTCAAATTGGTAATTACCAGATTTTTTGCATTTAGAAACTGGAGCCTCTGTGATTTGCGAAATGTAACATGTGAAGTACTTTACTGATGTATACTGTAACAGACACATAAAGGGTGTATAAGTATTCCTGCGGATGACGTTTTCGGAAGCAGTAGTTACAGTAAAGCTAACACAAGTGCCAAATTAAGTGTCGTGTGGCGGCTGTGAAAGGTCTCACTATACTGCAATTCAATGAAGTCATTATGCTTAATTAGGTAGTACTACGTGTATAGTTAACTTTGCAAGGAATACAAAGTTCGCAGAGTATCATTCATTGTGGGGTGATTATAAAGTCTTATTCAAATATTCAGATTTTGCCAGTTGGATTACTCGTTCTATGTATGACTCCCACTCCGTGTGGGTGGCTAGGCACTGTCGCCGTTTCTATGTGATTTTGGATTGCCGTTTAACCACAATACCTCATTGTAAATGATCTCGATACAAACGCATTTACTGAGTTTTGTGTAAATGAGGAAATAGTTTTCGGTACTTCAATAAATGTTATCAATATACATCTACTATATGGAAGATAAACTTATAAAACCATGTGACATTTAAGTAAAATACATTGTTTAACACTAAACATCGAGGTTAACCAATATGTTATCTTAATACAAAATGACAATCTGTGCATGGACGTTATGTCATGAAACAATGAGACTTTAAAGTTTATTATTGGTTTAATACTTTGACAAGAATGTCCGGAAGAACATTTACTTTATTTTCCCATCTTGGGAAATGCCTTAGTTAATAATCTAACTTAATCCTTAGTCAAGAAATTGTTTTATAAATATGAATATTTAAACCTTCAAAAATGAGAGGAAGATAAAAGATTATGGTTAATTGTTTTAGCCAAACCAGTGATCATTTTATCTTGGAAGAAAGGCTGGTGTCTTACTGTCAACCACATTTAATATCACCACCGTAACCTAAAGATATATTACACTTGATTGTTTCTTTACTAATACCGCGTTCCTGTTGTTTATTAATGTTCCTATTTCGTTTTGAAGCAAACATGAGTAATATAGTGTACATGTATCGCATAAAAACCCTCACTGCATGTATTATAAAGTTTAACTTTTATATTGGATATTCGCGATGATTGTGTTCAGCGAATCGTTGCCGAACATTCTTTAACCGCGGATTGGTTAATTCCCGAGAAACTAACTTTATTGGAAAGATGACTGCTCTCCAATCACGCAAACAATGTTAGTACATGCATTAGTTTAATCATGTTATAACTTAATCACTGACAACACATGAACCATAATATACATTCACATAAGACTAGTATTTAACTGACAGGGAAGGAAAAATGTATTGTTGATGTGTTTTATGGGAAAATAATTTCAATACAGGAAAATAAGCAATAACATGTAATGCATCGACTGCATTTATAAATGCAATACCGAAACTACTATAAACACTTCCTCATACATGTGTATCAGGAAGTATAAGCATACAAACATCAACTCATACTTGTAGTTAGATGAAAATGTACGGAAAGACAATGGATGTTATGACTGAAGTGAAAATAAGAATTGATTATATCGCCGGATGAGAATGACAAGATACATGAGGCAGATAGATACATATGTAAAGTTATCGGCTTCATGAAATCCGGAAAGTGTCATGTTGATCAACCTGGAGATGAGATACATGTAGCTACTTTTACCATATATATATATAGAAATAATTTGTCAGACGGTTTTTTTCTAGTTTTCTCAAACTATCGATTTTTTACTGCAACCTACTTTTTCTAAGCCAGCGATATGCAGTATAGTAGAAAATATAAATATGTGAGAACCAGACAGTACCGAAATTTTAATCATCACAATGAAATGCATTAACACATCGATACCATTGCGTACAATTTGTTGACACTTACGATATGTTTTCCCTAAGGTAACAGACATTATGAAACTTTCTACACGTAAACTGAAACTGAAATTGTATTATAAATACAATGGCCTATTTTAAGTGTCCCCTTCATAGTATGCTCTTTTAGCTTCATACGTTGGCTAGTCGCTGCTACATGTATCTTAGTGTCTTAATGAATTCAGATTATCCGTGCGTTCGTACTTCGTCTTTATCCATGGTCTGTTTATGACCTTGGTGATTTGTTGTTTATGTTGCGTAGTGTCTTTCTTGTCGATTTCATAGTGTACATGTATTTGATTTACATAATTGCGTAGTCTGTATATTGTACGTTAGCAGATATGACTTCAGTAGATGTATAGATAGATTAATTAAATACGAGTTATGGGCAAGAGTACAACATTTAAAAAAAACCTATTGATGCAGAACGTTAAAGTTTACTAACTTATATTTACACACATTGTGCGTAGTACATTGCCAAATATGGTATTGCAAACCATATAAGGGCATGCTAAATACCTATGCATCATTTATAATGTGTTAAATAATAAATCGAGTTGTATACCAAATGTATGTTCTATGTAGCAGTTGATGCTAACTGCCTCTGGTATGATACCTATCATCAAAACTTCGTGAAACAAGGATAATGCAATGAGCAAAACAGTGTTTCACTATCACATGCCTAACATATTTAACCATACAGTAGATGTTAACTAATTGATACCGCTGATGGATAATAATGTTATGGGGTAATAATCAATATATATATATTTTTATAAAAAATAAGGATAGCAAATCATATCGCATGCTACTGAACAAGAAATTTATATATTATAATCTAGTTGCTTTTCCTTATCCTTAAGTTTAGTAAGATCAATATTGCAACCCCGGTTGCAAAACGTAAAAAAAGAACATTATTATGTTTGCTTAATCCAACGAAATAGCTCGTTCACTTCTTGAGATAAATGGATCATCTAGGCACGACAGGCACACCAAACACTATTTGAACAAATGCTAGCTATGCAGGTAATTTGCCTTACTGTATTTAATTTCGGTGTGACCATTTTACAAACATTTATCACATGAATACTTGGATGTCCTATTGCTATTAAATCATTTAGGATTAAAATATGAGTTAAAGATAACCGCATTATTGTACTTTTAGGATACTTGATATTTGCCGTGTTGTAGTACAAATGTAAACTGTGCGGCTTGTGTCAATACGCAAGTGAATAAATAAATGACGATGTATTTTGCAATGAGTAGGTTTTCAAAAACTAAATGCCTTTTCTTTTGCCAGTTGCTGCGAAACTGTCGTGGATCGAGGATTGAAATATATTCTCATGAAAGTCGCCATCGTTTGAAATAAAATGACAATTAAGTTCAATAAGTGTCTCGCCGGTGTTTGTTACATAAGAATGGGTTCATTACATGCCTTGTGAAAACGCCAATACAGCCCCTAGTAGATGAACAGCGTGTCTATAAAACTTTAAATCATGGTTACATACATGTATATTATATATATGTATCGAACTTAGATTATTTTTATGTTGTATATTTCATTATGATAATCATTTTAAAAGTATTTGTGAGATTGGCAGTCAGATGCTAATATTGTTTTCGAACTAACTTGTTCCAAATTTGAGATTATTTACAAGTACATGCATATTACAAATAGAGAAATAAATGTTGATGCGAAAAGGTCCATCTAGTATATGAATAAGCCTTTAGTATCATTATGTTTTAATTGAATCACTAGCACCGCATGCATCATACTACGTTCACATCAGACCAGTGTTTAAATTAAATCTGAATGAAATTTACATTGCTGATTTGTTTTATGGGAAAGTATCTTAACATACATGGATTCTAATATGCACTAATGTGCATCACGATAGGGTCATATCATTTGTGTTGATGACATCAATGACAAGTGACAGAATTAATACATGTACTATCGAATGCACGACAAAGACTTCCTCATGCATGTATAATTTGTATATGTATCATGAGGAAGTATGAGCATATGTAACATCAACTCATACATGTAACTAGGTGGGAAGGCGAAGAAAATAAACTAGCATTGAATATAATAAAATGTGTATAACTATTATGTAGTATACTCCTAGCACACTTACGACCTTTTAAGATTCATACATATTTAGAATAAGCATCACAAAGCGCTTCTTATGAGCCCATTTTCATAAAAATCTGAACTTGTTATGTTGACCAAAATGAAGTTGTAAAAGTTAATTTTACCATAAGTAAAGAGTAAATGTCAGACAGTTTTTCGTGTTTTCTCAAAATGTCGATTTGGTAGTTACGACCTTCTAATTCTAAGCCATCGATATAGAATAATAGCAGTATGTAGGAACGGGGAACGAATTGAAATTTCAGTCATCACAAAGAAATGCATTATTTATAAAACGCGAATACCATTGTGTACAATTTGATGACACATACCATTACGAAACTGTTTGTACACGTAATCTGAAACTGAAATATGATTTGAATAAGAGTGATCTATTTTAAGTTTCACCTAAATACTTTGTTTATTTAGCTTCAGACTATCGCTAGTCGCTGCTGTCTGTAGTTTTTGTGTGAGTTCAAAATATACGTGATCGTAAAGTAGAGTTCAGTTAGGGTAGGCACTTTTGCGGCGTTGAATCAATAATAAAAATTAAACCGGAAGTTTTTTCGGTCTACCTGTTCATGCAATAGTTGAAATAGTTTGTTTACACATAAACGAAAACGTAACTCACACACTATCTTAACTGGAATGTATGTATTTGTACGTGTACTCGGTTATGTATGTGTCTTTATCCTTGTTCGGTGTGTTACTTTGGTGTTTTGTTGTTTATGTTGTTAACCGGCTTCCTTTTCCATTTCATAGTGTATTTGTTTAACATAATTGCGTAGTTTTCAATATTGTACGCCATCATTCATTAGCTGTATAGATATATTAATTAATGAAAAGTGATGGGCGTGCGTAAACCATTTCAAAAACCTATTGGCGCATAACGTTATAGTTAACTCACTTATATTTACACACATTGTGTGTAGTAAATTGCCAAATATGGTATTGAAACCCATATAAGGGCATGCGGAAGACCTGTGCATCATGTGTTAAATAATAAATCGAGTAGTATACAAAATGTATGTTCCATGTATAGAAGTTGATGCTAACTGCCTCTGGTATGAAATTTAACATCACAACTTAGTGAAACAACGATGGTGAAATTTGTTTGTTAATTAGAATTGCACTATATCAAGCCTTACATATCTAAGCATATACTAAATGTAAACTATCGATACAGTAGACGGTTCAATATGTGCAATTGCCAATCATCTCGTATGATATTGAGCAAGAGTTTTGTGTAACCATAATGTAATTCAGTTACTTGCCCTTGTCCTTTCAACGTCAAGTAATATCAATATTGAATACTACACCGGTTGCAAAAAAAAATAGAATAAAGTTTGCAAGAATCCGATTAGCTCATTAACATTAAACAAAATACTTCGACAGATAAATGGGTCAAGAAAACAAGAAAACACTGTCCGAAAATTGCTCTTTGCTTATGGTAAAACAAGATGTTTCAACTTCAGTTTGATCAACATGATATTTCGGCTCATAAAAAGCGCCTTGTCATGCTAATTTGATATGTATCAGTCTTTAAAGGTCGTAAGTACTACTAATCTCTTTGTATACTGAACTTCTATAAACCAAGTTGTTAGTACAAGTCGATGTTATGAGTCTGTGACCTAGTAGTTTCATACTACTCGAAGCAAATGCGTAGGACGAATTTAGTCTTGTTAAAATTATCTTACTCTTTATAGAGTAAGCTTCTTAAACACAATGACTAAAATACAAAAAGGTATAAGGAAATCGGCCAGAGAAGGCAGCACTCAACTTTACCAGTTAAACACAGAAAACAGTAACAGCACAATACAACTACATGGACTAATGCATACACATAAGCCAAAGCAATAATTAAATGTACAAGTTCTGGTCCCCGCCGCACAAATGCAGGATGGCCCCATTTTACAAAAAAAAAATAAAAAAAATAACGGTGATCCCAAAAGACCGAATAAAACAAAACCAATACCAGAAATAGCTCATCAAGTCCCCGCAGCAAGACCAACTAGTTTCACAAATGCATGCCAAAACGGTGACCCAAACGACCAAATGAGGCAAAACACTATGGACAGTGACCTAACGTTAATAATGCAAACTTGGCAAGGGGGTGACAAAACACATTTTAGATATATGTATTTCTAAAATATCAAGTTGATGTTATGAGTCACGATTTGGAATTAATAATTTACTGCGTCAGGAAATCCAATTTATTTAGAATTTATACCTGGTGTAATTAGACTAATAACTTAGCAATAAAGATGGTTTATGCATCAAACATCGAACTTTCTTTGATAATGAAAACTTTTCAAAACCGACGTTCCAATCGATTTACCAATTGGTGTGCAAGGTAAATGGAAAATGCAAATGTTGATCCTATTCATACGCTCGATAAGGTTGATGTATATCTTGAAATGTCGATGGCTTAGTATTAGAAAGTCGTAACTACCAAATCGATATTTTGAGAAAACATTGAAAAACTGTCTGACATTTACTCTTTACTTATGGTAAAACAAACGTTTACAACTTCATTTTGGTCAACATGACAAGTTCAGATTTTTATGAAAATGGGCTCATAAGAAGCGCCTTTGATGCTTATTCTAAATATGTATGAATCTTAAAAACTCAGTAAGTGGCACTTACGACCTTCTAATTCTAATCCATTGATGTGTTCTCATACATGTAGTCTGTGCAACACTTAAAATGTAAACCACAGAAAAAGATCGGGGCGCATAGAAACCTTTTCGGCGGAAATGATTACTTGGCACTAATAATACCCATTTGTTGTCAATTAAGCAAGATGCAAGAAATTCAAGTTTTACAGAGCGTCATTCATTGCGAATTGAGAATATAAAATAAATTTTGGGGATATTGAATATTCGTTTGATGTATTGCCTGGGTGGGTAGACGATACAACCCTCATCATATGTAGTTTTTGAGTGCCTTGGTGCTACAGTATTTATCTAGAGAGAGAGCGTGTTATTATGGAACGAACCAATTAAGGTAAAACTACAAATTAAGGGAATGTACATGAGAATGAAAGCAAACTATAGCGATTACATATCAACCATTTGTGGCTAAAAGTTATACTTTATGTGGATATGGATCCAGTGATCAGAATTTGTTCAAAACGTTTGATACGAATTACTAGGCCGCGGAACTCCTGTTGGTAATTACCAGCCCTGTTTGAAGTGCATGTGATATTTATAATAACAGTGAAATTAGAAACTTCGTGGTGGTGTTTAAATATCACTTTTCTGTTGATGTCCACAGTCAAAATAATTATTTAATCATTAAATTATATATAATGTAGTTTGCGTAGGCATTGTTTTTAAATTGACTAAAATACCAAAAATAGAATTTTAATATCCGGTCTCATATAAATTGCTCTATACATTTCGATACAGGTCAAGAAATTAAGATTGGGTATCTCACTTACGTTAACTATATAAAACCTATATAAAATGCATGATTATAATTAAATATCATCGTACATGTGTCTGTCTCTAAAGTTTGAAATGTGTCCACATTGTTACATTTGGTTGGCAATTACTTAATGTCGTCTTATAAATGTGGGGAGCGGTGGCTTGAGGTAGGGCGCGCACTTCGGGATCGAGAGGTCCCGGGTTCGATCCCCCTCTGGACCACTGGTTTATTTCTTTCAGCAAGACCCAAAGCTACACTCCACCATGGTGTAAAATCGTACCTGTGAGGGCAGAGTCTATTCCTGGGCGCCGTAGATCGATGTTGGCTGCCACACCACAGGAGAGAAATAGATTGTAGGTTTCCCTATGTAGCCCAATGACCAAGGAAAGGGTGCTTGAGCGGCCTAACAGCTGAAAAGGGCCCTAGAAAATTGGTAACTTAACTTATATAGATCTATCTCATATTCATTGACTTATTTAATGGAGCAATATTCGGACGTGAATATAGTCATGATACATGCATTTACGCAACTGTATAAAGTGTAATTGCATTTATTTAGCATTTAACACAATGCAAACTGGATTGAAATAAATCATTGTCATATCCTTTTTTTATTTACGATTGAGTTCGATTGTACATGTACGTACTAGTTTATAACTCTGAATTAAACTTTTAAAATGCATAAGCCTATTTCAAAATCGCTTGTACCCAATCGTACCAAGTACTAACTATTACATTCCGGACAAGAATTGTGCAAGCGATCACGTTTTATTATTGTTTTTTTTTGTGTTAGACAATAACTGATTGCCAAACCCACAAGCGACCTTTAAATCATATTAACGCATGTCATGTTACTCATCGACAATAAACCCCCAAAAAATGTTTGGTAGTTGTACTGATAATAAGATACACCCTTTATCTCTACCAACGGATTTGTAAACTCCACCCCCTACAATTGATCAGTACACAGTAATAAGTGCATAGTAGAAGGCAGTATCTGTTTATTGTTCCATTAAGTCTTAGACTGCTATTTAAATAAACTCTAACTTGATAACCTCTCTGCAAAATGATGCAATTTGAAAACTTTAATTGAATCTCAATTGTAGAAAACATCATAAGATGGAAGAACATGTAATAAATCATCCAGATGGTTTGTTGACAACTTGACAATTTGTAAACAAAACAATGCATGATTTAAAGTCTAAGGATAGCAGCTCTTACAAAATGAGTAGTTTGTATACCAAATACGATATTTGGTCTGCTATTTCGACTGATATAGTCAACATTCGATCGTCGCGTATTGGTCATTTGTTAATAAACAATCTATGCCTTCATAATTCATTGTATGTAGTGGATGATCGGAACAAATCTGGACGTAATAATGTGACTTTAAGCAAATTTATCAACACTATATGAACTGATTGATTGTTCGCTAATCAGGTTAAACCACAGTGTACATGGTAGGTTAACGGTTAAATGAAAATTCCCCAAAACATCCAACAAGATACTTGTTTCTATAAACTTCGAATGTACTTTTGTGTAATATAACGTAACTTTGTCTCCAACGTGACGTTACTTTGTCTCCAACGTGACGTCATGTTGACATAGATAACATAACGTGTGCCCGTTCAACGGGCCGATTCTGATTATAAATATGATACTGCGGACCGGGTGGAATGACAATAATAAATCAAGTGATGGTCATAATCAGCCTGGAATCGGCTAATGTGTTACTCTATATAGTAACAAGTGAATTAACGCTTGTTATTACTCCTCGTGAGCAGCTGATTAATATTTATAAAGATATTACTTCAGCTGTTCACTAGGTGAAATAACAATCGATCTTTTATTTCTATTCGATCGTAAGGGTGCACACAGCAATATGAATATACTGTAACATTGTAAGGTTATTGCTACCTTTGGGTATTTCTGTACAATGTATATTAAACCTGCTATATTCGTGAAGAACACCTTTAAGCAAATCATTCTGAAAAGTCCCAGTCGTTTTGTTCCGCTAGGTTTGTTTAGATATTCTAATATTTTACTTTGCCGCAAAGGGTTTGGCTTCTAGCATACGCAACATTTCGTGAAACACATTTGAACTGCTTACTATTTCCTATATGCAACAGTTATAGTAACACTTATATAATAGCTAGGCTATAAAGATGTTTTTATGCATAAAACAACGAACGTTCTTTGATACAACATGTAATGTAAACTTTTCAAAACCGATGTTCCATTCGATTTACCAAATTTTTTCAAATGGAAATTTCAGACGTTGATCCTATTCATACGCTCAATAAGGTTGGTGTATCATTGGAAACGTGTTCTCACGCAGTCCGTATTCCAATTAGAATGCAAACCACACGAAAGGATCGGGGCGTAAAAGAAAGATTTCCGGTGAAAATGATTACTAGGCATTTATAATACCCTCCTTTATGTGCAAGAAATTCCAGATTTACTGAGCTCTTGCATTGCAAATTGAGAAGCTTGCTTTAAATACAGTTTTGGACATATTGAAAATTTGTTTGATGTATTGCGTGGGTGGCTAGGCGATGCAACCGTTTATACATTGTATATGGTTTTGGAAAGCCCGAGCGCTACTGTATTTTTTAAGAGAGGGCGAACTTACTTATTAAGGCGAAACTACAAAAGGAAATGTACTTCAGAATAAAAGCAAACTAGCGATGACATACAAACCATTTGTTGCTAAAAGTTATAATTAAGGATGTTCAAGCTTTTTGGATCCCGTGATAAGAATTTGTTCAAATTTTGACAGATCTATATTGATTAGTGGTGTTTAAGTATCACTTTTCGTTTGATGTCTGCGATCAAAATAGTAATTTAATCAATTGTTTTACAATGTAGTTTGGTTATACATTGTTTTACACTGCCAACATACAATGTACCAAAAAATGGAATTTAAATTTTTTTGTCTAATATAAATTGTCTTTTACATTTTGATACAGTTCAAGAAATTAAGATTGAGTATCTAACTTACGTTGACTGACGAAAACCTATTATCCAAACTGTTTGCATGTTTATAATTAAACTATCATCATACTGTCATTAATTTTGAAATGTTATCATGGTATTTATTTCCCAGCGGTTAATAAAGGCGAAATAGATGGGAGTTGTTATGTTGGTAACAAATTGTCGTTGTGGCAACAAACGATCTGGACGTTGGTTTACATTTTCTTCCATCTTATGGTGTTTTCCGAATTTGGAATCAACTAAAGTATTCAAATTGCATCATCCTGTACGTAGCTAACCGAGGTATTATTTATGAAAAAAATAGTTTTATAGTACTTAATTTGACTTTAATATACAAATGTTCGGACGTGAATATGGTCATGATACATAATCGTACGTCCGTCTATATAAAATTAAATCTCATTTATTTAGCATATAACACAACGCAAAAATGACTAATTTAAATTTTAAGGTTATACCTCTTATTTATTTACGATTGAATTCGATTGTAAGTACTTGTTTATGACACTGTGTCAAACTTCTGAAATACATAAGCTTATTTCAAAATCGCTTGTATGAAATCGTATCAAGTACATGTACTAGCTTACTTTCTTGAATAGAGTCGTGCAAGTGATCACGTTTTACCATTGTTTGTTTTTGTGTTAGACAATAACTAAACCCACAAACGACCTTTAAATCATACTCCAACTCAGTTCTTGATCGAAAATGCTAAATTTCTTAGATCATTGTTCCATTAGACACCCTTTCCTTACATGTTTAGTTCTAAACTTCGTTTCGTTTTAACTAAATATACTCAGTGAGGTGAAACGGTGTGTGATTAGAGACAGTAAGATAATTATCAAGATGTTGACCGATTCATGTGAACCTGTATATAGACATTTGATAGACAGTCTGTGCATCGAGTTTGCTCAAATTAACTACTTTCTTCTTTCTGTTGTAAATAACTCTTTCTGTATGTTGTAAATAACTTTTTCAGTATGTCCTTTTTCTTGCTAGATCTATATGTTTATTGTATGTTTGAAACTGTAAACGATATATCTCAAGAAAATGGAGGCAATAAAGTTATATATACAAAGCAGTTTTACAGATAACGAAATACTCCCTTTATCTACCAACGGTATAAACTCTTAATTGCAAGTACGTACATGTAACATGAGATAGCTTCGCATTTATACAACACTCATGCAAATTTATCAGTACACAGCTAGGTTTTGTAGTACTTTCTTATACCAAATATTTTAAATGAAGTAGTTAGTGTATAAGAAATTATCTTTCTAAGCACATTAACCAATATTGTTTGAACCCTTTGATTTTTTCTAACCAGTTTAAACCACAGTCCACACGGTAGGTTAAAGATAGAATGAAATTCACAAAAATGTATCATTATTAATACATAACTGCAAAAAGATAACCATTTCCTAAAACTTCGTAAAGGTTTGTGCATTTTATTCGCCGAAATCCTATTATAACTTCTAAGTATGTCCTAATTTTATCTAATCACTTAATGACTGTTCTGACGCAGGTGTCTTATACCCTCAATTATCTGATTTTTAACCCATATATTCCTTACAGATGGTTTAATAAGATCTTCTAGTAATATGCATTGAAATACAAGTGCCCAAATCCAATTTAGCAGTTAAGTTGTATTCAAACAAAGCCAAATTGAGACCAACTCAACATGGATACAGTGGTAAGAGGACCATGGGCAATATACTTTAGGCAATGAAACATCACAGTCAATACGGGGATACAAGTAGCATGTAATAAACACATTTGTTAAAATTCCATGATTATACGGGAAACATCTCGAATATATAACTTACTGGTATATCATTAAATAATACAGCAAAAATAAGAAGTGTACACAATTTACCACAACACACTTGTTAAAATGCAGTGGTGAAAGGGAAGTAACTCCAGTATATAATATATTACTTGTATCCACAGTTATTTGGTGCGTCATAATTTAATAGCAATCAGCATTCCTGATCCAAATTAAAATTGGTAGCTAAGCATATAAGTTTTGTTTTTCGTTCTGCAAGGGATATAACCTAAAGCACAGAATCAAAAGCACAACATTTGACATAGATGCAATTTTACATGTAACAAATCGTAAAGAAACGTTTGTTTTGGACTGGGAAAGTTACTTGTATTTTTAAATACTAGTAGTTCATTGTATTTCAAAATAAGTACAACATTTTTTAACCAAAAAAAAATGAAAACGTGCCAAATTATACCATAGATAGCTCCATATCCTGGCTCGGTGATTATAAACATTAGAGTACGTACTCCATTCTCCAACTCATACTCCGATCTCCAATTGGAGCATTTCTTAGTTACAAAAAATGCTGTAACTTCTTTTTTACTCAATGGAAACATATGAAACCGGGGTTCATTTCCTTAGTTTGATCATTTGCTACAAGTTGGTGTAGGTTTTGATGTACATTTTTAAAAAAAGCTGTTTTTCTAGTTGGAGCATGGAGTATGGAGTTTGAATATCAGAATGAGAAATGTTTATAATCACCAGGCATGATTGTGCTTGATAAGAAGGGTAATACAGATAAATGGCAGTATAATCATTTGAAAAAGTCTTATTCTTCCTGGTATAACTAAATAAAACAATTATATATTACAGTTCTATTCCTGGTGAGCATAGTTGGAAAACAATAAAATATTTGTTAACCCCCGGGTTTTAAATTAATGTATGGTATAGTCTTGTATACTGTACCCTAAGGAACACATTTGTACAATAGTATTTATTAACTTTCTAAACATATTTGCTTGTGTAAATGACGTTCCTTGACTGTATCAAGTATCACAGTATTATAACTTTAAGCAGTTACAATGTTAAACAATATATTCTACTATTTTACTATAGTCATACAGCCGTGTACAGTTTGATAATAATGTACACTCAGTAGACCGTAAAATGCAGTATTGACACTTGGTTGCTACATGTGACACCTTTGGGCATTTCACGCGACAAATTGTCATCGACTGAATATCGTCTGTATAAACATTGCATGTATAACAAAACATAGCTGGTTGTTAGTTCAATAAGTAAATTATTTTAATTTATGACTCCATATATGTATCGAATCACCTTCTGCATGTATCCAACATAAAATCTGTATTTAATGTTCACATGGCTTGTTTATTAAACACGATTGAAGATAAAATTGATTTAAAGTCCCATAAAGTCTTAAAGAGGCATTCCCTATAACTAGCAATTTTTCTCTACTATCACATTAAATGAGCCAAATGTTCAAAACACTATAAATTATCATAATCTGTCAGAAGAAAGTGTGCGTACATATGTCTCTGTAATGAAAAAAATATATTTAAGTGACCAATAATGATTTATCGCTTCCAGTGATTTATTATTATATGGTCAAAGGGAAATAACTGGTGAGTATTTTAGCTTGTTACGGAAATATGACTTTGTGTTCATTCTTTTCTCGGTAATTAGTGGGTACTTATTGTTGAAAATTTGAGGCGTATAAGCAATCATTATTCTCACATAATGTATAATATTCCTGAATCGATTTAAACGATCAAAGTTATCGGGAACACCTCTTTAAACTACTATATATAATTGTAATAAGCTATAACTTGATAACATCTCTGCAGAATGGTGCAATTTGAGCACTTTTATTTAGTAAATTCCGAAATGAGGAATACACAATAATATGAAAGAAAATGTAATAAAACATGTTTTCGCACGTAGACAAAGCGTTCTTGCATATAAAAAGGTGCGCCCAGCTTTGACCAAGGCGTTACCGAAGACAATACGTACTTGCAAGTACGCCCAGTTGTGACCACATACGTCGTTTGAGATCTGAACGTTTGTGGTAAATTGCCTAGCGACACTAACAAATGGAAGCGAAAATAAAGTTCAATTTACAATATGCCAATAACATGACTTGTCCATAATTGTTCTTAAATCTTGAGAACAAACACAATTTATCTAGTTATTTTACGATTGGGTTTGCTTATTAAAAATTAGAGACTTTATGCAAAATACATATTAAGCAACTGTCTCTTTAACTCACCAAACATCACCTGTGTGACATACCGTCCTCAAATTCACTTAACAGTTTTACTATTACCAAACCAATCTTTCTTGTTTCTGACGGCATCAAATTGTTTTATTGTCAATTCTTATGTGAATTTTAGATGATCCCCGAATGTGGAAAACACCATTAGATGGAAGAAAATAAAATAAAACATCCAGACGGTGTGTTGACAAAATGATAATTTATTGATCTAAAGTCTAAGGGGAGCAACTCTTGCAAATTGAGTATTTTGTTCACCATACAATTTGCTATATACGATATTTGGTTAATTATTTTGACATATATAGTTAACGTCGAGTATTGCTCATTTGTTACAAAACAGCCTTATGGTTCCGTAATTCATTGTATGTAATGGATGATCGAAAAAAGTTATGGGAGCAATGATGTGACTTTAACAAAATTACCAATATGTTCTAAACAAAAACACAAACCAGAACATATTGAATACTTGTATTTTATATCATGTGTCTAACTTAATGTTTCACAACAAACTTTATGCACACCTGGTATAGTCAGACATATGTACATGTACGAGAAACAAACTGGCTACTTCCGTCTAAAGATGACAACTAATTAAATTCATTACATCCTGTGCGGAGCGGTGTAGGCCCTCAGTAGACAAAGCTTTGCATATACACTCATCAAATGTTATAAGTAAATCAAAACAGTACATAGCGATACGTGCAAGTAGTACGTGTAAAGTTGTTTCTAGCTTGAAAATGACAAAACACGGGACTGTTATATAATATTACACGTCCATGGCATATTATGTTTAAATATCTTAAAATTTGAATGCATGTAAGTTTTTATGTCGGGTAAAGACGTGATGTTATGTCAAGCACATGTTTGCCGATCGGAGGTCGATATGCCGAATGGTTTTCCAACACTAACTACAGAAATGTTAAAACTAGGATTCCTGGATATTGTTCATTCTCTTAATTTCTTGGTCATTTGGATCAAAGGTCAAACCCCATGGCCTTTGAACACACAACAATGTCTGGTTCACAAAGAAACAAATATAGGTTCGTTCATAGTACAACTTTAAGGAGAAGTTGTTTATCATCAGATGTGGAGGTCAATATGCCATGGGTCAAGGTCTTGTTGATCTTAATTACACTACACTATTTACTGACATGAGACGTGAACGTTTCACCATTCCCTCTTGTTCTTTATTTTTTGGATTTTTTTCCAGTTTTGTGTTTTCTTGATGTAGGGATTGGTAGAAAATAAGTTTGTAATATGTTTAGGCTTCGTGCGAAAAATCATTTGTTTTGCGCGGGCATTTTGTATGATTACCAATTCACGGCTCATTGCTTGCAGCGGGCAAATTACAATTGTCGAAGTATCGGATATTGTTGCTTAACTACTCGCATGAATTTGTGCAAAAAAGATACTATTACGTATAATAAATAAGATATACGCATAACAAGTTGGTGTATTTATATCATTTAACAAGTGTATGCACATTTGTATATCATATTAAGACGGAGTTTTAAAATAAACATAAAGTACATCGCAAAATAAGCAATCACAGACCGCATTGGAAATACATGACTTGTTCTTTAAAAAATGAAATCTCATTTTGAATAGATCAAAAAGTTTTCGATCATATTTTTATTTCATTTTCACACCATGTTTAATTTAGTTCGTTTGATATTGACTTGCGTTCGTAACAATTGCAATTTAATTATATCCATAACAAGTATACTGAAAGATTTATTTACTTTCAAGCGTGTGTAGTTAAAACACTCGCTGTCTGAACGGTTGTGGTCAAGAGAGGAGAAATACAAACAAGCGGAAGCGGAAATAAACTTTCATTTATACTTGTGACATTGAGGCGCTGCCTCGGTTAATTATTCAGCGTACATAAAGTTGATTATCGGTGTTTATCGCCATATTTTGTACAAATAGTCTAAAAGGCTTTCATAATAAGAAATTAGTATAATAATATGTTACTACATTAAACGTTTGCAGTATATATACTTCTTTTCGATTCCGTAATAACTCATTGACAATAACAAAACATTCTCACTTACTACTAGTATTTACTATTTTCTGTCTTCAGGAACATGTCATATATGTCTTTTTTATCTTTCGTTTTTTCTGTGTGTTTTTTTTTCTTTTGCATGCATTATTTATATTATGTATATATTATGTAAGGCTATACGCTATGTATGCTTTGTCTTAAATTAACTTTCTGTTCTGTTCTGTTCGGTGTTAGAAAAAAGGTATTTAATATGTTCTGCATTGAGTAAATATTCTCATGTAATGAGGATGGCTTACAAGATACCCGAATTTCAATAAACAAAACAGATGAAGAGAAATAAATGGTTCACAGTTTATGACAGAGCATTCTATATCATGAGTCGCGGTGTCAGGTGAAATGCACCTATACCTCTTAACTAGTGAATATGTCGCTCTTGTTTTTGACATGCTACTGTATGCAGCAATATACCTCTTTACTAGTGATTATGTCGTATCTGCTTTTGGCATGCCACTGTATGCACACATTCCTCTTTACTAAATAATATGTCCTTCCTGTGTATGGCTTGCCACTGTATGCACATAATTTTATACTACTTAACTAGTAAATACGTCTTTCTTGCTTTTGGCATGCCACTGTATGCAGACATATGCCTCTTAACTAGTGAATACATCTTTCTTGCTTTTGGCATGCCACTGAATGCAGAAATATACCTCTTAACTAGTGAATACGTCTTTCTTGCTTTTTGCATCCCACTGTTCGCAGAAATATACCTATTAACTAGCGAATATGTCGTATCTTCTTTTGGCATGCCACTGTATGCATACATATACCTCTTAACTAGTTAATACGTCTTTCTTGCTTTTTGCATACCAATGTATGCAGACATATACCTCTTAACTAGTCAATACGTATTTCTTGCTTTTTGCATCCCACTGTACGCAGAAATATACATCTTAACTAGCGAACATGTCGTATCTTCTTTTGGCATGCCACTGCATGCATACATATACCGCTTCACTAGTGAATACGTCTTCCTTGCTTTTTGCATTCCACTGTACGCAGAAATAATCCTCTTAACTAGTGAATACGTCTTTCTTGTTTTTTGCATTCCACTGTACGCAGAAATATACCTCTAAACTAGCGAATATGTCGTTCCTGCTTGTGGCATGCCACTGTACATGTATGCATACATATACCTCTTAACTGCATACTCGATGGACGTATACATGTATAGAATATGCACGAAATATAGAAACTATTTATTTATTGGAATATTTGGAGTTATTATATTTATTTTCTCGGCATGTATAGCTTGAATAGACAACAAACGGTATCTGTCAACGAGGGTGAGCATCCATACGCATTCATTCGTTTGAAACCCGTAATATATTCTTTGAAATTACGTTAACATATTATTTCATTCCCGGACCTCGTCCAAAAGCGAGACCAACCACCAAACTACCAGACAGTCACGTGTTACTGCGCCTAATAAAATAACACCGAATTGCACCAAATTTAATTTGTTGATCGTTGCGGAGTTATCAAGACGTTTTCTGTAAACATGGAGCATAATATCCTCGTGGCAGCGGTGAGTTATATTCTGTCTTTGATAGTAAAACTGTTTATTATCATTTTAAGGTCCCTTGTGGACATTAATTTGAAATTTTTTATATGTCCTTTAAACTCTCGGTGGTGTAAAATGCTGTAAAGACGACCACTATGGTTTTAGCGTGTCCGAATATTGATATTTTGATGTTTGTTTTTTTATTAAAGATCACCTTTCCTATCGGCTGGACACAATGATCCTAATTGTATGGCATAATTTCTTTAGAGTGGTTCAATTTCGATGGAATTTTGCATAGAAGTAGTTTCAACAATGTTGTGTAAAAATATAATTAGCTCTTGAATATATAAAGATATAATTATTGTTTTCGATACCTTGAAAATCCTTGCGTTTTCTTTGAAATGCACTTTTTAAAGAGAACCTAAATTTAAATTTCTTATTTCATTTTTTTTCAATTTCTTTTTCATTGATACTGAATTTTTTTGTTGTTCTGAAAGAGCAAAAAGAGAAACTTCGCTAATTTTTCTGTTATATCGTGCAACAGTTGTAAACGTCACTATAAATATCATACCTGGGACCTTATTTAAAAACTCAGACTTAGACTTTACATTGTCAACTGTTATTCATGCTGTTTTTAACGTAATGATTTTAAAATAATTGCTTATACGTGGGGTGTTCCACAATTAATAGGACTTTTTTCATAGCAGTGCATCAAATCAGATATTAAGAAAACTAATTTGCTAGACATGAATTTTGACCTGTCACTGACAAATATGCGAAATATCAAAGTAATTGGTTGAAAAATAAAAAATATATTAAACATTAAATATACCATGTACCAAGGAGGCGGGTCGCGCCGTGACGTTATTATGACGTCGCATTTAAAACACAGTATATTAACAGAAAGAAACACTCAATATCTTTATATTTAGTCACCATGACGTTCAAAACAGCTCTTATACCACAGTTCTCATTGTTTACATGTGATTCTGTACCACTATTCACAAAAATGTGTTACACTTATGTTAGAATTGGCTCTAACATTGGATCGTTCATCAGTGTACGAACAGTCTTTAGCAACGTCAAACTGCTTTATTTGTCCTGCCCTAAGTTAAATTGTAAGCTCATACCTCTACAAACTGATCAAAATTTAAGCCGACAGAACGCCTGTTGCTACTTGATACCACTACATTCTACGTTAGTCATCATTTCAATGGTTAGCACTGTCGGTTTTCCCAATGTATACCAGTTTAACAATCGCGCGGTTTCTGATTTTGGGCGTTGACGTCGTTTCATCCATGACGCAATTGAGCATACATTTGATTACTGACTTATGATCACAAACACTGAGTGATTTCTTCAAAAGTTTGTATGCGCACGTCAGTGTCATCCACGAAATATCGCACAATTAGGCGATATTATTTATCGAATGGTTACTGAGATATTCACATTTTCAATAAGGCTGGTAATGACAAATAAAAGTGTCACCCGCCTTGGCGTTACATGGTTACTATGACAACGCTTTGTATGAACATCAGCAACAACAACGGACAACTATTGTTACCAGTATATAGAGCATAAGTAGCTATGCATATGGAACAAATTTCATTAAAATGTAAGTGTTGAGTAAAAAGTTATGAGAATAGTCCTGTTAATTCTGGAACACCCCTCGTACAAGGTCAGTGTGTAACCACAAATAATTAGATAAATTTCACGTGGTTCAATCTAATTACAAAGAAATGGCAGTGATTATAAATTTTTTCAATTTTAATTAAGTCTAAGTCTGAATTTCAGTCTACAAATATTGATGTTTAAGGCCCGTGTACGCTAAAATATTTACTCCTTAGAACCAATAAAACTTATGAATATACTTTAAACAAAATGACCTGCACAGAACGTTTACGCACACACAGTAATTTTATCCATCCTTTTTCGGAATATAATATATCTGAAAACATTCTGAATTGTAGATTGTGGTGGTGAGTTTCATTGCATTTGCACAGCCGAAGATGTGAAAGGGCTACGGTTATGGACATGGATACAAACAGTATAAGGGGCATGACCATAGTCAAATGGGGCAAGGCCGTAGTCAAAAGGGGCCTGGCCATATTCAAAAGGGGTATGGTTCTGGCTATCAACTCTGCTATCCGATCGCAGAAGTACGTACTATTTATGTTTCTCCACAGTTCTACAAGATATTTGAAAGATACTTTGATACAATAGAATATTGTACTGATACTTATAATATTATTATTATTATTACAGGTGCTAAACCTCGTATTGAAGTAAATTACAAATATTCACGCATTTTTTTTATTTTAAGGTCGATTGTGTAAAACTAGTGTATGCACAAGTACTACTTTAACTGTCTGAAATTACTAGTATACATGACATGCCTAGACCAATCTATACCCCCGGTATGTACAAAGTCTAAGACATTCAAAAATCGACTTCCGGTAATTTGGTCTATTAAATGTTTATATATTTGTATTGCAGCGAGGTGATTCTTGTGACACCAATAAACAATGCGCATGGAACTTCAGAGAATGTCCAGACTCTGTTGGTTGTCACTTGATTTGCACGGACAACCCATACAAGTGGTGTTACGGTTTAGCGCAGGAAGACGTAAGTCCTTATAATACGAATGATACTACTCATATTACTTCTACTAATAGTAGTATAATATAGTGCGCACAGGATAACAAAAAATGTGGGGGACATTGGAATCAGCCATATATGTGTAGGTGTAAAAAGCAAGCCTTAGATTCATCAGTGTTATTGTAGTAAGTGATTGACCGTATATGTTTATAAAAGTTTATTAAAGTAACCAAATTTGCAACAGTAGACCAATCATGTCATTGTTTGTAAACATCACATTTTCAAAGGCGCACTATAATATAAATATACTGAGTACATCTAGAAACGCAACACTGGAGTTTCTGTCAACACTTTTCAAACTTTGTATGATTGACAACCAAACTGTATTTACTTGATGACATTTTGTTCCATGAACAATGCAACAGTAACATTGTTTTCATACAGTGCTATCGATGCAATTGAACAACACTTGTGTGTATATTGCGGCTAAAAAGTAACGGAACACAAATTGGTAAAATCCTATTTTTTCAGAATCTTTGTTCTAAGTTAAAAGATAAAATATTGATTAATTATTGATTGACTGCATATACATGACGTCCAACAAATTGATTAGAAGTGTTTGAACCAGTTGTGAACTTTGCATAGAGATGGTACATGTGGAGTTACTGGTCATGTCAGAGAGTTTTTTCACATGGATGACCTGGATATGGGTGGTTTTAAACGGTGCCAAAGTGCTAGTATAGTGTCTTCAGATGAAACATTGTCGCTTCATGGCAATTAAGCCAAAGTGAAACCTCCCAGTTGACGTCTCCGTCATAGGCATCCGAATCGCTTGATTTGGCCCATGTTCGGACTATCCTTATAATCTTAGTCTGAAGCCAAGAACTTTTCTTTTGTGATTTTCTTTCCATTGGCAAACTTACAAAGGATTCGAAGTAATTAACATCAAAATTCATCATGCATAAATGGTGCACATGGAATTCGTGCGTTTTTGCATTTTCTTGACGCACGGGATGCAAAAAAGCACGGGAGTTACGTAACCCGATCGATAAAATTTGGACAATAGCCAAGTTTCTACACGATTATACAATATTATTACACAAAATTAAAAAATGTATGAGCAATGAAAGTAAGAAATAACCAAGAATAAAAACGTTGCGTTTCTAGATGTATTGAGCATATATGGTTAAACGAAATTGGCTGAAATGAAGAAAATTTACAAATTGTCTTAAAGTATATCCATATTACATGTAGGTATATAGAATTAATACAGTTGTATATGCACCTTCCACTTTGTATGTCGACTTAAGCAACCACAAGAAGAGTTAAATACGTCAACGCCAATCATATATATTCTAGTCAAGCACAGTTCGTTTTCTTGAGACTCCTTTATTGGAATCTAATTATATATCTTGTCATACTAATTTATAATTATTATTCAATTTAAGGATTGTACAGACAATATGATGCACGAGTGTCATCCTGACATTACAGGAGAGCTGGTATGTGTGGATACGTGTGAAATCTGTGGTTGCGATGAGTACCCGTACAAGTGATATGGACAATGCGGTTGTAGTGGCGATAGCGAGAGAGAGAGAGAGAGAGAGAGAGAGAGAGAGAGAGAGAGGGAGGGAGGGAGGGAGGGAGAGAGAGAGAGAGAGAGAGAGAGAGAGAGAGAGAGAACGAGAGGGATATCGAGAGCGAGAGCGAGAGCGAGAGCGCGAGCGAGAGCGAGAACGAGAGCGAGAGCGACTGGACATTGAGGTTGACGTTGTTGTTTTGTTCTATTGTATCTGAACTCAATAAAGCATTTCAACTTGGACTTTGCCTTTTTATTAGCTCAAGGTGAGTTATTGTGATCACTCACCGTCCGTCGTCCGTCCGTCTGTCCGTCCGTCTGTATGTCCGTACTCACCCACTTGTAGTTGTGAGGTGTGGAAAAATAGGCTATATTTAGATTCTATTCATTCCGTTGCTTACGGGGTGCAAAATGTTGCTTATGGGGTTTTACAAATAAAAGGATGAACAAAAGAAAACCCCACAATGTCAAGTCAGTGAGAACGTCCGTCCGTCCACACTTTCAAACGACATCTCCTCTGAAACCATTTGGCCAATTTTGATGGAATTTGCCAGGATGTACGTGGCATTGGGGGATTTAGTAATTGTTCAAATTATGGCACTGGGGTCAAAATTGGCCCCACCCCCGGGGTCAACGTTTTACATAGACTTATATAGGGAAAACATATAAAAATCTTCTTCTCTAAAACTACAATGCCTAGAGCTTTGATATTTGGCATGTAGCATCATCTAGTGTTCCCCTACCTAGGTTGTTCAAATTATGCCCCTTGGGTCAAAATTGGCCCCGCCCGGGGGTCACCAGTTTCTATATTTACGCTCTACCTTTGTTAGTCTAAATTGTGCAGGGCTTCATTTATAATCAGGTGAGCGATATAGGGCCATCATGGCCCTCTTGTATGTTTTCTAGTATATCATTAATCTTTCTTGAACACTACGTGCCCATTTTGAATGTATCTTTCTGTTGGGATTAATCAGCAGCGGTGCTTCAGATTATACACTCCCAAAAGTGCTAACTTGTCAGGTGCCAGCGGATTATTGGTTTATTTTTGCGGCATCTAAACTCAGTTCATTTGGCGTCCTCCGTAATTACACATTTTTGTACGTGCGTTGCATGTGTACCACCATTTACGTCATGAACGTATTCGGCATTATTGACTACTGCTTATCTTGAAATAACTTAACATCCAGAAAGTGACTCGATAGGAAAGCTGGAGTGAAGCAGAACACTATGCGAGGAAGGGTACATGGTAGGCCTCATCATCGATGAAATGACCATTCAATAGGACATAGACATTACTAAATCAGGAGATGTTGTTGAACTTGTAGGCCTAGCCGATTCTGGGAAAGAGAGACAGAGGGCAACATTTCATTTATGTCCAGAAAGCGGGAAAATAAAAGAACACTGGGCTCCCATGCATTGCAGTTTGTATTTTAGGGATAACTGGATACCGATTCCCTAACGCTCATTTTATTTCTGATAGTGTGCATGCCCCGGAATTACATTCTTTGTTTTAGAAAGCTGTGGACAACGTACATTTATTTCGATTTAAGTTCTTCACACATCTTTAGATGGTTCACAAAGCATTCGTTCATTCATGAAGATAAAATCTTGGACAGCACCCAACAACTTTTAAATGTCAAAGCCCATGCACTTTTTCAAGAGTAATATTTATGAGTGTCTTTTCACGTTGTAAAAGAATTAAGAAACAATATTATCAAATCAATCCAAAATGAGGAATAATCAATGCAGAAAATGTGTTGGACATGCAAATGGGATCAGCCCTGAATGTTGTTGTTGAACTATTGAAACAAGGGTCAACAATGACAAAAATATATAGAGACATGCGACCCATTAAAAATAAAGAAGATACCAGACTGTCAGAACTCCCATCAATAGCCAAGTTGTTTGATGATTGGAAAAAATATTGGAAAAACAATCGACCGTCACAAAGAATACAGCAATTATACCTGGGCCGGTATTTATAAAGTGTCACAGCATAGCAATGTGTCCTCACTGCATATAGGGTGTTACAGGATAAACAGGATAAGTATCGGGTACAATATAAGGGACCTCCTTCTGTCTGAGGGTTTGTGAGTTTCACCGTAGATTATGGGAGATTGGTAACAACGATGAATCTGTAAATACATTACAATAAGGTATTTATTAATAATATCAAACAACGATAAACAATCGATGTCAAGTCATCAAAAGCATTACAAAAGTTATATATTACGTACATGTATAATTATATACAATACACATCACCATGTAAGATGGCGACAATGACAATGAACGGAATAACGGATTGTTTAAAACATGAAATAAACATACTAATATAAGAACAAACTTTACATTTAAATAACCCAAAGTGTAGAATAAAGTATAAGAAGTACATTGATATGATAATTACCTGTAAATACAGTACAATAAGGTATTTATTAATAATATCAAACAACGATAAACAATCGATGTCAAGTCATCAAAAGCATTACAAAAGTTATGACTTGTGCCTCCACATCGATTGGTCAATCGCCAAAGGTAATTACCATAGCAATAGAAAGAGAGTAAAAGAAAGTGCGTAGAGTGTTAAGGTGCATGTCGTTGTCACGGGTGGATTCAGCGGTAGCGTGGGTTTGTACCACCGTGTACTGTTGTGTACAACGCTATTTATAAGGTAGTGGGTTCTGTCAAACTGGATGGTGGATGCGATAAATTACTGAAACAACAATGTCAAAGACATTAATTATTTATTACATCAAACGGTCTAATAAACCAATGTGGCTATATACTGAGTACACGTCCGTAGGACGGGGTACTATAACTAGAATGCCAAAGCATTCAATAACATAAATTTACATACATGTATACACTTCGTTAGTATTGAACACGAAGACCAGTGAGACACGTGGCTTACACAAAATATATCAAGTCGAATTAACAAACGAAATAGACATGAAACACAATTATGCTTTTGGGACAATAAATGTAACTAAAATACAAAACTAACCTGAAACAACAATGTCAAAGACATTAATTATTTATTACATCAAACGGTCTAATAAACCAATGTGGCTATATACTGAGTACACGTCCGTAGGACGGGGTACTATAACTAGAATGCACCGAAGCAAACAATATAGGTAGCCTCATCGGTTTATAGGTTAGAGATGTATAAAAGTTTATATGGTCAAACACTCTATATATGACTGGATATAGTGGGTATATAGGGCAAATATGGGTTCATATAGTATGCAAATAGAGCTGTTATTATAATTTATATTCTTATTTATCTATTTGTTAAGTAGTAAGTTTATTTATAGTTTATAAGGTATGGTAGTATTGGTATATATTTAGTTTATCTTATGTAAAATTGGTACTTTAAAGCATAGTATGTATATATTAATACAATCAAAGGCATCGTATATTTATAGTCTATGACAACGTGACATGGTCTTACAGTCACTACTGTACTATAATGTACCTATAACTACGACTACTATATAAAAAAAACCGGGACTCGGGACGGTCGGTTAAACGATGGAACGGACGCGAACCGGACACATGGTGAAAAGTGAAAACTTAAATATTTTGACTTAAGTTAAAATATTGAGCTACCAATATTTCACAAGAAACAAAAAAATAGCCAATGTTTTCTATATGATTACGGTAGCTCTTTACATAATGCTTCTAAACAATACAAGTTTTTGTAAAAGAAGTTTTCTTGTTTAGATGATGCACTTAAGGACAAATTTGAGATTTTAAGAAAATTCTAAGTTTTCACTTATTTATTAGATGCTTTATAAATACCGGCCCAGGTCTTGTAGCCTGACTACAGGGTTTGGCATGTAGACATAAAGGTATGAGGAAATCGGACAGGGAAGGCAGCACTAACCAGCCGAGCACAGAAATCAGAAACACCATAACACAACTGCACTAAGAAATTTCCCCACATAAGCCAAATAAACAATTAAAACTCCATGTTTCCGCCGAAAAAAATGCAGGATGACCTAATTTCACAAATAAATTATAAAATAGCGGTGATTCCAAGAGACCGAATGAAACGCAGTCAAGGCCCGGCCAAATTATCCAAGGCCCCGCTGCAGGGCGTCCCAACCTCGCAAACACATGCCAAAACGCCAACCAAACGAGGCATAACAACCCGTGACCTATTTAAAAACACCAAGTACAGTGACCTAACGCGAATGCGACATAAACAGGAACAACTACGACGTCCGTATGAACTGCGGCATCTTTCAATTGCCAGCCCGAATTGACCACGTTTGAAGATACTGTTGAAGCTCACTTCTATTTAGTAATAATTTTCATAAAAGTGTAGTAAAAAAGATAAACACGTTATCTCATTTTACACACATATTTGGCTATCACAAACCTAATACTTTTATAATAAAAACTTTCTTTTTTTTCTTTTTTTTTTCGTTTTTAACATTTTTTATTTTCATAACACATATTATACAGCTATATACAACACAAAATATACAAACAATTTTGTCAAAATATTGTTAAACTAATTCACTACTCATGAAATTATTCTTGACTTTCATTATGAGTGTTGTAGTATATATGTGGGATGGGGGGGGGGAGAGTTATGAGGAGAGAGGTTGTGATTGTAGAGAGTAAAAAAGGAAAGTGAGAGAAAGATATAATAAGAAATGGTTATGGGTTCGGGGAATTTACACAATATTACCATTTAAGTTATAAAAACTTCTGCCATTTTCTGTTACAGATTTGGAGTTTGTTTTTTAATAGTGCGATTGTTTGTTCCAACTTTTTTCGATAGTTAATGTATTCTTTAAGTGACTGAATTGTCGGTGTGTGTTTATTGCATTTACATTTAAATATGAAATATTTTGAAAGCAGTATAATATAGTTGGTAATAAGCCCATCTTCTTCTGTATTCTTTATAATGCTGCAAACAGAAATATTTTGAAAAGTGATATTTAAGTCTTTTGAAAGCTTTTGTACTAGATATGACCTAACTTCAGCCCAAAAACTTTGTACAATATGGCATTCCCAGAACATATGGTATATAGAGTCTGGTTGTCTATTGCAAAAATCACATAAACTTGACTGGGTTATATGACACTTGTGTAAAAATGAATTGTCGGGTATTTTATGCATGAGGTATTTATACTGAAATTCTCTAAGTTTAGTGTCTATTGTAATTATATTCGTTTGTTGGAAAATTTTAACCCATTCTGTGTCTTCTATGGTGAACCTAAGAATCCATTTTCGTTTGTATTTTGGTTCTGTTGGTAGTTTAGTCTTGATTAGTGAATTCTTTGCAGTCTTACTTAATTTGCTTTTTCCATTTAGTCTATCAATTAGGTAGTTTGGTGGTTTATATGTTATAATTTCGTTTTGCATTTGTGTCGGTCCATTCTTTCGGTATGTTTTTAAAGAGAGTGTAGTATTTTAAGTAATCCCCATTAGGGATATCATATAGAAATTCCATCTGCTCAAAGCTGTGAAATATTTTGTGTCTGAAGTCAAATATGTGTTCTACATATTGGATTCCTTTACTGAAATATGTGTTATAGTAAAATAACTCATTTTTATTTATATGTTTTATTCTTGAATTATTACAGACGATTTGTTTAGATGTTTCGATTTCAGTGTTCAGGGTGTTGACCTTAGACCACGAAATCAATATATCCTTTAAAAACTTTGATTTTATATTGAGACTTTTACAGTCTTTTTCAGTAATATAACATTTAAATAGAAATATCCTCCATACTTTTCTAATTCGGTCTTGTAATGAAAACTCCAATTGGCGTTTGAATTAAAATTATTATCCAGCTTATATTTAATGAATCTAGAAAATATTCCATGTCTATCATTTTTAGACCTGCGTCTTTGTATTCTTGAATTATTTGTTTACGTGATATTTTATCAGGTTTTGAATTCCATAAGAAACAAAAAAAATTTTATTGATCAATTTTATAAAATGTGTTGGTGGGTTTTGTAACACAGTTAGGGGATAAATAAGCTTTGGAAAAGTAGGTTTAAAGGTTAAAAACAGAGCAGGTGTGAAATTAGGGAACTCTATTGAGTTTAAGCCCAGATGTTTTACCAAAATGTCAAGGGTATTTATAAGATTTTCGAAAGACGTTCGATTTCCTTGAAGTAGAAAGCTAGCATAGTCTGCAAAAAGAGTTTGTTTTGTACTTTTATTGTTGAAGTGAATACCTTCTATAGCATCGTTGTTTTCTATAGAAATAGATAAAAACTCGATACATAGGATAAAAAGATACGGTGAAAGAGGACAATCCTTACCGTACACCACTCATAATGTTAAAAAAGTCAGAAAAATGGCCATTATTAGTTATACACCCCTTCGCATTTGCATAAAAAACTTCAACCCATTGTATGAGCGAATCACTAAAATTAAGTTCTTTTAAACATTTATACATGAATTCATGATTTAAACTATCAAATGCTTTTTGGAAATCAGAAAAGAATATGAGACCTGGTTCATCTTTGAGTTGCATTTTTTCTATTGTTTCAATAATTGTTCTCACATTCTCTCCTATATATCTTCCCTTGATGAACCCAGTTTAGTTTTCATTAACTTTACTATCTACAACCTTTTTTTTATTCTATTAGCAATGACTTTTGAGGCAATTTTATAGTCGCCATTTAAAAGTGATGTTGGCCTCCAATTATTAATTGGCAAAGGATCTTTATTTTTTTGGTATTAATGTTATGATACTCTGGGTTTGTAGTTCTGTTAATTTCCCTATGTCGTAAGAGTAATTTAGTGAATTAACTAGGAAGGTTTTCATATCGTTCCAAAATATCTAATAGAATTCGACAGATAAACCGTCTGAACCAGGGCTTTTGTTGTTATTCATTTCTCTTAGTGCGATGGAACATTCATATTCTGAAATTATTCCACTAGTGAGTGTTTTATTATCATCTGATAGGATATTGTGTCCATTCGAGAAAAAGGTATTATTGTGGGTTAGATTAAGATTCTTAAGATTTTAGGTCACCTTAAGATTATTTATTACGGGAAATGACGTCATGACGTCATGGAGACGTCATAACAAGTTACAATGCAAAGACTTGAAGCTGTACTAAAAATGTAGAAAAATTATTAAGAATCTTAAGGTGACTATTCTAGAAAAAGTTCGTGGCAGGTCTAAGTCGCTTCGTCTCATTAAAGAGAGCGAATGGATAAATAAGCTCAACACCAAATTTCCATCTGGACTTAATTCCAGAGAAGTATGCCAAATGTAAAATGACGTCATGACGTCGTGAGGTCATATCTTTCAATATTACGGGAAATGACGTCATGACGTCATGGAGACGTCATAACAAGTTACAATGCAAAGAATTGAAGCTGTACTAAAAATGTAGAAATATTATAAGTGAATCATATCTCTTGAAAATTTGAGTATAGAGTGGTTTTGCTTCAAACGATATTGTGATCCCCTTTTAGGGATATTATTATACTAGATTATATAATTATGTTGGAGTAAATAAATCAAGAATTATACGCTATTCTGGGACAACCCTCGTATATATCGACTGTCTATCTAACTCCATGTACGAGGGGGTATCAAAAAGTTCGTGGACTGACCCATTTATTTTGATATGCGTAATGCGATTGAATTATTTATTTTGTCATCTTAAACTACATTAAATTGTGTACTCAGAAACAAATGAAAAGTTGATTAAATGATAATATCAATCAAATATTCTAACGATTTAAAAAAATGACCAACAGCCACCCGGCGCACTTTTATGACGTTACGACGTCATGAAACGTCAAAACTCCTGCCACTTTTCTATCGTCTAAAGAATCCAAAACTGACAAACCTGGACTGAACTGTTCTATTGCCTACCAGCATACTTATGTTATGCTTAATAGCCCTTTATTCATAAAACAAGTTCGGCCAGATAATGAAAGATTTGACAAATTCATTTATTTCAGCGCCGATAATCACACAATACACGAAGTCAACCCTACTGATATTAGCATCATTCAAGTCGCATCGCTACATCATTTATACCATTTGAACAGATTAATTTTCGCAAGACAATCTCACTTTTATATGTTTAGGTGACATGTTCTTATCTGAGATAAATATCGGTGTATAATTGAGTAAAAGGGAAAATGCAACGGAAGATGTATAGTCCGAGTGCAACGTCATGTCGAAAAGTGCGCCGACGTCATAAAATGCGTCGAAAATCAGGCGACACAAAACGGCATGTTGATAACGTCACATCAATATCCGTGACATCAACGCTGTAATATATACATCAGAATGATGCTACGGTCTTGGTGTTTACGTCGACGGTTTTATATTTCAAATCGGATGGCGATTCACAGAATTATAGGTATATGTGGGAGGTCAAGTGAATGGTATTTTTAAAGTGCGCCGCGGAGCATAATTTAAGTTACCATAGTAACCACCACATACTTGGAAAAACGGTTTATGAGCTGGAAATTTGCAAATCGGTTCAAAATACGTAGTTTTAAGGAATGTGTGATTTTTACTAAATTCGACCATAAACTAAACAAATGGCAGGCACAGTCCACGAACTTTTTGATACCCCCTCGTACACTATCAATGTATAAAGCGTAGTATATAGCGTGGCTATGTCCAAAGATTGTGGAACATCGCAGCTTACAATAGGCTTGGTTCCCAACAATAATTACAATACTGTGAGCGCAGCGGGTAACCAGTGCATCAATAAAATGACCTTGAGCGAAGTTAAATAACGAAAGGAACACTGTTTTGCTGTTTCGCAGTTATAAGATACAATTGAACGAGATTTTCGGTAAGATAGAATATCTTATAGTTTATTTGAATGACTAGTATAGCGATTTTTCTTCACCGCCCGTACTTTATGCTGAAACAACGAGATGCAATGTTCCACAATCTTTGGCATATAGACATAGAGTACGCTTTATACCTTGATTGTATACTATTAGCTCAGTGGCGGATTTTTTAAATATTTTTTTTTTTTTTAATCGTTTGCGGACCAAACACTGATACTGCCACCTGTGCATTTACTGGTCTTGAATCGTAGTATGACTTTCAAATTTATATCCGTACCTTAGTAGTAGCAGCGCATCAAGTTTATTTTACAAAAGCCTGGCTGACGATAATTGAAGTCAACAAATTATAACTTAACAAATCAAGTTTCAAATTCTAAAGTTTTATTATACAAATGCTTCAGGCCAATACACACAACTTAACAAATCAAGTTCCAATTCTTAAAGTTTTATAATACAACGGCTTCAGGCCATTACATGATGTGTATTATAGTAAACATGATCAAAACATCCACATATTGAGAAAACGTGTAAGGGAAGTGACACATCTACTGCTTGTTTGTTTTGTGATGAATAGGCATATTTTGTCAAACCATGAAGCCTTAATATTTACCCAGCTATATATTATGTTTGAAAGATTGCAATGATTGAAATTGGAACATAAAATGGACAGGGAATATAGCATTCAACAGAAACTGGAGAGTTGGGCAGTTGCGAATAAAGAACACAATGCATTAAAGTCACATTATTGCTCCCACTCCCAACCATTATGCTGTTTCGTAACAAATGAGCAATTCTAGATGATGAAATGTTAACTATATTTGTCTAAATAGTAGACCAAATATAGTATTTAGCAAACTGTATGGTGAACAAAATAATGATTTTACAAGAGTTTCTCCCCTAAGACTTTAAAGCATGTATTTTTTGTTCAAAAATAGTCATTTTGCAAACAAACCATATGGATGTTTTATTACATTTTCGTCCATCTAATGATGTTTTCCACACTTGGGAATCGATTAAAGTGCTCAAACTGCAACATTCTGCAGAGAGGTTACCAAGTTATAGCTTATTTATATAGCAGTTTAAGGCTTAATGAGACTTTAGCAAAACGTTATTTGAAATCATGGTGCTCACGTGGTTAACACTCTTGAGGACCAACATGTAGCAGCTCCTAGGTTAGAATCTCGACCTTGGCGAAATGACTACCTCCCAAACTGGAGATGGACAATTTCAATAAACATCAAGAGGCAGAATTGTATCTGTCTGTGCTACATGTTTACACACGTCATGTTAATGAACCAAGAAAAATACGGTAGAACGTGCCACATGTGGATTCCAAACATCACACAAAGGTGTCATCCCGCCTTCTAGGCCGGAGGTCATAATATACCTAGGCATGATCAAAAACGATTATATATAGGATCAGGTAGGGTGTCATTTCGTTACAAGACGTCGGTATTATTTCGACGGAGTTCATACGTTTTTTCGACTCCTGAAAACTTGTCTTTTTGCAGGTTTGGCACCGTCGATATGTTGACTTGATATTTATTCCTTATGTGTTTATTTATTTTAGAGTTGTAATGGCGGCGAGGGTTACGAGTGTTGGCCGGACCATACCGGACAGCTGTCATATATTGACATAGAATATATCTGCACTATGTGATTTTATGCATTTTCGTTCTGTAACCTTGAATCTTAAATAAATAAAACACTACTCGTGTTATTTTGTGTTTGTGTTTTCCTTGTTTTGTACAGTAACAGCTCAAGGCGATCAGTCTAACCTTGAACACAAACACAGACTGATCACAACAGTCGCATGTTTCGAGCTTAATATAAAAAAAACACCGTCAAGTTCAAAAAGTTGAAAGGAATAAAAAATACCACCTTCAGAAATGCATATAATTTTTATAAGTAAAGAGTAAATTTCAGACAGTTTTTTTGTTTTCTCAAAATTTTGTATAACATTTACGACCTTTCCATTCTAAGCCGGCGATATCTGCACACACCGTTCTCTGTTCGTGAGCCAATGTTCACATTACTTGGATATGCCTTTGTCGTGACCTTTGCAATGTGACGTCATTGTCTAAATCTAGTTCTTTGGCGTTTATACCTGAAAGTGTATATTTTGGTTTATTCTCGAGACACGAGACAAAGTTATCATTCGTTGAAATTTGATTCATGACGTCCACACAGTTTATAAAAAAAATTTTTAAATACTTTTATTATGTGACTGTTTTCTCTCGTTCATTTTCAAATCATCTATAATTTGAGAAATCAAGTTTTATGATACGAAGCCCTTCGGCAAATACACAGTAATAGACAAATTAGAGAGGTTGATCGACAATCGATATATAGTATGTTAAGTTCTCGTAATGTGAAAACAGTTTAGGTAGGGCGAATAAGTCATGCCAGTTACGGTAAATTAGTGGTGTATAGTGCGCAAAGGATAATGTGAAGGCGGATAAATTTGGTATAGCCCACATAGGTGGTTTAACAAAGTGTGTACGGTTTATCTGTTTTGTTTGAGAAGAAAGTGTTTATATATGACTATTATGTTATTAAGAAAATAAATGTTATCGGGGTACACGGGGTGAAAAGGTTAAGTCATTAATTTAAACCTATTGGCTTTATAACTTCTGTGGTCATAGGCCTACCATAAAAAACCTGCGTTCGAGCCTCACTGTAGAGACTTTTACACTCCTGTGTATGTGTGTGGATGTGGCAGCCAACATCGATCTATGGCACCAAGTAATAAACACTGCCTGCACAGGTAGGCCTACCAATTTATTTTTGGTGGAGTTGGGCATTAGGGTTATTCTTATTAATCAAAAGTCCTGAAAAGGGTTGTACCCGGGACATCCCGATCCTGAAGCGCGCGTCCTACCTTTGGGCCCTCCCCCTCACACGTTATCATCATGGTACGTCATGTAACAAGCTACTCATATCATACCAAAAAAATTAAAATCGTTAACATTGAACATTGAGAAAGTTATACATCACCGATTTCATAAACGTTTTAATGTATAAAACCCACCATCTAATAAAACGTATATATAAGATATATTAACATAGACGATGAAGGTATCAACAAATAAACACATATAAAGTTGTATGCGAAAATATCGATGGGAAGTGATAACGTTGAACCAATCGCATTAGCTATGCTGGAGGTTGGTGACGAATTTCGTCAAAGCGTGAAGCCAAAACAATTAACGGTCGTTTTATTATAGTTAACATTTTGCTATGATTGCATGACACTTTACGTATTGTAGCTTCCTTTCTCCAACACAGGTTTGTTTACCGACAGGTAAACAACTATATAATTTCCAATAACAACATAAAACATTATAAGAAGTGATCATTGAACTTGTTTTGGTCCTTGAAGTTCAGACATTCCAAACTAAACCTACCGGCAAAATAACAAAACACTACCTAAAGAAAGCAATGTTATAAAATATTACATGTTTATATTTTCCTAATAAAACATCGTTTCAGAACATTGATAAACCAAAACTAACAAAACGCAGTTACTATGTGCCAATATTTCTGCAATTTTTTTTTTTTTAATTGTTGACCTAAAATAATTTATTACGGACACTGTCCATTTACGTACCATTAGTTCTTGCGCATATTTCCGTTGGCTTTCGTCACGCTTTTTACTTTCAACATGCCTTTAATACGCAAAAATATTTTAATTAGGTATTCAAATAAGTGAGAAGCGTACGCTAAATTTGATGGTAAAAATGGATACTGGTGAAAATACTCGTGATAGATATAAGAGGCTAGAGGCTTGTATTTCAATAAAGATGCTTTGTGTCGAATAAAATGGACATCATGTCTTTATCAAAATACGACTGTCATATCATCTCCAACAGATGAACCGTGTATATGACGTACCACGTGACAAGAGGTCATGGGCCAATGCCGCTGACATATTCAGGTTATGCTGCTATAACTTTAGCACACGACCGTACAGTACAACGACAGTGTTATCGCTTAACTGTAGTCCATCCATCACTTTAATGACAAGGACGCTGTTTCTCAAAATCTTTTTCAGCCGCACATACTCTTAAAAAAACATCAACAATAACTGTCTGTGGTCAAAGAGAGATAATTTTTTATAACAGTTACCTCCCTTCGACTGCAAAATAGTAATGTATCGTTATATGTACTTTTGAATCGTGGGGTTGTGTCACATGTGGTATACATATTTATCAATACATCTTAAAATCGATAACTGTCAGGGATCGACATCAATACAGATCGCTTTACACATATATAGTTGAATCATCATAAATAACTTAGATACTCTTAATGAATAAGAGCACCATATATTGTTGGCGAAACGTTTGAAACTCAGTAAAATTTGTATGTGCCTAGTGTTTAATAAAAATAAATATATGTTCCCTTAGCATGAAAATTGGTGATATTTACGTCTATTTTTGTATTCGAAATAAAAAAGCAAATCGTCTTGGCGATGTAGATCAACGTCTCGTAGTATTGCCACACTGTATTAAAGAAACGTTCCCTATAACTTTAATCGTTTAAATCGATCAAGGAATATTATGTATTAAATGAGAATCATCATCTCTGAAACACCCCAAACGTTCAACAAAAAGCTCCCACCAATTACCGGGGAAAAAAGAAAATATATTTCCGTAACGAGCAAAATATCCACGAAATGTTTCCCTTTGACCACATAATATAAAATCGCTGAAATCGATAAATTATTATTGTTGATTTGAATATATTTTTGACATTATAGAGACATATTTGCGCACACATTCTTCTGACAAAAGTATGATAATTGATAGAGCTTTGTACATTTAGCTCATTTAATATGATGGTAGAGAAAAATATGCTAGTTATAGGGAATGTCTCTTTAAGTTACAAAGGACATTACCATAATGACAAGTTTATACATTTTAGCTATATTTAGTGTTATAGTGCGATCATTGAACAATAAATGTGTAAAACATTGATTGTTTAGTTTATATAATAGGTGTTGTATTATAGCATTGGCGTAATAGAATCATATTCTAACGATTATACTGATAATATTATTCAGCTAACAACACCTGCCTATTATCTCTGTTTTTTATCTATGGAACGCCAAAGATGCATAATGTCGTTACATCGTTAAACACTAATAAGGCGGTGTTGAGACTGAATGACACCAAATTTAAACATGGTACACTTCTGTTGTAGACAATCATACGGTCCAGTGTTTAGACAAGTCAACATGGTCCATATGTTGGTAAAACAAAAACCGAATGTTTGCTATTATACGACGCTACTTAGGGTCGACACAATGAAATCTAACAGATTTGACAGCAATGACGTTCCATATATACATAGGCATGATTTAAGTATGTGCTCGAAGATACGGAAGATATTTACGTATAAGTAAGGCTTACTGACTTGAAATAAACAATTCCTGAATATGAACAACATGTGTACGTGAAAAGCGTAACCATTAAAAGTCGTTCGAAGGTATCAACTCAAATGCAATTTATTTGTAGTTTACCCGCCTTCGACTTTCTACAAACTCACAGTCGGCTCGAAATTTGAAATCAGCTGGAAGTTATATCGAACTGACTGCTATCTCATTATTGATGTGACCTTAAAAATAATTTTTCAGTACGATTTTTCAACTTAATTGTTGCTAACTTCTCGAAACTTATAGATTACTTAATATGTACAGTTCGAATTTGAACAGTGGTATGTGAGTGCAATTACTTCAGTGCATGATAATATTACCATGCGCTGTATTAATTGCACTTATTCCTACGAAAATTAAAAAGACACACATACGTGAATTATCATTCGATTTAGAGACACGCCTTCAGCAAAAATCAATGTAAATTGTCACATCCATGATGTAATATTCTATTATCGTGTTGTAATACAATAGATATTATTATATTTCTAGCATCACCTGTGTAGTCTTTGTTGGGTATAGAAAACAATTCACACACTACTTGATATGCCTTTCGCTTCCTCGTATTATCATATTGTATATACATTATATATGCTAGTATTACGCGGTCACACACTTGAGAGAAAGATACAATAGACACAATAGACACATAATGTGATAGGGTTTAACAGAAACTATCTCTATACAGATTTTTAGTGTTAGGTTATGATATGAACTAAGGCATTGCCTATATGGGTATTTGATAAATATTAGATAACCGCTAGGCTATATTTGTAGATTTAGACACGGGCCCCAGTTGCTATGCATTATCCAAGGGAGATACCAAATGCATGCAATCATTGTGAATTGTAATCTTTATACAGCACACAAGTCAATCAATCAAATTGTCATATTTTGATTCCAATTTAATAAAATCAAAGACGTACCTTGTTGTACTGTACTGTAGTATTGTAGGCCTACTATAACATGATTTATTTATATTCCGAATATAGATCATTTACAGCCTCCGATGTTTGTCTTTTGTCATCCGCTTGGAAAATCGAAGATATTACATGAGCGACAACGTATGGACCCTCCTAGTACACAAGCTAATTGTCCACCACAAATAATTATGCACCAGTCAGTTGCATCCACAGTTTCCCCCGACCACAGGGATCCATGGCGGATAGCCAGGGAGACGGCCATGTTTTTACCATCCAGCTTCCCCCGCAAGGCAGTGGATATTTAGGATTTTTTCTGCGAACACCAATAGCCTAGAGACAATATTTACCGGTAGATGTCCGGGGAAATGCGGGAGATTTAACCATCAGCTTCCCCCGTAGGCCGTAGGAGGGCTGTTGATTTTGACAACTCAAAATCCCGGAGCGCCCATCCCCCGGGCTGGGGTGCTTTGGGTAAAACTTACTGGTACATAAGTCTTATACACACTGACAGTAACAAAATAATCTCATAAACATTGCTTTGACAAGCTATACATCATGACATTGAGACATAGAATTGTTGATTTGTTGACATGGAACGAATTGTAGGCTACTTACGTTCAACCATCTGGAAGATCTGAGTGTTGATATCATTGTAAAACTACGTAAAAATCCTATTAAAGACCATTTTCCTCGGAGATCGAGTACTGTCATGATAAATCGGCTATTTAAATGAAAGTATCACCTTTATTTTTGATGATTCTTAAAACATCTTCCATGTGCAATGGGCGCATGGAAATCTCGCAAACGCTTGCAATCAATAGGCTAGTGACACGTAAAATTCTAGTGCCACGGTCCACGGTCATGTAACTTTGTTATCGTTCGTTGCTTGAGGTATTATTACGAAACAGCCCATGATACTGACATTTTTACTGACCGGTATGGGATGGCATTTTGTCACCACGTGGTCGCAATGGACCAATCACATTCCTTGATTTAGCTACAAAACTGTCAGAGGCGGAGTGGAGTGTATTTCTTGCTTCCCTTTGTTTTTTAATAATAGTTTGTTTTATTTATTACACATCTTTAAAAAATGATATTTAATCGAAAGAGAACGATAGGCTCAACCGTTTACAGCTTACTATGTTTTATATTTCAAGGACCATTCCCCTCGGAAAACTGCCTGAAATTTTTGACCGAAAATAACTTTTTTTCAAAGCATTAGTAGCTGCAGAGACTCAACGAAGATATACACGTTCGACTGTTACCGGTCTGGGTATTTTCAATAGCCAGCGCTTCAGTATTAAACATTTTATAAGGCGCATCTGGTATTCGTTATACTTTATTCAATGACAATGAAGTGCCACCAGATAACAGTAAAGCTAATAATAAGTTTTCAACAACCATCTCCGAAACTGCACTGATATACTCGTCTGTGCAAAAATAACCAAAATGCCCGACTCCACCAATGTGTAAATTGGTACCTGTGATGGCAGTGCCAATTTAAGGGTACCGCAGCTCAAGTTGCCTGCCACACATGCAGTAGAGAAATTGTCTCCATAGGGAGGCCCGAACGCAGGCTTCCTTTGGTAGTCCAATAACCAAGGGAAGTTGAATATCACAGGGTTGTTGAACGACTAAATTGCTGAAAACTGCACCCTTGGAAAACTAGTTAATTATATGTTATGGTCACTTATTCAATCGGTGTGTTCGTCGCTGTGCTTTAAAAGTGTATAGAGCTAAATCTAACGGTCATTTAATGTCAAAATAATTACTTGCATCGTTTTTAGTATGATAGTAGACTACCTAAATTGCAAATTAAAACCTTGGATGGGTTCCGTGTACTTTGTTTCAATCGTCGTCAATTTATAGACGATTCTTTTAATTTCAACCGTCAACTTAGGGTGTTCTAGAACACTTTCGTATGAAAACGGACAATTCGCATACATGTCCAATAAATCACAGAGAGGGTTTCTGTCAAAGCTGAAGCGAAAAATGATCTAATGGATATGACATCATAATTGTATTTCAGCTTTTGAATTATTTGTAAAAATATCGTCAGATATAGCTCTATACACTTTAAGTTTTTGTCTTTAATATTGTCTTGTCATGTGTGGTTCATTGCAAATGTCATGATCGGTTATAAACTCTCTGATTAATGATGTTATTTTAACCCATACACGCTGACATTTGCACAAGTATTTCCTTATACAGAAAATGTTCTTAAACGATATATTCCTATAATATATAATTCAGTGTAATGTCGACAGACAGTGATATCATAAATGACGACAAGTGCCATGATGTTAGGCCGTACCAAATCATCTTTTCGTTTAGCGCACACCCGTGTTCGAAAACCTATCTAGCTATCATGAGACGAAAAGGTTGGAAAAAAACAAGTCATACCGACTTATTTCCGGAACAACACGAAGTATTATTACGCTATGCAAATACGTAAGAACACAAAAATAGTTCGCTGTAACTGCACATATGGCTAACAACCATAGTCAATAATAATAAATTACTGAAATAAATAAAAACTAGTTTGTGTGCAAATTAATCAGGACTGTGTAGGGATAAGGTGCATAAGATGGTGAACTAGTATGACAACTGTGAAAGCAACGTCTACATGGATTTTGAAAATATTAGAGTTAACAAATTGGATTTTTTCCAAGATGCCCAAACATATCCGTCCTTGGAAACTAAACGAAGAAATAATTTGCTATGGCCTTAATATGTGAAAAAGCAAATTTCGGCTGATTAAAAGATGATTCTAAAACAAATGGTGAAAGCCGTTCTCGACACACACACAGACAAATCTAAATTGCAAAAAGAGAAAAAAAGAGCGCATAAATGGCACCAGCTGATTAAAAAAACAATCAGGCATACACGTAATACACATCAAGACTGTATTAAAAACTGTAAGAAGATAAAAAGATAATTTTTAACAATTTTCTTACAGTATGTTATTTCCCGGTGTAAACACATAGACGGATCTCTTACATGTTTTTTTATAGAACTAAAACGCATAGCATTACTGTTCAGGTTCCATATTTCCGTCCGTGAAAATTTATGATAAATATACAAATATACGTTTTAGGATAGATTCAGTGTAGCTGTCAATTGCGATCACTATAATAACATTATGATTTAAAGAACAATGTATACAGTGTGAGTCATTGCTTTATTTTATACTAATTTATTTAAGGTCGATTGTGAAACACGCTCTTATTTCAAACTTAAACCATTTCACCTCATTATTGTTGTTATCAATCGCCACGAGGGTATGAGAGAAGAGAAGCCAGCTTCCCGTATATGCTGAACGTGTAGCAATGGAATTTTGTTGCATGTGCCAATTTCATTTCATTCGTTTTACCGGTATGTCGCGGCCTTTACGCCCCGCACTGAAAGCAAACACTCAATAACCAGGATTTCTAGGAGGCGTTCATTTTAGGTGAGGACATTATAATTGTATTGGAGTTTGGGATTGAAGACATAATGAATGATTATCAAAAGAGAGAATGTTAGGTACATGCCGACGTGGGCTCACCGACGACAGCTTGCGACGATGGATTGCCGACGATGGATTGCCGACGATGGTTTCTCAAGCAAAACGCTTTGTGCTGCCTTCTACTTCAATACAGCAACATATTATTAAATACTTACTAGGTGAATCAGTGTATGTGTGCCTTGTTTCACTATCAAATTGTTGTTATTTATTAAATTACAGTGTGTTCCATTTGTAGGCTAGAACCTAAATTATAGTTTAAAACTAGATCATTGTTGTTATTGTTGTTGATTTTCTTTCATAAAAAACGACGTTGCAAAAGCAAAAATAAAATGAACTAAAGGATGTAATAAAATATTTGTGTGATGCCATTGGTAAAACAGTAGTACTTTTTTATTTACAATGATGATTTTGTAGAATGCGTCGAATGTCACTTGTTACAAAACTAAGTTAAAATCCACGGCATGTAATGATATGTGCAAGTCTATTGCCATCACAGACATATATACATAACAGAAATGTCCAGAATGCAATAAATTCAGAAATTATTATTGGCATCTATAGACAGATATGTTTCTTGTAGTGCGCATTGGCTGATCAATTCATATTACATTATTTTAATATTGATGTGATCGCATTTCATTGTCTGTGTTATAAAACAAGACGCCCCTGAGGGGCCAGTTACGCTCACCTGAGTCATGTGGGGGAAATTTTCCGTTTTGTGCCGAGTACTTGATACCAACTAAATGTTTTTTTTTAGATCTGGTGGCCATCTTGTTTAGCGAACCTGAATGAGTTTAGCTATTTTGGTTAAGAGTCAACCAAAGATCATTCCTATAAAGTTTTATCAAAATCCGTCAAGCGGTTGTGGTTAAGCTATTTTGGGTTACAGGTCAATCAAAGATAAACCATGAAGCGGTTTAAGAGAAGAAATTGTTTATAGGATATTTCTATTTTTAGCTCTGGTGGCCATCTTGCTTAGCGGAGTGAAACGATTTTAATTATTGTATTCATAATAAAAAGCGACTAAGTAGTCCCGACTTTTATTCCTTTTTTAAAGTAGATGTAGTGACTGGATAAATAGAATAATAGGTTTCTTCATTGAGTTGACTTTAATTTAAAGGTTGGATTTATAAAAAGCCAACGATATTGCTTAAAAATGGAACTTAAAAGTTAAAGCTCAGAATGTAGGCGGTAATTTGAGCCGTCATCACCAGTGCCTCGCCATTTACTGACAATGTCATCAGCACATATGTTGTCTTATATAGAGATTAATTTGTTAAACATCATCAAGATCGTTGCTTCCTATTACGACATAATTTAAATACATGTAGTGACAATTGTAAAACACGTTCGATTTAATTTTGTATGGACAGTACTTACTTTTTTATAAATAGAAATATTGATGAACGTAAAATATTTGTCAAAAACAAGTGCACGTTTTTGTCGTTAAATGCATTGTTCTGCATTATCACCTATATTGTCCAATATTTTGCCTGGCCTATTATTGGATTAATCGATATTTTATAATATGTGATAATTGTTGTTGTATAACTATGCGACACGTTTTTGGCTGCATGTTGTTATTGCAGTCTATTGTCAAAGCTTAGATATTGGATAAATATTTTACCAGCTGATTTATCTACGCCATCTAGGTGTGTCTTGTGCATCCGTCTTTGCTTCATTCCAATACATGGACAGTGGATTAACCTGATGTCAGTTGGACCTAATACACAGTGAGTACATTTTGTCATCCTGCTGCGGGGACTTGTGGGTACTAGGTTGGGTGCTTAACTGCATTTAATGTGCTCACTTGGGATCACCTGTTGTTTTTTTCATGTTTTTTTTCTTTTTGCAGTTTATCGGCGGAAACTTTAGCTTTTAAGCATTTCATTCGGTTGTCTGTAGGCGTTGCTCCGTGTAGTTGTATTGTGTTGTTACTGTTTTCTGTTTTTCGATTGGTTAAGTTGAGTACTGCCTTCCCTGTCCGATTTCCTCATATTTGTTTTGGTTGGTATAAAAGTGCACTATATTATGCCAATCTGTTATAAGAAATTCTAATGACAAAAACAGAAGAAACTTGAGGTTTTAATTGGGAATATTTCCGTTGCATGGTACAACACAATTATAACGGCAAAATACTGACATTTTATCAATCATAATTATGTGTTCGGGTACTGCTTTGACAAAGCGCGTGTAGGTCGTTTGTGGCATAACAAATAATATATAATTCGAGTGTGCAATCGTCAGATCTGGGTCAAAATTGCCAATTAAAAACCCAATGATTACCAACTCCGTATCGAACTTTAATGTTTTATTATTAACTTTTATGTTAGTTACATTTTTGTTTTGGTATATTGAAATATCATTATTTTTAACATTAAAACGCATTTACAATTATTATCCTTTTTCAACGTCTCAGCCGCAGCCTTGGATACAAACAAGCAATCAAATTGATGAACACGGTAAGACGATTGGCCGCCTGTTTTGAGTTTATATTGAAATTGTATAAATTCATTAAACGTCAGTGCGTATATTGTTAAAAATGGGCATCGAAACTGAAGTTTATTCCCGGTTATATTTGAAAACAAAGGCGAGCTTATATCACCGATGGACTAAAGATACACGGGCTATTTATTATTTAGATGATTACATAGTCAGCCCGTGCGCACTTTATCAAATACTAGTTATCATAAATGCAATATTAAGGTGACAGAATTGACTTTTAAGACGGGCCTCATTTTTGTAATTTTTTAATGCAGCACAATGTACAGTTATACAGAATTGTCAAACGGTCGTGTACTTGGCTATTATGTGAATCGGATGTTCGAGGTAGATATTAATGTACCATGAAATGCATTTTTACTAGAACTTAAAAATGAAAATAACTGTGTTGACATCTTATTTTCATAAATAAAAAAGGGCTGTTTTGCGTAGAGTTTGTTAATGTTCAGGGCCCGTATTCATAAAGCTCCTAAGGGGAAATATTCCTTAGGTTGATATATTTACCTAAGGTTTAATAGGAATTAACTTAGTTTTATATGAGTTCAATAAGCTTTCTGAAACAACCTTAATTCTTCATATTCAGATATTTAAGGTTAATTCATATAAAACTGAGGAAATTCCTATAAAACCTCAGGTAAATATATCAACCTAAGGAATATTTCCCCTTAGGAGCTTTATGAATACGGGCCCAGAATTACCTCTCGAATTGACGCCCGAATGAGAGGCAATAACATGCACTAGAAATAATTGTATCCGTCCCACGCGTTGCTATAGTCCTACACCGGATCTCCACTAATCTGTAGGTACAAATATATTGCTACAGTTATAATCCCTGTCTCACTTGTATATTCATATCTGGACAATAGAGTTAAGGTCAGTTGTATTTGCATATGAAAAGAAAACCAGTCTAACTAGGCCAGATTTGTTTGTACCTACATGTATATTAAGGTACAAACCTACTTGCACAAAGTTTCGGATACCAATTATTGACTCTTATTCTAACCGTTGAAAGACTCATCCACAGCGTGATAAATGGTCGTCCGAAATATTTCCTTATGTATAATATTACCCCTGAGAAACAAAGATGTGCGATTTTACAACGACGTATTAAAGGTTAGAAACCACCAAATAGATTTGCTCTATAGCTCAATGTAAATTGGCCATAGTATGTCCCAATTTTCAACTTTTTTTAGTCTATGGCCACCTGGACCACATATATCATTGTAAAGAGGGGCATTTAAGCTTCAAAATAATGCAATAAAAAAGGGGGGTCATGTATCTTCTAAGAAAGTTTTTGTCCTTCAAACACCGTCTATCCGTTTTTACGCATGTCCGGATTTATGAGTTCTGGGTTTTACCCTAGTCTACTTTCACTTTGGTATCAAGAACAAAATAGTGGAATAATACAAATATTACCATTTTACTACACCACATGCATATTTACCAACCATTTAAACTCAATTTCATCATTCAACTCCACATTTGTCAAGAAATATCTCCATTTACAGGCAAACCAAAGTTTTTTAAGGACTACTTGAGTGTATCACCACTTGGTCCGCGGAGGCATTTAGTGGTTCTTTACCTTAAAAGGACTACACATAACTTCATACGAAAAAGGAAAAAAAAGAGAAATATACGACGTTTTTTTCTATTTTTCACACTTTAGTGGACGACTAACAAATAGTAGGATAAATAGGCCTATCGAAAGCCGATATTCGTTGATTAATGAATTAGCGACTGTGTTTGGGGTCAGTTTGACCCCATCGATCTAAACAGTCAACTAATCCATAGGAACCTGATATTTAGACCCTGATTACCCGTTACCAGCCAATCAACACCTGGCTTGTACTGTATCGTGTAACGTTTTCTATTGTCCACATAATTAATCTAGAAAATCGTGTATCATTCCCGCGAAAGTCGTGCCTCAAGAAAATCGTGTTTTATTCCGACCCGCGGAAGTCGTGCCTCGAAAAAACGTCTACTATTCTCTTGAAAGACGTGCCCTTTCAACATAGGTTGATGTCAGCGTGACATTTAAAAACGCACCACGCTTCACATGAATATGGTTCCGAGAATAGATATATCGATACAAGATACTACAAAAACAGATACAGAACATATTTGAACTCTGCATTAAAAGGCGCTCCGTATAGGCCTATTTTTATGCAAATCGGAACTTTTCATGTTGACCAAACTGAAGTTCAAAAAGTGTTTTTCTTCACTTAGTAAAAAGTAGTTTTCAGATTTCCCTTTTCCTAAAACCATTAACATTGATTTTGTACATTCTAAGCCAACGATATGTTCATGACATTCGCAAAGTTTTGGTTTTTATTCCGCCCAAATACTAATTACCGTTATCAACATATAATACTGTTGTGATTTACATGTTAAGCATTGTCCGTTATGATTCTCTGTGACATTTTGTATGAATAGTTATTATACAACAGCAAGGATAACTGTGAACGCTGTTTGTACTACATGATTAGTGAGGAATAATTAGGTTGCATTGATTTCCGAAAATATTATGCATAATCACGTGGGTGGGAAATTGACCAACACCATTCACTAATTTTGTAACCAGTAATGGCAATTTCAAGCCGTAGGTAAACTAAAAGAGGCATTCCCTATAATTAGCATACTTTTCTCTTCTATCACATTAAATGAGCTACATATACAAAGCACTATCAATAATCATAATTTGTTAGAAGAAAGTGTGCACAAATATGTCTCTATAATGCCTAAAATATATTTAAATCACCATCATCATGTATGTCATGTATCGCTTCCAGCGATTTATTATTATGTGGCCAAAGGGAAACAACTCGTGACTATTTTCGTTACGGAAATGAAATGTGTTTTCATTTTTGTCTCGGTAATTAGTGGGAGCTTTTTGTTAAAAATTTGAGAAGTTTAAGCAATTATGATTCTCATTCAATGTATAATCTTTCTGAATCGATTTAAACGATCAAAGTTATAGGGAATGCCTCTTTAAGATTAGTATAACATTACGAGGGAAATAGTTTAATAGATTTCCTACGTATTACAAAACGGAATTATTTTTTGCTTAGAGGCAAAGACACATATAATATGCAATATTGATACTTTGTTCTGAGATTTCATAGTATGGAAAGTTCTTATTGTATATTATGGTAAACTATGAAAAAGCTACCTAGTGACATTTTGACATCGCGTCCAAGACACCAAACTATTATAATTGTCCAAATTGAATATAAATGCCGAACACGTATCAGTCGGTTGGGCATGTCAAACTTTACGCGCCTCTTCTGCGTCTACATGATTCCGTGCATGAGTCGTGCAATGGAAACATTGTATTTCTTTTGCACGTACAAAATGACATGTCTATGTGGTTTCTAAGTGTTTATTAGCGCAATCATGTTTTTTTCTGTTCAAAGTCAATCAAATGTTTACAAATAATTGTTGGCAAGATGATCAACTCGGGTTGAATAGCTACAGAGTATAAGTAAGGTCAACATACCAAGTTCGTTATTATATAACTATACATATGTACAGTGCCCACCAAAAATATTGATACACTTTTTGACAGATGCAGAATTATAATTGCTTTAATTATTCCATATCGTTTAGTCAGACGGAAACAATGTTTGCAATTTCTGAAAAAAACAGTTAATGAAGGAGTAAAAATGTGACAGATAGAAAAATGAACTAATTAAAAATAAACTATGGGGTTCATGGGGCTGCATTTGCCATACTATATGATAATGTTGTCGTTCAAAGCTGGCAAAGAAACTTAATAGTTTCCATCTAGGGTACCAATCAATGTATTGTCTTTACACCAAATAAAAAAAAACGTGGTCTTCAAAAACATTGTTGCTTCTCTGTTCTGCAAGTAGTGTTATACAGGCAAGTAAATGGGGGTAACTCTCTGTATCCATATTTTTGGTGGGCACTGTATCATTCTGATCGACGAACAAATCAATTTGTACGGCATTTTTTTTGTTGATGAAGTGGATCAAATGTTGACAAAAATCATCAACTATATCGCTGGCTAATAAGAATGAGAAGGTCGTAAGTGGCACTTACAATGTACGACCTTTTATGACGATTGCATATTTGAAATCTACATCAAAAGGCGCTTCTTAATACGAGCCTATTTTCTATTTTCATCCAAATCGGAAATTGTCATGTTGACCAAACTTAAGTTGAAAAGACTAGTTCACCATAAGTAAAGACTAATTGCCAGACAGTTTATTTACTAGTTCTGCACGTTACGTAGTATAGTACAGAACTCATGTCTTCACGTTGTAATAGCGTACAAGGTGTACGGGATGGGTTTTAGGGTTGACATGTCATGTGATGGGTGAATGTATCACATGGGGTATACGTATTAGTCACGTGATGGGTTGAGGTATCACGTGGGTATAATTTGATATATATAGCGGTTTCGCGGGAAAACAGCAGTTCTATGCTTGACTTCAACCAGTAAACTTAAAATGGATGACGCGGCAGGATTGCAGGAGATAGTAAAGCGGGAGGTCTACAATGCGTTAAAGGCGAACAATGACGAACTCATGAGGAACATCGGACAAATGGTCGATAAGATAAGTGTTCCTTCACCTTCTATTGTAAAAAACGTCATTTTGGACAAACCTGTATTTAAACGAAGAAGCAATGAAGAGCAATTCAAACATAATGCTCAAGTTTCAGAGAAATTAGAAGAGGTGGTTTCAGGAATTAATTCTGGAACGTTGGATAGTGCGAAAGACGCATTGATAGAAGGTAAAACAAATTTATTGTAATTGTCGTCAAATTGATGCATTCAAAACGAAAATTATAAAAGCGAGATAAATGTATCGATTTACATCAATTTGTAAACGGTATAGTATGTCACGTGATTTAGCACAGAGTGAAGTATTATAATCGCTCGTGTAGACACTGTAAAAACACAGTATTGAATAGGTGACATATTTTGTATATTTATATCGGAAAGATTGAATGTTTATTTTAAAGTGTATACATGATTATTCAAACGATGGAACCTAGGATTTAAATATGAAAGGTACAAAATGGATTTTTAGAGTTTATAAATCTATTTATTTTGAATCAGGCACTATGCAGAATGAATCCGTAAGGTATTAAATTCATAACATTTTACGAACATATTTTAAATAAACACGCATGTACATGTAATAGAAATAGAAAGCAAAGGTGCTTTTAAATATATACATATATAAACATATATAATGTATGTGTATAAGTACATTACGAAAATATAGTATAATTGTATTGAATGCGTATGCATTTCATACGGGTAGATAACTCTCATCAATTTTATATTGTAGCCAAAGACTTGATAAAAAAGCGCCAGAAACTAATACAGTTGGCAGATAAGTCAGAATTGGGGTGGAAAGTGGTAGCCGAATACGAGGCGAATCCCATCGCTTCAGATAGTGAAGATGAAAAGAAGATATATAAAGCAGAAGCCAGGGCCAGTAGGAAGGCAAAAGCTGAAAAGGCCAAGAAATCAACCAAAGCTCGGGTATGGCCATACAAAAAATATGGTCGATCAGACACGAATACAGCTCAACGATCCGATGGGAACAATAGCAGACAGAGGCATGGTCTTTGTTTCATATGTGGAGTGGCTGGACATTGGAAAGCTGAATGTCCTCAGCAAAAACAGTCAAACAATAAGATAAGTAAATCTAATGATATTTTGTACGATATGGCTATGAGCCAAACACAAGTAAGTACAATTAAATATTCTGCAGGTCTAGATATTGAACAGACGATGTCATGTACAAAGAACGAACATCGTTGTCATGTTGAGACACAGGTAAGAGATAATATTATACTTGAGCAGTACGAACAGATAGATACACCATCTGAGAAATCGCCAGTTGGTCGTGTAAAAAGTCATGTCGAAACATGGAAACAAATTACTGAGGACAAGTACATTTTAGATGTCATAGAAAACGGGTATAAGTTACCAATGAAAACTTTACCAGTAAGTACATGTTTGAAAAATAACAAGTCCGCTAGGGACAACGGAACATTTGTTAGAAATGAGATTGCAAAGTTAATTTCAATAGGTGTCATTTCAGAATTACAAGAAATGCCTAGAGTTGTTAATCCTTTAACAGTCGCATACAACCGGGTCGGAAAGCCTAGGTTAGTTCTAGATTGTAGACATGTGAATCCTCATTTACATTTGTTCAAAGTCAGATTTGAGGACATTGCCATTGCAGAACAAATGTTCGAAAAATATAGTTTTGTTTTTGTATTTGATCTTAAAAGCGCCTATCACCATATAGATATAAGATACAGTGACAGATCATATTTGGGTTTTTCATGGCCGTCACTAGATGGCGTCAAATATTATTGTTTCAATTCACTTCCTTTTGGAATAGCCACAGCAGGTCATATTTTCACCAAATTGGTTAAATGTGCAATCAAATATTGGAGATCTTTGGGTCACAAAGTAATAACCTTCCTTGACGACGGAATTGGCGGAAATTCAGATTTCAAGAAGGCAAATGAGTCCAGCTGTTTTGTTAGAAATAGTTTGTTAAGTTTAGGATTTTTGATTGCAGAAGAAAAATGTTGTTGGAAACCAAAGCGCAAGGCAGATTGGTTAGGTCACACATTGGATTTTGATTCAAATCACATTTATATTTCAAAAGAACGAATACAAAAGATCGAAGCTTCGATAGATTCAGTATTGTATCAAATAAACAAAGTCAGGAACATTTCAGTAAGGTTTTTAGCATCTATCGTAGGCCAAATCGTATCGACAATAGGCGTAATTGGTAAAATTGTTTGTTTGAAGACAAGGCATTTACACAAATGCATTGATTCACGCAATACGTGGAATTCTAAAGTGTTTATATCAGAGAAAGTAGTAGAAGAATTAAGTTTTTGGCGTAAATATATACGTATTTATAATGAAAAAGGTAAAGGTTTAAACGACAACGAAACAGTAGATGTAATTATTTACTCAGATGCGAGTTCAGTTGGCTATGGTGGTTATATAGAGTCGAATAGTTCAGTATTAGTCACCTCCGAAGTGGTTGATTGTGATATGATAAATTCACCGGAAATGAGTTTTGTAGAACCAGTTACAATGATCTTAGAAGAAGGTAATGATCAAGCGGTCAGTGAGTCCCAAATAGAGGATAATACAATGTCTGCCTTAGTATTGCCAGTAAAAAAGGCTACTGTATCGTATGTATCGTCCCCGGAAGTGGACGAAGATAAGTCACGCTCAATACCCCCGGAAGTGGGCAAAAGTGAATCATTGACAAAGCTCCCGGATGTGAGCAGGGTTCAGTTAGTTTCAGTACTCCCGGAAGTAAACGAGGAGGGAGCAGTATCGAAACACCCGGAAGTGTGTTTCAGCAAATTAACGAATGTAGTTGATGGTTTGAATGAAATTGTTCAATATGAATGTTCACGGGAAGAGAACCATTTTAGATATCAATCTAAGGTAAGAGTACAGTCAAGTAAGATTCCACTCCAAGAAAAGAGTGTATTTTACAAAGTAATGTCCCCGGAAGTGGACGTTTGTGATGCCAAAACAGAAATAATTGGTAATTCAGACGTAATAGGTACATGGGAAGCAGACGAAATAGGTAAAAGCTCGACTTTGCGCGAGTTAGAAGCAGTATATAGAATTCTGTTAAGCAATCAAAAGGTAATTTCAAATAAAAGAGTGAAAGTGTATACAGATAACAAGAATATAACTTATATTACAAAGTCTGGTAGCAATAATGACGAATTGCATGCTGTTAGTTTAAGAATACATGAATTTTGTGAAGAACACAGGATTGATCTAAATGTAAGTTGGATACCTCGAGAAGGTAACGAACGGGCAGATCATTTGAGTAAATGTTTAGACTCTGACGATTGGTCGGTCAGTGAAAACGTATTTAAAAACATAAACATAAAATGGGGCCCACATACCATAGATCGTTTTGCAAGTCATTATAATGCTAAATGTCAAAGATTTAATTCAAAATGGTGGGTCCCTGGAACAGAGGCAGTCAATAGCTTTGATCAATGTTGGTCTGGTGAATGTAATTGGTTGGTTCCCCCGCCAAAGTGTATAGTTAAATGTATAGCGAAAATGAAATCAGATAAAGGCAGGGGTACATTGGTGATACCAAAATGGACATCTGCTCCGTATTGGCCAACGTTAGTGAATGAAAACGGAACATTTAAGTCATTTGTGCAAGACATGGTTTGTTTACCCATGATAGGGACAGTTGTACCAGGCAAAGGCAATAACGGTATATTCGGTGTAGAACCATTTGCATTTAGAATGTTAGCTTTAAAATGTGATATGAATAGATAAGTCTGTAATGTGTTTGTATATATGTACACATGATTTATGGGGTACCTTTATTTCAACAGATTTTGATTTGAGAAGCAATTTGAAGAGAAAATTTGAAGACGCAGGGGTTGCAGTTGACAACCAAGATCATACTATTGATAGAATGGCATCGCAACTAATAGATTCGAAGGCCAAATCTACAGTGTCGAAATATTCTTCACAGGTTAACGCTTTTAAGGAGTTTTGTAATTCAAAGGGATTTTCGTGGTTACCTGCGTTTCCAATTCATGTATCGATGTATATATCAAATATGATTGACGCTAAGAAATCACACACCGTGATTTCGGCTTCATTTTATGCCATAAAATGGTTGCATACCATAAACGATATGTGTGATCCTACGGAGAGCATATTGGTGAAGAATATGCTGGAATGTGCTAAAAGACTAAACGCCAAGCCTGTTGTCAAGAAAGACGTCGTTTCAACAGAGCATTTAGTAGAGTTATGTAATATGTATACGGATTCGACAGACGTTATAGCCTTGCGAGACTTAACCATGATTTTATTATCATATGCGGGGTTTTTCAGATTTAATGAGGTCAGCAATTTAAAGTGTCATGACATAACATTTAATCCTGACCATATTGTAATTTTTGTAAGTCAGAGTAAGACAGATGTTTACAGACAATGAAAACGCGTTTATGTTGCAAAGGGGGACACTAGTGCTTGTCCGATAGATATGCTATCACGATATATGAAACATGCGAGTTTATGTAATGACTCTGATACTTACCTTTTTCGTCCGGCATGTCGTTCCGGTAGAAAATGTTTTTTGTTACAAAAGAATAAGAAATTAAGTTACACTCGAGCCAGAGAATGTATTATTAGTAAGTTAAAGTCAGTTGCTCCAAATTTGAATTTGGGTACTCATACATTGAGAGCTAGTGGCGCAACTACAGCCGCTAACGCTGATGGTGTATCAGAGCGTTGTATAAAACGTCATGGCAGATGGAAGTCTGATTCGGCAAAAGATGCTTATATAGATGACTCCTTAGATAAGAAATTGTTCATTTCTAAACAGTTGCATTTGTAGAATGTATAACATGTTCGAATCTGAATGAAACACTAACCTTTTAAATGCTCTAGTGAAGTCTTGCCACAGCAAACAGAGTTTGTTATTTGTACATTGTATAGTTAAGACTTACTAGTTCTGCACGTTACGTAGTATAGTACAGAACTCATGTCTTCACGTTGTAATAGCGTACAAGGTGTACGGGCTGGGTTTTAGGGTTGACATGTCATGTGATGGGTGGATGTATCACATGGGGTATACGTATTAGTCACGTGATGGGTTGAGGTATCACGTGGGTATAAGTTGATATATATAGCGGTTTCGCGGGAAAACAGCAGTTCTATGCTTGACTTCAACCAGTAAACTTTATTTCAAATAAAGAATTCATTCAGATTCGATCAATGTCACATCGATTTTATGCTATTCAAATTTACGTATAGAGTCTTAGATGTCCGTAAGAAAGAAACATGCTTCTGAACTAGTACCGTGGTGCAGTATTCTGGGAATGGTCTGGAGGGCAGAATTAAAACCTTTGCCCGTCACGGTTTCCACGTTTCCTCCACAAAGTGGGGGTTTTTCGTGTACGTCCAGCATTCCGTATTCGGAATATAGCATTGTCTGCGAAGCAGCCTCTGCTTGAGCATGATATAAGTTGAAATATATCTGAAGTATATGTATCAGGTCGTCTCCAGTATATTTATATCATGGGGTATAATGAATGATGAATGTATACATGGTATTATTTATGTAAAATTACCTTACAAATGGTAATTATTGTATCAATGTTATGATGACTTAGTAACGATTGCAATCCCCAATTAAAGTGAAGTCTTGCCACAGCAAACAGAGTTTGTTATTTGTACATTGTATAGTTAAGACTTACTAGTTCTGCACGTTACGTAGTATAGTACAGAACTCATGTCTTCACGTTGTAATAGCGTACAAGGTGTACGGGCTGGGTTTTAGGGTTGACATGTCATGTGATGGGTGGATGTATCACATGGGGTATACGTATTAGTCACGTGATGGGTTGAGGTATCACGTGGGTATAAGTTGATATATATAGCGGTTTCGCGGGAAAACAGCAGTTCTATGCTTGACTTCAACCAGTAAACTTAAAATGGATGACGCGGCCGGATTGCAGGAGATAGTAAAGCGGGAGGTCTACAATGCTTTAAAGGCGAACAATGACGAACTCATGAGGAACATCGGACAAATGGTCGATAAGATAAGTGTTCCTTCATCTTCTATTGTAAAAAACGTCATTTTGGACAAACCAGTATTTAAACGAAGAAGCAATGAAGAGCAATTCAAACATAATGCTCAAGTTTCAGAGAAATTAGAAGATGTGGTTTCAGGAATTAATTCTGGAACGTTGGATAGTGCGAAAGACGCATTGATTGAAGCCAAAGACTTGATAAAAAAGCGCCAGAAACTAATACAATTGGCAGATAAGTCAGAATTGGGATGGAAAGTGGTAGCCGAATACGAGGCGAATCCCATCGCTTCAGATAGTGAAGATGAAAAGAAGATATATAAAGCAGAAGCCAGGGCCAGTAGGAAGGCAAAAGCTGAAAAGGCCAAGAAATCAACCAAAGCTCGGGTATGGCCATACAAAAAATATGGTCGATCAGACACGAATACAGCTCAACGATCCGATGGGAACAATAGCAGACAGAGGCATGGTCTTTGTTTCATATGTGGAGTGGCTGGACATTGGAAAGCTGAATGTCCTCAGCAAAAACAGTCAAACAATAAGATAAGTAAATCTAATGATATTTTGTACGATATGGCTATGAGCCAAACACAAGTAAGTACAATTCAATATTCTGCAGGTCTAGATATTGAACAGACGATGTCATGTACAAAGAACGAACATCGTTGTCATGTTGAGACACAGGTAAGAGATAATATTATACTTGAGCAGTACGAACAGATAGATACACCATCTGAGAAATCGCCAGTTGGTCGTGTAAAAAGTCATGTCGAAACATGGAAACAAATTACTGAGGACAAGTACATTTTAGATGTCATAGAAAACGGGTATAAGTTACCAATGAAAACTTTACCAGTAAGTACATGTTTGAAAAATAACAAGTCCGCTAGGGACAACGGAACATTTGTTAGAAATGAGATTGCAAAGTTAATTTCAATAGGTGTCATTTCAGAATTACAAGAAATGCCTAGAGTTGTTAATCCTTTAACAGTCGCATACAACCGGGTCGGAAAGCCTAGGTTAGTTCTAGATTGTAGACATGTGAATCCTCATTTACATTTGTTCAAAGTCAGATTTGAGGACATTGCCATTGCAGAACAAATGTTCGAAAAATATAGTTTTGTTTTTGTATTTGATCTTAAAAGCGCCTATCACCATATAGATATAAGATACAGTGACAGATCATATTTGGGTTTTTCATGGCCGTCACTAGATGGCGTCAAATATTATTGTTTCAATTCACTTCCTTTTGGAATAGCCACAGCAGGTCATATTTTCACCAAATTGGTTAAATGTGCAATCAAATATTGGAGATCTTTGGGTCACAAAGTAATAACCTTCCTTGACGACGGAATTGGCGGAAATTCAGATTTCAAGAAGGCAAATGAGTCCAGCTGTTTTGTTAGAAATAGTTTGTTAAGTTTAGGATTTTTGATTGCAGAAGAAAAATGTTGTTGGAAACCAAAGCGCAAGGCAGATTGGTTAGGTCACACATTGGATTTTGATTCAAATCACATTTATATTTCAAAAGAACGAATACAAAAGATCGAAGCTTCGATAGATTCAGTATTGTATCAAATAAACAAAGTCAGGAACATTTCAGTAAGGTTTTTAGCATCTATCGTAGGCCAAATCGTATCGACAATAGGCGTAATTGGTAAAATTGTTTGTTTGAAGACAAGGCATTTACACAAATGCATTGATTCACGCAATACGTGGAATTCTAAAGTGTTTATATCAGAGAAAGTAGTAGAAGAATTAAGTTTTTGGCGTAAATATATACGTATTTATAATGAAAAAGGTAAAGGTTTAAACGACAACGAAACAGTAGATGTAATTATTTACTCAGATGCGAGTTCAGTTGGCTATGGTGGTTATATAGAGTCGAATAGTTCAGTATTAGTCACCTCCGAAGTGGTTGATTGTGATATGATAAATTCACCGGAAATGAGTTTTGTAGAACCAGTTACAATGATCTTAGAAGAAGGTAATGATCAAGCGGTCAGTGAGTCCCAAATAGAGGATAATACAATGTCTGCCTTAGTATTGCCAGTAAAAAAGGCTACTGTATCGTATGTATCGTCCCCGGAAGTGGACGAAGATAAGTCACGCTCAATACCCCCGGAAGTGGGCAAAAGTGAATCATTGACAAAGCTCCCGGATGTGAGCAGGGTTCAGTTAGTTTCAGTACTCCCGGAAGTAAACGAGGAGGGAGCAGTATCGAAACACCCGGAAGTGTGTTTCAGCCAATTAACGAATGTAGTTGATGGTTTGAATGAAATTGTTCAATATGAATGTTCACGGGAAGAGAACCATTTTAGATATCAATCTAAGGTAAGAGTACAGTCAAGTAAGATTCCACTCCAAGAAAAGAGTGTATTTTACAAAGTAATGTCCCCGGAAGTGGACGTTTGTGATGCCAAAACAGAAATAATTGGTAATTCAGACGTAATAGGTACATGGGAAGCAGACGAAATAGGTAAAAGCTCGACTTTGCGCGAGTTAGAAGCAGTATATAGAATTCTGTTAAGCAATCAAAAGGTAATTTCAAATAAAAGAGTGAAAGTGTATACAGATAACAAGAATATAACTTATATTACAAAGTCTGGTAGCAATAATGACGAATTGCATGCTGTTAGTTTAAGAATACATGAATTTTGTGAAGAACACAGGATTGATCTAAATGTAAGTTGGATACCTCGAGAAGGTAACGAACGGGCAGATCATTTGAGTAAATGTTTAGACTCTGACGATTGGTCGGTCAGTGAAAACGTATTTAAAAACATAAACATAAAATGGGGCCCACATACCATAGATCGTTTTGCAAGTCATTATAATGCTAAATGTCAAAGATTTAATTCAAAATGGTGGGTCCCTGGAACAGAGGCAGTCAATAGCTTTGATCAATGTTGGTCTGGTGAATGTAATTGGTTGGTTCCCCCGCCAAAGTGTATAGTTAAATGTATAGCGAAAATGAAATCAGATAAAGGCAGGGGTACATTGGTGATACCAAAATGGACATCTGCTCCGTATTGGCCAACGTTAGTGAATGAAAACGGAACATTTAAGTCATTTGTGCAAGACATGGTTTGTTTACCCATGATAGGGACAGTTGTACCAGGCAAAGGCAATAACGGTATATTCGGTGTAGAACCATTTGCATTTAGAATGTTAGCTTTAAAATGTGATATGAATAGATAAGTCTGTAATGTGTTTGTATATATGTACACATGATTTATGGGGTACCTTATTTCAACAGATTTTGATTTGAGAAGCAATTTGAAGAGAAAATTTGAAGACGCAGGGGTTGCAGTTGACAACCAAGATCATACTATTGATAGAATGGCATCGCAACTAATAGATTCGAAGGCCAAATCTACAGTGTCGAAATATTCTTCACAGGTTAACGCTTTTAAGGAGTTTTGTAATTCAAAGGGATTTTCGTGGTTACCTGCGTTTCCAATTCATGTATCGATGTATATATCAAATATGATTGACGCTAAGAAATCACACACCGTGATTTCGGCTTCATTTTATGCCATAAAATGGTTGCATACCATAAACGATATGTGTGATCCTACGGAGAGCATATTGGTGAAGAATATGCTGGAATGTGCTAAAAGACTAAACGCCAAGCCTGTTGTCAAGAAAGACGTCGTTTCAACAGAGCATTTAGTAGAGTTATGTAATATGTATACGGATTCGACAGACGTTATAGCCTTGCGAGACTTAACCATGATTTTATTATCATATGCGGGGTTTTTCAGATTTAATGAGGTCAGCAATTTAAAGTGTCATGACATAACATTTAATCCTGACCATATTGTAATTTTTGTAAGTCAGAGTAAGACAGATGTTTACAGACAATGAAAACGCGTTTATGTTGCAAAGGGGGACACTAGTGCTTGTCCGATAGATATGCTATCACGATATATGAAACATGCGAGTTTATGTAATGACTCTGATACTTACCTTTTTCGTCCGGCATGTCGTTCCGGTAGAAATGTTTTTTGTTACAAAAGAATAAGAAATTAAGTTACACTCGAGCCAGAGAATGTATTATTAGTAAGTTAAAGTCAGTTGCTCCAAATTTGAATTTGGGTACTCATACATTGAGAGCTAGTGGCGCAACTACAGCCGCTAACGCTGATGGTGTATCAGAGCGTTGTATAAAACGTCATGGCAGATGGAAGTCTGATTCGGCAAAAGATGCTTATATAGATGACTCCTTAGATAAGAAATTGTTCATTTCTAAACAGTTGCATTTGTAGAATGTATAACATGTTCGAATCTGAATGAAACACTAACCTTTTAAATGCTCTAGTGAAGTCTTGCCACAGCAAACAGAGTTTGTTATTTGTACATTGTATAGTTAAGACTTACTAGTTCTGCACGTTACGTAGTATAGTACAGAACTCATGTCTTCACGTTGTAATAGCGTACAAGGTGTACGGGCTGGGTTTTAGGGTTGACATGTCATGTGATGGGTGGATGTATCACATGGGGTATACGTATTAGTCACGTGATGGGTTGAGGTATCACGTGGGTATAAGTTGATATATATAGCGGTTTCGCGGGAAAACAGCAGTTCTATGCTTGACTTCAACCAGTAAACTTTATTTCAAATAAAGAATTCATTCAGATTCGATCAATGTCACATCGATTTTATGCTATTCAAATTTACGTATAGAGTCTTAGATGTCCGTAAGAAAGAAACATGCTTCTGAACTAGTACCGTGGTGCAGTATTCTGGGAATGGTCTGGAGGGCAGAATTAAAACCTTTGCCCGTCACGGTTTCCACGTTTCCTCCACAAAGTGGGGGTTTTTCGTGTACGTCCAGCATTCCGTATTCGGAATATAGCATTGTCTGCGAAGCAGCCTCTGCTTGAGCATGATATAAGTTGAAATATATCTGAAGTATATGTATCAGGTCGTCTCCAGTATATTTATATCATGGGGTATAATGAATGATGAATGTATACATGGTATTATTTATGTAAAATTACCTTACAAATGGTAATTATTGTATCAATGTTATGATGACTTAGTAACGATTGCAATCCCCAATTAAAGTGAAGTCTTGCCACAGCAAACAGAGTTTGTTATTTGTACATTGTATAGTTAAGACTTACTAGTTCTGCACGTTACGTAGTATAGTACAGAACTCATGTCTTCACGTTGTAATAGCGTACAAGGTGTACGGGCTGGGTTTTAGGGTTGACATGTCATGTGATGGGTGGATGTATCACATGGGGTATACGTATTAGTCACGTGATGGGTTGAGGTATCACGTGGGTATAAGTTGATATATATAGCGGTTTCGCGGGAAAACAGCAGTTCTATGCTTGACTTCAACCAGTAAACTTAAAATGGATGACGCGGCCGGATTGCAGGAGATAGTAAAGCGGGAGGTCTACAATGCTTTAAAGGCGAACAATGACGAACTCATGAGGAACATCGGACAAATGGTCGATAAGATAAGTGTTCCTTCATCTTCTATTGTAAAAAACGTCATTTTGGACAAACCAGTATTTAAACGAAGAAGCAATGAAGAGCAATTCAAACATAATGCTCAAGTTTCAGAGAAATTAGAAGATGTGGTTTCAGGAATTAATTCTGGAACGTTGGATAGTGCGAAAGACGCATTGATTGAAGCCAAAGACTTGATAAAAAAGCGCCAGAAACTAATACAATTGGCAGATAAGTCAGAATTGGGGTGGAAAGTGGTAGCCGAATACGAGGCGAATCCCATCGCTTCAGATAGTGAAGATGAAAAGAAGATATATAAAGCAGAAGCCAGGGCCAGTAGGAAGGCAAAAGCTGAAAAGGCCAAGAAATCAACCAAAGCTCGGGTATGGCCATACAAAAAATATGGTCGATCAGACACGAATACAGCTCAACGATCCGATGGGAACAATAGCAGACAGAGGCATGGTCTTTGTTTCATATGTGGAGTGGCTGGACATTGGAAAGCTGAATGTCCTCAGCAAAAACAGTCAAACAATAAGATAAGTAAATCTAATGATATTTTGTACGATATGGCTATGAGCCAAACACAAGTAAGTACAATTCAATATTCTGCAGGTCTAGATATTGAACAGACGATGTCATGTACAAAGAACGAACATCGTTGTCATGTTGAGACACAGGTAAGAGATAATATTATACTTGAGCAGTACGAACAGATAGATACACCATCTGAGAAATCGCCAGTTGGTCGTGTAAAAAGTCATGTCGAAACATGGAAACAAATTACTGAGGACAAGTACATTTTAGATGTCATAGAAAACGGGTATAAGTTACCAATGAAAACTTTACCAGTAAGTACATGTTTGAAAAATAACAAGTCCGCTAGGGACAACGGAACATTTGTTAGAAATGAGATTGCAAAGTTAATTTCAATAGGTGTCATTTCAGAATTACAAGAAATGCCTAGAGTTGTTAATCCTTTAACAGTCGCATACAACCGGGTCGGAAAGCCTAGGTTAGTTCTAGATTGTAGACATGTGAATCCTCATTTACATTTGTTCAAAGTCAGATTTGAGGACATTGCCATTGCAGAACAAATGTTCGAAAAATATAGTTTTGTTTTTGTATTTGATCTTAAAAGCGCCTATCACCATATAGATATAAGATACAGTGACAGATCATATTTGGGTTTTTCATGGCCGTCACTAGATGGCGTCAAATATTATTGTTTCAATTCACTTCCTTTTGGAATAGCCACAGCAGGTCATATTTTCACCAAATTGGTTAAATGTGCAATCAAATATTGGAGATCTTTGGGTCACAAAGTAATAACCTTCCTTGACGACGGAATTGGCGGAAATTCAGATTTCAAGAAGGCAAATGAGTCCAGCTGTTTTGTTAGAAATAGTTTGTTAAGTTTAGGATTTTTGATTGCAGAAGAAAAATGTTGTTGGAAACCAAAGCGCAAGGCAGATTGGTTAGGTCACACATTGGATTTTGATTCAAATCACATTTATATTTCAAAAGAACGAATACAAAAGATCGAAGCTTCGATAGATTCAGTATTGTATCAAATAAACAAAGTCAGGAACATTTCAGTAAGGTTTTTAGCATCTATCGTAGGCCAAATCGTATCGACAATAGGCGTAATTGGTAAAATTGTTTGTTTGAAGACAAGGCATTTACACAAATGCATTGATTCACGCAATACGTGGAATTCTAAAGTGTTTATATCAGAGAAAGTAGTAGAAGAATTAAGTTTTTGGCGTAAATATATACGTATTTATAATGAAAAAGGTAAAGGTTTAAACGACAACGAAACAGTAGATGTAATTATTTACTCAGATGCGAGTTCAGTTGGCTATGGTGGTTATATAGAGTCGAATAGTTCAGTATTAGTCACCTCCGAAGTGGTTGATTGTGATATGATAAATTCACCGGAAATGAGTTTTGTAGAACCAGTTACAATGATCTTAGAAGAAGGTAATGATCAAGCGGTCAGTGAGTCCCAAATAGAGGATAATACAATGTCTGCCTTAGTATTGCCAGTAAAAAAGGCTACTGTATCGTATGTATCGTCCCCGGAAGTGGACGAAGATAAGTCACGCTCAATACCCCCGGAAGTGGGCAAAAGTGAATCATTGACAAAGCTCCCGGATGTGAGCAGGGTTCAGTTAGTTTCAGTACTCCCGGAAGTAAACGAGGAGGGAGCAGTATCGAAACACCCGGAAGTGTGTTTCAGCCAATTAACGAATGTAGTTGATGGTTTGAATGAAATTGTTCAATATGAATGTTCACGGGAAGAGAACCATTTTAGATATCAATCTAAGGTAAGAGTACAGTCAAGTAAGATTCCACTCCAAGAAAAGAGTGTATTTTACAAAGTAATGTCCCCGGAAGTGGACGTTTGTGATGCCAAAACAGAAATAATTGGTAATTCAGACGTAATAGGTACATGGGAAGCAGACGAAATAGGTAAAAGCTCGACTTTGCGCGAGTTAGAAGCAGTATATAGAATTCTGTTAAGCAATCAAAAGGTAATTTCAAATAAAAGAGTGAAAGTGTATACAGATAACAAGAATATAACTTATATTACAAAGTCTGGTAGCAATAATGACGAATTGCATGCTGTTAGTTTAAGAATACATGAATTTTGTGAAGAACACAGGATTGATCTAAATGTAAGTTGGATACCTCGAGAAGGTAACGAACGGGCAGATCATTTGAGTAAATGTTTAGACTCTGACGATTGGTCGGTCAGTGAAAACGTATTTAAAAACATAAACATAAAATGGGGCCCACATACCATAGATCGTTTTGCAAGTCATTATAATGCTAAATGTCAAAGATTTAATTCAAAATGGTGGGTCCCTGGAACAGAGGCAGTCAATAGCTTTGATCAATGTTGGTCTGGTGAATGTAATTGGTTGGTTCCCCCGCCAAAGTGTATAGTTAAATGTATAGCGAAAATGAAATCAGATAAAGGCAGGGGTACATTGGTGATACCAAAATGGACATCTGCTCCGTATTGGCCAACGTTAGTGAATGAAAACGGAACATTTAAGTCATTTGTGCAAGACATGGTTTGTTTACCCATGATAGGGACAGTTGTACCAGGCAAAGGCAATAACGGTATATTCGGTGTAGAACCATTTGCATTTAGAATGTTAGCTTTAAAATGTGATATGAATAGATAAGTCTGTAATGTGTTTGTATATATGTACACATGATTTATGGGGTACCTTTATTTCAACAGATTTTGATTTGAGAAGCAATTTGAAGAGAAAATTTGAAGACGCAGGGGTTGCAGTTGACAACCAAGATCATACTATTGATAGAATGGCATCGCAACTAATAGATTCGAAGGCCAAATCTACAGTGTCGAAATATTCTTCACAGGTTAACGCTTTTAAGGAGTTTTGTAATTCAAAGGGATTTTCGTGGTTACCTGCGTTTCCAATTCATGTATCGATGTATATATCAAATATGATTGACGCTAAGAAATCACACACCGTGATTTCGGCTTCATTTTATGCCATAAAATGGTTGCATACCATAAACGATATGTGTGATCCTACGGAGAGCATATTGGTGAAGAATATGCTGGAATGTGCTAAAAGACTAAACGCCAAGCCTGTTGTCAAGAAAGACGTCGTTTCAACAGAGCATTTAGTAGAGTTATGTAATATGTATACGGATTCGACAGACGTTATAGCCTTGCGAGACTTAACCATGATTTTATTATCATATGCGGGGTTTTTCAGATTTAATGAGGTCAGCAATTTAAAGTGTCATGACATAACATTTAATCCTGACCATATTGTAATTTTTGTAAGTCAGAGTAAGACAGATGTTTACAGACAAGGAAAACGCGTTTATGTTGCAAAGGGGGACACTAGTGCTTGTCCGATAGATATGCTATCACGATATATGAAACATGCGAGTTTATGTAATGACTCTGATACTTACCTTTTTCGTCCGGCATGTCGTTCCGGTAGAAAATGTTTTTTGTTACAAAAGAATAAGAAATTAAGTTACACTCGAGCCAGAGAATGTATTATTAGTAAGTTAAAGTCAGTTGCTCCAAATTTGAATTTGGGTACTCATACATTGAGAGCTAGTGGCGCAACTACAGCCGCTAACGCTGATGGTGTATCAGAGCGTTGTATAAAACGTCATGGCAGATGGAAGTCTGATTCGGCAAAAGATGCTTATATAGATGACTCCTTAGATAAGAAATTGTTCATTTCTAAACAGTTGCATTTGTAGAATGTATAACATGTTCGAATCTGAATGAAACACTAACCTTTTAAATGCTCTAGTGAAGTCTTGCCACAGCAAACAGAGTTTGTTATTTGTACATTGTATAGTTAAGACTTACTAGTTCTGCACGTTACGTAGTATAGTACAGAACTCATGTCTTCACGTTGTAATAGCGTACAAGGTGTACGGGCTGGGTTTTAGGGTTGACATGTCATGTGATGGGTGGATGTATCACATGGGGTATACGTATTAGTCACGTGATGGGTTGAGGTATCACGTGGGTATAAGTTGATATATATAGCGGTTTCGCGGGAAAACAGCAGTTCTATGCTTGACTTCAACCAGTAAACTTTATTTCAAATAAAGAATTCATTCAGATTCGATCAATGTCACATCGATTTTATGCTATTCAAATTTACGTATAGAGTCTTAGATGTCCGTAAGAAAGAAACATGCTTCTGAACTAGTACCGTGGTGCAGTATTCTGGGAATGGTCTGGAGGGCAGAATTAAAACCTTTGCCCGTCACGGTTTCCACGTTTCCTCCACAAAGTGGGGGTTTTTCGTGTACGTCCAGCATTCCGTATTCGGAATATAGCATTGTCTGCGAAGCAGCCTCTGCTTGAGCATGATATAAGTTGAAATATATCTGAAGTATATGTATCAGGTCGTCTCCAGTATATTTATATCATGGGGTATAATGAATGATGAATGTATACATGGTATTATTTATGTAAAATTACCTTACAAATGGTAATTATTGTATCAATGTTATGATGACTTAGTAACGATTGCAATCCCCAATTAAAGTGAAGTCTTGCCACAGCAAACAGAGTTTGTTATTTGTACATTGTATAGTTAAGACTTACTAGTTCTGCACGTTACGTAGTATAGTACAGAACTCATGTCTTCACGTTGTAATAGCGTACAAGGTGTACGGGCTGGGTTTTAGGGTTGACATGTCATGTGATGGGTGGATGTATCACATGGGGTATACGTATTAGTCACGTGATGGGTTGAGGTATCACGTGGGTATAAGTTGATATATATAGCGGTTTCGCGGGAAAACAGCAGTTCTATGCTTGACTTCAACCAGTAAACTTAAAATGGATGACGCGGCCGGATTGCAGGAGATAGTAAAGCGGGAGGTCTACAATGCTTTAAAGGCGAACAATGACGAACTCATGAGGAACATCGGACAAATGGTCGATAAGATAAGTGTTCCTTCATCTTCTATTGTAAAAAACGTCATTTTGGACAAACCAGTATTTAAACGAAGAAGCAATGAAGAGCAATTCAAACATAATGCTCAAGTTTCAGAGAAATTAGAAGATGTGGTTTCAGGAATTAATTCTGGAACGTTGGATAGTGCGAAAGACGCATTGATTGAAGCCAAAGACTTGATAAAAAAGCGCCAGAAACTAATACAATTGGCAGATAAGTCAGAATTGGGGTGGAAAGTGGTAGCCGAATACGAGGCGAATCCCATCGCTTCAGATAGTGAAGATGAAAAGAAGATATATAAAGCAGAAGCCAGGGCCAGTAGGAAGGCAAAAGCTGAAAAGGCCAAGAAATCAACCAAAGCTCGGGTATGGCCATACAAAAAATATGGTCGATCAGACACGAATACAGCTCAACGATCCGATGGGAACAATAGCAGACAGAGGCATGGTCTTTGTTTCATATGTGGAGTGGCTGGACATTGGAAAGCTGAATGTCCTCAGCAAAAACAGTCAAACAATAAGATAAGTAAATCTAATGATATTTTGTACGATATGGCTATGAGCCAAACACAAGTAAGTACAATTCAATATTCTGCAGGTCTAGATATTGAACAGACGATGTCATGTACAAAGAACGAACATCGTTGTCATGTTGAGACACAGGTAAGAGATAATATTATACTTGAGCAGTACGAACAGATAGATACACCATCTGAGAAATCGCCAGTTGGTCGTGTAAAAAGTCATGTCGAAACATGGAAACAAATTACTGAGGACAAGTACATTTTAGATGTCATAGAAAACGGGTATAAGTTACCAATGAAAACTTTACCAGTAAGTACATGTTTGAAAAATAACAAGTCCGCTAGGGACAACGGAACATTTGTTAGAAATGAGATTGCAAAGTTAATTTCAATAGGTGTCATTTCAGAATTACAAGAAATGCCTAGAGTTGTTAATCCTTTAACAGTCGCATACAACCGGGTCGGAAAGCCTAGGTTAGTTCTAGATTGTAGACATGTGAATCCTCATTTACATTTGTTCAAAGTCAGATTTGAGGACATTGCCATTGCAGAACAAATGTTCGAAAAATATAGTTTTGTTTTTGTATTTGATCTTAAAAGCGCCTATCACCATATAGATATAAGATACAGTGACAGATCATATTTGGGTTTTTCATGGCCGTCACTAGATGGCGTCAAATATTATTGTTTCAATTCACTTCCTTTTGGAATAGCCACAGCAGGTCATATTTTCACCAAATTGGTTAAATGTGCAATCAAATATTGGAGATCTTTGGGTCACAAAGTAATAACCTTCCTTGACGACGGAATTGGCGGAAATTCAGATTTCAAGAAGGCAAATGAGTCCAGCTGTTTTGTTAGAAATAGTTTGTTAAGTTTAGGATTTTTGATTGCAGAAGAAAAATGTTGTTGGAAACCAAAGCGCAAGGCAGATTGGTTAGGTCACACATTGGATTTTGATTCAAATCACATTTATATTTCAAAAGAACGAATACAAAAGATCGAAGCTTCGATAGATTCAGTATTGTATCAAATAAACAAAGTCAGGAACATTTCAGTAAGGTTTTTAGCATCTATCGTAGGCCAAATCGTATCGACAATAGGCGTAATTGGTAAAATTGTTTGTTTGAAGACAAGGCATTTACACAAATGCATTGATTCACGCAATACGTGGAATTCTAAAGTGTTTATATCAGAGAAAGTAGTAGAAGAATTAAGTTTTTGGCGTAAATATATACGTATTTATAATGAAAAAGGTAAAGGTTTAAACGACAACGAAACAGTAGATGTAATTATTTACTCAGATGCGAGTTCAGTTGGCTATGGTGGTTATATAGAGTCGAATAGTTCAGTATTAGTCACCTCCGAAGTGGTTGATTGTGATATGATAAATTCACCGGAAATGAGTTTTGTAGAACCAGTTACAATGATCTTAGAAGAAGGTAATGATCAAGCGGTCAGTGAGTCCCAAATAGAGGATAATACAATGTCTGCCTTAGTATTGCCAGTAAAAAAGGCTACTGTATCGTATGTATCGTCCCCGGAAGTGGACGAAGATAAGTCACGCTCAATACCCCCGGAAGTGGGCAAAAGTGAATCATTGACAAAGCTCCCGGATGTGAGCAGGGTTCAGTTAGTTTCAGTACTCCCGGAAGTAAACGAGGAGGGAGCAGTATCGAAACACCCGGAAGTGTGTTTCAGCCAATTAACGAATGTAGTTGATGGTTTGAATGAAATTGTTCAATATGAATGTTCACGGGAAGAGAACCATTTTAGATATCAATCTAAGGTAAGAGTACAGTCAAGTAAGATTCCACTCCAAGAAAAGAGTGTATTTTACAAAGTAATGTCCCCGGAAGTGGACGTTTGTGATGCCAAAACAGAAATAATTGGTAATTCAGACGTAATAGGTACATGGGAAGCAGACGAAATAGGTAAAAGCTCGACTTTGCGCGAGTTAGAAGCAGTATATAGAATTCTGTTAAGCAATCAAAAGGTAATTTCAAATAAAAGAGTGAAAGTGTATACAGATAACAAGAATATAACTTATATTACAAAGTCTGGTAGCAATAATGACGAATTGCATGCTGTTAGTTTAAGAATACATGAATTTTGTGAAGAACACAGGATTGATCTAAATGTAAGTTGGATACCTCGAGAAGGTAACGAACGGGCAGATCATTTGAGTAAATGTTTAGACTCTGACGATTGGTCGGTCAGTGAAAACGTATTTAAAAACATAAACATAAAATGGGGCCCACATACCATAGATCGTTTTGCAAGTCATTATAATGCTAAATGTCAAAGATTTAATTCAAAATGGTGGGTCCCTGGAACAGAGGCAGTCAATAGCTTTGATCAATGTTGGTCTGGTGAATGTAATTGGTTGGTTCCCCCGCCAAAGTGTATAGTTAAATGTATAGCGAAAATGAAATCAGATAAAGGCAGGGGTACATTGGTGATACCAAAATGGACATCTGCTCCGTATTGGCCAACGTTAGTGAATGAAAACGGAACATTTAAGTCATTTGTGCAAGACATGGTTTGTTTACCCATGATAGGGACAGTTGTACCAGGCAAAGGCAATAACGGTATATTCGGTGTAGAACCATTTGCATTTAGAATGTTAGCTTTAAAATGTGATATGAATAGATAAGTCTGTAATGTGTTTGTATATATGTACACATGATTTATGGGGTACCTTTATTTCAACAGATTTTGATTTGAGAAGCAATTTGAAGAGAAAATTTGAAGACGCAGGGGTTGCAGTTGACAACCAAGATCATACTATTGATAGAATGGCATCGCAACTAATAGATTCGAAGGCCAAATCTACAGTGTCGAAATATTCTTCACAGGTTAACGCTTTTAAGGAGTTTTGTAATTCAAAGGGATTTTCGTGGTTACCTGCGTTTCCAATTCATGTATCGATGTATATATCAAATATGATTGACGCTAAGAAATCACACACCGTGATTTCGGCTTCATTTTATGCCATAAAATGGTTGCATACCATAAACGATATGTGTGATCCTACGGAGAGCATATTGGTGAAGAATATGCTGGAATGTGCTAAAAGACTAAACGCCAAGCCTGTTGTCAAGAAAGACGTCGTTTCAACAGAGCATTTAGTAGAGTTATGTAATATGTATACGGATTCGACAGACGTTATAGCCTTGCGAGACTTAACCATGATTTTATTATCATATGCGGGGTTTTTCAGATTTAATGAGGTCAGCAATTTAAAGTGTCATGACATAACATTTAATCCTGACCATATTGTAATTTTTGTAAGTCAGAGTAAGACAGATGTTTACAGACAAGGAAAACGCGTTTATGTTGCAAAGGGGGACACTAGTGCTTGTCCGATAGATATGCTATCACGATATATGAAACATGCGAGTTTATGTAATGACTCTGATACTTACCTTTTTCGTCCGGCATGTCGTTCCGGTAGAAAATGTTTTTTGTTACAAAAGAATAAGAAATTAAGTTACACTCGAGCCAGAGAATGTATTATTAGTAAGTTAAAGTCAGTTGCTCCAAATTTGAATTTGGGTACTCATACATTGAGAGCTAGTGGCGCAACTACAGCCGCTAACGCTGATGGTGTATCAGAGCGTTGTATAAAACGTCATGGCAGATGGAAGTCTGATTCGGCAAAAGATGCTTATATAGATGACTCCTTAGATAAGAAATTGTTCATTTCTAAACAGTTGCATTTGTAGAATGTATAACATGTTCGAATCTGAATGAAACACTAACCTTTTAAATGCTCTAGTGAAGTCTTGCCACAGCAAACAGAGTTTGTTATTTGTACATTGTATAGTTAAGACTTACTAGTTCTGCACGTTACGTAGTATAGTACAGAACTCATGTCTTCACGTTGTAATAGCGTACAAGGTGTACGGGCTGGGTTTTAGGGTTGACATGTCATGTGATGGGTGGATGTATCACATGGGGTATACGTATTAGTCACGTGATGGGTTGAGGTATCACGTGGGTATAAGTTGATATATATAGCGGTTTCGCGGGAAAACAGCAGTTCTATGCTTGACTTCAACCAGTAAACTTTATTTCAAATAAAGAATTCATTCAGATGCGATCAATGTCACATCGATTTTATGCTATTCAAATTTACGTATAGAGTCTTAGATGTCCGTAAGAAAGAAACATGCTTCTGAACTAGTACCGTGGTGCAGTATTCTGGGAATGGTCTGGAGGGCAGAATTAAAACCTTTGCCCGTCACGGTTTCCACGTTTCCTCCACAAAGTGGGGGTTTTTCGTGTACGTCCAGCATTCCGTATTCGGAATATAGCATTGTCTGCGAAGCAGCCTCTGCTTGAGCATGATATAAGTTGAAATATATCTGAAGTATATGTATCAGGTCGTCTCCAGTATATTTATATCATGGGGTATAATGAATGATGAATGTATACATGGTATTATTTATGTAAAATTACCTTACAAATGGTAATTATTGTATCAATGTTATGATGACTTAGTAACGATTGCAATCCCCAATTAAAGTGAAGTCTTGCCACAGCAAACAGAGTTTGTTATTTGTACATTGTATAGTTAAGACTTACTAGTTCTGCACGTTACGTAGTATAGTACAGAACTCATGTCTTCACGTTGTAATAGCGTACAAGGTGTACGGGCTGGGTTTTAGGGTTGACATGTCATGTGATGGGTGGATGTATCACATGGGGTATACGTATTAGTCACGTGATGGGTTGAGGTATCACGTGGGTATAAGTTGATATATATAGCGGTTTCGCGGGAAAACAGCAGTTCTATGCTTGACTTCAACCAGTAAACTTAAAATGGATGACGCGGCCGGATTGCAGGAGATAGTAAAGCGGGAGGTCTACAATGCTTTAAAGGCGAACAATGACGAACTCATGAGGAACATCGGACAAATGGTCGATAAGATAAGTGTTCCTTCATCTTCTATTGTAAAAAACGTCATTTTGGACAAACCAGTATTTAAACGAAGAAGCAATGAAGAGCAATTCAAACATAATGCTCAAGTTTCAGAGAAATTAGAAGATGTGGTTTCAGGAATTAATTCTGGAACGTTGGATAGTGCGAAAGACGCATTGATTGAAGGTAAAACAAATTTAATGTAATTGTCGTCAAATTGATGCATTCAAAACGAAAATTATAAAAGCGAGATAAATGTATCGATTTACATCAATTTGTAAACGGTATAGTATGTCACGTGATTTAGCACAGAGTGAAGTATTATAATCGCTCGTGTAGACACTGTAAAAACACAGTATTGAATAGGTGAAATATTTTGTATATTTATATCGGAAAGATTGAATGTTTATTGTAAAGTGTATACATGATTATACAAACGATGGAACCTAGGATTTAAATATGAAAGGTACAAAATGGATTTTTAGAGTTTATAAATCTATTTATTTTGAATCAGAATGAATACGTAAGGTATTAAATTCATAACATTTTACGAACATATTTTAAATAAACACGCATGTACATGTAATAGAAATAGAAAGCAAAGGTGCTTTTAAATATATACATATATAAACATTTATAATATATGTGTATAAGTACATTACGTAAATATAGTATAATTGTATTGAATGCGTATGCAAAATCATACGGGTAGATAACTCTCATCAATTTTATATTGTAGCCAAAGACTTGATAAAAAAGCGCCAGAAACTAATACAATTGGCAGATAAGTCAGAATTGGGGTGGAAAGTGGTAGCCGAATACGAGGCGAATCCCATCGCTTCAGATAGTGAAGATGAAAAGAAGATATATAAAGCAGAAGCCAGGGCCAGTAGGAAGGCAAAAGCTGAAAAGGCCAAGAAATCAACCAAAGCTCGGGTATGGCCATACAAAAAATATGGTCGATCAGACACGAATACAGCTCAACGATCCGATGGGAACAATAGCAGACAGAGGCATGGTCTTTGTTTCATATGTGGAGTGGCTGGACATTGGAAAGCTGAATGTCCTCAGCAAAAACAGTCAAACAATAAGATAAGTAAATCTAATGATATTTTGTACGATATGGCTATGAGCCAAACACAAGTAAGTACAATTCAATATTCTGCAGGTCTAGATATTGAACAGACGATGTCATGTACAAAGAACGAACATCGTTGTCATGTTGAGACACAGGTAAGAGATAATATTATACTTGAGCAGTACGAACAGATAGATACACCATCTGAGAAATCGCCAGTTGGTCGTGTAAAAAGTCATGTCGAAACATGGAAACAAATTACTGAGGACAAGTACATTTTAGATGTCATAGAAAACGGGTATAAGTTACCAATGAAAACTTTACCAGTAAGTACATGTTTGAAAAATAACAAGTCCGCTAGGGACAACGGAACATTTGTTAGAAATGAGATTGCAAAGTTAATTTCAATAGGTGTCATTTCAGAATTACAAGAAATGCCTAGAGTTGTTAATCCTTTAACAGTCGCATACAACCGGGTCGGAAAGCCTAGGTTAGTTCTAGATTGTAGACATGTGAATCCTCATTTACATTTGTTCAAAGTCAGATTTGAGGACATTGCCATTGCAGAACAAATGTTCGAAAAATATAGTTTTGTTTTTGTATTTGATCTTAAAAGCGCCTATCACCATATAGATATAAGATACAGTGACAGATCATATTTGGGTTTTTCATGGCCGTCACTAGATGGCGTCAAATATTATTGTTTCAATTCACTTCCTTTTGGAATAGCCACAGCAGGTCATATTTTCACCAAATTGGTTAAATGTGCAATCAAATATTGGAGATCTTTGGGTCACAAAGTAATAACCTTCCTTGACGACGGAATTGGCGGAAATTCAGATTTCAAGAAGGCAAATGAGTCCAGCTGTTTTGTTAGAAATAGTTTGTTAAGTTTAGGATTTTTGATTGCAGAAGAAAAATGTTGTTGGAAACCAAAGCGCAAGGCAGATTGGTTAGGTCACACATTGGATTTTGATTCAAATCACATTTATATTTCAAAAGAACGAATACAAAAGATCGAAGCTTCGATAGATTCAGTATTGTATCAAATAAACAAAGTCAGGAACATTTCAGTAAGGTTTTTAGCATCTATCGTAGGCCAAATCGTATCGACAATAGGCGTAATTGGTAAAATTGTTTGTTTGAAGACAAGGCATTTACACAAATGCATTGATTCACGCAATACGTGGAATTCTAAAGTGTTTATATCAGAGAAAGTAGTAGAAGAATTAAGTTTTTGGCGTAAATATATACGTATTTATAATGAAAAAGGTAAAGGTTTAAACGACAACGAAACAGTAGATGTAATTATTTACTCAGATGCGAGTTCAGTTGGCTATGGTGGTTATATAGAGTCGAATAGTTCAGTATTAGTCACCTCCGAAGTGGTTGATTGTGATATGATAAATTCACCGGAAATGAGTTTTGTAGAACCAGTTACAATGATCTTAGAAGAAGGTAATGATCAAGCGGTCAGTGAGTCCCAAATAGAGGATAATACAATGTCTGCCTTAGTATTGCCAGTAAAAAAGGCTACTGTATCGTATGTATCGTCCCCGGAAGTGGACGAAGATAAGTCACGCTCAATACCCCCGGAAGTGGGCAAAAGTGAATCATTGACAAAGCTCCCGGATGTGAGCAGGGTTCAGTTAGTTTCAGTACTCCCGGAAGTAAACGAGGAGGGAGCAGTATCGAAACACCCGGAAGTGTGTTTCAGCCAATTAACGAATGTAGTTGATGGTTTGAATGAAATTGTTCAATATGAATGTTCACGGGAAGAGAACCATTTTAGATATCAATCTAAGGTAAGAGTACAGTCAAGTAAGATTCCACTCCAAGAAAAGAGTGTATTTTACAAAGTAATGTCCCCGGAAGTGGACGTTTGTGATGCCAAAACAGAAATAATTGGTAATTCAGACGTAATAGGTACATGGGAAGCAGACGAAATAGGTAAAAGCTCGACTTTGCGCGAGTTAGAAGCAGTATATAGAATTCTGTTAAGCAATCAAAAGGTAATTTCAAATAAAAGAGTGAAAGTGTATACAGATAACAAGAATATAACTTATATTACAAAGTCTGGTAGCAATAATGACGAATTGCATGCTGTTAGTTTAAGAATACATGAATTTTGTGAAGAACACAGGATTGATCTAAATGTAAGTTGGATACCTCGAGAAGGTAACGAACGGGCAGATCATTTGAGTAAATGTTTAGACTCTGACGATTGGTCGGTCAGTGAAAACGTATTTAAAAACATAAACATAAAATGGGGCCCACATACCATAGATCGTTTTGCAAGTCATTATAATGCTAAATGTCAAAGATTTAATTCAAAATGGTGGGTCCCTGGAACAGAGGCAGTCAATAGCTTTGATCAATGTTGGTCTGGTGAATGTAATTGGTTGGTTCCCCCGCCAAAGTGTATAGTTAAATGTATAGCGAAAATGAAATCAGATAAAGGCAGGGGTACATTGGTGATACCAAAATGGACATCTGCTCCGTATTGGCCAACGTTAGTGAATGAAAACGGAACATTTAAGTCATTTGTGCAAGACATGGTTTGTTTACCCATGATAGGGACAGTTGTACCAGGCAAAGGCAATAACGGTATATTCGGTGTAGAACCATTTGCATTTAGAATGTTAGCTTTAAAATGTGATATGAATAGATAAGTCTGTAATGTGTTTGTATATATGTACACATGATTTATGGGGTACCTTTATTTCAACAGATTTTGATTTGAGAAGCAATTTGAAGAGAAAATTTGAAGACGCAGGGGTTGCAGTTGACAACCAAGATCATACTATTGATAGAATGGCATCGCAACTAATAGATTCGAAGGCCAAATCTACAGTGTCGAAATATTCTTCACAGGTTAACGCTTTTAAGGAGTTTTGTAATTCAAAGGGATTTTCGTGGTTACCTGCGTTTCCAATTCATGTATCGATGTATATATCAAATATGATTGACGCTAAGAAATCACACACCGTGATTTCGGCTTCATTTTATGCCATAAAATGGTTGCATACCATAAACGATATGTGTGATCCTACGGAGAGCATATTGGTGAAGAATATGCTGGAATGTGCTAAAAGACTAAACGCCAAGCCTGTTGTCAAGAAAGACGTCGTTTCAACAGAGCATTTAGTAGAGTTATGTAATATGTATACGGATTCGACAGACGTTATAGCCTTGCGAGACTTAACCATGATTTTATTATCATATGCGGGGTTTTTCAGATTTAATGAGGTCAGCAATTTAAAGTGTCATGACATAACATTTAATCCTGACCATATTGTAATTTTTGTAAGTCAGAGTAAGACAGATGTTTACAGACAAGGAAAACGCGTTTATGTTGCAAAGGGGGACACTAGTGCTTGTCCGATAGATATGCTATCACGATATATGAAACATGCGAGTTTATGTAATGACTCTGATACTTACCTTTTTCGTCCGGCATGTCGTTCCGGTAGAAAATGTTTTTTGTTACAAAAGAATAAGAAATTAAGTTACACTCGAGCCAGAGAATGTATTATTAGTAAGTTAAAGTCAGTTGCTCCAAATTTGAATTTGGGTACTCATACATTGAGAGCTAGTGGCGCAACTACAGCCGCTAACGCTGATGGTGTATCAGAGCGTTGTATAAAACGTCATGGCAGATGGAAGTCTGATTCGGCAAAAGATGCTTATATAGATGACTCCTTAGATAAGAAATTGTTCATTTCTAAACAGTTGCATTTGTAGAATGTATAACATGTTCGAATCTGAATGAAACACTAACCTTTTAAATGCTCTAGTGAAGTCTTGCCACAGCAAACAGAGTTTGTTATTTGTACATTGTATAGTTAAGACTTACTAGTTCTGCACGTTACGTAGTATAGTACAGAACTCATGTCTTCACGTTGTAATAGCGTACAAGGTGTACGGGCTGGGTTTTAGGGTTGACATGTCATGTGATGGGTGGATGTATCACATGGGGTATACGTATTAGTCACGTGATGGGTTGAGGTATCACGTGGGTATAAGTTGATATATATAGCGGTTTCGCGGGAAAACAGCAGTTCTATGCTTGACTTCAACCAGTAAACTTTATTTCAAATAAAGAATTCATTCAGATTCGATCAATGTCACATCGATTTTATGCTATTCAAATTTACGTATAGAGTCTTAGATGTCCGTAAGAAAGAAACATGCTTCTGAACTAGTACCGTGGTGCAGTATTCTGGGAATGGTCTGGAGGGCAGAATTAAAACCTTTGCCCGTCACGGTTTCCACGTTTCCTCCACAAAGTGGGGGTTTTTCGTGTACGTCCAGCATTCCGTATTCGGAATATAGCATTGTCTGCGAAGCAGCCTCTGCTTGAGCATGATATAAGTTGAAATATATCTGAAGTATATGTATCAGGTCGTCTCCAGTATATTTATATCATGGGGTATAATGAATGATGAATGTATACATGGTATTATTTATGTAAAATTACCTTACAAATGGTAATTATTGTATCAATGTTATGATGACTTAGTAACGATTGCAATCCCCAATTAAAGTGAAGTCTTGCCACAGCAAACAGAGTTTGTTATTTGTACATTGTATAGTTAAGACTTACTAGTTCTGCACGTTACGTAGTATAGTACAGAACTCATGTCTTCACGTTGTAATAGCGTACAAGGTGTACGGGCTGGGTTTTAGGGTTGACATGTCATGTGATGGGTGGATGTATCACATGGGGTATACGTATTAGTCACGTGATGGGTTGAGGTATCACGTGGGTATAAGTTGATATATATAGCGGTTTCGCGGGAAAACAGCAGTTCTATGCTTGACTTCAACCAGTAAACTTAAAATGGATGACGCGGCCGGATTGCAGGAGATAGTAAAGCGGGAGGTCTACAATGCTTTAAAGGCGAACAATGACGAACTCATGAGGAACATCGGACAAATGGTCGATAAGATAAGTGTTCCTTCATCTTCTATTGTAAAAAACGTCATTTTGGACAAACCAGTATTTAAACGAAGAAGCAATGAAGAGCAATTCAAACATAATGCTCAAGTTTCAGAGAAATTAGAAGATGTGGTTTCAGGAATTAATTCTGGAACGTTGGATAGTGCGAAAGACGCATTGATTGAAGGTAAAACAAATTTAATGTAATTGTCGTCAAATTGATGCATTCAAAACGAAAATTATAAAAGCGAGATAAATGTATCGATTTACATCAATTTGTAAACGGTATAGTATGTCACGTGATTTAGCACAGAGTGAAGTATTATAATCGCTCGTGTAGACACTGTAAAAACACAGTATTGAATAGGTGAAATATTTTGTATATTTATATCGGAAAGATTGAATGTTTATTGTAAAGTGTATACATGATTATACAAACGATGGAACCTAGGATTTAAATATGAAAGGTACAAAATGGATTTTTAGAGTTTATAAATCTATTTATTTTGAATCAGAATGAATACGTAAGGTATTAAATTCATAACATTTTACGAACATATTTTAAATAAACACGCATGTACATGTAATAGAAATAGAAAGCAAAGGTGCTTTTAAATATATACATATATAAACATTTATAATATATGTGTATAAGTACATTACGTAAATATAGTATAATTGTATTGAATGCGTATGCAAAATCATACGGGTAGATAACTCTCATCAATTTTATATTGTAGCCAAAGACTTGATAAAAAAGCGCCAGAAACTAATACAATTGGCAGATAAGTCAGAATTGGGGTGGAAAGTGGTAGCCGAATACGAGGCGAATCCCATCGCTTCAGATAGTGAAGATGAAAAGAAGATATATAAAGCAGAAGCCAGGGCCAGTAGGAAGGCAAAAGCTGAAAAGGCCAAGAAATCAACCAAAGCTCGGGTATGGCCATACAAAAAATATGGTCGATCAGACACGAATACAGCTCAACGATCCGATGGGAACAATAGCAGACAGAGGCATGGTCTTTGTTTCATATGTGGAGTGGCTGGACATTGGAAAGCTGAATGTCCTCAGCAAAAACAGTCAAACAATAAGATAAGTAAATCTAATGATATTTTGTACGATATGGCTATGAGCCAAACACAAGTAAGTACAATTCAATATTCTGCAGGTCTAGATATTGAACAGACGATGTCATGTACAAAGAACGAACATCGTTGTCATGTTGAGACACAGGTAAGAGATAATATTATACTTGAGCAGTACGAACAGATAGATACACCATCTGAGAAATCGCCAGTTGGTCGTGTAAAAAGTCATGTCGAAACATGGAAACAAATTACTGAGGACAAGTACATTTTAGATGTCATAGAAAACGGGTATAAGTTACCAATGAAAACTTTACCAGTAAGTACATGTTTGAAAAATAACAAGTCCGCTAGGGACAACGGAACATTTGTTAGAAATGAGATTGCAAAGTTAATTTCAATAGGTGTCATTTCAGAATTACAAGAAATAGTTGCATGAATTCCTGACGTAAATTCATCGGTATTTTAATGTTACTGAAAACGTGATAGGCATAGGTCAAATACTTCTCAATTCAAACTCAAACGTCCAAACAACTACATATATTCACAAATATTATTATAATATCTTGCAATAATCTGGCAAAAATATGGGAATGTAAATTAAATGATTCGGAATTTATAACTAGTTGAACGAGTGAAATGGTGCGTAGTCCGTTACCATGGTAAAAATGTTACTGTGTTGCACAAACAAAGATCAATTTGTATCTACGGCAGGTCATAGATAAATGTTTATAATAATATGAGAAATTATTACTTAAATATGAATATGATTAAATGAGAACGATTGTCTACGAATATATTGAATGACCCTCGTAGTTGTACTGATAATAAGATACACGCTTTATCTCTACCAACGGATTTGTAAACTCCACCCACCACAATTGATCAGTACACAGGTCGGGTTTCTGACATTCCTTATACCAAATATGCTTTATGACTGTAATAAGTGCACAGTAGAAGGCAGTATCTGTTTATTCTCCCATTAAGTCTTAGACTGCTATTAGAATAAGCTATAAGTTGATAACCTCTCTGCAAAATACTTTAATTGATTCTCAAATGTGGAAAACATATTAAGATATCCAGATGGTTTGTTGACAACATGACACTTTGTAAACATAAAATGCATGATTTAAAATCTAAGGGGAGCAACTATTACAAAATGTTTTAATACCAGATTATAATAAATGACATCTTCAGAAGGGATTATTATCGCCATGTTTCATGCTATAGATTATAATTTATATATTTGCTTACATTTTGTATTATGATGCTCGAATCCCACTAAACAAAACCGGCATGTGCTCAAATGTTACACGACAACGTCAAATTGCGTTAAGTGGACATTTTCACTGGGCAAACGTTATATTTATTTTTCCTGTTGTTTAGTGCATTTGATAAGAGATCTTTATGCCAACCATTCAGATTTTAATTTCCCTTTAACCTATGTACGTGAAATACTGCGCAAATGTTATTAATACTTATATATTTCTCTTTGAAACCACATCATTCATGATCAATTATTGTGGAGAAAATAATGACGTAAAAACGGAATGGGACATTTGTACGAATTTTGGTTAACATGTAGTTCCGAGAAATTCTGAAGTGCTATCATAAACAACCAGAATGCATAAATAAACATTCGCAAACAGAAATAATAGCGAACGTTCAATACATTCATTGCTTGTGATATACAGGGTGTTAAAAAAGTTCGTAGACACTTGACTTTGTTCCATAAATCCAAAACCATTCAACATGCAGTTTTAAAACCTGGTACGAATGTAGAACTATACATTATCTTCATGTTGTGTGAAAAAAATGATAGTGTCTGCAAGAATATTTGCACGTGACGTCATGACGTCATCCTTGGTAATTTTGTAAACAGCAATTAAACATGCAGTTTTATCGAAAGGTGGTGGTGTTGAAAATGTATGAATTTCTCCACAAGGGCTTAATGTTGTTTTATACTGTGTTAGGGGTTATTTAATAAAAGAAATATCCAGCATTCTCGGTAGTTCTTGTGGTTTGATTGATGAGGGTAAGGCTTGATATAGGGAAGAGGATAGCGCTTCGGGAGGTACGCAGTCTGGACGTCCTAACGGGATCTGGGCAAGGGGGTATACGATAACTAACAATATTAAATATAAGTGATGTAAATATATCAGAAATGTTGTAAAAGCACCGACAAATACTTGAAATGAATTAAGTCATGTTATTCAATGGATTAACCTTCACAAAGACACAGAAACACCCATCCGTGTCTGACTGTGAGATAGTTAAAGGAAAAACTGGGTTTTGCTCTAAAATATCAGAACCTTTTTGAAAATGACTGGACGAAAATTGTTTTCTTAGGTAAGTGTATTAAATATTTAGTCCATGAGCTAAACAAACAAAATTATGTAGTATGGGGATCTTCGGAAGATAACGTTCCATAAGTGATCGACGCCAATAAGAGTTCAAAAGGCTGGTTTTGGTGAGCAATTATCATATTTGACCTCAAAAAGTTCAATATCATTTCTGTTGGTAAAATCATTATATATGACTATAGTGAGGACTAATACTTTCGAAATACCGCTAAAACTTCCCTGACCAGAAGAGGTAACCATGGTGATATTAAAAACATGCGTCTCGTCCGGTACGAAAAATGGACTGAATTTGTGCAGAATGTTGCCTGTTGCGTACCCCTGCCAGTACCCGGTAATACATTTGTGATACTGTTTTCCACCTTATACCCAAAGAAGAAAGACCAGGCAACTCACTCGACCGAAATAAAATTGAAAACCTCATGAGTATAATGGACGACCACTTTTGCAAAGATCGAGTACCTAAAACTGTGACGTCATTTTGACGTCTTCCCCATATTGCGTCGTTACGTGGGTCTATTAAACCCTTGCATATCTCATACATCACATGTCAGATCGACTCAAATAAGATTAAAATAAACAAAGGATGTCATTGTAGTTACTAATGTGTCAGAAAAATGTGAAAATGTTATTTGAAAATAAAATCACAGATAAAATAAAAATGTCTACGAACTTTTTTAACACCCTGTATGTAATATCGGAACTAAAAGAGGAACATTTTAATGAAGTTAAGCAAAGACGTTGCGTGTGGACAACGTCTACCTACATAGTATTTAGGTAAATAAAGATGTAGTTATTTTCAGAAATAAAATATTTAGGCATATTAAAAAAATAAAAAGAAACAATAATACGAAAAGTGTAATCAAATTTGTAGCATCTCTATCGATTAACTCGAGTTTATCACGGATGTCATAAAGTTCTCTTCTAAACGTGACACCTTGTTCACATTCAGTAAACAGTGTGTCATGTCTTTGCCAATTAGTTTTGGCTATAGTGGAAATGATATACTTCAGTTACTTGCTTACGAATATTGTGGCGTAATGTCCACAAATTTGAACAGTTCGCTAGATATGGACTGTTAAATCAAGCGACGCTGAGATACGCGCAACGCATTACAGCGTTTTTTGACATTTTATTTACTTTTAAATGAAAATAAATAATTGTTCTGTTATTCCTTTGATACACCTATTGTTATTACAAAAGTACCGTTTTAACGATGTATATAACTCTAATATTTCTCTAACGGTTGAATTGAACATGGTCAATAACTCTGATTGACCACCCGAAATGCATAAAACGTAGGAGTTTCGTGCGTAACGTCACGTAATTACGAATAATAAATTCTTTGAAGTGAAGTATAGAGAGCTCTTTTATACCCGCCACGCGACACTTAGCTTGGCACTTAGGCCAGCTTTAACTATCGCTTCTGTAAATTTCATCAACAGGAAGAGTTATACGCATGTTACGTTTGTGATAATGAAAACAGTTGAGGCATTGTCAGCATGAATTTGGAAATCGTATGACTGTACCATTAATTCCACGTGCACATTAGTAAAGTACTTAATATGTTTAACATCGAAACACGCCGAGACTCCAGTTTCTAGATGCAAACATTTTAGTAAATACCACAATAAAGTTTAGCACTTGAATAAAAGAAACTCAGCAACGCTTATAAATCAATAAATTAGAATGTATAACTTCAGTAATCGGTACTTCCCTGAAAATCCTACGCAAACAGCATTAATTGGATGACTCAATCGGGTGCGCAAACAACTTCACCTCTAACATCGCCCTTATTCCATGAATGCGTACAGTATTAAAAGTACATTGTCGCTTTGATCAATATTTCTCAAGCAGATATAAGTATTTCTTGTATCACATCCTAACAACGTTACGATGACAAAATGTTGACCTCACTTAACTCGGGATCGGCATAAGGGATATTTCTCAGAATTACAATTATTAAGACCGGTAGTCCATGTGCACGCTTTCGTGGTCCGCGTGTGCATTCCGTATCCGCGTTCCGCAAACGGACACGGATACACTATTCCATCTATCCGCTAATTGATCTAAATATAGGGACGATTACGTAATTTACCAAATATGATTAAGTAACACTACAATGTATGTTGATGGAAATTAATTTTTAAAAACCGGGAACACACTTTCGATGCTGAACAAAGTTTGCTTCTTTGAACAAGTACAATAAAAAAATATATTTTAAAGGGTCACTTCTGGAACAAAAAATAAGTTGCTTTAGTGTAATTGTTGCTCAAGACAGGGTCGCTCTGTGTAGAACAATTCACGGGGATAGGCGGTCGATGGCCTGGGAAAACGCCATGCTTTAACCTCCCAGTTTCCCCGAGAAATTGTGCACATTTTCTTAGAACCAATACCCCGGGACAATATTTAGTTGTCATTGGCCCGCAGTTTTTTTCTTAAATATATGGAGATATTAGGTCCCTTTCCCCTCATCGTAGAGTATATATTTTCCCCAAAAATTTCTATATTTCCCTTGGAGTGTTGGTAAATATGTTTTAAACATAAATATAGTAAATTGATTTAATAAATGAATGCAGAATAGATTAAAGCAAGTTTGTTTGACCTCCCAGGCTTAAAATACCACCAATAATAAATTTTACTAGCATTTAAGGGGGATTAAGCAATTATTCAAACCCCAGAATCGGACCCCTTTCCCCTAAAAGCGAAAGACATCCTGACCGGGTAAAAATTGGGTATTTTTACATCAGCTTTCCCTGGTAGGGCAGCATACCTGTCAACTTTCTTTCAGACTTTCATAATCTGGGAAAATGTTCGTAGCGCAGCTTATTGCACGCGTTAACGACATATTCCTTACATATTAATTTATTATTGTATTTAAGCAACCATATATATAATAATTTACTAAACATGGTACGTATGTAATTTACTACATTAAAATGAAAAAAAAATATGTTATAGCAACAGCCAACTGATTTATAAAATAGCTGAGTAGTATTCACAAATGTTTGGCAATATCTACAATGATTAACACTTCCCAACTGCTTTCTTACACATCATTACAGTGTAAATACACATGACAGCTAAGGTTGATGTATATTTTAAAATGTGTTCCCATACATGTAGCCTGTACAACACTTAAAATATAAACCACACAAAAAGATCGGGGCGTAAAGAAACCTTTCCGGTGGAAATGTATACAAGGCATAAATAATATTCACCTTGTGGACAATTATGCAAGAAATTACAGGTTTACTGAGCGCAATACATTGCGTATTGAGAATGCAGGCTTGCTTTAAATATAAATTTCACAAAAACAAGCCTATGTTCTCAATTCGTGATGAGTGGGTGGCTAGGCAATTTAAACGTTTATACATTGTATCTGGTTTGGGAGTACCTGCGCGCTACAGTATGTATTAAGAGAGGGCGTTTATGGAACTAACCAATTAACAGGGAACTATAAAAGGGAATGTAATTGTTTATTGTCCCATTAAGTCTTAGACTGCTATTTTAATAAGCTATAACCTGATAACCTCTCTGCAAAATGATGCAATTTGAATACTTTAATTGAATCTCAATTGTGGAAAACATCATAAGATGGAAGAACATGTAATAAATCATCCAGATGGTTGGTTGACGGCTTGACAATTTGTAAACAAACAAATGCATGATTTAAAGTCTAAGGGGGGCAGCTCTTACAAAATGAGTATCTTGTTTACTAAATACGATATTTGGTCTACTATTTCGACTGATATAGTCAACATTCGATCGTCGCGTATTGGTCATTTGTTAAGAAACAATCTATAGTTTCATAATTTATTGTATGTAATGGATGATCGGAAAAAATGTGGACGTAATAATGTGACTTTAAGCAAATTCATCAACACTATATGAACTGATTGTTTGTTAACTAATCAGGTTAAACCACAGTGTACATGGTAGGTTAACTGTTAAATGAAAATTCCCCAAATAATCCAACAAAATACTGGTTTCTATAAACTTCGAATGTACTTCTGTGTAATGTAACGTAACTTTGTCTCCAACGTGACGTTAGTTGGGCTCCAATGTGACGTCATGTTGACATAGATAACGTAACGTGTGCCCGTTCAACAGGCCGATTCTGATTCTGAATATGATACTGCGGACCGGGTGGAATGACAATAATAAATCATGTGATGGTCATAATCAGCCTGGAATCGGCTAATGTGTTACTATATATAGTAACAAGTGAATTAACGTTTGTTATTACACCTCGTGAGCTGCTGATTTATATAGATATTACTCCAGCTGTTCACTAGGTGAAATAACAATCGATCTTTTATTTCTATTCGGTCGTAAGGGTGCACACAGCAATATGAATACTGTTACATTTTAAGGTTATTGCTACCTTTGGTATGTTTCTGTACAATGTATATTAAACCTGCTATATTTGTGAAGACCTTGAAGTAAATCATTCTGAAAAGTCCCAACCGTTTTGTTCCGCTAATTTTGTTTAGATATTCTAAGATTTTGGGGACAAACCCTTAAAACTGAAACTTTTACTTTGCCGAAAAGGGTTTGGTCTCAGACGCACACTTCTAGCAAACACAACATTTCGTGAAAAACATTTGAACAGCTTACTATTTCCTATATGCAACAGTTATAGTAACAATTATATAATAGCTTAGCTATAAAGATGTTTTTATGCATAAAACAACGAACGTTCTTTGATACAACATGTAATGTAAACAACTTTTCAAAACCGATGTTCCAGTTGATTTATCAAATTCGTTCAAATGGAAATTACAGACGTTGATCCTATTCATACGCTCGATAAGGTTGGTGTATCATTTGAAACGTGTTTTCACGCAGTCCGTATTCCAATTAAAAATGTAAACCACACGAAAGGATCGGGGCGTAAAAGAAAGATTTCCGGTGAAAATGATTACTAGGCATTTTAATACCCTCCTTCAATTGTGCAAGAAATTCCAGATTTAATGAGCTCATGCATTGCAAATTGAGAAGCTTGCTATAAATACAGTTTTGGGCATATTGAAAATTCGTGTGATGTCTTGCGTGGGTGGCTAGGCGATGCAACCGTTTATACATTGTATATGGTTTTGGAATGCCTGAGCGCTACTGTATTTATTACAATGTAAGAGAGGGCGAACTTACTAATTAAGGCGAAACTACAAAAGGAAATGTACTTCAGAATAAAAGCAAACTAGCGATGACATACAAACCATTTGTTGCTAAAAGTTATACTTAAGGATGTTCAAGCTGTTTGGATCCCGTGATAAGAATTTGTTCAAATTTTGACGGATGTTGAATGGTGGTGTTTAAGTATCACTTTTCTTTTGATGTCTGCGATCAAAATAATAATTTAATAAATTGTTTTACAATGTAGTTTGGGTACACATTGTTTTACACTGCCAACATACAATGTACCAAAAATGGAATTTAAATTTTCCGTCTAATATAAATTGTCTTTTACATTTTGATACAGTTCAAGAAATTGAGATTGAGTATCTAACTTACGTTGACTGACGAAAACCTATTATCCAAACTGTTTGCATGTTTATAATTAAAATATCATCATACTGTCATTAATTTTGACATGTTATCATAGTATTTATTTCCCAGCGGTTAATAAAGGCGAAATAGATGGGAGATGTTATGTTGGTAACAAATTGTCATTGTGGCAACAAACGATCTGGACGTTGTATTACATTTTCTGCCATCTTATGGTGTTTTCCGAATTTGGGATAAACTAAAGTGCTAAAATTGCATTATCCTGCACATAGCTTACCGAGGTATTATTTATGAAAATAATAGTTTTATAGTACTAAATTTGACTTTAATATACAAATGTTCGGACGTGAATATAGTCATGATACACATTTGTACGTCCGTCTATATAAAGTAAAAGCTCATTTATTAAGCATATTACACAACGCAAAAATGACTAATTTAAATTATAAGGCTATACCTCTTATTTATTTACGATTGAATTCGATTGTAAGTACTAGTTTATGACACAGTGTCAAACTTCTGAAATACATAAGCTTATTTCAAAATCGCTTGTATGAAATCGTATCAAGTACATGTTACTTTCTTGAATAGAGTCGTGCAAGTGATCACGTTTTACCATTGTTTGTTTTTGTGTTAGACAATAACTAAACCCACAAACGATCTTTAAATCATACTAACACATGCTTTATTACGCAATGACAATACATAAAAAAACATTTTTACAAAGCAGTTTTACAGATATAGAGGATGTATCACGAGTTGTCAATTGATATAAATTTATATTAAACGAGTTTTGGAAATTTTATTATGCGAGCCTTTGGCGAGCTAAATAATATTTCCTGAACGAGTTTAATATAAATATACTGAGTACATCTAGAAACGCAACACTAGAGTTAATGTCAATACTTTTTCAAAAGTTTTTATGATTGACAACCAAATTGTATTAACTTGATGATTTTTTATTCCATAAACGATGGAACTGTAACATTGTTTTCATATAGTGCTATCGATGCGATTGAACAGTGTTTGTGTGTATAGTGCGGCTAGAAAGTAACTAACACAAATTGGTAAAATCATAATTTTTCAGAATCGTTATTCTAAGTGAAAAGTTCAACTATAGATTAATCATTAATTGATTGCATATCCATGACGTCCAATATATTGTTGAGACGTGTATGAATCAGTTTTGAACTTTGCCAAGAAATTGTACATGTGGAGTTACAGGTCCTGTCGGAGAGTTGTTTCACATGGATGACCTTGACATGGGTGGTTGGAAACGGTGACAAAGTGCTAGTAGAGTGTCTTCAGATTAAACATTGTCGGTTTATGACAATTTAGCCGAAGTGAAACCTCCAATTTGCGATCCCCTGTTATAGGCATCCGAATTGCCTGATTTCGACAATGTTCGGACCATGCTGGCATTTTTATTCCGAAGCCTAGAACTTTTCTTTTGTGATTTTCTTTCCATTGGCAAACGATACAAAGGATTCGAAGCAATTTACATCAAAATTTATCATGCATAAATTATGCACGAAGAATTCGTGCGTTTTGTGATTTTCTTGAGGCACGGGAGTAACGTAACCCGATCGATGACATTTTGACAATAGGCAAGTTTCTACACGATTATACAACATTTTTACATAAAGTTATAAAATGTATGAATAATGAAAGTAAGAAATAATCAAGGATGAAAACGTTGCGTTTCTAGATGTACTGAGCATATATCAATTGACAACAAGTGATAGATTATTTATATCATATGACACTAAAAACGCAACATACACATTGATTTATGGGAAAATCACTCATGCATTTAAAAGTTATACTATAGTTCGATTTCGAGCATTGAGCCGTGACTGCACTTTTAAAGTTTCATAAATTCGCCGATAAAGCTTGTTGCGGCATTGACTTACTGCGCTAAATTGCCAATTGATAAATTACACATATAAGTAAGTATCATATCTTTAAACCATGACTATTGAAATTAATAAATCACGGGTTACTCGCCCAAATAGATTCGTCTTTAGAAAAGGTCATGGCTCAGGGTTCAAAATTGAACTATACCAGTGTTATGTTTACGATGATACGTACTCGCTATATAGTTCGATTTCGAGCATTGAGCCGTGACTGCACTTTTAAAGTTTTATAAATTCGCCGATAAAGCTTGTTGCGGCATTGACTAACTGCGCTAAATTGCCAATTGATAAATTACTCATATTAGTAAGTATCATATCTTTAAACCATGACTATTGAAATTAATAAATCACGGGTTACTCGCCCAAATATACTCGTCTTTAGAAAAGGTCATGGCTCAGGGTTCAAAATTGAACTATACTAATCTGGATACAAGAAAAGCCATGTGATATAATGAAATACTCCCTTTATCTACTAACGGAATTAACTCCTAATTGCATGTACGTACATGTAACCTGAGATAGCTTCGCATTTATACAACAGTCATACAACTTTATCAGTACACAGCTAGGCTTTGTAGCACTTTTTTTATACCAAATATTTTAAATGAAGTAGTTAGTTCTAAGCACATCAACCAATATTGTTTGAACCCTTTCATTTTTTTCTAACCAGTTTAAACCACAGTGCACACGGTAGGTTAAAGATTAAATGAAATTCACAAAAATGTATCATTATTAATACATAACTGCAACAAGATAACCATTTCCTAAAACTTCGTAAACGTTTTGTGCAATTTATTCGGCGAAATCTTATTATAACTTCTAAGTATGTCCTAATTTTATCTAATCACTTAATGACTGTTCTGACGCAGGTGTCTTAAACCTCAATTATCTGATTTTTAACCCATATACTCCTTACAGATGGTTTAATAAGATCTTCTAGTAATATGCATTGAAATATAAGTGTCCAGATCCAATTTAACAGTTAAGTTGTATTCAAACAAAGCCAAATTGAGACCAACTCAACATGGATACAGTGGTAAGAGGTCCATGGACAATATACGGGACAATGAAAAATCACAGTCAATGCAGAGATAACATGCAATTAACACATTTGTCAAAGGCATTTCACATGCCGATTATACCAATAAAACTGTAAAACTGTTAAAATTCTGTGATTATAAGGGAAACATCTCGAATATATAACTTACTGGTATATCATTAAATAATACAGCAAAATATGAAGTGTACACAATTTACCACAACACACTTGTTAAAATGCAGTTGTGAAAGGGAAGTAACTCCAGTATATAATATGTTACTTGTATGCACAGTTATTTGGTGCGTAATAATGTAATAGCAATCAGCATTCCTGATCCAAACTAAAATTGGTAGCATATAAGTTTTGTTTTTCGTTCTGCAAGGGGTATAACCTAAAGCACAGAATCAAAAGCACAACATTTGACAAATATGCAATTTCGCATGTAACAAGTCGTACAGAAACGTTTGTTTTGGACTGGGAAAGTTATTTGTATTTTTAAATACTATTAGTTCATTGTATTTCAAAATAAGTACAACATTTTTTAACAAAAAGAATTGAAAACGTGCCAAATTATACCATAGATACATGTAGCTCCATATCCTGGCTCGGTGATTATAAACATTAGAGTACGTACTACATGCTCCAACTCATACTCCGAACTCCAATTGGAGCATTTCTTAGTTACAAAAAATACCGTAACTTCTTTTTTACTCAATGGAAACATATGAAACTGGGGTTCATTTTCTCAGTTTGATCATTTGCTACAAGTTGGGGTAGGTTTTGATGTACATTTCTAAAAAAAGCTGTTTTTCAAGTTGGAACATGGAGTATGGAGTTTGAATATCAAAATGAGAAATGTTTATAATCACCAGGCCTGATTGTGCTTGATAAGAAGGGTAATACAGGTAAATGGCAGTATAATCATTTGAAGAAGTATTATTCTTTCTGGTATAACTAAATAAAACAATTCTATGTTACAGTTCTATTCCTGGTGAGCATAGTTGCAAAACAATAAAATATTTGTTGACCCCCGGGTCATAAATTAATGTATGGTATAGTCTTGTATACTGTACCCTAAGGAAAACATTTGTACATAGTATTTATTAAATTTCTAAACATATTTTCTTGTGTGAAGGACGTTCCTTGACTGTATCAAGTATCACAGTATTATAACTTTAAGCAGCTACAATGTTAAACAATATATTCTACTATTTTACTATAGTCATACAGCCGGGTACAGTTTGATAATAATGTACACTCAGTAGACCGTAAAATGCAGTATGGACACTGGTTGCTTGGTGACACCTTGGGCATTTCACGCGACAATTTGTCATCGACTGAATATCGTCTGTATAAACATTGCATGTATAACAAAACATAGCTGGTTGTTAGTTCAATAAGTAAATTATTTTAATTTATGACTCCATATATGTATCGAATCACCTTCTGCATGTATCCAACGTAACATCTGTATTTAATGTTCACATGGCTTGTTTATTAAACACGATTGAAGATAAAATTGATTTAAAGTCCCATAAAGTCTTAAAGAGGCATTCTCTATAACTAGAAATTTTTCTCTACTATCACATTAAATGAGCCAACTGTTCAAAGCACTATAAATTATTATAATCTGTCAGAAGAAAGTGTGCGTACATATGTCTCTGTAATGACAAAAATATATTTAAGTGACCAATAATGATTTATCGCTTCCAGTGATTTATTATTATATGGTCAAAGGGAAATAACTGGTGAGTATTTTAGCTTGTTACGGAAATATGACTTTGTGTTCATTCTTTTCTCGGTAATTAGTGGGTACTTATTGTTGAAAATTTGAGGCGTATAAGCAATCATTATTCTCACATAATGTATAATATTCCTGAATCGATTTAAACGATCAAAGTTATCGGGAACACCTCTTTAAACTACTATTGTAATAAGCTATAACTTGATAACATCTCTGTAGAATGGTGCAATTTGAGCACTTTAGTAAATTCCGAAATGAGGAATACACAATAATATGAAAGAAAATGTAATAAAACATGTTTTGCACGTAGACAAAGCGTTCTTGCGTATAAAAAGGTGCGCCCAGCTTTGACCACCGCGTTACCGAAGACAATACGTACTTGCAAGTACGCCCAGTTGTGACCACATACGTCGTTTGAGATCTGAACGTTTGTGGTAAATTGCCTAGCGACACTAACAAATGGAAGCGAAAATAAAGTTCAATTTACAATATGCCAATAACATGACTTGTTCATAATTGTTCTTAAATCTTGAGAACAAACACAATTCATCTAGTTATTTTACGATTGGGTTCGCTTATTAAAAATAAGAGACTTTATCAAAATACATATTAAGCAACTGTCTCTTTAACTCACCAAACATCACCTGTGTGACATACCGTCCTCTAATTCACTTAACAGTTTTACTATTACCAAACCAATCTTTCTTGTTTCTGACGGCATCAAATTGTTTTATTGTCAATTCTTATGTGAATTTTAGATGATCCCCGAATGTGGAAAACACCATTAGATGGAAGAAAATAAAATAAAACATCCAGACGGTGTGTTGACAAAATGATAATTTATTGATCTAAAGTCTAAGGGGAGCAACTCTTGCAAATTGAGTGTTTTGTTCACCATACAATTAGCTATATACGATATTTGGTTAATTATTTTGACATATATAGTTAACGTCGAGTATTGCTCATTTGTTACAAAACAGCCTTATGGTTCCGTAATTCATTGTATGTAAGGGATGATCGGAAAAAGTTATGGGAGCAATGATGTGACTTTAACAAAATTACCAATATGTTCTAAACAAAAACACAAACCAGAACATATTGAATACTTGTATTTTATATCATGTGTCTAACTTAATGTTTTACAACAAACTTTATGCACACCTGGTATAGTCAGACATTATGTACATGTAGGAGAAACAAACTGGCTACTTCCGTCTAAAGATGACAACTAATTAAATTCATTACATCCTGTGCGGAGCGGTGTAGGCCCTCAGCAGACAAAGCTTTGCATATACACTCATCAAATGTTATAAGTAAATCAAAACAGTACATAGCGATACGTGCAAGTAGTACGTGTAAAGTTGTTTCTAGCTTGAAAATGACAAAACACGGGACTGTTATATAATATTACACGTCCATGGCATATTATGTTTAAATATCTTAAAATTTGAATGCATGTAAGTTTTTATGTCGGGTAAAGACGTGATATTATGTCAAGCGCATGCTTGCCGATCGGAGGTCGATATGCCGAATGGTTTTCCAACACTAACTACAGAAATGTTAAAACTAGGATTCCTGGATATTGTTCATTCTCTTAATTTCTTGGTCATTTGGATCAAAGGTCAAACCCCATGGCCTTTGAACACACAACAATGTCTGGTTCACAAAGTAACAAATATAGGTTCGTTCATAGTACAACTTTACGGAGAAGTTGCTTATCATCAGATGTGGAGGTCAATATGCCATGGGTCAAGGTCTTGTTGATCTTAATTACACTACACTATTTACTGACATGAGACGTGAACGTTTCACAATCCCCTCTTGTTCTTTATAATTTCGGATTTTTTCCAGTTTTGTGTTTTCTTGGTGTAGGGATTGATAGAAAAAAGTTTGTAATACGTTTAGGCTTCGTGCGAAAAATCATTTGTTTTGCACGGGCATTTTGTATGATTAACAATTCACGGCTCATTGCTTGCAGCGGGCAAATTACAATTGTCGAAGTATCGGATATTGTTTCTTAACTTCTCGCATGAATTTGTGCAAAAAAGAACATACTATCACGTATAATAAATAAGATATACGCATAACAAGTTGGTGTACTTATAACATTTAACAAGTGTATGCACATTTGTATATAATATTAAGACGGAGTTTTAAAATAAACATAAAGTACGTCGCAAAAACAGCAATCACAGACCGCATTGGAAATAGAACATGTTCTTTAAAAAATGAAATCTTATTTTGAATAGATCAAATAGTTTTCGATCATGTTTTTATTTCATTTTCACACCATGTTTAATTTAGTTCGTTTGATATTGACTTGCTTTCGTAACAATTGCAATTTAATTATATCCATAACAAGTATACTGAAAGATTTGTTTACTTTCGCGCGTGTGTAGTTAAAACACTCGCTGTCTGAACGGTTGTGGTCAAGAGAGAAGAAATACAAACAAGCGGAAGCGGAAATAAACTTTTATTTATACTATTGACATTGAGGCGCTGCCTCGGTTAATTATTCAGCGTACATAATGTTGGTTATCGGTGTTTATCGCCATATCTTGTACAAATAGTCTAAAAGGCTTTCATAATAAGAATTTAATATAATAATATGTTACTACATTAAACGTTTGCAGTATATATACTTCTTTTCGATTCCGTTATAACTCATTGACAATAACAAAACATTCTCACTTACTATTTACTATTTTCTGTCTTCAGGAACATGTCATATATGTCTTTTTTATCTTTCGTTTGTTTCTGTGTGTTTTTTCTTTTGCATGCATTATTTATATTATGTACTATATATTATGTAAGGCTATAAGCTGTGTATGCTTTGTCTTAAATAAACTTTCTGTTCTGTTCTGTTCTGTTCGGTGTTAGAAAAAAGATATTTAATATGTTCTGCATTGAGTAAATATTCTCATGTAATCAGAACTGCTTACAAGATACCCGAATTTCAATAAACAAAACAGATGAAGAGAAATAAATGGTTCACAGTTTATGACAGAGCATTCTATATCATGAGTCGCGGTGTCAGGTGGAATGCACCTATACCTCTTAACTAGTGAATATGTCGCTCTTGTTTTTGACATGCTACTGTATGCAGCAATATACCTCTTTACTAGTGATTATGTCGTATCTGCTTTTGGCATGCCACTGTATGCACACATTCCTCTTTACTAAATAATATGTCCTTCCTGTGTATGCCTTGCCACTGTATGCACATAATTTTATACTACATTACTAGTAAATACGTATTTCTTGCTTTTGTCATGCCACTGTATGCAGACATATGCCTCTTAACTAGTGAATACATCTTTCTTGCTTTTGGCATGCCACTGAATGCAGAAATATACCTCTTAACTTGTGAATACGTCTTTCTTGCTTTTTGCATCCCACTGTTCGCAGAAATATACCTCTTAACTAGCGAATATGTCGTATCTTCTTTTGGCATGCCACTGTATGCATACATATACCTCTTAACTAGTGAATACATCTTTCTTGCTTTTGGCATGCCACTGTATGCATACATATACCTCTTAACTAGTGAATACATCTTTCTTGCTTTTGGCATGCCACTGAATGAAGAAATAATCCTCTTAACTAGTGAATACGTCTTTCTTGTTTTTTGCATTCCACTGAACGCAGACATATACCTCTTAACTAGCGAATATGTCGTTCCTGCTTGTGGCATGCCACTGTACATGTATGCATACATATACATTGTACCTCTTAACTGCATACTCGATGGACGTATACATGTATACAGTAGAGTATGCACGAAATGTAGAAAATATTAATTTATTGGAATATTTGGAGTTATTATATTTATTTTCTCGGCATGTATAGCTCGAATAGACAACAAACGTTATCTGTCAACGAGGAGGAGCATTCATACGCATTCATTCGCTTGAAACCCGTAATATATTCTTTGAAATTACGTTAAGATATTATTTCATTCCCGGACCTCGTCCAAAAGCGAGACTAACCACCAAACTACCAGACAGTCACGTGTTACTGCGCCTAATAAAATAACACCTAATTGCACCAAATTTAATTTGTTGATCGTTGCGGAGTTATCAAGACGTTTTCTGTAAACATGGAGCATCATATCCTCGTGGCAGCGGTAAGTTATTTACTGTCTTTGATAGTAAAACTGTTTATTATCATTAAGGTCCCTTGTGGACATTAATTAATCGCATTTGGAATTTTCTATATGTCGTTTAAACTTTCATTTTAACTCTCGGTGGCGTAAAATGCTGTAAAGACGACCAGTATGGTTTTAGCGTGTCCGAATATGGATATTTTGATTTTTGGTTTTATTGAAGATCACCTTTCCTATCGGCAGGACACAAGGATCCTTATTGTATGGCATAATTACTTTAGAGTGGTTCAATTTCGATGGAATTTTGCATAGCAGTAGTTTCAACAATGTTGTGAAAAAAATATAATTAGCTCTTGAATATATCAAAAGATAATTATTGTGTTCGATACCTTGAAAATCCTTGCGTTTTCTTTGAAATGCACCTTCTAAAGAGAACCTAAATTTTAATTTCTTATTTCATTTTTTTTTTCAATTTCTTTTTCAATGATACTGAATTTTGTTCTACTGAAAGATCAAACAAAGAAACCTCGCTAATATTTCTGTTATATCGTGCAACAGTTGTAAACGTCACTATAAATACCATACCTGGGACCTTATTTAAAAATCCAGACTTAGACTTTACATTCTCAACTGTTATTCATGCTGTTTTTAACGTAATGATTTTGAAATAATTACTTCTACAAGGTCACTGTGTAACCACAAATAATTAGATAAATTTCACGTAGTTCAATCTAATTACAAAGAAATGGCAGTGATTATAAATTTTGTCAATTTTAATTAAGCCTAAGACTGAATTTCAGTCTACAAATATTGATGTTTAAGGCCCGTGTACGCTAAAATATTTACTCTTTAGAACCAATAAAACTTATGAATATACTTTAAACAAAATGACCTGCACAGAACGTTTACGCACACACAGTAATTTTATCCATCCTTTTTCGGAATATAATATATCTGAAAACATTCTGAATTTGTAGATTGTGGTGGTGAGTTTCATTGCATTTGCACAGCCGACGATGTTAAAGGGCTACGGTTATGGACATGGATACAAACAGTATAAGGGGCATGGCCATAGTCAAATGGGGCAAGGTCGTAGTCAAAAGGGGCCTGGCCATATTCAAAAGGGGTCTGGTTCTGGCTATCAACTCTGCTATCCGATAGCAGAAGTACGTACTATTTATGTTTCTCCACAGTTCTACATGATATTTGAAAGATACTTTGATACAATAGAATATTGTACTGATACTTTTATTATTATTATTATTATTATTACAGGTGTTAAACCTCGTATTGAAGTAAATTACAAATATTCACGTATTTTTTTATTTTAAGGTCGATTGTGTAAAACTAGTGTATGCACAAGTACTACTTTAACTGTCTGAAATTACTAGTATACAGGACATGCCTGGATCAATCAATACCCCCGGTATGTACAAAGTCTAAGACATTCAAAAATCGACTACCGGTAATTTGGTCTTTTAAATGTTCATATATTTGTATTGCAGCGAGGTGATCCTTGTGACACCAATAAACAATGCGCATGGAACTTCAGAGAATGTCCAGACTATGCTGGTTGTCACTTGATTTGCACGGACAACCCATACAAGTGGTGTTACGGTCTAGACCAGGGTCAAGTAAGTCCTCATTATAAGAATGATACTACTCATATTACTTCTACTAATAGTAGTATAATATAGTGCGCACAGGATAACAAAAAATGTGGGGGACATTGGAATCAGCCATATATGTGTAGGTGTAAAAAGCAAGCCTGTACTTTTATCAGTGTTATTGTAGTAAGTGATTGACCGTATATGTTTATTAAAGTTTATTAAAGTAACCAAATTTTGCAACAGTAGACCAATCCTGTCATTGTTTGTAAACATCACATTTTCATAGGCGCACTATAATATAAATATACTGATTACATCTAGAAACGCAACACTGGAGTTTCTGTCAACACTTTTCAAACTTTGTATGACAACCAAACTGTATTTACTTGATGACATTTTATTCCATGAACAATGCAACAGTAACATTGTTTTCATACAGTGCTATCGATGCTTTTGAACAACACTTGTGTGTATATTGCGGCTAAAAAGTAACGGAACGCAAATTGGTAAAATCCTATTTTTTCAGAATCTTTGTTCTAAGTGAAAAGATAAAATATTGATTAATTATTGATTGACTGCATATACATGACGTCCAACAAATTGATTAGAAGTGTTTGAACCCGTTGTGAACTTTGCATAGAGATGGTACATGTGGAGTTACTGGTCCTGTCAGAGAGTTTTTTCACATGGATGACCTGGATTTGGGTGGTTTTAAACGGTGCCAAAGTGAAACCTCCCAGTTGACGTCTCCGTCATAGGCATCCGAATCGCTTGATTTGGCCCATGTTCGGACTATCCTTATATTTTTAGTCTGAAGCATAGAACTTTTCTTTTGTGATTTTCTTTCCAAACTTACAAAGGATTCGAAGTTATTTACATCAAAATTCATCATGCATAAATGGTGCACATGGAATTCGTGCGTTTTTGCATTTTCTTGACGCACGGGAGTTACGTAACCCGATCGATAAAATTTGGACAATAGCCAAGTTTCTACACGATTATACAATATTATTACACAAAATTAAAATATGTGAGCAATGGAAGAAAGAAAAAACTAAGAATGAAAACGTTGCGTTTCTAGATGTATTGAGCATATATGGTTAACCGAAATTCGCTGAAATGTAGAAAATTTACAAATTGTCTTGAAGTATATCCATATTAGGTATATATAATTAATACAGTTGTATATGTACCTTCTACTTTGTATGTCGACTTAAGCAACCACAAGAAGAGTGAAATACGTCAACGCCAATCATATATATTCTAGTCAAGCACAGTTCGTTTTCTTGAGACTCCTTTATTGGAATCTAATTATATATTTTGTCATACTAATTTATAATTATTATTCAATTTAAGGATTGTACAGACAATATGATGCACGAGTGTCATCCTGACATTACAGGAGAGCTGGTATGTGTGGATACGTGTGAAATCTGTGGTTGCGATGAGTACCCGTACAAGTGATATGGACAATGCGGTTGTAGTGGCGATAGCGATAGCGATAGCGATAGCGAGAGAGAGAGAGAGGGAGGGAGGGAGGGAGGGAGGGAGGGAGGGAGGGAGGGAGGGAGGGAGCGAGCGAGCGAGCGCGACTGGACATTGAGGTTGACGTTCTTGTTTTGTTCTATTGTATCTGAACTCAATAAAGCATTTCAACTTGGACTTTGCCTTTTTATTAGCTCACCTGAGCACAAAGTGCTCAAGGTGAGTTGTTGTGATCACTCACCGTCCGTCGTCCGTCCGTCCGTCCGTCTGTATGTCCGTACTCACCCACTTGTAGTTGTGAGGTGTGGAAAAATAGGCTATATTTAGATTCTATTCATTCCGTTGCTTACGGGGTGCAAAATGTTGCTTATGGGGTTTTACAAACAAAAGGATGAACAAAAGAAAACCCCACAATGTCAAGTCAGTGAGAACGTCCGTCCGTCCGTCCGTCCACACTTTCAAACGACATCTCCTCTGAAACCATTTGGCCAATTTTGATGGAATTTTGCCAGGATGTACGTGGCATCGGGGGATTTAGTAATTGTTCAAATTATGGCCCTGGGGTCAAAATTGGCCCCACCCCCGGGGTCAACATTTACATAGACTTATATAGGGAAAACATATAAAAATCTTCTTCTCTAAAACTACAATGCCTAGAGCTTTGATATTTGGTATGTAGCATCATCTAGTGGTCCCCTACCAAGATTATTCAAATTATGCCCCTGGGGTCAAAATTGGCCCCGCCCCGGGGGTCACCGTTTTACATAGACTTATATAGGGAAAACATATAAAAATCTTCTTCTCTAAAACTACAATGCCTAGAGCTTTGATATTTGGTATGTAGCATCATCTAGTGTTCCCCTACCTAGGTTGTTCAAATTATGCCCCTTGGGTCAAAATTGGCCCCGCCCGGGGGTCACCGTTTTACAGACTTATGTAGGGAAAACATATAAAAAATTTCTTCTCTAAAACTACAATGCCTAGAGCTTTGATATTTGGTATGTAGCATCACCTAGTGGTCCCCTACCAAGATTGTTCATATTATGCCCCTGGGGTCAAAATTGGCCCTGCCCCGGGGGTCACCGTTTTACATAGACTTATATAGGGAAAACATATAAAATTCTTCTTCTCTAAAACTTCAATGCCTAGAGCTTTGATATTTGGTATGTAGCACCATCTAGTGGTCCCCTATCAAGATTGTTCAAATTATGCCCCTGGGGTCAAAATTGACCCCGCCCCGGGGGTCACCAGTTTCTATATTTACGCTCTACCTTTGTTAGTCTAAATTGTGCAGGGCTTCATTTATAATCAGGTGAGCGATATAGGGCCATCATGGCCCTCTTGTATGTTTTCTAGTATATCATTAATCTTTCTTGAACACTACGTGCCCATTTTGAATGTATCATTCTGTTGGGATTAATCAGCAGCGGTGCTTCAGATTATACACTCCCAAAAGTGCTAACTTGTCAGGTGCCAGCGGATTATTGGTTTATTTTTGCGGCATCTAAACTCAGTTCATTTGGCGTCCTCCGTAATTACACATTTTTGTACGTGCGTTGCATGTGTACCACCATTTACGTCATGAACGTATTCGGCATTATTGACTACTGCTTATCTTGAAATAACTTAACATCCAGAAAGTGACTCGATAGGAAAGCTGGAGTGAAGCAGAACCCTATGGGAGGAAGGGTACATGGGAGGCCTCATCATCGATGAAATGGCCATTCAATAGGACATAGACATTACTAAATCAGGAGATGTTGTTGAACTTGTAGGGCTTGACGATTCTGGGAAAGAGAGACAGAGGGCAACATGTCATTTATGTCAAGAAAGCGGGAAAATAAAAGAACACTGGGCTCCCATGCATTGCAGTTTGTATTTTAGGGATAACTGGATACCGATTCCCTAACGCTCATTTTATTTCTGATAGTGTGCATGCCCTGAATTACATTCTTTGTTTTAGGAAGCTGTGGACAACGTACATTTACTACGATTTAAAAATCTTCACACATGTTAAGATGGTTCACAAAGCATTCGTTCATTCATGAAGATAAAATCTTGGACAGCACCCAACAACTTTTAAATGTCAAAGCCCATGCACTTTTTCAAGAGTAATATTTATGATTGTCTTTTCACGTTGTAAAAGAATTAAGAAACAATATTATCAAATCAATCCAAAATGAGGAATAATCAATGCAGAAAATGTGTTGGACATGCAAATGGGATCAGCCCTGAATGTTGTTGACAGAAATATAAAGAGACATGCGACCCATTAAAAATAAAGAAGATACCAGACTGTCAGAACTCCCATCAAAAGTTGTTTGATGATTGGAAAAAATATGGGAAAAACAATCGACCGTCACAAAGAATACAGCAATTATACCTGGGCCGGTATTTATAAAGTGTCACAGCATAGCAATGTGTCCTCACTGCATATAGGGTGTTACAGGATAAACAGGATAAGTATCGGGTACAATATAAGGGACCTCCTTCTGTCTGAGGGTTTGTGAGTTTCACCGTAGATTATGGGAGATTGGTAACAACAATGATTCTGTAAATACAGTACAATAAGGTATTTATTAATAATATCAAACAACGATAAACAATCGATGTCAAGTCATCAAAAGCATTACAAAAGTTATATATTACGTACATGTATAATTATATACAATACACATCACCATGTAAGATGGCGACAATGACAATGAACGATATAACGGATTGTTTAAAACATGAAATAAACATACTAATATAAGAACAAACTTTACATTTAAATAACCCAAAGTGTAGAATAAAGTATAAGAAGTATATTGATATGATAATTACCTGTAAATACAGTACAATAAGGTATTTATTAATAATATCAAACAACGATAAACAATCGATGTCAAGTCATCAAAAGCATTACAAAAGTTATGACTTGTGCCTCCACATCGATTGGTCAATCGCCAAAGGTAATTACCATAGCAATAGAAAGAGAGTAAAAGAAGGTGCGTAGAGTGTTGGGGTGCATGTCGTTGTCACGGGTGGATTCAGCGGTAGCGTGGGTTTGTACCACCGTGTACTGTTGTGTACAACGATATTTATAAGGTAGTGGGTTCTGTCAAACTGGATGGTGGATGCGATAAATTACTGAAACAACAATGTCAAAGACATTAATTATTTATTACATCAAACGGTCAAATAAACCAATGTGGCTATATACTGAGTACACGTCCGTAGGACGGGGTACTATAACTAGAATGCCAAAGCATTCAATAACATAAATTTACATACATGTATACACTTCGTTAGTATTGAACACGAAGACCAGTGAGACACGTGGCTTACACAAAATATATAAAGTCGAATTAACAAACGAAATAGACATGAAACACAATTATGCTTTTAGGACAATAAATGTAACTAAAATACAAAACTAACCTGAAACAACAATGTCAAAGACATTAATTATTTATTACATCAAACGGTCTAATAAACCAATGTGGCTATATACTGAGTACACGTCCGTAGGACGGGGTACTATAACTAGAATGCACCGAAGCATTCAATATAGGTAGCCTCATCGGTTTATAGGTTAGAGATGTATAAAAGTTTATATGGTCAAACACTCTATATAGGACTGGATATAGTGGGTATATAGGGCAAATATGGGTTCATATAGTATGCAAATAGAGCTGTTATTATAATTTATATTCTTATTTATCTATTTATTAAGTACAGTAGTAGGTTTATTTATAGTTTATAAGGTATGGTAGTATTGGTATATATTTAGTTTATCTTATGTGGAATTGGTACTTTAAAGCATAGTATGTATATATTAATACAATCAAAGGCATCGTATATTTATAGTCTATGACAACGTGACATGGTCTTACAGTCACTACTGTACTATAATGTACCTATAACTACGACTACTATATAAAAAAAACCGGGACTCGGGACGGTCGGTCAAACGATGGAACGGACGCGAACCGGACACATGGTGAAAACCAAACTGTGACAGTGAAAACTTAAATATTTTGACTTAAGTTAAAATATTTAGCTACCAATATTTCACAAGAAACAAAATATAGCCCATGTTTTCTATATGATTACGGTATCTCTTTACATAATGCTTCTAAACAATACAAGTTTTTGTAAAAGAAGTTTTCTTGTTTAGATGATACACTTAAGGACAAATTTGAGATTGTAAGAAAATTCTAAGTTTTCACTTATTAATTAGATGCTTTATAAATACCGGCCCATGTCTTGTAGCCTGACTACAGGGTTTGACATGTAGACATAAAAGGTATGAGGAAATCGGACAGGGAAGGCAGCACTAACCAGCCGAGCACAGAAATCAGAAACACCATAACACAACTGCACTAAGAAATTTCCCCACATAAGCCAAATAAACAATTAAAAGTCCATGTTTCCGCCGAAAAAAAAATGCAGGATGACCTAATTTCACAAATAAATTATAAAATAGCGGTGATTCCAAGAGACCGAATGAAACGCAGTCAAGGCCCGGCCAAATTATCCAAGGCCCCGCTGCAGGGCGTCCCAACCTCGCAAACACATGCCAAAACGCCAACCAAACGAGGCATAACAACCCGTGACCTATTTTAAAACACCAAGTACAGTGACCTAACGCGAATGCGACATAAAGAGGTACAACTACGACGTCCGTATGAACTGCGGCATCTTTCAATTGCCAGCCCGAATTGACCAGGTTTGAAGATACCGTTGAAGTTCACTTCTATTTAGTAATAATTTTCATAAAAGTGTAGTAAAAAGATAAACACGTTATCTCATTTTACACACATATTTGGCTATCACAAACCTAATACTTTTATAATAAAAACTTTCTTTTTTTTCGTTTTTTTTCGTTTTTAACATTTTATTATTTTCATAACACATATTATACAGCTATATACAACACAAAATATACAAACAATTTTGTCAAAATAAATTTTGTTAAACTAATTCACTACTCATGATATTATTTTTTACTGTCATTATGAGTGTTTTAGTATATATGTGGGAGGGGGGAAGAGTTATGAGGACAGTCGCTTAGAAGAGAGGTTGTGATTGTAGAGAGTAAAAAAGGAAAGTGAGAGAAAGATAATAAGAAACTTCTGCCATTTTCTGTTACAGATTTGGAGTTTGTTTTTTAATAGTGCGATTGTTTGTTCCATCTTTTTTCGATAGTTAATTTATTCTTTAAGTGACTGAATTGTCGGTGTGTGTTTATTGCATTTACATTTAAATATGAAATATTTTGAAAGCAGTATAATATAGTTGGTAATAAGCCCATCTTCTTCTGTATTCTTTATAATGCTGCAAACAGAAATATTTTGAAAAGTGATATTTAAGTCGTTTGAAAGCTTTTGTACTAGATATGACCTAACTTCAGCCCAAAAACTTTGTACAATATGGCATTCCCAGAACATATGGTATATAGAGTCTGGTTGTCTATTGCAAAAATCACATAAACTTGACTGGGTTATATGACACTTGTGTAAAAATGAATTGTCGGGTAGTATATGCATGAGGTATTTATACTGAAATTCTCTAAGTTTAGTGTCTATGATTGTAATTATATTCGTTTGTTGGAAAATGTTTACCCATTCCGTGTCTTCTATGGTGAACCTAAGATTCCATTTTCGTTTGTATTTTGGTTCTGTTGGTAGATTAGTCTTGATCAGTGAATTCTTAACAGTCTTACTTAATTTGCTTTTTCCATTTAGTCTATCAATTAGGTAGTTTGGTGGGTTATATGTTATAATTTCGTTTTGCATTTGTGTCGGTCCATTCTTTCGGTATGTTTTTAAAGAGAGTGTAGTATTTTAAGTAATCCCCATTAGGGATATCATATAGAAATTACATCAGCTCAAAGCTGTGAAATATTTTGTGTCTGAAGTCAAATATGTGTTCTACATATTGGATTCCTGTACTGAACCATGTGTTATAGTAAAATAACTCATTTTTATTAATATGTTTTATTCTTGAATTATTCCAGATGATTTGTTTAGATGTTTCGATTTCAGTGTTTAGGGTGTTGACCTTAGACCACGAAATCAATATATCCTTTAAAAACTTTGATTTTATATTGAGACTTTTACAGTCTTTTTCAGTAATATAACATTTAAATATAAATAATCCTCCATACTTTTCTAATTCGGTCTTGTAATGAAAACTCCAGTTGGCGTTTGAATTAAAATTTCTTTTTATCCAGCTTATATTTAATGAATCTAGAAAATATTCCATGTCTATCATTTTTAGACCTGCGTCTTTGTATTCTTGAATTATTTGTTTACGTGATATTTTATCAGGTTTTGAATTCCATAAGAAATCAAAGAAAATTTTATTGATCAATTGTATAAAATGTGCTGGTGGGTTGTGTAACACAGTAAGGGGATACATAAGCTTTGGAAGAACAAATGTTTTTAGAACTGTTATTTTTCCAATGAGAGTTAAGTTCCATTTTTTTTGCATTGTTTTAGGACATTTTTACATTCAATTATCTTATTTGCTTCATTTAGATCATACATTGAAGATAACTTATTACTGAAGGTAATGTCTAACATAGTTGTCTCCAACGAAGTCCATTCAAATTCATTGTCAAAGACAATATCTGTATTTTTTAGCCTTCCAATGCGCAGGACTGAGCATTTGTTTCTATTGAGTTTAAGCCCAGTTGTTTTACCAAAATTGTCAAGGGTATTTATAAGATTTTCGAAAGACTTCGATTTCCTTTAAGTAGAAAGCTAGCATCGTCTGCAAAAAGAGTTTGTTTTGTACTTTTATTGTTTAAGTGAATACCTTCTATAGCATCGTTGTTTTCTATAGAAATAGATAAAAACTCGATACATAGGATAAAAAGATACGGTGAAAGAGGACATCCTTACCGTACACCACTCTTAATGTTAAAAAAGTCAGAAAAATGGCCATTATGAGTTATACACCCCTTCGCATTTGCATAAAAAACTTCAACCCATTGTATGAGCGAATCACTAAAATTAAGTTCTCTTAAACATTTATACATGAATTCATGATTTAAACTATTAAACGCTTTTTGGAAATCAGAAAAGAATATGAGACCTGATTCATCTTTGAGTTGCATTTTTTCTATTGTTTCAATAATTGTTCTCACATTCTCTCCTATATATCTTCCCTTGATGAACCCAGTTTGGTTTTCATTAACTATACTAACTACAACCTTTTTTTATTCTATTAGCAATAACTTTTGAGGCAATTTTATAGTCGACATTAAATAGTGATATTGGCCTCCAATTATTAATTGGCAAAGGATCTTTATTTTTTTTGGTATTAATGTTATGATACTCTTGGTTTGTAGTTCTGTTAATATCCCTATGTCGTAAGAGTAATTAAGTGAATTAACTAGGAATGTTTTAATATCGTTCCAAAATATCTTATAGAAATCGACAGATAAACCGTCTGAACCAGGGCTTTTGTTGTTATTCATTTCTCTTAGTGCGATGGAACATTCATATTCTGAAATTATTCCACTAGTGAGTGTTTTATTATCTTCTAATAGGGTATTGTGTCCATTTGAGAAAAAGGTATTATTGTGGGTTAGACTTTCGTTAATTTTATCAGCATAGAAGTTTTTACAGTATGATAAAATATCATTGCTGTTTGTAACTATCGTGTCATTATCAGTTTTCAATTGGTGCATGGTTTTACTTTCAGCTCTTTTGCGTTCCAGATTTGCAAAGTATTTAGTTTTTTTCCCGCGCTTTCAATCCATTCGACACGTGATTTTAAAATAATGTCTTTAATCTTTTCTTCAGTTATATCTTTTAATGTTTTTTGTTGGTTAAGTAGTTCGTTATGTCAGTTTTCATTACTTGGTTCAGAGCAGATTTCGAGTTCTAATCTTTCAATATTTTGCTGTATTTTTAATTCATTTTCTTTGTTTATTTTTTGTAGTTTACTGGAATATCTAATGGCTTCGTTCCGGACTGAGCCTTTAACTAGTTCCCATAAAGTATTTGGGTTTGAATCCTTATATTAACTTTCTTTTTATGGTACACAGTAGCATGTTCCAATCAGCAGTACAAATATGATCAAACTTGCATATATATCCGTATACATATTATACATAAAATACGTACCTATTCAAAGTCATTCCCTGTGATCTGTGTATACTGATTGCAAAAGCAAGTGTTCGAGGATACTTTTCCCTGACAGCTACGTCCATAATCTTTGATGGATAAAACACTGTAATGAATCAAAGTCCTGAAGTACTGACAGGCTGCCGAACTGCAAAGGGACAATAGCTTTTCAAGTAATATAACATCAAGTGGTTTTTCTAAGTCGAAAGACAGGTTAGCGGTGGACGAACAATAAAATTTTAAAAATATAATAAAATTGGAGCCGCCGTGATTCGATCGCTGGACATAAGCATCAGAAAATTACTAACTAAAGCGAGTTGTTTAACCACTCGGCCACGATCTCGTTAGAAAATTAATTAAATAATTTAACATAATAAAATCATTGATTCACGCGCTATATCGCGTTTGTAACGTAATAATTGTCAACGCCTTTTAATTTCATACAATTTCCTTCCATTTCAAGAAGAAACTAATATATTACAATCGAACATATTAAATGAAACAAGGAAAGTTTTAATTGTAATCTTGCAAAACGGATTAACGAGGAGGAACTATTTTCATTGAGAATTAGATTCTATGTGTTGTCAGTTTCGGGAGTAAATACATCTTAGTGGAATTCATTTTGTGGCATTGTCATAGGTCTGGCGACATCGCCAGCCTAAAAACGCATATGTATAATATTGTCACTGACTACAAAGAATGTGTACAGTAAAACGTAATATTGTCAGTACCAAAGTTATGAAACGTCCTTTAGTAAAGCGTAATTAACATATCAATAGCCATCAATAATATTATCAATGCTATTTACCCAATATCAAGTATATAGCTTGACCAGATTTAGAAGCCACTCATTAAACTTCGGAAGCGTGTATTATTTTCCGTAAGCGTAGTCGTTACTTATCGGAAATATTTGTTTATTTTTGCACCAACTTTGTCCGAAATATGCACGGAATTTGTCCGGAGTGCCTACTAAATCTGGTCAAGTTATAACAAGAAACATTTTTATTATTCTGATGAAACATTATTATAATGATAAATACCTGCAACTTACAACCGTTGTAAATATTGAGAGACATACCTGAACAGTGTACCATCAATTGTAAACTCATTCAATTCCGATTGGACTTAATGTCGTTGCTTTGGTGAAAATATGTTATATATGTTTATGTGTATGTTTGCATATATTTTGTACCTCTTATGACATGTATTTTGTGCCGAGTGTATCAAATAAACTGAAATTGACAATAGCCATATCGTGGGGACGTAATTTCATTGATACCTTATCCACTCAGTCATTTTGTATTGAAACTATTAATGTTCGAGGGGATTTTATTGTGTGGTTGGGATCATTCACGAAATCAACGATGCTAAATCCCCTAGGAAATAAATGGTTTTACAGTAATTAATATCGTTGTAAGACTAAAGTCTACTCTCAACTGTTTTGTGCTATTTTAAAACAATTCGAATTGCATACCGTGATATTTTCGCAAATCACAAACTTAAAGTCTGGACAATTCGTTAAAGAGGCGTTCTCTATAATTTTGATCGTTTAAATCGATTCAGGAATATCGTATATTAAATGGCAATCATTATTGCCTAAACTCCTCAAGTTTTCAACGAAAAGCATCCACTACATGTACGTACCGAAAGAAGAATGAAAACATATTTCCGTTTCGAGCCAAAACAGTCCCTTTGACCACACAATGATAAATCGCTGGAAGCGATAAATTATTATTGTTGATTTTAATAATATACAAGAGGCTAGAAGACGCTCGAGACGGAATACAAACACAAAACAGAAATACCGATATTTCACGATTTGCTTGCGGAAATTGATATTCTTAGTATTCAAAGCAAGAACCTTGTTATATATTCTTGCCTAAAGGTCAGATTCAGGTCAATATCGTCAAGCTGTACAATTACATTAAATTGTGACCTCAACCACGTGTTTCAATCGGGCACTCTCTAACGTTCACCACGTTTACTCGTAGGTGGCAGTATCAGTGTTTGAAGAAAAAAATGAAAAAATCCGTCACTGGGCTAATACACTACATGGACCGTATACGTGGGTTGTCCCAGAATAACGTATAATCCTGTTATATCTTAAAAACTATCAAATACTGTATGCTCAAATTATAATCGTCTTTTAGAGAAATTTTTTCTTGACATCCTTGCCAAGTTTCATGATATATCTTCCAAAAACATTCAAAGTGTGTGCTTTTGAGTAGTACCAGGTGACGCTTTACGGCCTGCAGAACTTCAACACTTTCCAACGACGTGACGCTACCGCAGTTTTCCAAAGAACTCCCATTCGTGGGCTTTACTTTTTAAAAATTATACGCCGAAAGTGTTATCAACTCTTTGGAAATATATTTATTTACATACTGTCAAAAATTGATTGAATATTTTTCAAAATGGACAGTTTGAGCTGACATTCTGTGTGGATAGTGTAGGAAGCGATCTGACGCAAGATTTTGTTTTGATCGGTCCGCCTGATAACTTTTGTTCCGCTTCCTTTCAGCACCAAACAAAACGTCGGTAATCTAAAAAATAACTGCCAAATCACCCTGATGTATTGTGCTGTGGATTTGTCATAATTTATCGTTCCGCCGGATACTATTCTATGTTATATACGGTATAACACAATGCTTAGGAAAAGGCAGTAACTCCGTAACGTCGTCTGACGTCGTGATTTTGTTATATTGTAACGCTAACAACGTTGCTATATTACTTCATTAACCCATCAAATATGACATCATCACTATGAATCATTGTATAGAAACTTGCCAAAAGATGCCAATTGTTTTTATATATATTATGGCGCGATGCGGCTAAAACTGCTCAAGTATTATTGTCTTTAAATAAATAAATTCCTTTTTGTGATAAATACTGTTTTCGTACTGGCCGTAAACTGTTACCATGGGTTACAAATACACCCATTTATCGAATACGACGTATACTGACATAAAATAATTTCGTCAAATACACCTGCTATAGTTGTAGAAATGTCCATGCAAAATTATAAAACTATATAATTATGTTGGAGTAAATAAATCAAGAATTATACGCTATTCTGGGACAACCCTCGTATATATCGACTGTCTATCTAACTCCATGTACACTATCAAGGTATAAAGCGTAGTATATGGCTATGTCCAAAGATTGTGGAACGTCGCATCTTACAATAGGCTAGGTTCCCAACAATAATTACAATACTGTGAGCACAGCGGGTAACCAGTGTATACATGTAAATAAAATGACCTTGAGCGAAGTTAAATAACGTAAGGAATACTGTTTTGCTGTTTCGCAGTTATAAGATACAATTGAACGAGATTTTCGGTAAGAATGAATATCTTTTAGTTTATTTGAATGACTAGTATAGCGATTTTTCTTCAGCTCCCGTATTTTATGCTGAAACAACGAGATGCAATGTTCCACACTCTTTGGCATACAGACATAGAGTACGCTTAATACCTTGATTGTATACTATTAGCTCAGAGACGGATTTTTTTTATATATTTTTATATGTTTTTTTTAATCGTTTGCGGACCAAACACTGATACTGCCACCTGTGCATTTACTGGTCTTGAATCGTAGTATGACTTTCAAATTTATATCCGTACCTTAGTGGTAGCAGTGCATCAAGTCCATTTTACAAAAGCCTTGCTGACGATAATTGAAGTCAACAAATTATAACTTAACAAATCAAGTTTCAAATTCTAAAGTTTTATTATACAACGGCTTCAGGCCATTACATGATGTGTATTATATTTAACATGACCAAAACATCAACATATTAAGACAACGTGTGAGGGAAGTAGTACATCTACTGTGGGTGACTAATATTCAGTAAAACTGCTTGCTTTGTGATTAATATGCATATTTTGTCAAACCCTGAAGCCTTAATATTTAACCAGCGATATATTGCTGGCTTAGAACCAGAAGGTCGTAACTACCAAATCGATATATTGAGAAAACAAGAGAAAACTGTCTGTAATTTAGTCTTTATCTATGGGAAAACACGTTTTTAAAACTTCATTTTGGTCAACATGACAATTTCAGATTTTCATGAAAATATGCTCATAAGAAGCGCCCTGTGAAGCAGATTTCAAATATGTATGAGTCTTATAAGGTCGTAAGTAGGAGTTACGACCTTCTGGTTCTAACCCATCGATATCATGTTTGAAAGATTGCAATGATTGAAATTGTAACATAAAATGATACAATATTGGACAGGGAAGACGGCAATCAACAGAAACTGGAGAGTTGGGCATTTGCGAATAAAGAAAACAATGCATTAAAGTCACATTATTGCTCCCACTCCCAACCATTATGCTGTTTCGTAACAAATAAGCAATTCTAGATGATAAAATGTTAACTATATCTGTCTAAATAGTAGACCAAATATCGTATTTAGCAAACTGTTTGGTGAACAAAATACTGATTTTACAAGAGTTTCTCCCCTAAGACTTTAAATCATGCATGTATTGTTCAAAAAAAGTCATTTTGCAAACAAACCATATGAATGTTTTATTACATTTTTGTCCATCTTATGGCGTTTTCCACACTTGGGAATCGATTAATGTGCTCAAACTGCATCATTCTGCAGAGAGGTTACCAAGTTATAGCTTATTAAAATAGCAGTTTAAGGCTTAATGAGACTTTAGCAAAACGTTATTCGGAATCATGGTGCTCATGTGGTTAACACTCTTGAGGACCAACATGTAGCAGCTCCTAGGTTAGAATCTCGACCTTGGCGAAATGACTACATCCCAAACTGGAGATGGACATTTTCAATAAACATCCAGAGGCAGAATTGTATCTGTCTGTGCTACATGTTTACACCCGTCATGTTAATGAATCAAGAGAAATAGGGCCACATGTGGATTCCAAACAACACAATGTGTCATCCCGCCTTCTAGGCCGGAGGTCATAATATACATAGGCATGATCAAAACCGATTATAAATAGGATCAGGTAGGGTGTCATGTCGTTACAAGACGTCGGTATTATTTCGACGGAGTTAATACGTTTTTTCGTCTCCTGAAAAGTTGTCTTTTTGCAGGTTTGGCACCGTCGATATGTTGACTTGATATTTATTCCTTATGTGTTTATTTATTTTAGAGTTGTAATGGCGGCGATGGTTACGAGTGTTGGCCGGACCATACCGGACAGCTGTCATATCTTGACATAGAATATATCTGCACTATGTGATTTTATGCATTTTCGTTCTGTAACCTTGAATCTTAAATAAATAAAACACTACTCGTGTTATTTTGTGTTTGTATTTTCCTTGTTTTGTACAGTAACAGCTCAAGGCGATCAGTCTAACCTTGAACACAAACACAGACTGATCACAACAGTCGCATGTTTCGAGCTTAATATAAAAAAAACACCGTCAAGTTCAAAAAGTTGAAAGGAATAAAAAATACCACCTTTCAGAAATGCATATAATTCTTATAAGTAAAGAGTAAATTTCAGACAGTTTTTTTTGTTTTCTCAAAATTTTGTATAACATTTACGACTTTCCATTCTAAGCCTGCGATATCTGCACACACCGTTCTCTGTTTGTGAGCCAATGTTCACATTGCTTGGATATGCCTTTGTCGTGACCTTTGCAATGTGACGTCATTGTCAAAATCTAATTCTTTGGCGTTTATACCTGAAAGTGTATATTTTGGTTTATTCTCGAGACACGAGACAAAGTTATCATTCGTTGAAATTTGATTCATGACGTCCACACAGTTTATAAAAAAAAAATTTAAATACTTTTATTATGTGACTGTTTTCTCTCGTTCATTTTCAAATCATCTATAATTTGAGAAATCAAGTTTTATGATACGAAGCCCTTCGGCAAATACACAGTAATAGACAAATTAGTGAGGTTGATCGACAATCGATATATCGTATATTAAGTTCTCGTAATGTGAAAACAGTTTAGGTAGGGCGAATAAGTCATGCCAGTTACGGTAAATTAGTGGTGTATAGTGCGCAAAGGATAATGTGAAGGCGGAGAAAATTTGGTATATCCCACATAGGTGGTTTAACAAAGTGTGTACGGTTTATCTGTGTTGTTTGAGAAGAAAAATGATTATATGTGTTATTAAGCAAATAAATGTTATCGGGGTACACGGGGTGAAAAGGTTAAGTCATTAATTTAAACCTATTGGCTTTATAACTTCTGTGGTCATAGGCCTACCATAAGAAACCTGCGTTCGAGCCTCCCTGTGGAGACTTTTACACTCCTGTGTATGTGTGTGGGTGTGGCAGCCAACATCGATCTATGGCACCAAGTAATAAACACTGCCTGCACAGGTACCAATTTATTTTTGGTGGAGTTGAGCATTACGGTTATTCTTATTAATCAGAAGTCCTGAAAAGGGTTGTACCCGGGACATCCCGATCCTGAAGCGCGCGTCCTACCTTTGCCCCCCCCCCCCCCCCTCACACGTTATCATCATGGTGCGTCATGTAACAAGCTACTCATATCAAACCAAAAAAAAATAAAATCGTTAACATTGAACATTGAGAAAGTTATACATCACCGATTTCATAAACGTTTTAATGTATAAAACCCACCACCTAATAAAACGTATATATAAGATATATTAACATAGACGATGAAGGTATCAACAAATAAACACATATAAAGTTGTATGCGAAAATATCGATGGGAAGTGATAACGTTGAACCAATCGCATTAGTTATACTGGAGGTTGGTGACGAATTTCGTCAAAGCCTGAAGCCAAAACAATTAACGGTCGTTTTATTATAGTTAACATTTTGCTATGATTGCATGACACTTAACGTATTGTAGCTTCCTTTCTCCAACACAGGTTTGTTTACCGACAGGTAAACAACTATATAATTTCCAATAACAACATAAAACATTATAAGAAGTGATCATTGAACTTGTTTTGGTCCTTGAAGTTCAGACATTCCAAACTAAACCTACCGGCAAAATAACAAAACACTTCCTAAAGAAAGCAATGTTATAAAATATTACATGTTTATATTTTCCTAATAAAACATCGTTTGAGAACATTGATAAACCAAAACTAACAAAACGCACATACTATGTGCCAATATTTCTGCAATTTTTTTTTTTAATTGTTGACCTAAAATAATTTATTACGGACACTGTCCATTTACGTACCATTAGTTCTTGCGCATATTTCCGTTGGCTTTCGTCACGCTTTTTACTTTCAACATGCCTTTAATACGCAAAAATATTTTAATTAGGTATTCAAATAAGTGAGAAGCGTACGCTAAATTTGATGGTAAAATGGATACTGGTGAAAATACTCGTGATAGATATAAGAGGCTAGAGGCTTGTATTTCAATAAAGATGCTTTGTGTCGAATAAAATGGACATCATGTCTTTATCAAAATACGACTGTCATATCATCTCCAACAGATGAACCGTGTATATGAAGTACCACGTGACAAGAGGTCATGGGCCAATGCCGCTGACCTAGTCAGGTTATGCTGCTATAACTTTAGCACACGACCGTACAGTACAACGACAGTGTTATCGCTTAACTGTAGTCCATCCATCACTTTAATGACAAGGACGCTGTTTCTAAAAATCTTTTTCAGCCGCATATACTCTTTAAAAGCATCAACAATAACTGTCTGTGGTCAAAGAGAGATAATTTTTTATAACAGTTACCTCCCTTCGACTGCAAAATAGTAATGTATCGTTAAATGTACTTTTGAATCGTGGGGTTGTGTCACATGTGGTATAAATATTTATCAATACATCTTAAAATCGATAACTGTCACGTATATAGTTGAATCATCATAAATAACTTAGATACTCTTAATGAATAAGAGCACCATATATTGTTGGCGAAACGTTTGAAACTCAGTAAAATTTGTATGTGCCTAGTGTTTAATAAAAATAAATATATGTTCCCTTAGCATGAAAATTGGTGATATTTACGTCTATTTTTGTATTCGAAATAAAAAAGCAAATCGTCTTGGCGATGTAGATCAACGTCTCGTAGTATTGCCACACTGTATTAAAGAAACGTTCCCTATAACTTTAATCGTTTAAATCGATCAAGGAATATTATGTATTAAATGAGAATCATTATCTCTGAAACACCTCAAACGTTCAACAAAAAGCTCCCACCAATTACCGGGGAAAAAAGAAAATATATTTCCGTAACGAGCAAAATATCCACGGAATGTTTCCCTTTGACCACATAATAATAAATCGCTGAAATCGATAAATTATTATTGTTGATTTGAATATATTTTTGACATTATGTATAGGTTATAGATCATATATTAGATTTATAAACAAATTAGAGCAAGGGAGCGCTAGCGATCCGCAGCTCTAATTTGTTTATAATTCTAATATGTGATCTATAACCGGCTTATAGTTTACCCGCCCACTTTTGGTGAGCTTTCCAATGCTTTTGTATGCAAACAATAGCATGTCCATTTATTGAGAATTGAGAGTGAAAAGGTTTTAAGGTGTTTCACCGCTTTTGGGTGGAAGTTTAAAAATCGCAGTCACTTTGGTGTATTGTGAGCGTCTGACAACGAGATCAAATAATACAAAATGCTTAAAATTGATTTTTCAGCATCTTCCCATGTCTTAAAATCCCGAGTGTACTGACTAGTTATTACGATTATATACTTTTAATGAAAATACAGAAACACCATTAGCTCAATCCCTTCGAATAATTTAATCCAAATGATATTAAACATATAATCTAGCGAATTGGTTACGACGTATTTAAAACGTATTTCTTTTCGCCAATATCAAACTTATTTAATTGTTTTAAACAGTATCCCGAGCATTTTAGAGGACGGTTCTTTTGCATTTATTCCTGCATTTATTTCTGCATTTATACCTGCATTTATTCCTGCATCTATTCCTGCAGAATATAAACTAATACATGCAGAAGTACCCAAATTAAAACTGTAAGCACCTTGAAGTATGAACTTGTTTTTAAAAATAGAATGGTCGCGAAATCTGAATACAACGGATGCAAAACGTTGATTATTTTTGTTACCTCCCCTGTTTTCAGCATTTCTGAAATCACTAAAAGTGTAATAAAAATAAACTAACCGAGCAATTGTCATGAAATCTTGCATGAGACTTCAATATTTGTCACTCTACTTGAGGACTTGTTGCATGCATGGAAACAGTATGTCTTTCAACGATTTTTCACGTTAAACCATGGAGTTAGACAGACAAAAACTCAAAAACGAAAATTAACATATTTTAAAATAGTATTTAAAAAATCAAATAACTTGCACAGTATAACATAAAAATTACTGTTTGGTTCCTTTTATACGAAATTTTATGTATACCAAATTTTATGAGGATTAAAGAAAAAGTTTTTCGGTAAATTACAATTATCAGTTTTTAGGGGTTGTCCCCAAAATCCAAAAATATCTTAAAAACTAGCCGAGCAAAACTGTTGGGATTTTCATGAATGATTGTCGTAAATGTGTTCTTTATAAATATAACAGGTTTTATATACTTTGTACAGAAAAATCCAACACCGGTGAATCACCTTAAGCAGATTATAAATTGCTGATAGAATAACAGTAAAATTATGGGAGTAGGCGGGTCTAGTTTTCCATATAAGGAAACAGCCAAATTGTCCTAATAAATGGATTTACTAAATAGTTATTATGTCCATTGCACAAATAAATGAATAAGTGGTCCCAAAATTTGAAAATCCCTGGCTTTTGATTGGACAAAGAAGTAGGGTGAACTATAAAGAGACATATTTGCGCACACATTCTTCTGAGAAAAGTATGATAATTGATAGAGCTTAATTTGTACATTTAGCTCATTTAATGTGATGGTAGAGAAAAATATGCTAGTTATAGGGAATGTCTCTTTAAGTTACAAAGGACATTACCATAATGACAAGTTTATACATTTTAGCTATATTTAGTGTTATAGTGCGATCATTGAACAATAAATGTGTAAAACATTGATTGTTTAGTTTATATAATAGGTGTTGTATTATAGCATTGGCGTAATAGAATCATATTCTAACGATTATACTAATAATATTATTCAGCTAACAACACCTGCCTATTGTCTCTGTTTTTTATCTATGGAACGCCAAAGATGCATAATGTCGTTACATCGTTAAACACTAATAAGGCGGTGTTGAGACTGAATGACACCAAATTTAAACATGGTACACTTCTGTTGTAGACAATCATACGGTCCAGTGTTTAGACAAGTCAACATGGTCCATATGTTGGTAAAACAAAAACCGAATGTTTGCTATTATACGACGCTACTTAGGGTCGACACAATGAAATCTAACAGATTTGACAGCAATGACGTTCCATATTTACATAGGCATGATTTAAGTATGTGCTCGAAGATACGGAAGATTTTTACGTATAAGTAAGGCTTACTGACTTGAAATAAACAATTCCTGAATATGAACAACATGTGTACGTGAAAAGCGTAACCATTAAAAGTCGTTCGAATGTATCAACTCAAATGCAATTTATTTGTAGTTTACCCGCCTTCGACTTTCTACAAACTCACAGTCGGCTCGAAATTTGAAATCAGCTGGAAGTTATATCGAACTGACTGCTATCTCATTATTGATGTGAGCTGGAAAATAATTTTTCAGTACGATTTTTCAACTTAATTGTTGCTAACTTCTCGAAACTTATAGATTACTTAATATGTACAGTTCGAATTTGAACAGTGGTATGTGAGTGCAATTACTTCAGTGCATGATAATATTACCATGCGCTGTATTAATTGCACTTATTCCTACGAAAATTAAAAAGACACACATACGTGAATTATCGTTCGATTTAGAGACACGCCTTCAGCAAAAATCAATGTAAATTGTCACATCCATGATGTAATATTCTATTATTGTGTTGTAATACAATATATATTATTATATTTCTAGCATCACCCGTGTAGTCTTTGTTGGGTATAGAAAACAATTCACACACTACTTGATATGCCTTTCGCTTCCTCGTATTATCATATTGTATATACATTATATATGCTAGTATTACGCGGTCACACACTTGAGAGAAAGATACAATAGACACAATAGACACATAATGTGATAGGGTTTAACAGAAACTATCTCTATACAGATTTTTAGAGTTAGGTTATGATATGAACTAAGGCATTGCCTATAGGGGTATTTGATAAATATTAGATAACCGCTAGGCTATATTTGTAGATTTAGACACGGGCACCAGTTGCTATGCATTATTCAAGGGAGATACCAAATGCATGCAATCATTGTGAATTGTAATCTTTATACAGCACACAAGTCAATCAATCAAATTGTCATATTTTGATTCCAATTTAATAAAATCAAAGACGTACCTTGTTGTACTGTACTGTAGTATTGTAGGCCTACTATAACATGATTTAATTATATTCCGAATATAGATCATTTACAGCCTCCGATGTTTGTCTTTTGTCATCCGCTTGGAAAATCGAAGATATTACATGAGCGACAACGTATGGACCCCCCTAGTACACAAGCCAATTGTCCACCACAAATAATTATGCACCAGTCAGTTGCATCCACAGTTTTCCCCGACCACAGGTATCCATGGCGGATAGCCAGGGAGACGGCCATGTTTTTACAATCCAGCTTCCCCCGCAAGGCAGTGAAAATTTAGGATTTTTTCTGCGAACACCAATAGCCTAGAGACAATATTTACCGGTAGATGTCAGGGGAAATGCGGGAGATTTAACCATCAGCTTCCCCCGTAGGCCGTAGGAGGGCTGTTGATTTTGACAACTCAAAATCCCGGAGCGCCCATCCCCCGGGCTGGGGTGCTTTGGATAAAACTTACTGGTACATAAGTCTTATACACACTGACAGTAACAAAATAATCTCATAAACATTGCTTTGACAAGCTATACATCATGACATTGAGACATAGGATTGTTGATTTGTTGACATGGAACGAATTGTAGACTACTTACGTTCAACCATCTGGAAGATCTGAGTGTTGATATCATTGTAAAACTACGTAAAAATGTCTATTAAAGACCATTTTCCTCGGAGATCGAGTACTGTCATGATAAATCGGCTATTTAAATGAAAGTATCACCTTTCATTTTGATGATTCTTAAAACATCTTCCATGTGCAATGGGCGCATGGAAATCTCGCAAACGCTTGCAATCAATAGGCTAGTGACACGTAAAATGCTAGTGCCACGGTCCACGGTCATGTAACTTTGTTATCGTTCGTTGCTTGAGGTATTATTACGAAACAGCCCATGATACTGACATTTTTACTGACCGGTATGGGATGGCATTGTGTCACCACGTGGTCGCAATGGACCAATCACATCCTTGATTTAGCTACAAAACTGTCAGAGGCGGAGTGGAGTGTATTTCTTGCTTCCCTTTGTTTTTTAATAATAGTTTGTTTTATTTATTACACATTTTAAAAAAATGATATTTAATCGAAAGAGAACGATAGGCTTAACCGTTTACAGCTTACTATGTTTTATATTTCCAGGACCATTCCCCTCGGAAAACTGCCTGAAATTTTTGACCGAAAATAACTTTTTTTCAAAGCATTAGTAGCTGCAGAGACTCAACGAAGATAAACACGTTCGACTGTTACCGGTCTGGGTATTTTCAATAGCCAGCGCTTCAGTATTAAACATTTTATAAGGCGCATCTGGTATTCGTTATACTTCATTCAATGACAATGAAGTGACACCAGATAACAGTAAAGCTAATAATAAGTTTTCAACAACCATCTCCGAAACTGCACTGATATACTCGTTTTACATGCGTAAGTGATACTTATAATGTTATGCTGAGTACATCCACGGGTGGCAGTATCAGTGTTTGATCCGCAAACGATTACAAAATAAGTAAAAAATGTATAAAACATCCGTCACTGAGCTAATATACTATCAATATAGTGTATAAGCTCAGCGACGGGTTTTGTGTTTTTTTTTGGGTTTTTTTCCAAACACTGATACTGCCACCTTTGAGTACATCCTCCTATGGAAATTATCCAAAAACTGCACCTGGTAACATTTCAGGGGATATTACGTATATCTCAGGTTTCGCTGTGTCCGGAGATTGGAGCCAGGACAACGGGTTATTTTCGTGGTGCAACAATAACCAAAATGCCCGACTCCTCTAATATGTAAATTCGTACCTGTGATGACAGTGCCAATTTAAGGGTACCGCAGCTCAAGTTGCCTGCCACACATACAGTAGAGAAATTGTCTCCATAGGGAGGCCCGAACGCAGGCTTCCTTAGGTAGTCCAATAACCAAGGGAAGTTGAATATCACAGGGCTGTTGAACGACTAAATTGCTGAAAACTGCAGCCTTGGAAAACTAGTTAATTATATGTTATGGTCACTTATTCAATCGGTGTGTTCGTCGCTGTGCTTTAAAAGTGTATAGAGCTATATCACGGTGGGGAATCACGTGGTTTCGATGGTAGGAGCCACCACAAAAATGGCGGCCAAATAGCGTCGACTTAACCCATATTTTGAGGTAAATATATAACATCGAGACTCGTTTATTTATGGACACCCCGGCCAGCACGCAATGGCTTCTCCACTGAATCTTTTGGTACCTTACTTTCCACGATTGATCCCGTAGTTTCTTCAAACACTTCGATATTGTTCCGTAAATAACAAAACACTAGCGGGGTAGACCTCACGATAATGACGATTTTGACCATATTATGACCATATCTCCTTTATATCATCCTTATTTCAAGCGATTCCAATATGCGAACATTTCGCCAACATTTTCCAACACAATTACCACCAGAATATCATGAATTCTGGTTTACTGAAAAATTTAACAGTCAATTTGCATGAAAGATAGGATCCACGCTAAGGGTAGGACACACGATTGAACCTAAGCAGAGCGCATCCATCATTGCGGTCGGTAATTTTCTACGGTTCTATCGATCGGAAAATGCGGAACGGACACATACTGTTCATTTAAACAAGTATGCTATTAGTCGACAGCTTTCCATGCTTCTATCGAACGCATGGAACGCTTACCGATCAGTTCACTTAGTTGACTGTAACCGTGACATGACGGCCTACTCGATCTGTACTAATTCATCTACACACATGTCAGATTATAATTAATATATCTAATTAGGTATTACACGAAGAATTTCATAACGATGCGGACTAGACAAATAGCATGAACATTCATATATGTGGAATTGAACAGCTAGTCCAGTCGTAATTTATCGTTTGAGATATATCAATGTTCGCTGTGAGATATTTGGTAATAATTTATTATAAATTTATAATTGAAATATTATACTATATATTTATGGTACCATTATTTTAACCAAACAGTATTTGCATTGCCGCTTGACGGCTAAAAGTTGGAATATGAGAAGTTATAATTTTGTAATGGTGGAATGTTGTGGAAAGCTGCTGCTAGCTGTGCGATGTAGTTTGCTATAACTGACGCCTAGAATTCAGTCTTTTCTCTTTTAGCAACTTTTACCACTTGGAATCCCAGATTTAAAGAGTCTGTTACTATTCAACCAATTAGAACTCATAAATAGTTACAAAGGGCGACACAGGACCCCGAAGGGTTCTCGAAGCAGAAATTCACTGGATAGAGATGGTTCGGCATGCCATCATACCAATTAGATACCTATAACAACATGAGAGTGATGCCTCTGGTACACTTCGGGACCGAAAATCTTCGATTTAAAGTTTAAAAAATGGACGCCGAAGGTCTTGCTTGGAAGTGCTTCGGGAGACTTTCAGTAAATCATCGGCATTCACTCCGAATCTTCGGGACGCCTTCTGTGAGGTTTCGAATTCATTAGCCATCCCGAATGGTTCTAGATGAATCGAATCGATGCCGAACGCTTCCCGAAAACGGCGAAGTGATGAGATTAACACACGGAAACTATGCCGATCATGTTATGAACTTGGCTGTGTGGTGCAGTGGTACAGTAGTTATCGCTTTCAACCGACTATTTTTTATTTCCAGTGTAAGTTCAAAATACCAGAATGGGAATCGAACCCATTCATTCAGTTCTGAAGAACTCGTATTCATAGTGGCTTAGCCAACTGCGCTATGCGCACTACATGATAAAACCATTTCTAAATGTATGTTTTATGGGTAAATACGCCCCTATAACCTGGATTACTCCAATGTTAAAAGTATATTTACGCCTGAGTGATTGTGGTTTATCTATAGTAAAACTAACTTACGAATTTGCGTAAATATACCAGCGTAAATTTACGCGACATTATCCCAGTTGTATATCCCGAATGACAGCTGAAGCGATGCCGTCAGTGTGCCTCTAGGTCGAGCTAGACAACCTTTCGGCAACCTATCGGCATCGATTCGTAAACCCTTCCGCATATCACGCGGTCGGGGTAACATTCGGGACTTACTCCTGAACTGACGGCATTTAGTCGCGATACGTTCGGCTACTTTGGATAGGCTTCGGCATTTATACTGCGTGTACATGAATACAGCAACCATTCTTGCCCCGAACTGCGAATATCGTACTTCCCGAACAAGCACGATGACACGGCTCCGCATATTGTTATTGATACATGATCCCGAAGGTTTCCCGAAACGAGCACATTGTAACCGGTATCCCTTCCGCGTAGCATCGGGGCTTAGTGGACGGGAGGTCTAACCGCTACCCGGCTTTCCACACGATCGGATCTACCATTCGGCTATTTCGGATAGGCTATGGCATGCATACTGCGTGTATACCACAACAATACAATTTGTATACCGATCCGCGAATACTTGCCGAACAACCACGATGACAAAGCTCCGCCCATTATTATTAATAAATGATCCCGAAGGTTTTCCGAAACGAACAGTCTGTAATCGGCATCCCTTCCGCATAGCATCAGGGTCTAAGTGGACGGTAGGTCTAAAACATTATTACATCTACACTTCAATTCTGTCTCAATATATTCATACTGTACATATATTATAACCTAATGGAAACAACTTAGCCTTCAATTCACCCGTGAAATAGTATACAGAATACCACATAAAATATAGTGCAATAGGATACCGGCGATTATTGGTACCGGAGGATAACGGTATTTAGCTTTTAGTTACACGTGTATACTCGCATAAATTGGTCATCAATATATGCGTCCTCGATTTATAATGGAAATTTACGAACTGTCCTCGGAACGAACCGTCGATTTCAGATCGTAAACAACGGGGTATTTTGTTCACCACACAAACAACTAAATTGGCGACTTGCGGAGATGATTATTCAAAGGATGAAAGTAAAAATAGATCAAATATGGATGCTGATTCTATGCCATTTAGGGAGCTCTATAACTTGTCAATGTTCATGGTCTTATTAGGTAGTAAAATATTGCTGTTTCTGAAACTTTGTGGGACTTTTTCAAAGCATTGCTCTGAAAGAGTGAAAGAAAAAAATCAACGTGATGACATATTACATAGAATATTAGACAATATGTGTTAAAAAATAACCGATTCATATACGATTAACTGGAGAGTCAAGCTATTTCACACGGGCTTATTAACAATACCAAACAGTACTATTATTAGAAGCATATTTCTGCAACACATTGATCGACACACATACACGAATTATGTGGGGAGCGGTGGCCTAGTGGAAGGGCGCGCGCTTCGGGATCGAGAGGTCCCGGGTTCGACCCCCCCCTCTGGACCACTGGTTAATTTTTCTGAGCAAGACCCACATGCTCCACTCCACCATGGTGTAAAATGGTACCTGTAAGGACAGTGTCTATTCCTGGGCGCCGCAGATCGATGTTGGCTGCCACACCACAGGAGGGAAATAGTCTCCCCAGGGAGACACGAGTGTAGGTTTCCATATGTAGCCCAATGACCAGGGAAAGTTGAATTGTCAAAGGGTGGGCGGCCTAACAGCTAAAAAGAGCCCTAGAAAATTGGTAACTTAACTTAACGTGTATTGTTTATGCATCAACCTCATTTGTTTAAAAAAATAGCTGTCAGACTAACATACCCCGTTGACAAAGGACCACATTACATTAAATTTGCAAAATCAATCCATCATTTATTATTTCTAAATGCCAAGAGAAAGTTTTGGGAAACTCCGGCAACAACAGTTACTGTAGGTCGAGTTGTGTTCACTAGAATTCGTCTTTTGAACAGACTGACTGAAGGACAGACTATATACACATTACAACTGTGTTGTGTGAGCTTATAAAATTCAATTATAAACAAAATATGCCAGAAAGCATACTAATTACGTACATGCACTTGTACATGGACCGTATATACTGATATACTGATACTTATATAGCTTCCTGTATAAATGAACACTATGTGCCCGTTCCGCATATGTCAATCGATAGAACCGTAGAAAACTGCCGACCGCACTGATGAATGTGCACTGCCCAGGTTCAATCGTGCGTCCTACCCTTAGCGTGGATCCTATCTTTCATGCAAATTGACTGTTTTATTTTTCAGAAAACCGAAGTATATGACATTCTGGTTGTAATTTTGTTGGAAAATGTTGGCGAAATGTTCGCACTTTGTAATCGCATGAAATACGGATGATATATAGGAGATAATAAAAATTATGGTCATATTATGGTCAAAATCGTCATTATCGTGAGGTCTACCCCGCTAGTGTTTTGTTATTTACGGAGCAATATCGAAGTGTTTGAGGAAACTACGGGATCAATCGTGGAAAGTAGTGTACCAAAAGATTCAGTGGAGAAGCCATTGCGTGCTGGCCGGGGTGTCCATAAATAAACGAGTCTCGATGTTATATATTTACCTCAAAATATGGGTTAAGTCGACGCTATTTGGCCGCCATTTTTGTGGTGGCTCCTACCATCGAAACCACGTGATTCCCTAGCGTGTATATCTAACGGTCATTTAATGTCAAAATAATTACTTGCATCGTTTTTAGTATGATACTAGAGTACCTAAATTGCAAATAAAAAACCTTGGATGGGTTCCGTGGACTTTGTTTCAATCGTCGAAAAAATAGACGATTCTTTTAATTTCAACCGTCAACTTAGGGTGTTCTAGAACACTTTCGTATGAAAACGGACAATTCGCATGTGACGTAACGCACGGTATTGAGTACGTTTGTGTAACGTCATGTTACGTCAGCATACTCTGCGTAATACTAGTCTTATGATCTAAACAGTAATGTTTAATTCTGCAAATGTTTTCAATGTCGAAAAGTACAATACATTTATCTGTCAATAAGATCGTTTTTAATTAAAACATATTGGGTGTCTTTCGGTAGCTATTTCTCCGGCTTGTTCAATTTAACGCTTATTCACTCGTATCACCCGTTGTCTATTTGACAAGTACCTTACTCACGTATTCAGCCCCTAACACACTTATCTATGTACTGTTTTATGAAAAAACAAAACACCACATTGTTCTAGAATATACGGGTACAAAGTGCATTGTATGCCTATGCATAATATCGCTCAAAATAACTATTTTGTAAATGTAGTTCTTCCACTATAAAAACTTGCGTTGCATAAAACGTCCAAAACGTCGCAAAATTGCGCCGTAGGACAATCTTCCTCCACACATTGAATCAAATGTGTCGGACTTATTTTAAGAGTAATCGTATAGAATTTGTAAAAGTAAAAAATTCACTCTGATAATATTTCAAATTTTATGACTTATAATAAAATTATTAAGTTTCGAAAATGGTCTGTGCCACAACGTATCGCTAAAACGCGCGAGTAGGACAATTTTCCTCCACACATTTCATTTTAATAATCTCGATAAGTATTGGCTAGAATGCATTGGGATTTTATTATTTATCATAAAACAAAAATAATATTTTAAAAACGAAATCATAATTATTTTATTTATAAAAATGAAAAAATAATTGCGTACTAATCATGCGTCTTCGGAAAATTTTCAGCTTTTTTTGCAAAGGAGCAGGTACTATAAGGGGTGGTTTTGGCCCAAATATTTTGGCAAAAATAAAATCCATGTTATGAAAGTTTTCTTTACAGAAAACGATAACCCCATATCTTGACTGTCTGTTTATCATGTTAACAAAAATTTATATGAGCTGGATGACGTCATTAGGGGTCTCATTTGACCCCTAAAGTGGCCAAAATAGGCAATTTTTGTCAAAATATGGTCATAAAATGACAAATTGCAATACGAGCACAGGTGTGTACCAAGACCAAATTTTGTACAATTGTTGAAAATCTTATTATTTATGAATACACAAAATATAAAGTTGGTACACGCCTGTGCTGATATCTAATTTTTAAAAATTAGTAAAAATAAGAAAATATTAAATGAGAGTGTGAATTTTTGGATCGGTATATTACAATGTCATTAGTTAAGTTATTTGAAAATAAATCACTATTGTATATGCAAATTAACGTCTAGTTTTATATATTACAGCATTGAGTACGAGGCTTTAGCAAAAGAAACGCTATTTTGGGATAAAAGTGACAAAATATGAAATAAAAGTGTGAATTTTTGGAATCGGTTTACTGCAATGTCATGAATCCCTTTATTTGAAAATTAATTGCTGTGTTTGTCGCATAGTAACCCAAAGTCTAAGTTATACAAATTCAAAATTCAAATCTTTCTGCAAACAAGGTATATTTTGGGGGTAAAATTAACAAAATATGAAATAAAAGTGTGAATTTTTGGAATTGGTATAGTACAATGTCATTAGTTAAGTCATTTGAAAATAAATCACTATGGTATATGCGAATAAACGTCTTGTTTTATATATTTCATCATTGTGTACGAGACTTAAGCAAAAGAAACGCTATTTTGGGATAAAAGCGACAAAATATGAAATAAAAGTGTGAATTTTTGGAATCTGTTCACTGCAATGTCATGAATCCCTTTATTTGAAAATTAATTGCTGTGGTTGTCGCATAGTAACAAAAAAGTCTAAGTTATACAAATTCCAGATTCAAATCTTTCTGCAAACAAGGTATATTTTGGGGGTAAAATTAACAAAAAATGAAAAAATAAAAGTGTGAATTTTTGGAATCGGTATACTACAATGTCATTAGTTAAGTCATTTGAAAATAAATCACTATGATATATGGGAATAAACGTCTAGTTTTATATATTACAGCATTGTGTACGAGACTTTAGCAAAAGAAACGCTATTTTGGGATAAAAGCGACAAAATATGAAATAAAAGTGTGAATTTTTGGAATCTGTTCACTGCAATGTCATGAATCCCTTTATTTGAAAATTAATTGCTTTGGTTGTCGCATAGTAACCCAAAGTCTAAGTTATACAAATTCCAGATTCAAATCTTTCTGCAAACAATGTATATTTTGGGGTAAAACCATAAAAAAAGAAATAAAGTGTGATTTTTTGGAATCGGTACCCAGCAATGTCATTCGATATTTTATGTGATAATGATTACCCGTTGTGGATGCATAGTAACCTAAAGTCTAAGTTATAAAAATTACTGATTCAGATCTTTCTTCAAACAAGGTGTATTTTTGGGTAAAATTAACAAAATATTAAATAAAACTGTGATTTTTTGGAATCGACACACTGTTATGTTAATAATAATGTTATTTGATGATTAATCAATGAAACAGATGCATGGTAACTTACAGTTTATTTAAGCCAAAGTCAAATGTTTCACTATACTTTAAAGTGGAATATTTTGGGGATAAAATAACAAAATATGAAATAAAAGCGTATGAATAATAAATGAAATTTCAATGTAAATCGTATATTTTTGCACATTTATTAATTTGTGTAAATGGTTGCTATGGCAACAGAAGCACAGAAAATGGTAATAACAGTTCAAATATATCACACACAAATGGTATATGTCATATATTGAATAATACTTCAGAAAAAAATAGATGGAAACACAAATTTGCATATTTAGTAAAAGTAAAAAATGGTTGCCATGGAAACAAAAACTCACTTTTTTAAAATCAAAATGTAGAAATCATGATATTCAAGTACATGACTTCCAATGATCAATTTTTTGTTCAAATTAGAAGAAAAACACAGATTATTGAATTTTTGAGAAATTAGAAAAACGGTTGCTATGGCAACATACAGTGAACAGATATTATTCAAAATACCAAAATCGTTTGCAGGAGGGTATCTATCTTTCATTAAGAGAAATTTCATCAAAATCTTGCATTGGGCCAAAATCGCCCCTTATAGTACCTGCTCCTTTGCACTTTTTTCGTGTTACCAGTTTATTATTTAAGTTTTCTATTTTTTTGCACCCCTGATTTTTCACGATAGTATGTTAAAACACGTCACTTCTGGTGTCACTCAGTGAAGTATCCCACAAATTTAATGACATTTTGAATAAAACGGCTGATATTTTATGCCGACGACCAACATTTTGTGTTACAAATTGCACACGGATTTTGTATATCTGTCGGGCATTGTCTCCAATTCTACGGCTACATACTATTCTACATGAACTCAAATTAAAATGACAATGTAGACAATTTTATAATGAAAAGTTTGGTATATGATATGTAATGTATCAAGTGAAATAGAAAGAAGTATCAACAACCGTTTTACAGCGAGTGTACGAAATTACGAACGTACTCAGTTGCGTGCGTTACGTCATGTCCAATAAATCACAGAGAGGGTTTCTGTCAAAGCTGAAGCGAAAAATGATCTAATGGATATGACATCATAATTGTATTTCAGCTTTTGAATTATTTGTAAAAATATCGTCAGATATAGCTCTATACACTTTAAGTTTTTGTCTTTAATATTGTCTTGTCATGTGTGGTTCATTGCAAATGTCATGGTCGGTTATAAACTCTCTGATTTATGATGTTATTTTTAACCCATAAACGCTGACATTTGCTCAAGTATTTCCATATACAGAAAATGTTCTTAAACGATATATTCCTATAATATATAATTCAGTGTAATGTCGACAGACAGTGATATCATAAATGACGGCAAGTGCCATGATGTTAGGCCGTACCAAATCGTCTTTTCGTTTAGCGCACACCCGTGTTCGAAAACCTATCTAGCTATCATAAGACGAAAAGGTTGGAAAAAAACAAGTCATACCGACTTATTTCCGGAACGACACGAAGTATTATTACGCTATGCAAATACGTAAGAACACAAAAATAGTTCGCTGTAACTGCACATATGGCTTACAACCATAGTCAAGAATAATAAATAACTGAAATAAATAAAAACTAGTTTGTGTGCAAATTAATCAGGACTGTGTAGGGATTAGGTGCATAAGATGGTGAACTAGTATGAAAACTGTGAAAGCAATCTCTACATGAATTTTGAAAATATAAGAGTTAACAAATTTGATTTTTTCCAAGATGCCCAAACATATCCGTCCTTGGAAACTAAACGAAGAAATGGTTTGCTATGGCCTTAATATGTGAAAAAGCAAATTTCGACTGATTAATAGATGATTCTAAAACTAATGGGGAAAGCCGTTCACGACACACGCAGACAAAACTAAATTGCAAAAAAGAGAGAGAAATAAGAGCGCATAAATGGCACCAGCTGATTAAAAAAACAATCAGGCATACACGTAATACACATCAAGACTGTATTAAAAACTGTAAGAAGATAAAAAGATAATATTTAACAATTTTCTTACAGTATGTTATTTCCCGGTGTAAACACATAGACGGATCTCTTACATGTTTTTTTATAGAACTAAAACGCATAGCATTACTGTTCAGGTTCCATATTTCCGTCCGTGAAAATTTATGATAAATATACAAATATACGTTTTAGGATAGATTCAGTGTAGCTGTCAATTGCGATCACTATAATAACATTATGATTTAAAGAACAATGTAGAGTGTGAGTCATTGCTTTATTTTATACTAATTTATTTAAGGTCCATTGTGAAACACGCTTTTATTTCAAATTTAAACAAATCACCTCATTATTGATGTTGTATATCGCCACGCGGGTATGAGAGAAGAGAAGCCAGTTTGTATATGCTGAACGTCTCGCAACGAAATGTTTGGTGCATGTGCCAATTTCTTTTCGTTTGTTATACCGGTATGTCGCGGCCTTTGGTCAAATCAGGGGCGTCCCCGCACTGAAAGCAAACACTCAACAACCAGGATTTCGAGGAGGCGTTTATTTTAGGTGAGGACATTATAATTGTATTGGAGTTTGGGATTGAAGACATAATGAATGATTATCAAAAGAGAGAATGTTAGGTACATGCCGACGACGGCTCACCGACGACAGCTTGCGACGATGGATTGCCGACGATGGATTGCCGACGATGGATTGCCGACGATGGTTTCTCAAGCAAAACGTTTTGTGCTGCCTTCTACTTCAATACAGCAACATATTATTAAATACTTACTAGGTGAATCAGTGTATGTGTGCCTTGTTTCACTATCAAATTGTTGTTATTTATTAAATTACAATGTGTTCCATTTGTAGGCTAGAACCCAAATTGTAGTTTAAAAGCTAGATAAGTGTTGCTATGGTTGTTGATTTTCTTTCATAAAAAACGACGTTGCAAAAGCAAAAAGCAAAATGAACTAAGGATGTAATAAAATTTTTGTGTGATGCCATTGGTAAATCAGTAGTACTTTCTTATTTACAATGATGATTTTGTAGAATGCGTCGAATGTCACTTGTTACAAAACTAAGTTAAAATCCATGGCATGTAATGATGTGTGCAAGTCTATTGCCATCACAGACAGATATACATAACAGAAATGTCCAGAATGCAATAAATTCAGAAATTATTATTGGCATCTATAGACAGATATGTTTCTTGTAGTGTGCATTGGCTGATCAATTCATATTACATTATTTTAATATTTATGTGATCGCATTTCATTGTCTGTGTTATAAAACAAGACGCCCCTGAGGGGCCAGTTACGCTCACCTGAGTCATGTGGGGAAATTTTCCGTTTTGTGCCGAGTACTTGATACCAACTTAACGTTTTTTAGGTCTGGCGGCCATCTTGTTTAGCGAACCTGAATGAGTTTAGCTATTTTGGTTAAGAGTCAACCAAAGATCATTCCTATAAAGTTTTATCAAAATCCGTCAATCGGTTGTGGATAAGAAGTTTTTCAAAGGATATTTCTATGTCTAGCTCTGGTAGCCATCTTGTCAGTGGACCGGAAATATTTAAGCTATTTTAGGTTACAGGTAAACCAAAGATACTTCCTGTAAAGTTTTATCAAAATATGTCAAAGAGTTAATGAGAAGCAGCCGTTTAAAGGATATTACTATTTCTAGCTTTGGTGACTTTCTTGTTTAGCGGACAGACACGCTTTTAGCTATTTTGGTTACAGGTCAACCAAAGATCATTTCTGTATAGTTTTATCATAGGCCATGAAGCGGTAAAGGAGAAGACGTCGTTTAAATGATATTTCTATTTGTAGCTCTTGTGGCCATCTTGCTTAGCGAAGTGGAACGATTTTAGCTATTGTATTCATAATAAAAAGGCAACTATTAGTAAGTAGTCCCGACTTTTATTCCTTTTTTAAAGCAGATGTAGTGACCGGATAAATGGAATAATATGTCTCTTCATTGAGTTGATTTTCATTTAAAGGTTAGATTGATAAAAAACAAATGATATTGGTTAAAAATGGAACTTAAAAGTTAAAGCTCAGAATTAAGGCGGTAATTTGAGCCGTCATCACCAGTGCCTCGCCATTTACTGACAATGTCATCAGCACATATGTTGTCTTAAATAGAGCTTAATTTGTTAAACATCATCAAGATCGTTGCCTCCGATAACGACATAATTCAAATAGTGACAATTGTAGAACACTTTCGATTTAATTTTGTATGGACAGTACTTACTTTTTTTTACAATAGAAATATGTGTGTATATTTACATAAAATATTTAGCGAAAGCAAGTATGCGTTTTTGGCGCTAAATGCACAGTTCTACATTATCAGCTATATTGTCCAATATTTTGCCTGGCCTATCATTGGATTAATCAATATTTTATAATATGTGATAATTGTTGTTGTATAACTATGCGACACGTTTTTGGCTGCATGTTGTTATTGCAGTCTATTGTCAAAGCTTAGATATTGGATAAATATTTTACCAGCTGATTTATCTACGCCATCTAGGTGTGTCTTGTACATCCGTTTCATTCCAATACATGGACAGTGGATTAACCTGATGTCAGTTGGACCTAATACACAGTGAGTACATTTTGTCATCCTGCTGCGGGGACTTGTGGGTACTAGGTTGGGTGCTAAGCTGCATTTAATGTGCTCACTTGGGATCACCTGTTGTTTTTTTTCTTGTTTTTTTTCTTTTTGCAGTTTATCGGCGGAAACTTTAGCTTTTAAGCATTTCATTCGGTTGTCTGTAGGCGTTGCTCCGTGTAGTTGTATTGTGTTGTTACTGTTTTCTGTTTTTCGATTGGTTAAGTTGAGTACTGCCTTCCCTGTCCGATTTCCTCATATTTGTTTTGGTTGGTATAAAAGTGCACTTTAATATATTATGCCAATCTGTTATTAGAAATTCTAATGACAAAAACAGAAGATACTTGAGCTTTTAATTGGGAATATTACCGTAACACCGTTGCATGGTACAATATAAATATTGCGGCAAAATACTGACATTTTATCAATCATAATTATGTGTTCGGGTACTGCTTTAACAAAGCGCGTGTAGGTCGTTTAATTTGTGGCACAAGAAATCATATATAATTCAGCAGCTATATAATTCGAGTTTGTAATCGTCAGATCTCGGTCAAAATTGCCAATAAAAAACCCAAAGATTACCAACTCCGTATCGAAATTTTATATTTTATTATTAACTGTTATGTAAGTTACATTATTGTTTTGTATATTGAAATATCATTATTTTTAACGCTTAAAACGCATTTACATTATAGAATTCCATTTATGACTAGTATTGAATTAAGTGCGCACTGGATGACTGTGTAATTATTTAATAATAAATAGCCGGTGTATCTTTAGTCCATCGGTGATATAAGCTAGCCTTTGTTTTCAAATATAACCGAGAATAAAGTGCAGCTTCGATGCCCATTTTAAAAAATATCTATACTTTTAATGAATTTATATAATTTCAATATCAACTCACAACAAGCAGCCAGTTGTCATACCATGTTCATAAACGATTGCTTGTTTGTATACAACGTTACGGTTATCACCAGAGATGTTTGAAAAGGATCAACTTAAACTAGGTTTTATGATATTTTATTCATGCTTTGAAATATTAATGTGACAGAATTGACTATCAAGACGGGCCTCGTATTTGTTATTTTTAAATGCAGCACAATGTACAGTTATACAGAATTGTCACACGGTCGTGTACTTGGCTATTATGTGAGACGGATGTTCAAGGTTGATATTAATTTGCCATGAAATGCATTTATACTAGAACTTAAAAATGAAAATAACTGTGTTTACATAGTATTATCATAAATGGAACCGGCCTGTTGCGAAGAGTTTGTTAATGTTCAGAATAACCTCTCGAATTGACGCACCGAGGAGAGGCATTAACCTACACTAGCAATAATTGTATCCGTCCCACGCGTTGCTATAGTCCTACTCCGGATCTCCACTAATCTGTAGGTACAAATATATTTCTACAGTTATAATCCCTGTCTCACTTGTATATTCATATCTGGACAATAGAGTTAAGGTCAGTTGTATTTGCATATGAAAAGAAAACCAGTCTAACTAGGCCAGATTTGTTTGTACCTACATGTATATAAAGGTACAAACCTACTTGCACAAGTTTCGGATACCAATTATTGACTCTTATTCTAACCGTTGAAAGACTCATCCACAGCGTGATAAATGGTCGTCCGAAATATTTCCTTATGTATAATATTACCCCTGAGAAACATAGGTGTGCGATTTTACAACGACGTATTAAAAGGACTACACATAACTTCATACGAAAAAGGAAAAAAAAGAGAAATATACGACGTTTTTTTCTATTTTTCACACTTTAGTGGACGACTAACAAATAGTAGCATAAATAGGCCTATCGAAAGCCGATATTCGTTGATTAAATGAATAAGCGACTGTGTTTGGGGTCATGCAGTTTGACCCCATCGATCTAAACAGTCAACTAATCCATAGGAACCTAATATTTAGACCCTGATTACCCGTTGTCAGCCAATCAACACATTGCTTGTACTGTATCGTGTAACGTTTCTGTATTGTCCACATAATTAATCTAGAAAATCGTGTATCATTCCCGCAAAAATCGTGCCTCGAGAAAATCGTGTTTTATCGCGACCCGGGAAATTCGTGCTTCGAGAAAATCGTGTTTTATTGCGACCCGCGAAAGTCGTGCCTCAGGAAAATCGTGTTTTATTCCGACCCGCGAAAGTCGTGCCTCGAAAAAACGTCTATTATTCTCTTGAAAAACGTGCCCTTTCAACATAGGTTGGTGTCATCGTGACATTTAAAAACGCACCACGCTTCACATGTATATGGTTCCGAGAATAGATATATCGATGCCCGAGAATACAAAAACAGATACATATTTGAACTCTGCATTAAAAGGCGCTCCGTATAGGCCTATTTTTATGCAAATCGGAAATTTTCATGTTGACCAAACTGAAGTCCAAAGAATTGATTCTTTTTTCACCAAGTAAAGAATACAGTTTTCAGACAGTATTTCTTTTTTCTAAAATATAACATCGATTTTGTACGTACGGCCTTCTCATTCTTATAAGCCAGTGGAAATTTTATTTTCATGATCTGACATCCGCAAAGTTAGGGTTATCTGTCTAATTTACATGCAGGTAAAATACTAGTTAACGTTATCTGCTGATTATGCTATTGTTATTTACATATTAAGCATTGTCCGTTACCATTCTCCGTGACATTTTGTATGAATAGTTATTACACAACAGCAAGGATAACTGTGAACGCTGTTTATACCACAGGATTAGTGAGGAATAATTATCTTGCATTGATTTCCGGAAATATTATGCATAATCACGTGGGTGGGAAATTGGCAAACACCATTCATTGTTTTTTGTAACCAGTTCTGACAATTTCACGCCGTAGGTAAACTGAAAGAGGCATTTCCTATAATTAGCATACTTTTCTCTTCTATCACATTAAATGAGCTAAATATACATTTAGCACTATCAATAATCATAATTTGTTAGAAGAAAGTGTGCACAAATATGTCTCTATAATGCCTAAAATATATTTAAATCACCATCATCATGTATGTCATGTATCGCTTCCGGCGATTTATTTTTTATGTGGTCAAAGGGAAACAACTCGTGACTATTTTCGCTCGTTACGGAAATGAAATGTGTTTTCATTTTTTTTTCGGTAATTAGTGGGAGCTTTTTGTTAAAAATTTGAGAAGTTTAAGCAATTATGATTCTCATTCAATGTATAATATTTCTGAATCGATTTAAACGATCAAAGTTATAGGGAATGCCTCTTTAAGATTAGTATAACATTACGAGGGAAATAGTTTAATAGATTTCCTACGTATTACAAAACGGAATTATTTTTTGCTTAGAGGCAAAGACACATATAATATGCAATATTGATACTTTGTTCTGAGATTTCATAGTATGGAAAGTTCTTATTGTATATTATGGTAAACTATGAAAAAGCTACCTAGTGACATTTTGACATCGCGTCCAAGACACCAAACTATTATAATTGTCCAATATAAATGCCGAACACGTATCAGTCACAGGTGGCAGTATCAGTGTTTGGTCCGCAAACGATTAAATAAAATAATAAAAACATATATAAAAATGTCCGTACTGAACTAATATACTAACATTATCAAGGTATAAAGCGTACTATATGTCTATATGCGAAAGATTGTGGAACATTTCATCTCGTTGTTTCAACATAAAATACGGGCGCTGAAGAAAAATTGCTATACAAGTCATTCAAATAAACTATAAGATATTAATTCTTACCGAAAATCTCGTTCAATTGTGTCTTATAACTGCGAAACAGTGTTACTTTCGTTATTCAACTTCGCTCAATGTCATTTTATTTATGCACTGGTTACCCGCTGCGCTCACAGTATCGTAATAATTGTTGGGAACCAAGCCTATTGTAAGATGCAATGTTCCACAATCTTTGGACATATACATATACTACGCTTTATACCTTCATAATGTACAGGGAGTTAGTTGACAATCGATATATATATACGGTCCATGTAATGTATTAGCTCAGTGGCGGATTTGTTCTTTTTCTTTTCCAAACACTGATACTGCCACCTGTGGTATCAGTCGGTTGGGCATGTCAAACTTTACGCGCCTCTTCTGCGTCTACATGATTCCGTGCATGAGTCGTGCAATGGAAACATTGTATTTCTTTTGCACGTACAAAATGACATGTCTATGTGGTTTCTAAGTGTTTATTAGCGCAATCATGTTTTTTTCTGTTCGAAGTCAATCAAATGTTTACAAATAATTGTTGGCAAGATGATCAACTCTGGTTGAATAGCTACAGAGTATAAGTAAGGTCAACATACCAAGTTCGTTATTATATAACTATACATATGTACAGTGCCCACCAAAAATATTGATACACTTTTTGACAGATGCAGAATTATCATTGCTTTAATTATTCCATATCGTTTGGTCAGACGGAAACAATGTTTGCAGTTTCTGAAAAAAAAACAGTTAATGAAGGAGTAAAAATGTGACAGATAGAAAAATGAACTAATTAAAAATAAACTATGGGGTTCATGGGGCTGCATTTGCCATACTATATGATAATGTTGTCGTTCAAAGCTGGCAAAGAAACTTAATAGTTTCCATCTAGGTTACACCAAATAAAAAAAATTTGTGGTCTTCAAAAACATTGTTGCTTCTCTGTTCTGCAAGTAGTGTTATACAGGCAAGTAAATGGGGGTAACTCTCTGTATCCATATTTTTGGTGGGCACTGTATCATTCTGATCGACGAACAAATCAATTTGTACGGCATTTTTTATGTTGATGAAGTGGATCAAATGTTGACAAAAATCATCAACTATATCGCTGGCTTGTAAGAATGAGAAGGTCGTAAGTGGCACTTACAATGTACGACCTTTTATGACGATTGCATATTTGAAATCTACATCACAAGGCGCTTCTTGATACGAGCCTATTTTCATAAAAATCGGAAATTGTCATTTTGACCAAACTTAAGTTGGAAAGACTTGTTTACCATAAGTATGGACTAATTGCCAGACAGTTTATCTTGTTTTCTTAACATATTGATTTTATTGTTACGACCTTCTCATTCTAAGCCAGCGATATGTTGCTTTTAGCGATGTTTCATAGCGTCAGATGGTAATGCTATTGATAATTGTAAACCTCTAAAGATTCGAAGGTAACAGCAAGACATTGATAGAGCAAGAAGCTTTTAATACGGTAATAAAATATATTAATAAAGTGTAGTAATAGTATATGCCAATAAAACCCTATGGATAAAGCAAAATGAAATAAAACAAAGGATTTTTCTGTAACAACACACTGAATCCTCAGAAAATTCTTTAGAAGAATTTTACAACCTCTAAAAATGGTTTACTTAGTTGTTATCTAAATGTGTTTTAATGATAATGATGTTATTATTTGCAAATGGCGAATAGCCATAACAAGAATCTAACATTCGTGTCTTTCCATGTAGTATTTATTAAACACGTTGGGTAAATTCAATATGAAAAGACACACATGTAATTCTGATGTGCTAGTCGTATTCTGAAGTTACATATTTATAGGCTATTCGTCACTGAATTAATTCCCTTCTAAAGGGGAATTCTGTCTACTTTTAGCACATTTACATCGCGTATTTTGTTTATGTGATATGAAGAATCTTAATACGTGTCTTTCCATGTAAATTTTATTAAACTCGTTGGATAAAAGTGGCAGAGCCTTGTATTTTATCATTTTTATCCAACTCGTTTAATAAGTTCAATATGAAAAGAAACTCATTTAAGATCCACTTATTATTTTCACATTTCATGTTTCAATAAATACTTAATCTATTTCAGATCATGTATTTTAACAATACATCACGTGACGGTTTGATATATCTACCGGAAGTAATGTCATCGAATGCTACAGATTACAACTTTACACATTCAGCGGTAATCAACACATTGCGGTTTCTAACCTGTTGGTTGATGATGGCGAATATCTTAATTATCGTGTGCTTTCTTTTAAACAGACACAAACATTGGCCTCTGTTTGCAGTACAAATTCTATGTTCATCAGTTAGTGATTTAATTACGGGTAGTGTAATGATACCTATGAGTATTAGTTTGTTAACGGAACCTCAGTCTCGCCTTAGATGTGTTGTCCTGATGTACGCATTTGTTGTATCACAATGTGGTTCAATGTTTAATATACTTTGTGTTTGTATGTATCGATTCCTGAGGATTCAGAAAGTGAAACATCAGGGAGAGACGCGAGCGTTACGAAAAACACCGGTATTTATGGCTATTGCTTCTTGGGTTGTCAGTTTAAATATATGTGTAGTACCTTTCGCTGTTTGGAGTAAGCCAGCGTACGAACAAATCTCATTCTGCATGCTTGGGTTTCCGTTCACAAACGTTAGAGGAGCAATGACATATTTCGCATGCGTCTTGCTTATTCCTCACTTTTGTACTAATGTATTGTACGTCGTCGCGTATCTGAGACTTAAATACATAATTGGACATGTTTTTCCAACCCAATCGACAAGACGTATTCAAGCAGCAAGTGCGACTCGTAAGTCAACAAACACAGACAATCAAACTGAACCCCAGAATCAACTGCCAACAACTAATTCGACCAATCAAACCGCAAGAAAAGAATCACGTGCTAGTATAGAAAATGGCAACCGTTTTGAGCGAACGAGCATGCGTATTCAACAAGAAGTGTTGGGAACAATTGGGATTGTTATGATTTTGTTCAACATATGCACATTACCGGAAATATGCTTAATGTTTGTGAGTAACACTGGTACACATAGGAATGTACGATTCCTGGTCTGCATGATGTTTCTCTTTCATTCGGCCTTGAATCCCATTATATATGGTTTAAGATCGTCCTGGCTAAACCTAGCGTTGAGGAAAATGTTTTCAGATTTAAAAAGAACACTTTCATGCACCACATGAGCTTGCGTCATTGGTTCTATGCTTGAAGCCTTCAAAACCACCTGCTAGTAACGACGCAATGTAGTGGTGATCATCGCCTTACTATTTCAGGATGAACATACCAAGTGACTATTCGGCTAAGTCTACAAGTAAAAGTATGGAAACAAAAATAAACAACCATAACTATCTTATTCCTTGACCGATTTTCAAGAGACTTGTTCGACGCTCAAGCCAAGAATATGTACTACCCACACAACATGATATATTTCTACAGAATGTCACACTTTCCGCTCTATACATGCAGTTGACATTGTTTCAGGCATAAACTGTGACCTGTTTCACAGAACTATTAAGTTGGATGGGTACTGTTCATTCTCGGCCTGAGCGTCGAACGTACTACATGACAAATCGGTTACAGAATAAGATACTTAATATGGTCTTTTTCTTTTCTTTTTTAAATATTGTAACCTGTAGACTTGGCAACAATAGCACGTGTCCAACTATTATGTGATATATTAAAAGAGAATATGGTCACGTGTGGTAGTTGTTTCAATTTAATCAGTCCAATTTGAAAACAATGAAACGAATAGATCAATATGATGCCAGATGCCGGAAAACAAGTTTGAAATAAATAATTGCCAGATGACTAGTAAATTGTTTATAGGCACTAAATAATACTGGTTTAACTTGACAAATTGTATTCTTATTGATATCAACATCATAAAAAAGATATTTTGACATTGCATTTATGAACATAGTTTTCAAAAGAATCATTTAAGTATGTTAGTACGTAAGGAAACCATAGTATACTGTAAACTTATTAATTTTCGTGGGGATTAAATTTCGTGGATTTCGTGGTTCATCTTCTACGACGACATTTAAACCCATCGAACAATAATTTTGACCCTTGTATTCATTACCTGAAATGCAAAATCCACGAATTAACGTCCCGTCGAAAGGGTATTTTTTACCAAAACCACGAAATTGCGTCCCATCGAAATTAAATGAGTTTACAGTATTTCAAAGGCCAGACAAACCTCAGGTGATATTTCCCTGTCAGACAGCAAAAGATTTGCAGTTCCTAAGGACAACGGATTTGGACTCAAATCTTTTGCTTATAAAGAATGTTCCCTGTGGAATAAGTTACCACAACATATCAGAATACAGAATACAGAATACAGAAAAGTTTATTCGGCTTAAGCATAATACATCTTATCACCGTGAAACAACATACAATAAATATTTACATACATGCATGCATACACACATCACTTTACAAATATCAAGTATCATGTTAAATCAACAAATTAATCAATTTGTCTAGGGACAACACATATTTTTAACTGACATTAAATATGCAAGTATCATAGTATCACGATTATAACATGAACACAACCTAATACAATCAATATAAAATCGAGCGTCGTATATCAAGGGCTTTATTTATAAATGTACCAAGTTTGTGAAGTTCCTTTATATTTGTTGAGGATAATAGCTGTATAAATATCAGAGACTCTGGATCATTATCAACTTTTAAAACTAAATTGAAACATAACTTTTTGACTGATATTTAAAAAGTTGGGAGCAGGTTCATTTTTCATTAATGTTTTGATTATTTTACGCTCAGGGGATTTACTTAATGTTTTTATCAATTTGTTAACATCTTGTACATTACTAATCCGTTGTTATTTTTCTATATATTTACATGTCACATAATCATTCCACATATCATTTAATTATATATATTCAGGACCGAAATGGAAATAAGATCTGCATGTATGTGTAGTTTATTTTTATGCCTGCCTGCCTGCCTGCCTGCCTGCCTGCCTGCCTGCCTGCCTGCCTGCCTGCCTGCCTGCCTGCCTGCCTGCCTGCCTGCCTGCCTGCCTGCCTGCCTGCCTGCCTGCCTGCCTGCCTGCCTGCCTGCCTGCCTGCCTGCCTGCCTGCCTGCCTGCCTGCCTGCCTGCCTGCCTGCCTGCCTGCCTGCCTGCCTGCCTGCCTGCCTGCCTGCCTGCCTGCCTGCCTGCCTGCCTGCCTGCCTGCCTGCCTGCCTGCCTGCCTGCCTGCCTGTTAAATATTTACCTGGTGGTGTCGAACTAGCAGTGCTGATGTCCAATGGTTAGTGCAATATAGTTGTAACCCGGTGATCCGGTTTTGATTACCCTTCTATAAACATTTTTTTTCTTTCTTTCTTTCATTTAATTTGCAGGGCCCACTCTGGGGCATTATCGCAAATGTTAGAGACAGAGGTGATATACAAGGAATCAGGGTGCGATACCCTAGCTCGTTTCGAATAGATTCCTTGGTTCTTTAACGTGTCCGGTGTAAAGCACCGATACACGCGAGGCTACCACTGGGTTACCAACCAAGATCATCTCTAGTTGGGTGGGAAACACTAAATAGCGTTTCTGAAATGATCAAGTATCCCGGCCAAGAATCGAACCCGGAACCTGTCGATCAGAAGTCGAGCGTCTTACCACTTACGACGATCTGACGATTTTCAAGCACATGTTTGTAAACTTTGTTTGAGTGTGCGAGAATAGGTTAGCACTGGTTTGAATAGAGGAAATCTGATCCTAAGTTTTTGGAAATTGTGGCTCCAATTTTACACATGCATACGTTTGGTAATTGTTCGTATTGGATAGTATCATTAGCAGATTAGAACTAGGTCCAGTCACAGTTACATTGTATGCCTCAGTTGGTCGCTGGGGTCACCTATTAGGCACATATCATCCTGCATTTTTGCGGCGGTGTCTCAGACTTTTAATTATTTATTTCGGTTGGGTGTCAGCAATGCTCAGTGCAGTTGTGTTGTAATGTCACTGCTTTCTGTGCTCGACTGGTTGATTACAGTGCTGCCTTTCCTGTCAGAGTTTCTCATACTAGTATATGTTTTATAGGAAATGTATTTTTACACTGCATGCATTTTAAGTGTCATTAAGTATATCGTGTCAAAATATGAAATGGTACAATAAATAACACTGCCACTATTTTATAGTTGTATAGTTATATAGTTGAAAATATTTATATAGCGCTTTATATAACAAGTCTCTAAAGCGCTTAACACGCGAAAGTCAGCCAGTTAACAGTTCATTAAAAGTCTAAAACAATTTCACTTGATTCACTGATATGCACTTTTAAATAGATGTGTTTTTAAAGTCTTTTTGAAGACTGTCAGAGAGTCAATGCGCCTGATTTCCACAGGAAGACTGTTCCATAAGGTGGCAGCACATTTGTCGAACCGCCTTTCACCGTAATTCTTGGTTCTTACTTTAGGGATGTTTAGAAGCATAGCAGTGTCTGATCTTAAAGACCTGCCCTGCGTTCAGTTAGAATCTTCGTTCGGAGAACATATATTTTTTACCGAACTGTCTTACTGAACGACACCGAACGGAGAACTGAAAACAACAATGGCGGCGCCCATGAAAAAACTGCTATCGACGGACGATATGTCGGATAATGGGATGTCTACGAAGTATTTTTACATCAAGATAGCATTCTTTGATTAAGTAACGATCTCTGCAGGTAAATTTATAACAAAAAGAAAAAAATATTTCAGATTTTTGTATATATCGCCTTTGTAACATATTTTCGCGACCCTATGACGGATCGCCGTTTTTTCTTCGTGGGAAAAGAAACCACAGCATAATTATTTTCGTAATTGTTTACATAAATAACAAGTTTAGACAGTTTTAAATTGTTAGGCTGCTCATTTCTGAATGATATAAGGTTATCCAATGCTTAATGGACGTTGATTTGAACATGGAGTTACATAGACAAAGTACTGTATATATATTTGAACAAAATATCATTCTGTAGGTCACTACTGTAGAATAAACATCTGTGATATATTAATTATGTAAATAAGTTAATCTAGAAGGGCTTAGATTTCATTTCCTATTGCCTTTTATAAAAAGGGTAACATTTGTTGATTATGGAGTCTACCTTATTGATAGGGGCCTGTCAAATTTGGCTTATGAGACACTGCATGCATAAACTACCTCCAGAATCCCTTCTCGTATTGCTTGGTGCCTGGCAGAGATGGATCTAGTCTACAAATAATAACCTTTTTTAACTAGCTGGCAGCTCACCAACCGATTACTTCAGTTCAACACCGACTTGCACCAATTACAAGATTCAAACTGTCAACCTCCCGCTTCCTAGGCAGACCACTTAGCCACAGGCGCTTTCATTTCTGATCGCTTGTTACATGTTTTACGCCCGAGTAGTAATGAGCCAGTCAATTGAAAACCAGTGTCTATATAACTAGACATATAAAACCTAATAACGACGGTGCCGAACCAAAACCCTGTAACTCAATTTGGCGTGAAAACTTTTTTGCAGCATCCGCATCTACTAGTCGTTCCACGCATTTCTGTCTTGTCGCCATCTAAGTAAGGCAATTGGCTATTGAAATGGCGACAAGACAGAAATGCGCGGGATGTGTAGCAGATAAGGATGCTGCAAAAACAGTTTTGCGCCAGAATTGAGTTACGGGGTTTTGGTTTGGCACCGTCGATATGTTATATGCGGTCAAATTATTCAATGCTGAATTGTATCTGATGGTCCAGTTAAAGAGACAGGATGAAACACAAAAAATTCATGCATTCATTTGTTATTGCAGTAGGCCCTACTTAATAATTTGTGATTTCCAAAAGCTTTCGTTATGTATTTTTCAGGACTACAGAATTTTAGAAGTCTGCCAGGAATATAGATGCCATCCTGAAGAATTGATTCAATAGCCTTTAGGGATGCGGGTACCCTCAGAAAGTGTCATTACTATCAGTTCACAGCTTCAATAAAGTACTGGTTGGAAACTTAGGGTACTGCTATCAGAACTAATCTGATTTTCAACTTCTATGGAACTTTAAACTCATCCAAAAAAACAAAATATAAATATAAGGAATTAACGATATCAATGTGCTTGGTTCTATCAGTGTTGACATGCGTAATACATCAAGGAATTCCTGCAGTGTTATAGGTATCTTATCACAATTCTGTTCCAAGACGATTGACCTTATCACATATCTAATGAAGGCAGAAGAACACATGTGATGTATCGGCAGACTCTTATTAAAACATGATCAATGGCGAGGAAACATAATATATTTATCTTATTATATGAACACCATGCATTCGGTAAGTTGTTGTTGTATTCAACAGTGTCTTTATAGATGTGTTTATTAAATAAAATCCATTCACCCTAGATTATAATTAAAACATATAAAGCAATTACGCTGTTGTGATACTCTGTATGTCTGTCCACCCTGCCTGCCTGCCTGCCTGCCCAAAGACCTACAACCTCCACCTGTTTTCAGGTTACTAGGTCAAGGTCACCGGGGGCATTATTGTTTCACAAACTCGTCTTGTTTTGCATGTTCTGTCACCTGACCAGAAGCCTGATGCATAGCCAAAGCACTATCAAGCGCTTTTTGGTAGCACTTTACTACATCTATGCAACAACAGACAACATGCTGCCAGATGTATTATGTAAACTTCACAATTCAATTTCGGAATGTGAACAAACATACCTATGGTGTGAATGAGACATAAATAAATGATAAATATGTATGACAGATGGTCACCAAGACAATGACTGTATAGCTTGTGGACAATTAAACTACCTTGTTTACAAATACAGTAAAACTTTGTTAAGGTGAGCAAAATTGCTCTAGGTAGTAAATCAAAATATGATTTGATCCAATTGTGTTACTCTCATAATAACATTTAATAAAGCATAATTTATTTACAACATTTACATAAGTAATTATAACAATAAACGGACCAGTTACTGAAACAACCATGGTCTATCCCTCAATATAACACTTGTATACATGGCTAGTTATATTGTGTGCAAGCTATACAACCATTATCAAGTTCAGTGTGATTAATGTGCTGCATAAAAAGACAAAAGAAAACATGCTTGATAAAAGTCACTGTGACTGATCTCAAGATTTATAGGGGTCATCTACTGTTGCTTGCCAACCTCCATGTAGAGTTTGAAGATCCAAGGGCAAAGCATCCTCCATTTAATGAATGAAAACCATTTGATCGACTGACCTATGGACATGTGCAAAGATGGGGGGCATTGTTTTAATGAAGGACATCTTGTTTATTTTCAGCACAAAAAATCACATTGAAGTCAAAACAATTCTTGAAAAGAATAATTCAAAACTGAACAGAACACTAAACAAGATGAACACATATTTATTATTTCACAAAACACAAGAAATTCACTATGAAGAACAAGACTGCGTTCAATAAACGCTTATGCCCCCGTGGAAGCCATGTCAATAAGTCTAAGTCCAAAATTAGGTCAAGGTCAAAATAGAGTCAGGTGATACAGGCGTGTGGAGAGTGGTCAAATAAAACATCCATGCAAGTTTGAAAGCTTTGTAGCAAGCCATATTAATGCTAGAAGAAACGGTCAATTTGAGTTAACCAGACCGGACAAACGAACGGACGGACGAACAGACAGGTGAATCACTATATGCCTCCCGATCTATCGATGCGGGGGCATAAAAAGCATCATTACAAAATTCAATGGTGCAAATTTATACCAAGCTGGTCGAATTGTTGAAATGCTGAGATTGTTAGTGGTATGCATCTGTGCAAACATTTGAGCCTTGGATATTCTTGGAAAAAGTATAAATGTTTCTTGACAGTTAATCAACTTTAGTTCAGTAACTATTCACCACACACATTCAATAGCCTATAAAGTTGTACTGGTGATTTTCAGCTTTTTCCGATATTTCTTGAAAAGGTTTGATTGTGAGGGTCTTCCTGTCTTTTTTCCCATGCAACTTATACATCCTTTCTGAAATTGGTATGCCCGGCCCACAACATACAAATTAAGTAAAGTGCTGTCCAGAGATGTATTGTCCTTGAATTCTGACTTGACTTAAGATCTTTATGGTTGGTAACTGCAGCTTGACACTGTAAATAGAAAACAAATAACCCTTATTAAGGAAATTTGGTCTTAGAATTCAGTGTGAGTGACATATATACAGTGTATGAGTGACATAGACAGTGTATGAGAGACAGTGTATGAGTGACAGAGAATGTGTATGAGTGACATAGACAGTGTATGAGCAACATAGAAAGTGTATGAGTGACATAGACAGTGTATGAGTGACAGAGACAGTGTATGAGTGATATAGACAGTGTATGAGCAACATAGAAAGTGTATGAGGGACATAGACAGTGTGTGAGTGACAGAGACAGTAAATGAGTGATATAGACAGTGTATGAGCAACATAGAAAGTGTATGAGTGACATAGACAGTGTAGGAGTGATATAGACAGTAAATGAGTGCCCTAGACAGTGTATGAGTGACATTGAAAGTGTGTGAGTGACACAGGAAAATGTGTGAGTGACATAGAAAGTGTATGAGTGACATAGCCAGTGTATGAGCAACATAGAAAGTGTATGAGTGACATAGACAGTGTATGAGTGATATAGACAGTAAATGAGTGCCATAGACAGTGAATGAGTGACATAAATGGTGTGTGAGTGACATAGACAGTGTATGAGTGACATAGACAGTGTATGAGTGATATAGACAGTGTATGAGTGATATAGACAGTTTATGTGTGCCATAGACAGAGTATCAGTGACATAAATGGTGTGTGAGTAACATAGACAGTGTATGAGTGACATATGAAGAGTGACATAAAAAGTTTATGAGTGACATAGATAGTGTATAAGTGACATAGACAGTGAATGATTGATATAGACAGCGTATGAGTGCCATAGACAGAGTATGAGTGACATAGACAGTGTATGAGTGATATAGACAGTGTATGAGTGATATATACAGTGTATGAGTGACGTAGACAGTGAGTGAGTGCCATAGACAGAGTATGAGTGACATAAATGGTGTGTGAGTGACATAGACAGTGTATGAGTGTCATAGACAGAGTATCAGTGACATAAATGGTGTGTGAGTGACATAGACAGTGTATGAGTGACATAAAATGAGTGACATAAAAAGTGTATGAGTGACATAGATAGTGTATGAGTGATATAGACAGTGTATGAGTGACATAGAAAGTGTATAAGTGCCATAGCCAGAGTATGAGTGACATAAATGGTGTGTGAGTGACATACACAGTGTATGAGTGACATAGACAGTGTATGAGTGATATAGACAGCGTATGAGTGATATAGACAGTGTATGAATGCCATAGACAGAGTATGAGTGACATAGACAGTGTATGAGTGATATAGACAGTGTATGAGTGATATAGACAGTGTACGAGTGCCATAGACAGAGTATGAGTGACATAAATGGTGTGTGAGTGACATACACAGTGTATGAGTGACATAGAAAGTGTGACATAGAAAGTGTATGAGTGATATAGACAGTGTATGAGTGATATAGACAGCGTATGAGTGATATAGACAGTGTATGAATGCCATAGACAGAGTATGAGTGACATAGACAGTGTATGAGTGACATAGACAGTGTATGAGTGATATAGACTGTGTATGAGTGATATAGACAGTGTATGAGTGATATAGAAAGTGTATGAGTGCCATAGACAGAGTATGAGTGACACAGGAAAATGTGTGAGTGCCATAGACAGTGTGTGAGTGACATAGAAAGTGAATGAGTGACATAAATGGTGTGTGAGTGACATAGACAGTGTATGAGTGACATAGAAAGTGTATGAGTGACAAAGACTGAATATGAGTGACATAGACAGTGTATGAGTGACATAGACAGTGTATGAGTGATATAGACTGTGTATGAGTGATATAGACAGTGAATGAGTGATATAGACAGTGTATGAGTGACATATACAGTGTATGAGTGACATAAATGGTGTGTGAGTGACATACACAGTGTATGAGTGACATAGAAAGTGTATGAGTGACATAGACTGTGTATGAGTGACATAGACAGTGTATGAGTGACATAGACAGTGTATGAGTGACATAGACAGTGTATGAGTGACATAGACAGTGTAAGAGTGATATAGACTGTGTATGAGTGATATAGACAGTGTATGAGTGATATAGACAGTGTACGAGTGCCATAGACAGAGTATGAGTGACATAAATGGTGTGTGAGTGACATACACAGTGTATGAGTGACATAGAAAGTGTGACATAGAAAGTGTATGAGTGATATAGACAGTGTATGAGTGATATAGACAGCGTATGAGTGATATAGACAGTGTATGAATGCCATAGACAGAGTATGAGTGACATAGACAGTGTATGAGTGACATAGACAGTGTATGAGTGATATAAACTGTGTATGAGTGATATAGACAGTGTATGAGTGATATAGACAGCGTATGAGTGATATAGACAGTGTATGAATGCCATAGACAGAGTATGAGTGACATAGACAGTGTATGAGTGACATAGACAGTGTATGAGTGATATAGACTGTGTATGAGTGATATAGACAGTGTATGAGTGATATAGACAGTGTATGAGTGATATAGACAGTGTATGAGTGATATAGACAGTGTATGAGTGATATAGACAGTGTATGAGTGACATAGACAGAGAATGAGTGACATAGACAGTGTATGAGTGATATAGACAGTGTATGAGTGCCATAGACAGAGTATGAGTGACATAAAAGGTGCGTGAGTGACATAGACAGTGTATGAGTGACATAGAAAGAGTGACAAAGAAAGTGTATGAGTGATATAGACAGTGTATGAGTGATATAGACAGTGTATGAGTGATATAGACAGTGTATGAATGCCATAGACAGAGTATGAGTGACATAGACAGTGTATGAGTGATATAGACAGTGTATGAGTGATATAGACAGTGTGTGAGTGACACAGGAAAATGTTTGAGTGACATAGACTGTGTGTGAGTGATATAGACAGTGTATGAGTGCCATAGACAGTGTATGAGTGACATAGACAGTGTATGAGTGACATAGAACGTGTGTGAGTGACATAGAAAGTGTGAGAGTGACACAGGAAAATGTTTGAGTGACATAGACAGTGTATGAGTGATATAGACAGTGTATGAGTGACATAGACAGTGTATGAGTGATATAGACAGTGTATGAGGGACATAGACAGTGTGTCTATCCATACGGGGGCATAAAAATTATGTGAGTGACTTATATTAAGCGAGTGACTGATGGGCAAAGCATTCAAGTTATATATAAAGTGGTCGAGTGCAAAATAATGTGAATGAGTGACCGAGAAAGTATTTATATGGCATAGAAAGTAAGCTGGTGATGGGCAACTTTTTTGTTAATAGTACTCAGTTAATACTGAAGTTGCAACAGCAACAGCAAGAGCATTCAGCAGTCTGAATGCAGAGTAAAAACTAACATAATTAATAAGTAAGATTTAAGGAATACCTTGTTCATGTGTATTCTAATTGACCATGAAGAAGACAATTAGGCAGTTGTAGGGTTATCTCATCATAGACATACAGACTGTGCTTCAATGAGCTTACTGAATGGCCATCTAACCACATGCATGTAATATATTCAAACTAACATCCATCACTCAGTCAAGAAGTTGCCTTGTATAAGTCAGTAAGATCCTGTATGATGACCATAAGGACTGAAAAGAAAAAATGTGCACATATAGTCAGCTATGGTATATTATCCACCAACACATCGAGGCCAGAGGGTGCCTGCTTATCTTTGAGACAAGCCCTATAATTTAGAAGTACACAAGCCCCATATTTGAGGCCTTTAATTGTTATTTCATGTATAAGGGATGATCAATATATAACGAGATAAAAAAATTCTAATCGTTTTTGATTTTGCGAAACCTTTTACCAGATGTAGCGACATATATTAGTAATGAATCTGTACATATTCAGGATCATAGCTTAGCCTACAACATGTTGAAATCTACGGTAGGTAAGGTAAAACTTATTATGCATAGGCGTGGTATATTTCTTGTTAAATTCCACCAGCGTTGATTGGTTAAAATCCCCACTATTAATAATGTGAAGTTCTTTCATTGGTGTTATACTAAGTACCGTACCTATTTTACCACAAAACAACCTTATATTGCCTTAAATGTAGTAATTATATATGTAGAAACAAGGTTAAATAAAGTTTTATTAAGATTCAAGCAAAATGAATGCTGGGAATTTTGTCCATCCAACGCTGGGGATTTTGTCCGCCTAGACAAAAATTAGTAGTGGGGATTATGTCCATAGGGGATTTTATCCCTATCCCATAACTAATCCATGCCTTAGGAGGAATCTGGACAAAATCCCCTTTGGACATAATGCCCACTGCTCATTTTTGACATGGTGGACAAGCATTTATTATTCACACCTAATAAAAACTTGGGTTCATTCGCTTTGAAATAAGGGTCAAACTCCTTCTCAATCATTAAATCTGACAAAGTTACTAAAGTTATTTATATTACCATACTTTAATGATCACCCTGTATTAATTGTTTATTCCTGTACTGTAGCCAAGCTTATTTCAAAGCTAATGAACCCAAGTTTTTATGAGATGTGGATAATAAATGCATGCCACTCGAACTTGATGTCAATAACGTCAATGATGAAGCCATACATTTTCAGTGATTCCCGTAAATTTTGCTACCCGAAACATTTCGCTGAACTTGAAGACCGCATTAAATTTGCCCCCTACACTCACAGGATTTAAACCCTTTGGGCTTCTGATCATGGGAATTCCTGAAGGAAGGAGTGTATAATAAAAAAAACCCAGCATATTTACTTGATTTGAAAACAACAATACAATGTGAAATTGGAAGCATCAGTGGGTAAAATGCATGGAATAAATTGGTAATTTAATACAACGTAATTTGATGCTGACAATATATATGTAACATTTGAAAATGATTTATGTCCTGAATAAAACTTGCATGAATATATTAACCAATTGCCAATAACACCCAATATTATCTTAAAAACTGACAAAGTTATTAAAGTTATTTTAATATGCTACCATATATTAATAATCACCCTGTATTTCGTATTTGCAAAAGTTTTGCTGGCATTGAAATGACTTTATATTACTGCACTGAAAATGATTAGCATATTTAAGTTTATTATACATTTATTTTAATTAATTGTGGTAAATATTGTACAGACATTCCAAAGCAACCCAGTTACGACGGAATAGCCTAGCCACCAATAAAAGAGTAATTAAAACATAAACAATAGTTTAATTCTAATAATTTAATTATATTAGGCAGATGGACATTTATTTTAATACTATGGTTCAGGCTTAATATTAATACAAGTCTCTACTATCATTAAATTATAATCATTACAAAGTTTTCAAAGCTGTGCAATTAAAGCTTATTTATAATAATACAAGCTAAAGTTCATTTTAGTTTTTTTACACATATATATAAATAAGATTATTTGTGTAGACCATTTTAAGTAAAACCATAACAGTTTATAGATTGCAAGAAAATATATCTTGGTCACTTGATAAATATCAAACAGTAACAACAAAACCCAGACCATAATATGTTGTACAATCATTTATGATAGACCAACAACAGTATAGATCCCCCAGAGTGCAATATTAAGATAAGATATCAAGATAAGACACCAATTAGTTTGCACCCAGTCTGGCACAGTGGGGTATTACTATAACCAATAAACAACTAATCAGTACATATGGTGTCATAATCTGTCACCTTACACAGCAGCATTGATCAGTATCTTACAATCAATTATTGACAGCAATTATAAGGATTAAAAAAATAATGTAGTGTGTGTAACATTAAATTGGAGGCAATAAAAGATATATATATATTTAGGCAAAAAAAAACACAATGTTCCCAGTATCACATATTGCTCAAATCTAGCTATAATCATATATTAAACAAAATAATATACATGTATATTATATTACATTTTTTTTAAAATTAAAAAGAGATAACTAAGAAATTTGAATATTAAGTAAACTAAAAAGTGAAATATAATTACACAGACAATTTACCGGGGACTTAAAATCCCATTTTGTCTTATCCCATTTGGTCTATATTTTTTCACATCCCCATTTTGTCTAAAGTGCTAATTGAAAGGATTCCAATTTCGTCTAAAGTTTTAATTCCTGTTTCATCTAAAATTTTGTAAACTTTATAAAATTGATATAGGAAAGAAAAACTTAATTATATATACTTTTACATCGAAAAAAAATTTAAAGACAGAAAATTTAAGATTTTTTAGTAAAAAGTATAAAAAATGATATAACTATTAAGAAAAACTTTTTTTCATTTATGCTGAGCATAGCCGTAATGGAGGAATTTACTGGTATCATTTTATTTTGTCTTTGCTATGACAAAGTCTGGGATCAAACCTCCCTTCATTTGAAACAGATGCTTTACCACTATGTTTCAAACCACTATATAAATAAGGTATTTATAAAAAGTAAATTTAATGCAGATCAAAGACCAAAAATACATTGATTTAGGTCTTTGATTCAGATTTTAAAAGTTAAACTTTGGTATAAATTTCTCTCACTTTCAATTGAAATTAAACTATTGATGTTTTTTTCTCCAACTAAGTATATATTGTTAAATTAGCTTGTCCAACTATCACAGGCTTAATTTCCACTGCCCTTTCAAAAAATAGTAGGGTAAAAGTAAGGTAAGATTTTATTGAAAAAGTAGGAATTTCTGACATTAAAAGTAGGATTTTTCATTGTTTTAGTTGCATATTATCAGTGTCCGATACAGGCTTCTAGAGAGGCATAACATATATCAATCCCTGAATCTTGGTTGAACGACATAAATAAAATTGCCACCTGACAATATATGTCATAGATGCGAGCTGATTTGCGAGTATTTCCTTTTGAAATGAAAAAGTAGGTAAAATAGGGCTGTTTAGCAAAAATTAGGACAAAGTAGGGCTAATAGATCAAAATAGTAGGGGAAAGTAGGAAAAGAAGGGCCCAGTAGAAAGCCTGCTATCACTATGTATAAACGAGTCAATTTCCGGCACTTGCAATAAGGCATACACATCAATTTAATAATAAATGGCTAATTTTATATAGTATGACAATAAGTCATACAGTGATCAGATTTTACATGTGCTTTAAATAGCAATACATGGTACAAGTTATATTTCATAGTAATCAGATTTATAAGTCATGCATTGATTTGGTTTATATGCTGTAAATATGCATCTGACGAACATGCAGTTACGAAAAATCAGTGAAAAGTGAAGTTTTATATTCTGCGGTACCTAAAAATCTTTGGAGGATCCTTAATGTTACCCGTATTAGAAGGTATAGACATTTTTGATACGAATGGAGCCAGCCAATTTTTACTTGATAGCCATTTTTAAAAAAAAAAAATAGCCAAACTAAACATGCCTTCAACACGTTTCTGATTTTCCATTAATTCATGTAAAAAAGGGACGGGGGATAATTCACGAGTGCCTGGGCCCCAGCCATACTTGATTTTAAACATGCATTGCTTAAAAAGTGCTTTATAAAGGTCCATTCTAAGGGCAATTATGCTGAGAGTTGAATCAGGACCGCTTGATCAGAAGTCAGAATAGAACTGTTATCTTTTCAACCACTGTGCAACCCTGACTATTATGTATAATACCGTAAGAGGTTAATATACCACAGATTCCAGCAGGGATCAGAAAATGAAAATAACCTTGATGACCCTAAGTTAGTGGGTGATCAATCATTTCATTTCAAATCACCTCTCTACTAAGGGTGCAACCATATATCGTATCGCGATACGTAGCCCACGATACAATACGTATCGTGACATAAAGCAGATCACAATACGTTTTGAACCTAAAGTGATATCAGAATATTATTGTAAATGTCTGACAATTAAAAGAAAAATTAAAACACTAATGCAAAATATTGTTCATTGTTGTTGAATAAGCTCAGTGTACAATTTCTTCGAGTTGAATTAAAATGATCAAGTAAAATAGTTCATATTAATAAGTAAAATGTCAACTATATTCCGAAAAGTATCAATACTTTATAGGAGAAATAAGGTATGTCTGTATCGCAATATGTATCGTATCGTCACCCTTATATCGCGATACGTATCGTATCGTTAAGTGACCGTATCGTTACACCCCTACTCTCTACCAGGCTATGAAGTGTTATTTCAAAGTCTTAGATACAATTGTTCAATTTAAACCTCAATGGAGGTAACAACAACTAGTACTAAGAGCAAGAGCCAGGAGGGGATCCAGACTACATGTAAGAGTATACTGAAAGATAAACATTCATTGAAAGGAAATAAATGTAGAGTCAATTCAATAATGAGGGAACTATCCCATTCGAAAGAATATAAAGTATACTAGCATTCAGTCAAGTGACAGATATCTACAAACAACAAATAAAGTAACTATAGTCGATTCAATAAGTACATTTGTAATACTTATGAGGGAACTATCCCATTCGAAAGAATAGCGGTGAATACCGTTAACTCATGTGACGTATATAGCTTATACCCAGTTAAACCTAGATACACACAGATTACCTGCCGGATGATAGTATATTTACACCCGTTCTCGATTGACTTTGAAAGTACTCTATAGATCTACAACAAGCGCCGAGGCATGACTAGTAAACACTCAGTATTCTATCTCTATAGAGGTGACAGGTCACGCCTCAATGCTTGTTGTACATCAATACTGGAGTGGTATATCATAATATGTAATACTATAGTATATCTAATATCTAAAATAGATATGGGCAAAGTAACATCATTTTAGTTCCATAATTAAGCCACACTTACATTAATACATAATGTGCATCTGTTCAGCTAGGCCAAATTTGAGACTGCATGCTTACTGGACAGATACAACAGTCCTGTGATAAGCATTTTCTTTTGATGGCCATAATAGGATGCAAAGAGGCTAAGTTTTGTTGGTTATGAATAGTAACGAATGCATTCATATTCATCATATAAAATATAGAGACAATTTCCATTTGATTATATATTGCCAGTCATAATACTAAATAATGTACCAGTCAGTTGAAACCCTGCAGAATGGCAGGATAATGGTGAAGAATAGTCCCAGATTTGTAACTTTCCGTTGTCTTTGCGCTGTCCGATGAGAGAGGAATATTTGTACTGTGCCTAAGCAGTGCTGACCTATAGCCGGGCATATATTTAACAGGTTGGAGGGAGGGAGGTGATATTCTGCATGGGATTAACATTTTACCCAGGATTTGAAGAATCATAACTAAATGATCTGACGTTGCATCATCGTCAAAGCCCCTTCGACTACTCACTACAGTGTTATATTTCTACACCGTCTAGTAAACACTGAAATAAGTCATTTTGTTGTTCTTGCTTCCACCGCACGGGACAATTCTGTATTGAACATTTTGCCTGGTAAATTCCGGCTATATATGTATATGTATTGCTGTTTCGGTAATAAAAATCCCTGCGGTAACACGGCTACTCCCGTGGATCCTCGGGGTACATATCTACAGTTATTTACAGTAAAGGTACAATATATAAATGTATTATAAACAACTATACATTATGCAGTCAGTGTAGGTCTAGCAGGAAGCACCTGAGTATCCTAACTAATAGGCCTACCGGTAATTCCAAAAAATCCAACTTTAATTTTAGGCCAGAAATTAAAATTCAAAGTTAAATCCTTTGAATATAATTAAATGTAACATATAATACAAAAATATGTTGGTTGCTGGCTAAATGATGAAGATTTATTTTTAGAAAGGACCGCAAATTTCTTAACCCAATCCGCCCGCTAGAATTGAGATCCCGATTTCCACTTTATGACACGATTTATTGTACTTTTTATCCAGAATATGTGCTAATGTATTAAATATAACATTTTCGTACATATTAATCATCAATTATATCAAATAACGCTGAAATCGAGAAAAAAAACAAATTAAAATGACACTCGACTTACCCGTTCGCCATATCCGCCATTTTGTTTGCATATTGTTCGCTAGGCGTACTACCTCGGATAGTAGTTCGCTTCAACTGCGAACCGTTCTGTCCGAACTATCCGTACAGTTAAAAAAAGTTGCGTAACTACCGAACGGTTCGGTAGCGTTAAGTCTTACTGAACGCACGGCTGGTTGGCTGGTATTCTCTAGTCAACTCATTCATGTAGACAGGAGCATGGTCATATCGGATTTTAAAAGCGTATAGAATGATCTTGTACTGTACTCTATATGGAACAGGAAGCCAGTGTAGTGTATGGAGTGTTGGAGTTATGTGTTCACGCTTTTTTGTTTGTGTGATCAAACGAGCTGCAGTATTCTGGATGCGTTGCAGTTTACTTATCACCTTGCTGTTGACACCAGATAACAAAACATTTGCATAGTCCAGTCGAGAAGTCACAAGAGAGTTCACAAGCGTTTTGCAGGCATTTACAGTGATGAATGGTCTAATCCGTCCGATGTTACGCAGATGAAAAAAACAAGATTTGGATATTGCATTAGCTTGTTTGTCCATGGTTAGAGTTTTATCAAAGAAGGCACCTAAATTTTTCACAAATGCTGATTCATGCACAATTATTCCATCGAATTGTAGTTTGCATTCAGAAAGATCCTTGACATGATGTTTCGGTGCAAAGATGATGAGTTCTGTTTTATCCTGGTTTATCTTTAACATGTTCAAACGCATCCATGAACTGATGTCTGACAGACAGGCTTCAAGTTGAGGTACTACACTGGACCAACTGTCTTTCGACTTGATGACAAGGTAGCATTGAGTGTCGTCAGCATACCCGTGGTGTAACATGTTATGGTTAGCACATATATCGCCTATTGGTTTTGAAAACATACAGTACTTTCTCGGTCCCAGGACCGAACCCTGTGGGACACCAAAATGTAGAGAGGTTTCATCAGAGACAGCAGACCGAACTGCAACACGTTGAGATCTATTACTCACATAAGAGTGAAACCACAGAAGGGCAGAGCCAGATATTCCATATGAATGTTCCAAGCGTTTCAGAAGGATAGGATGGTCGATGACATCAAAGGCAGCCGACAAGTCCAGCATAATCAGAACCACACAGGAGTTGTTGTCAAGTGCAGCTGCTATATCATGATGTACTCGAAGTAGTGCCGTCTCTGTGGAATGTCGTTCACGGTAGGCAGATTGTAGATCATCATGTAATCTGTTTGCATCCAGGTGACACTCTAGCTGTTTAGCTACAACCTTTTCAAGTACTTTAGACAGAAAAGGGAGGTTGGATACTGGTCTATAGTTTTTAAACACATCTTGATCTAGACCAGGTTTTTTTAAAAGTGGTCGTACAATTGCCTGCTTAAATTGGGTGGGAACGTCCGATTTCAACAAAGATTGGTTGATTATAGCAGTGATGATTGGAAGGAGACCATCAAGACACGGCTTCAACAGGAACGTTGGAATTGGGTCCAGTTCGCAAGACTTTGTAGCTGCACGTGTGATGGTCTTTTTCACCTCGTCCGATGTAACGGGAATCAGGGTTACCATGGGCTCTCCATTAAACTTAACATCTGCCCGAAGAACATCATTGTCCACCTGACCCTCACTCAGCTGGTTGCGTATGTTGACAATCTTTCCAATAAAAAAGTCACAAAATTTATCTGCCAAAGATTTGTCGTTATCGGTAGATGGTAATATCGTCTCTGGCTTACAGCCCATGAGAATGTTGGTGAGTTTAAAGAGCTGACGTCGATCATTGCTATTTTCTTCAAGTTTAGATGAATAGTAATCCTTTTTGGATTGTAACATAAGTCTATTATAGTCAGTACAAGCATCCTGGTATATCTCTTTATGAACAGTCAAATTTGTTTTTCGCATCTTTCTCTCAGCCTTACGACGGTTCCTTTTAGCAGTATGGAGTTTATCATCATACCATGGTGTGTTTGGCCTGATGGTTATCTCTTTGGTCTGTAGTGGGGCATGTTTATCCAACAGCTCCCGTAGGCCTGTGTTATACCTCTCTACAAGTTCCTCGGGAGTACCTTCAATGGACTGAAGGGTTTGGGAGTCACTAATATCGTTAACAAGGTCGTCTGTCGATATCTTACGAAATGCACGGAATGATATAGTTTTACGTTCTTTCTTCGGTTTTTGAATATCATTTACACAACAGTTTCGTATTTCATAAAAATGAATGTATTGTCTGAATAAATAACTATAATGGTTCAGAAATGGTGTAGAAAGACAACACATTAGACTCATCTGACGAATTATAGTGTGTTACATGTAGTTTGTCATTATTTTATTTTGAATTATGCATTAAAGTTCCATAACGACCACATTTGTTCATAGTAAAACATTTTAATTATCCGTATTTACTATCATTGAAGTAGTAGAGAAGACGTATAGTGCATGCATCATGCTGTAAAAATAAAACATAACGTGTGCATTAGCTATTATATACGACTATATAGTGACTCAATTATATTTAATAACGTAATGTAAATAATGACTGTACTGGTAGTACTATAATAACTCTAGGAATAATAATTTCATGCACGCTAATAAATCAATTCTTTCAACATTTCATCGTCATCACGATCTGACTTTTCTCTAAAGATATTTCTTAGCTTTTCAACCATTTTCCCGCTATTCAATATGTCATTTCACACAAATTACCCCCGAGTTGTTTAGTGTATTTCTCAATACGTATGCGGTGTTCCTTAAAGTCACAACTTTTTTCCGATTATCCATTACATACAATGAATCATGGAACCATTAGACTGTTTCGGAACAAATGACAAATTCTCGACGACAAAATGTGAACTATATCTGTAGAAATAGTAGACCAAATATCGTATTTTGAAAATTGCATGGTAAACAAATTACTCATTTTGCAAGATATAATTGCTCCCCTTAGACTTTAAATCATGCATCTATTGTTTACAATTTTTCATTTTATCTGGTTGTTTTATCACATTTTCTTCCATATTATGGTGTTTTCCACATTAAGGAATCATTTAAAGTGCTCAAATTGCATCATTTTGCACAGAGGGTACCGAGTTATAGCTTATTAAATAGAAGTTTAAGACTTTAAGAATGTGACTTTACAGGACTGGTGTACTTAGAAGACACTTGTTCAGATATCGTGCCAAGGGAAATTACGCTGCGATATTTGCGGTGATTGTCTAATACGAGCTGTTCTTAATCACTGTCAGTAAACACTGTATTCTGAGGACATGTTTAGTTTGTACTAAAAATAAAATTGCAAGCCTTCGCCAAACGGGTATTATGCTTTAATTTCTATATATTTGAATAATATACATAATTTTTATATTACAACCTTTTTAAAATATCTGACTGTGTAATTCATGAAGAGCATCGGAAGTTATAAAGCCACGCTGATTGTAGTAAATTATATCTTTCATTCGAATTGTAATACATAAATAAAAATACTAGGTTAGTGTCTTTTAAACTTGAATTAATTAGATGAGTTGGAGGAAGGTTTATACGGAGAGACTTGCCCAGCCATATGATCCTTCCGGAGACGAATCCAATAAATTCAAGTCTATAAAGACACTAATCCTGGTGTTCTATTCACCCTGCAACATGTTTAGAGTAAATAAATGATTTTATTTATTAATAAACCAGTATAAAACTTTAAACTACGAACAAAGGCCCCTGTGCAACGACATCAAACCGTCGACCAAGCCTTAACAATAATAAGGGCTCGAAATGAAATCTAGTTCGAATCCGTAAAAGGGCAAATTTGAAAATCTGAACGAGAATTTGCAAAGGCGTTTCAATTCAAATATAATCATTTCACACAAACCTGCAACTTAGCAAAGCATCCACTACCTGTAAATGCATTTTGAGTTTCAAAATCGCATCTCGCCAAATAAATCAATATGACGTCCCGGAAAACTGTTGTTGTGATGACGTCAAAAATAAATGTAGGCTTTATGACGTCACTCAGTGATAATTTTTTAAGTGAGGTACGAGTAGTTCCCCTTGTCAAACAGATTCAGCGAATGGATACATAGACTATAATATGTCTACGGCGTGATTATGATTACATATCCCCGGCTCGGCTCCATTAAGTATGCAAGATTCGTCTTCAACACTGAATTGCTTGGTTGAAGTGGATGTTGAAAGTAGTCCCATGTTATGTGACCTCGTGACTGTGTAAAGGAGACATAGCGTAATAAAATTGAAATTTACACGCGACGGTGTGATTTCGGCAGGATAAAGGCCTAGTGGTAGGATAAAAAATAAAGAAGGATATTTCCATTTATTTTGATTATGTTTACGGTATATATACATTTAAGACAAAACGTCCGCGTCTGTGAGTACTGCAAATACCACAGGTATAGTTCAATTTTGAACCCTGAGCCATGACCTTTTAGACGAGTCTATTTGTGCGGGTGACACGTGACTTATTGATTTGAATAGTCATGATTTAAAGAAAAGCTACTTACTAATGTGTGTTTTACATACCTGAATAGTCAATCCTACGCCAATCTTTATCGGCGAATGGATTAAAATTTAAAAGTGCAGTCACGGCTCAATGCTCGAAATCGAACTATAACGTCAAATTCTACTAAAACTATGCAAACACAACTGAAATAATAATAGACACAGAACAATAACGAATTAGAAAACAAACAATCAATACAATGCATGAGTAATATAATATGTATGTATAGCTTGACGAATTTGACATGATCTTGACATTTATGCATGAATATATTACAAGGTTCCTGCTTTGAATATATCAATTTCCGTAAGCGAATAGTTCAATGTCGGTAAATCGAATTTTTGTATTACACCTCGTGTGTCTTTGTGATACACCCCGACTAGGAAAACATACAAACGGGGTTACAGAAACAGACAATATATCGACTGTTAAAATACTGACCAAAAGGTCAGATTCGTGTCAAATTGGCCAAGCAATACCCCTATACATAATACAGTAAAAGCATTGGGCCCTTTAGGATCAAACCAACTTTTCTAACAAAGTTATTAAAGTTAATTATGTTGACATAATTTAAGATCACCCTGTATACATAAACTGGCAAAGAGGAGAGTCTATCGCTGGCTTAAATGAGAGTGCCGTAAGTACCAATTCGAAATTTTGAGAAAACAAGCCAAAACTGTCTAAAATTACACTTTAGTTTGGTCAACATCACAAGTTTCGATGTACATAAAAATATGCTCATAAGAAGTGTCTTACGATGCAGATTTCAAATATATACAGGTATTATAAGGTCGTAAATAATAGTTACGACCCTCTCGTTCTAAGCCAGCGATATATAAATGATCACCCTGTTGTTTATATTCATATAGACTGGCGAAGTGGAGAAAATTATACACAAATATAAGTGCAATAGTATTATATAATAGTAAACAGAAGCATAACAGTACAAATATTATAAAAGAAATACACAGACCAGCATCAAGTGTTACTTTGCAACTCAAGCTATTCATCCACATATTATATTATTCCTCTAATCGTATAGTCTAGTAACGAAGCATATGTCGGCGTCCGTAGAAAATAGTCTGGCTTAGATTACCCATCCTAATCTTACCACTCGCTATATCAGCAGCTGTAAGTCGTTTGATGAAGTTTTACCGTAGTATATGAACAGATTCTTTAAATCATATGACACAAATAATGCCACGGTCATATTTGCCCTACGAGCTCCGTACGAGCTCTGTACGAGCGCCATGCGATCTCCGTACGAAGATTACGATGTCCGTACGGACCTCGTACGAGACATTCTCTTTTAATCGTACGAGGTCCGTACGAGCTGTGACCAGAAGCTAAGAACCTTTAGGATTTGAAATATTTTGGACTCGTAGCCTACTCGTACGAGTTTGTAAATCCGTACGGACATCGTACGGCAAATGTGACCGTAGCATAACACAAATACAAAACGTAACTTAACGTTCTATTTGGAAAAAAACACACTCATGTAGTATAACTATATATCAAACACTTGTATTATAAGAATATATGAAGTACTCCCTACACTAACCCGGATACAGGGAACGTCATGTTATATAATGTTATTTGAGGAAAACAGGTAATCTTTTTACCCAGCTCTACTGTCTATTAACCGTTTACAGTATTATTCCGAAGTGTATTAGGCTAACTTCGTCCCCAACATCATTCCAAACTAATATCTGCAAGGGGATTCTGAAAAGACAGAAACATACATTAATTGTAATTAAGATGTATTTAGTGGTCGTTGTTGTTTCACTAAATGAACGCTTTCAATTTACTTTCATTGTGAGTCTACTATGACATAAAGAACACACACCGCAAAACACTGAGTTTTGTAAAAGATTTCAGCAACCTAGACCTCAAATTACTGATATCAAAATCAATGTGTCGGTATATCTTCGTGCAAATTTTTATTCTGGTTTTGTGTTGATCAGAAATCATTCGACGGATTGACCGTCAAATCAAAAACCACTCGGCATCTTGTTAAGGGGGTGGGTCATAATAAATTGTAGTTTTACATTGAGTAGTACTATCACTATCACATTCAACATGATAATGAAGTCATATATTAAATCTATAAAAACATATTATAGTATGAAGAAACATTTACCTCCATATTCCAAGTTACTTAGCTTTGAACGATGCATCATAGCTGGAAAAGACAAGTAGTTAATGTAAATCTATAAAAAAGGTCAAAACAAGTTATACGAATTCACTGACCAACTCTCGATGTATGCTATGCTCATTAAAGCCGCAGGTAACAGTATCGTTGAAAAAGAAATTGAAAAAAAAAATTGAAAAAAAACATTTTTTCTCGAAATTTAGGTATTATATACAAGGTATATTTGCCATAAAAACACAGATTTTCAAAGTATCAAAAAAAAAAAATTAGCTTTCGATACATTCAATAACTAATTATATTCTTACGCAACATTGTTAAAACTACTCGCATGCAAAATTCCATCGAAATTGATCAACTTATTAAAAAGTTATGCCATAAAGTTTAGATCCCTGTGTCCAGCCGGTTCGAAAGGTGCATTCCGATAAAACCAAAAATACAAATTTTGAGGATAAAAACCTTCATATTTTGTATTTATCGTCATGAATAAGCATAATAATGCGGTAGAATTGAAGGACGCAACAGTTCGAACAAATTTACCGTGGTGAAATATGCGAGCTTCCGTATTAGCCGCGAAACAAATCGTCTGCACATTTTATTTAGTCAAAATGTTTTTATTTTCACCATGTTTGTCCGAAAGTTGCGAATGATTTCCATTTTGTGACAACGACTTTCATTGGTTATAAAAATACATTCGGAATATCTCTAGTCGTCGGACACTCTAAAAACCACACCGACCGTCCTTGCAGCGTAATTCGAATTACGCCGTCGAGAGTTAAAATAAAAGTTTAAACGATGCATTTGATCGTTTTGAGGTAAATGTAAAGCATGATTTCAAATGATTGCAAGGCATTATGCTGTATTTGTCCCCCACACAGCCTTTTTGTACATGATCAACTCACGTAAATGCCGTAGTCTATGAAAACAAATTGCACCCTTTCGATTTTGCTCTCAATTTCCTTGCAAATATACCTTGTATATAATACCTAAATTTCGAGAAAAAAATTTTTTTTTCAATTTCTTTTTCAACGATACTGTTACCTGTGATTAAAGCCTTCCTGTAGACAAATGGGAAGCCATTGGCGCGAGGAAATGAACAGTTCCATCATATATTATTGCCTGTTATTCGACAACAAGTCCAACCAGACCATATAGCTGATCTCATCAACTAATTTACTATCGTGGCAAGCATTAACAGGGTTCGAAATGGTTTGATTAAGTTCAAAATGTATTGTGGTATCAAAATTATGCTTTAGTATACTTTTAGTTGCTGTGTATGGCATATTCATATTTCTATTCTCGTTTTGCTATCGAATTTTTGATATTAGGAAAAATTACGATGATATTTTGTTCATAATTGAATACATTTAGCTGAACCTGAAGTGTGTTATAATGACTTACTTCGCGGTGTTCTTGGAAACTCTTCCCCTCGCTCACTTGCACGTTTTCTACAATAAAACATCAAATTGTAGTGCAGACACAATCCACAATAATAAAGAAACCGTGGCAGCGGTTAGCCACCCACGCTAGAGTCGAACGAACCTTGCATATCCCCAAAAATGGATACTTCAAGCAAGAACAAATACCTTACTTACATTGTATGATAATTCATGCACTTAATTGAATGCCGCCAGTATGCTGTTCGCTGCCGAGTGTGACTTTGGATTGCATGAACGTTACATAAGTTTGTATAAACGGTACATCGACAAGAAAGTATTTGAGAAAAGTTCGCAATTAATTAAGATTAACATGCATTTAAGATAAGCAAATATTAAGGATAGACGAACACTGCACACCACCACAAACTATCGTTAATGTTAACACATTTTTAATTAAACGTACCTCATGTTCCTCTCTGTCCGCTGTCTCCTCACTCGTAGAACAAAGAATGTAATACATCCAACAATCACACACACTATCAGTCCACCACTTATAGGTAGGATAATCATAGGGTAGTCTACTGTGGATAAGAACATTATACAACATGAACAAGAGCCGTCAATGACGGGTGATGCTCCCCGTGGGATGTTTGTCACAGAAAAAATACTCCAGAATATGCAAAAGAGAGTTATGGTTCTTAGCCATTGGACTTTCCCTCAATGAGATGTATTTACCTATGAAGTTTCAAATTGATATCTCTAATGCTGTTGAGTTATGGCATAGACAGGGATAAGGTATGATAAATTACAAAGGGGAATAACTTAAAAAATATGTAATGAAGAGTCCTGGTTCTTGTGCACTGCACTGCCATTCGATGGGATATATTTACCTATGACGTTTCAAATTGATATCTCAAATACTGTTGGAGTTATGGCCCGGACAAGAATTAAGTATGAATAAAGTATAAAAAATAACAAAGGGCAATTACTCCAAAAATAGGTTATGTACAGTTGTGGTTCTTAAGCACTGCACTTATACTCATTGAGATATATTCACCTATGAAGTTTCAAATTGATATCTCAAATACTGTTGGAGTTATGGCCCGGACAAGAATTAAGTATGAATAAAGTATAAAAAATAACAAAGGGCAATAACTCCAAAAATAGGTTATGTACAGTTGTTGTTCTTAAGCACTGCACTTATACTCATTGAGATATATTCACCTATGAAGTTTCAAATTGATATCTCAAATACTGTTGAGTTATGACCCGGACAAGAATTAAGTATGAATAAAGTATGAAAAAAACAAAGGGCAATAACTCCAAAAACAGGTTATGTAGAGTTGTGGTTCTTGAGCACTGCACTTCTACTCATTGAGATCTATCCACCTATGAAGTTTGATGATGATACCTCACATACTTTTTGAGATAGGCTCCGGACAAAAACTAAGCATGAAAAAAACCAAAGGGCAATAACTCCAAAAATAGGTTATGTAGAGTTGCGGTCCTTGAGCACTGCACTTCTATTCATTGAGATCTATCCACCTATGAAGTTTTATGATGGTAACTCACATACTTTTTCACATAGGCTCCGGACAAAAATATTCGGTCGGAACGACGGAACGACGGACGGACGGGACGGACGGACGGACAAAAGGGCAACTATATGCTCCCCCGAATTTACGGGGAGCATAAAAACACGAGTCAACATAACGGAGGAGGTATTTTGTGAACTCCATTATACTAAAATTAGAACTGTATAGTTCAAATAAATGTTAATCATATGTTTAAAAACAAGAGACAGTTTTATTAGTTTTTAACGAGTTGATTTACACCACGTACATGTACAGTATTCACCCTCGTTATTAAATGTCTGCTTTGGGATTTTGACAAGTACCTACATTGAATTTGAAGTTTAAAATTTGCACCTAAATGAACATTGATCTCAGACGAGTATGATCTGATTAAATGTGTTTTAACAATTGAAGTGTACTTACAGCCAGTTGGGTTCTTCTCATTTGTTCTGAAATAATAAAAAATTAACGTTATCATACATTTGTACGTATCTTTTAAACAATGAAAAACGGCACACTAGTAATAATAATTGTATTTGTAAATACTAGTAAACCGTTAAACCGTATCAACGGGCAAAATCTTTGGATTAACCACTATTGTCGTCTATATAAGTCGTCAGTATTATACCCGCCAATTGAATATAATTTTGCAAAATTTAAAACATAAGCAGGTACTTTTTTCAAGCATCAGTATGTGTTACCTAAAGCAGACTTTCCTAAATATCAATCAATGGGATCAATGGGGAGCGGTGGCCTAGGGATAGGGCTCGCACTTTGGGATCGAGAGGTCTCGGGTTCGACCCCCTCTGGACCAACGGTTAATTTCTCAGAGCAAGACCAACAGCTCCACTCCACCATGGTGTAAATCGGTACCTGAGAGAGCAGTGTCTATTCCTGGGCGCCGTAGATCGATGTTGGCTGCCACACCACAGGAGAGAAATAGTCTCCCCAAGGGAGACACAAGTGTAGGCTTCCATATGTAGCCCAATGACCAGGGGAAGTTGAAATGTCAAAGGGAGCTTGGGCGGCCTAACTATTTTTAACAATGAAGATACATGTTTATACACATACAATGCTAACATCGATCGTTAATTGCTGTTTCATATCGAACCGTAAATCACTCACACTAAAAAAAGAAGCAATATCAAGTAAGTGTTGTACCTAACATAATAAATACCATAATGCATAGACAATTCAAAGTTATACAAAAAAGGCGACAGCGCATAGCCACTCTTGAATAAGAGTGACATGGCTTTTAGCGTTACGGTAGCTGTTTAATTGTGTATCTGCAATGTATTATCATTTGGACACTCACATGCACGTGGGACCATCAGCTCTAATTTCGCATTGTTGTCCTTCATCACATCCGTCCATCAATGTTTCAAACACTTGACATCCATCAGTAACGTTTGCAGGTAAGTCTGAGAGAGAAATACAATGTACAAGAATAATTCCAATATATAGTATCCTAAAAAGGCTGAGACTATTGCAATTTGTGCAATGATCGTCCAAAAGTAATCTTACATATTTGCATAGTATTTCGTTTAATGATTGAGACCATGGTATATTTTGTTCTTCGTTTTCGAAACAAATATTATGTTACCATATACATGTACAGTGTTCACCTGAAATGGGTTTCGAAACCATACTGTAAGAAGCAATACTTATAGATACCATACTTATACTAGAAAATGATGTCCAAAAATGTTTTTTTTAAAACGTATGCCGTTTATGACACAAGCTTATCACGGGGACGATTTGATCAAAGCCTGAATGAAAAATCGTTTCCGATATAATTATTTCTTAACATTCTTAAAAGTTACAATTTTTGCATACACTTTGTAACATCTCTGACAATTCTAATTCAATTTTATGTTTTTACCTTCAAGTTGTTATATCATGTTAGGTTTATAAATGTTTGCCTGCTTAAGTTTATGTTTGTCCGGTTGTCTAGATATTTGGACTAATTGTAATGTTTATCTTTTACACTCAGTTGTATCCATTAAAAAAAATAAAATAAATAAATATTATTGTTATTGTTATTCTGAAGAAGGCCTCGGCCGAAACGTAAATATAATAATAATTCTACAGAATACGTGTTGTTGTTGAACAAATTCCCAATTATTGTTTCCATTAAAAAGTACATCGAACAAGACAAACACACGAAATAAACATAATCAACATCATACTAAGTGAAACTTACATGATCTAGATGCGACAGGGGTTCCTTTGTAGTTTAACTGTGTACCAGTTGAAAGATCCATGGTTGCTTTAGCCAAGTCCGAAGCATCTGACTCGTCATACACAACTGTGTAATTCACTTTAACTTCATCATTCAAAACCCTGCAATAAATGGCAATGTGTATTTACTTTTCATTAATCTACTTAGTTATAATATATACATAAAAGGGGATCACGGTGCTATTTAACAAGTAGAACAATCACTCTTTATATTCAATATTTAGACCCATTGGTCTTCTTGTGGCACTCAGATTTCAACGCGACATTGTTACCTCATAAACAATAAACATTGACAAAGAAAATGTATCATATGTAACTCCTCCCTTGCCTATTATTTTAAACTAGGTCAAGTCGTAGTTGTGCTTCTTTATGTCGCATTAACGTTAGGTCACTGTCATTGGTGTTTAAAACTAGGGCACGGTGTGGTCACTTCTCATTTGGTCGCCGTTTTGGTATAGGCTTGTGCGGTTTGGTCGCTGTGCGACGGGTCTTTGGGAACTTGGTCGGGTCTTGGCTGCGTTTCATTCGGTCTCGTGCAATAACCGATATTCTATTATTTCTTAGTGGAATTTGGTATTGAATAATGTTTTTAGCGGGACTTGGACTATTATTGGTTTCTTTGGCTTACACTCAACCGCTTTAAAAACGCACCACATAAGAAATATCGGTTTTATCTATGGTTATTTATTTTTGGATGTATAATCTTCAGTATATACACAACTCGTTGTGTGATTTTCATGCCATTATTACGAGTTAAAAATAAGTTATGATATAGATAACACAGTGACCAATGAAAGTGAAAGCCACAATTTCAAAAGCAATTATAAGAGCCCGCTACATTGATGCATGTACGTTGTTTCTCCTCCTAAAGAATAACATTAATTACGTTATAGGATAGAATTATGTTCGACCTGATGTTTCTAACCATCCAAGCAAAGCTAAACTTGAATTATAAATGTTATGTGGCTTTGGCTGTCTAGCTAATACCATACGACCGAGTGCGGTCTAGGTATGCGCATTATGTGAACCTAAGATGGATTCAAGCCTTATATTTAAAGCCGAACTCTTGGTTATGAGCATCAGACTGTCAGGATATTTCCCGTGGTGCTTATATGGTACCTCAAATCAACACTATGAAGGAGCTTGAAGACAAAAAGTTGGGCTATTCGACTCTAAACGGGAGAAAACTCATTAAAAAGTGTACTAAAATGATTTTCCTTTTTATTGACAATTATGAACAGAATAGTTATGAAAATGCAATAATGTACTTTTGGTTTTGTTTTTTGACACCCGACATTATTTTGACACTGTGTGCAGCCATGCGGAACCAATTACAGTAACACAACCTGTGTCATGTTACGTCATAGCTCGGGCTCAATACCTTTAGCTTGTTTCATCCTGGTCGGTCTTTGACTGTGTCATTCGCTAGGAATCGATGATCTAAGCCCACAATCGTTGTGTGGATGCAGCTGAACCGCCATGCTAATGCACCGATGTTTTCTTCAGTTAGAAGCAATTGCACAATCATCCGAACAAATATTCGAGATATTCGCAGCATAAAAATACCATTAACAAATACTGTTTATGTTGTTTTGTCAAGGTCTAAACCAACAGCGTACAGTTCAAAGTCAATATTGACCAGACAGGTCGATGCGATCGGCGATGCACGTGCAAAACATGTAAATCAAAAGGTTCTTTGGGAGGGGTATACCAAATGAAAACAAAAACGTTTTCATTAATTAGGCCAAGCTTATGAAATGAACTAACCCTGTTAACTATTAATTTTAGCAAAAAAATATTTTTGTCAAATTTTGATTATTTTCAATAGTGGTGCGTTTTTAAAGCGGTTGAGTGTATGTGTGGTCATTGCTCAGTCCAGTTGTGTTGTGGTGGTTCTGATTTCTGTGCGCGCCTGGTTAGGTTCAGTGCTACCTTCATTGTCTGATTTCCTCATACCTTTTTTGCAACTTACAAATAACAATTCTATTCAATTTGCCCACACATAAAATAGCTCATTATATGACAATTTCAATACTTCAGGTTGGTGACATTGGACGGGGTATTCAAACAGACATCAACTATTGCACTATTGTCATTGTATAACAGCCATTCAAATCAATAAATAACCTTAGTTACTACAAGAACATTCATTTATAGTTCAATTTTGAACCCTGAGCCATGAACTTTCAGATAAGTCTATTTGGGCGGGTAACCCGTAATTTATTCAATAGTCATTTTTTAAAAATATGCTACTTACTACTGTGTGTAATTTATCGATGTACAGGTTATCAGCGAATGGATCAAACTTTAAAAGTGCAGTCACAGCTCAATGTTTGAAATCAAACTATACCCCCGCATAGTGTTATTAGACCATAACTTCGTATTTATAATAGGAATAATACTAGTATGTAACATATATGGATGCATGTTTATTAACGCTAAAATATAAATATATATATCGCTATATAAACTTGTCATGATGCACAAACTGAATTTTAAACATATTGTTTTGCCCTAAGTTAAGAGTAATTTTTTGACAGTTTGTTCTTGTTTTCTCAAAATATTGATTTTGCACTTACGACCTTTCATTCTAAGCCAGTTGGTAGTAACTTGGTACATGCACGGTCTATAGCAACCTCGAATAAGGTACTTAAGATAAGTCAAAGAGCCTTATAGTTTGTGTTGTTGCAATGGATGGTGTCATGATGCACCTATGTAGGGAAATTATTATTTACCTTACTGACTGTATATATGTCTCCACATCTTCTGTCGTGTATTGGTTATAAAATGATTCAAGCTGAAATAGAAAAGTTAATGCAGTTATATATCAAACAAGAATATACTAGTAATTATTCTTACCTTGCTCTTATTCAGTACATATCGTTGGCATAAAGTGAGAAATTTGTACCTACTACTTATGACCTTATAAGACTAATACATTTTTGAAAAACAATTGAAATATGTATCATAAGGCGTGTGGTATGAGCCTATTTTCATGAAAATAGGAGCTTGTCACGTTGCCAATTTTATTCATGTTACTAATTAGCAGACTCCTTGTGTGTAAGGCCGGTTACTCCATGTACTTTATATTCATGTAATATTCCAAGACCATCGATAAATCACTAATAAATTAAGATGCAACCACCATAGATTGTAAAATAAACGATATTGGAATATCTAGCAAAGTATGTATAGAATACTTATACTTATTAACTTACAGACTCCTTGATTTCATCTGATGATACATCATTAGAGCGCTTTCTTCTCGTATTAGGGTTAAAAATGATAACCATAATAATAGAAGTAACCATTGCGTGTTGGCGTCCACCTAAGAAATCGTAATGCACATGTATATAAATAAAACACAAGTAAATATTTGTTAATCAAGTTACATATTAACAAATTTTCATAATGATTGTAATTTTGACTTGAACAACTACTATCCGACCAACAATTTTTGACATTGACGTCATTTTGTAAACAATCTATACATAGGCCGGGAATATCCCAAAAAGATTGAGCATCATACTATATAGAAGTATAACTACACCAATTAATATACTTTAAGCAATGTATGGTTCTGTGGATGTGTTTGTTGACTCACACTCAGGCGATCTAAGTTCAAAGCTTCTAATCGCCATTAAACTATAACATTTTTTGTTGTATTATACACGAAACACGTATATCCTTAGATGATTTGATATAATATTTATTTTGAAAATAATGTTTTTGCCTTATCATTATTAAATAAAAAAACACGTGGAATCCATGTGATTGAAAACAATATAAGGATAATTGAAGGATAGCTGTTTCTCTTAATTCTCTGAAGACTCCGTACAATTATTTAAAATTTGTTCTTAGCTATTTAATTAAGCTGTTTGAAGGTGAGGGAAATGGCAAAGGTTGTTGTTTTACTCAAGCAGCATTCTGTACACATACTTTTTATGTAATTGCAAATTATAAAAAAAAAAATACAAGTAAAAAGTTCTGCTAACGGGGTTCGAACTCGGCATGTTTTAATTACTAGTACTGCACCGTTATCTTCTGGGTCACGATTTCATACACTTTACAGGCAAAGAAATATAATGATAATTCACATTTTTGCAGACGATATATAAGGTTAACAGTTGATTGTAAACACAACATGACTTTACTGTCAGGTATCCCTGGTCTGACTGTAATTCGTTCGAAACCATTGATTAGATGAATATATTTACATACAAACGAAAGCTATACATATCAAACAAATCTATTTAACTATCCGTAATGATAAATGACATGTGGCAGATAAAACTATTATGTATGAAGTTTACTATTCTATTATAATTAAACTATGCCAAGATACATAATACAAATTAGTGCTTACCCAAACAAACAACGCCGCGTTTGTGGAGCATAAAACCTAGGTCACATGCGCAGTGAAACGAACCATCAATATTGACACATTGCTGATGACATCCACCATTGCTCAGTTGACACTCGTCTATATCTTCGCAAGTTAATTGGTCATCATTAAGTACGTATCCAATATCACAATGGCACTTAAATGACCCTTCACCATTTTCACAGCGATGGTTGCATCCACCATTGGCTTGCTTGCATTCATCAATATCTACACACTGTTTCTTATCGCTATCAAGCACGAAACCAGTGTTACAATCACATTCAAATGATCCCAATTCATTATGACACATGTGGTCACATTGTCCGTTGTTGTCATCACATTCATTGATATCAGAGCATTGTAAACCGTCGTTGTCCAATGAAAATCCGTGATCACAATAGCAAATAAATGACCCAATGTTGTTAGTACAGTGCTGACCACAAATTGCGCTACCAGTGCTACACTCATCCACGTCATTGCATCTACGACCGTCCGTATCTAACATAAATCCGACCATACAAGAGCACGAAAACGACCCATCCTTATTGTTGCAGATTTGGTCACAGCCACCGTTGTCAGCACTGCATTCATCAATGTCATTGCACCTGAATCCATCTTCATCTAACATAAAACCATCCCTACAAGAACATAAAAACGATTCCTTGATGTTGTCGCAGATGTGGTCACATCCTCCGTTGTCTTTGCTGCATTCATCAATGTCATTGCAAGTAGAACCATCATTATCCAAGGCAAAACCTTCATTACAATTGCAAGTGTATGATCCAATATCGTTTTTACATAATTGGCCACAACCTCCGTTTTCACTGCTGCATTCATTAACATCATTACATTTATGACCATCGGCATCTATCACATAACCCTCCCTGCATGAACATGTAAACGAACCCTCATTGTTGATGCATATTTGATTACAACCTCCATTGTTTTCATCGCATTCTCGAAAATCTAAACAGCTAAGACCATCCTCATCCAAGACATATCCATCATTGCACGTACACATGAACGATCCGATATCATTTATACAAGTGTGTTCACAACCACCTTTGTCATTGCTGCATTCATCGACGTCATTGCATGTCAAACCATCATTGCCTAAGACAAAACCTTCGTTGCACGTGCAAGTGAACGATCCGATATCATTTATACAGGTGTGGTCACACCCTCCTTCATCGGTGTCGCATTCATCAATGTCATTGCATGTAGAACCATCGATATGTAAGACATAACCACCATTGCACTTGCAAGCGAACGATCCGATATCATTGATACAGGTGTGGTCACAACCACCTTTGTCATTGCTGCATTCATCGACGTCATTGCATGTCAAACCATCATTGCCTAAGACAAAACCTTCGTTACACGTACAAGTGAAAGATCCGATATCATTTATACAGGTGTGGTCACACCCACCATTGTCGGTGACGCATTCATCAACGTCGTCGCATGTAAAACCACCATCGTCTAAGACAAAACCTTCGTTGCATTTGCAAGTGAACGACCCGATATCATTTATACAGGTGTGGTCACAACCTGCTTTGTCATTGCTGCATTCATCAACGTCGTTGCATGTTAAACCATCATCGCCTAAGACAAAGCCTTCGTTGCACGTGCAAGAGAACGATCCGATATTATTTACACAAGTGTGGTCACATTCTCCTTTGTCATCTTTGCATTCATCAATGTCATTGCAGGTAAAACCATCGACATCGAGGATAAAACCTTCTTCACATGTGCATGTGAACGACCCGAGATCGTTGTTACATATCTGGTCACATCCACCATTTTCACTGCTGCATTCATTCACATCATTGCAAGTATGACCATCATCATCTAACACATAACCTGCCCTGCATGAACATGTAAACGAACTCTCATTGTTGATGCATATGTGATTACAACCTCCATTGTTTTCATCGCATTCACGAAAATCTAAACAGCTAAGACCATCCCCATCCAAGACATATCCACCATTGCACGCACACGTGAACGAGCCGATGTTATTGATACATGTGTGTGCACATCCTCCTTTATCATTGCGGCATTCATCAACGTCAATGCATGTCAAACCATCATCGTCTAAGACAAAGTCTTCATTGCACATGCAAGCGAACGATCCGATATTATTGATACATGTATGGTCACACCCACCATTGTCGGTGTTGCATTCTTCAACGTCATTGCATATCAATCCATCTTCGTCTAAGACAAAGCCTTCGTTGCACACGCACGTGAACGATCCGATATTATTTATACAAGTGTGGTCACACCCTCCTTTGTCTTCTATGCATTCATCAATTTCAATGCAAGTAAAACCATCACCATCCAATGCAAAACCTTCATTACACTTGCAAGTGAACGTTCCAATATCGTTTATACATATTTGACCGCAAGCTCCGTTTTCACTGCTGCATTCATTCACGTCATCACACGTAAAACCGTCGATATCTAAGACATAGCCATCTTTGCACGTACAAGTAAACGACCCGATATTATTGATGCATGTGTGGTCACATCCGCCTTTATCATTGCTGCATTCATCAGCGTCAATGCATGTCAAACCTTCATTGCCTAAGACAAAACCTTCGTTGCACGTGCAAATGAATGATCCGATATTATTGATGCATGTGTGGTCACACCCACCATTGTCGGTGTCGCATTCATCAATGTCATTGCATGTCAAACCATCATCGTCTAAGACAAAACCTTCGTTGCACGTGCAAGTGAAAGATCCGATATTATTGACACATGTGTGGTCACACCCATCAGTGTCGGTGTCGCATTCATCAATGTCGGAGCACGTTAAACCATCCGTCTCTTTGTAAAACCCTTTCTTACACGCGCATGTGAACGACCCAATGTCATTGATGCAGGCGTGTGCACACCCACCATTGTTTGTAGTACATTCATCCACGTCATAACATCTAAAACCAGACTCGTCTAAGAGAAACCCTTCATTGCACGTGCAAGTGAACGATCCGATAGCATTTATACATAGCTGGTCACATCCACCGTTGACATCGATGCATTCATTCACGTCATTACACGTAAAACCATCGATATCTAAAACATAACCATCATTACACGTGCATGTAAACGACCCCAAAATGTTTGAACATATCTGTTTGCAAGCCCCGTTATCATCTCTGCATTCGTCCACGTCATTGCAAGCGTAGCCATCATCGTCTAGGACAAAACCTTCCCTGCACGTACATGTAAAAGAGCCGTCGTTATTGGTACATTCATGTTCACAGCCGCCATTGTTTTCATTACATTCCTGAACATCTACACATCTATGACCGTCATCAGCTAAGGCATAGCCAACCGAACATGAACACGCATATGACCCGGGTTCATTTGTGCATTCGTTATCACATCCACCATTTTCTTCTAAACATTCGTTCATATCTTCACAGTGTCTTCCGTCAATAGCGAGTGAGAACCCATCCAAACAAGTGCATGTAAATGCTCCATCCGTGTTTATACAATGATGCTCACAAACCGAACTATGTGCCAAACATTCATTGATATCAAGACACTGAAAGCCGTCTTGCGCAAGGTCGTATCCTTCGAAACACACACATTCAAATGACGATGGTAAATTACTGCAAGTCTGACTGCAATTGCCATTGTCATATGAACATTCATCAATGTCAATACAACCAACGCCACCAGCATCAAGTGTGAATCCATTATCACAGCACAGGAACGAACCGAATGTGTTGAAGCATTGCTGCGCACACTCACCGTTGTTGGTCGCACATTCGTCTTTGTCTGAACATTGATGGTCATCCGATTCGAGAGCATAACCAGAAGAACAAGTACATCTGTAAGATCCGTCTGTGTTGACACAGATATGTTCGCATCCTGCATTGTCGTTTTCACATTCATCAATATCATTGCAATTCTGACCATCGATATCTAACGTGTACCCAACCCGACATGCACAGAGGAAAGACCCATCAGTATTGGTACAAACTTGTTCGCATTCACCGTTTTCAAATACGCATTCATTTATGTCGGTACATTGTTCAACAGTTCCGCTTCCAATATATCCTTCGTTACAAATACATTGGAAGGATCCATCATAGTTCACACATCGGTAATCACAACCCCCATTGTCATGTGTGCATTCATCTGTATCTAGAAAAAATAAAACTCTTACTTGCTAGTAAGTTGATTAAGTTAACTTAAGTCATAATTGATATGAAGAACGTATTAAGTAGTTTTATTTTACAGTAACAGTGGCAATTTATCCGATAAACATTATGTTTAAACTGCTGGATATTTATCGGAAAGTCAAGATGCATGTACATAATACATGAATATATTGGTTCAGTTCGACCATCAACAATTGTTTAGTCTGCTAGGTATGTGATCGAACGCACTGTGGTTGGTACCATTCATTTGTAGTTCTCCTTACTTGCGCTTGTGCATACAGCGTAAAAGGAGGTAACTGGGTTACGAATTTGAGATCATCACAACAATTGCCTCCCATTGAAAACAAAATCCTTGCTTCCAGTTACAGTTATTTGAATTGTTCGGTCAAATTATAACTATGATATTATTCAGTGCATATTCAGTGCAATTTACATACCGTCACAGAAACGACCATCGTCATTCAGAGTATATCCTTCGTAACAACTGCAGTCGTACCCGCCAATGAAATTGTTGCAATCATGTTCGCATCTGATTCCTGTTGAAACTTCTTGACACTCGTCAGTGTCTAATACAGTACATGAAAAGAACATATTATACACATACAACGCTACATGATCATCATGGTTAAATGGAAATTGCCAATTAAATGGATAAAACAGAGTTGGAAAACAATAATGTATCCGAAGGAAAGATTACAGAAATTATCCATCAAAATCAAGAACAAGACAACTGGACAGAAATTGAATTTGACAGCTAAAAACGTGTTTAACCGTCTAAAGGTGGAACGTCTAGGCCTCAGCTCTTAAAAAACTAAGTGAGAGCTATTGCAAAGTTGGATAATTAGTTTCTGCTTTTAAAGAGTTAACCAACTACCATTGCATTACACATTGCTTTATCCAAATACTTACCTATACAGCTGTGACCGTCGGTGTCATTGATCATGTAACCATCTGGACACGTGCATTCATAGGATCCAACATTATTCATGCAACCATACTCGCAATTACCATTCTCTGTTTCACACTCGTTCACATCTAAAATAAAATGTTTGTTTAGGCAATATCAATTGGTTAGTATTACAAAAATTAAACAGATAAAATAGCTTTGACATTAAGACAGGCGTGCATCAAAATGAAGTATGCCATGAACATCCATTTAAAGTACTAGTAAATTTAATTTTCAATTCATACCAGGTTGGAATCTGAAACGGGGCACCGTAACATTTTCAGTATCAGTGTTTTCCACCAACTGCAGATGAGCTGGCTGGTATCCTTGAGGTAACCTAAATGTAGGTATAATGCTAAACATTGGGCTGGCATGAGAATATTTTCGGAAAGAGCTTGTGTATCCTATCCGGAATTTCTGTACACCATCCACTATCTCTTATACTCGCTCTCCCTTCAGCAAAATATAGGACCCAATCGGAAATAAATGCTTGCAATTGTATAGGCTATCGATGACCTAAAGGTCTTAACCATTTCATGCATGCAACAGTGTCAATTGTTATCTAAGAAAAGATAATTGCTAAGCCATATTATACTTGTACGTGTGAAGTACATATCCATCCTTTACATCCAGATATATATTCGTATATATGAAAGTACACATACCATAATTTGCAGTCAACAAAAATACATCATTGGATGTGATGTTAGCTACAATGTTGCCAGCGACGCAATTAAATTTGGTGCCATGGTCATCTTCGGTGATGCTTTCCACAATGATCGTCCCCGATGTTTCTTCAGGTAATACTATATCATCTCTGTACCACCAATAGCGAGGTTCCGGAGTGCCAACAGCCGAGCAATTGAATATCGCGTCAGTTCCCACTAATACTGTCAGATTGTGCGGGTGATTATTTATGATTGGAGCCTCCGAACAGAATGGGTTCATTTGTATAATTTGATCAATTTCATTAACAACAAATTCCATGGCACTTGATGTATCCGTAAGTGACAAAGTTTCATTCTGGAATGATTCAATGATAATACTCTCCAGGTCCAGAATCGCAGCTCTCACTGTTGGTGCGTTTGGAAACTCCTCATCTTCGTAGAGAAAGTAAAACGACGAAATAGTGTAAAACATGCAATCTCTAAAGCCATTACATTTAACTTCATCAAAATAGTCAGCCGTTAAATTATCCATTGCCGTGTACCAGATATTTACGTAATCTACGGATTCAACACTTTTTGTTTCTAAGTCAACATTTTTCAGGGATGTGTCTGCAGCATTCTTTATTTCAAGAATAACCGGGTCTTCACCGAATCCTGCTTTTGAGTCTTCCATTACCTTTCTTATATCGTCGTCAGTCATGTTATAGTCCTTTGCGGCATACTCCGGACTGACACCAATATCGTCCGCAGTTAAATCGTCAGCAATTGTTTCAGTCACATTATATTGCAACAATTCGTTTTTTACTGAGTTTACTTCGACCGTGTACGCCATTGATTCTTTCAATGTATCCTGTAACGCGTTAAAACTGGACTGAAGGAAGTCTTGCAGATGTTCTATGGTTTGACATTTTTCTTTGTAGGACTGCATGCGGTCTGCAGCATCGAAATCATCACTCGCGTTAGACGCGTGTGATTGTTTTGTAATGTCAACAGTATCGTTGAGAAATTGTCCTTCACTTTCGCCGGTCTGACGAATAATTCTTAAGAGCCTGTGGATTTTAGACGTTGCCTCAAATTCAATTTCTCTGCGTTTTCTTCCAAACACATTACCAAGTGCTGACATAAATGTAGTAATTGTATCTCTCGCTGCCTGCCATATACTCTGCAAAATATTTTTGAAATTAATTGTTATTTGTACCTTTGTCCAACCAAGTCGTAAAGCATTTACTTCACAAGAAACATCAAAAACGGGTAGATCTTTTGTTGACATTTCAAGTTTAAACCCACAGTTTCGTACGTCAAGAAGGCTTTTCAACCCATATTCAAGAACCAACTCAAGGACCTTCGCTGCAGCACCTATTACCAGTTTGACAGCTTCTAGTGCAATTTTCGCAGCTTCCAAAATGCCTTTTGCAAACTCCAAACCGACTTGAGCTACACTAAGAAGTCCTTCGGCAACTACCAAGACAACACGAGATGTATCCACTACTACTTGAGCCACTGTTAATGCAGCCTGGGCAATGTCAAAAGTAACCATAGCAACCCTCACAAATACAATCGCGATTTCCAAAATTACATATGCAATAGCTCTTAGAACTCTACATACGAGATTAGCAAGTAAGCAAAGCGGATCCGGAAAACTAATCATGCAACTTGTAAAGCGACAACATGGATATGGAATTTTTACACCCCATATCTTTTTATGACATATGCTGCAACGAATCCCTGGGATGCATATCTTTCGACAAGTCCGTATTTTACAAAGATTATCCACATCCTTTTGAGCATCTTTTAAAGCTTTAACTGCATTTTCGAACGGAGCTCGGGCTCTTTCAACTGCTCGTTTGGCATTATCCAAGGCAGATATGGCATCATCAAATACACGATTTGCACTTCGAACGTCTTCTTTCTTTTCCTCAAGCCAATTCTGAGCTTTTGTAAAAGCATGCTGGGCTTTTGTTAATCCATTTTGAACTCCTGTCAAACGTTTTTGAGCTTCGTCTGAAATCATGCGGACCGCCTTCTTTAAAGCATCAATATAGCTAGCCTGAAACGTATCGCTCCGTGTTTGTATCTGACGTTTCCTCCTCGCTTTTGCAACGAACCGACCTTCAACAACAAATGTCAAATCGTACCATTGTTTACCAACTTCAGCCGAAACGTCAATCTGAGCCAGAAATATATTCCACACATTCCCTTCAAGGTAATAGTACAAACCACCTCCCGACGTTACAAAAACATCCGTTGTAACTCGCATACCTAGCAGGGAAACAAACGACTGCATCTGAAGTATCACTTTATTGGAATCCTTCGAAATCGCTCCACCTATACCATGACCGCCAGTAACGGGTATCTTTATAAAGCGTCCTAACTTTATTGTTAGCGATACTCTTCCAATAAATCTAATTGCATTTTCTCCATCCATGAACTCGGCTACTTTGTCAAAACGACTGCACTGGAATATATTGCCGTCAGAGAATACTACTTCAATTTCGATGGAAGGAACTTTTAAGCTTAATATATCAATATCTGTGTAATACTTAAATCCAAAATGAGTGTACTCGCCAATCTCTGAAACAATGGAATCGGTTATGGAATTCAAAGTAGTAGTGATATAAGTCTGAATTTGTTCAATAGCGTCTTTGAGCGTACGCACAAGGCCTTCGACGGTTGTGCTTATGATAAATTCAACTTGGTTTATGAACAAATCGATAGTGTGCTCAATATCGGTTGCAATTTCGATAAGTCTTTCAATGGTGGATATAATATGGTTAACATCAACATTTATCCAACCATTATTTAAATCAATGTCCACTATGTTTCGAATTAACAGAAGACCATCGTTGATGCTTTGGACCAGAGAGGTCATCGCGTCGTTTGAAACGGTTTGCAGGTCTGACATTGATGTTGTAATTATCTCTTGTGTATTATTAACCAAATAGCTGATTTCAAATATATCATCTGAGAAGAGATCAACTGAAGCTGAAGTTTCTTGTGAGTCTTTCGAAATAAAAGCGTACACTCGGTGAGTATTTTTAAATATCCAATCACCCAATATTGGAATGTCCATAAATGGATTTACTTCTAGTAGTAGTGAAAAATACAAGCCGGCTGGATTGCCATTTTCACCACACCAATCCCGATTCGAACCTACAAATATCCAAATAGTATCATGTTAAAGCCAGATTTTTTATTAAAGATACTTTTTTGAGACTCTGCTTACATGTACATCTGTATTGGTTTTACCATTTCGTTGGATCAGTAAACTGAATAATCTAGGCGAGCAGAATGCTCTATGTTTGCATTCGTTGCAATAAAACATAAGCTATCTCAGTGCATCGAACCAAATCGCAAGTTTGGTTTTAATGTAACATGTGTATATCCAACCTTGATAGAGTGTTTGCCATAAACATAAATCAATTCTTTGATCGAACAGTCAAGATAGTGTAAACATTGGATATACAATGCATGACAGCGTGACAGGCAAATAACTTGAAAACTATTTTTATGACTTATAATGTAACGATGTGTGATATATATAAGGCATTGTAACTTGCCTCCGATGGACATGTATATGTCTATATCAGCAGTCGCAACAGTAAATTGAACTGTGTATTCCTTTCCAGATAGTTTAAACCGAAATATGGGCGCTACTGCAACGGTAACGTCAATTAAACCATTCCATTCACCTCGGAACACTGAAGTAAATATCTGAAAAATCGAATAAAGAATGATATTATTAAAGTAATACGTTTATTTAATAAGTTATTTCATTTTTTTAGCAGTAGTTTTCGCAGATGCCACATCATGAATTTCACGGCACATTAGTTTAAGATTTTCAGTTATGTTTCCTGGTTGAAAAATACGTTTGCCAATTGCATGGTCCTTTTAATGTTCCGATTAAAAACATACCTTCGTTATTGTTCTCGTAATTTCCCAATAAAAGCATTCACAGCACCAAACCAATATGTTGGATCTCGAATATTACATGTAAAACAAATGAATGTGGTTAAGGATAAAACACCAAATTGGACAGGAACTGCGAAGCCCAGCGGAAAAAAAATCGATAACAAATTGCGGAAAATGGGTCTTTCAAAGAACGACATTACCACAGGCAAGTAATAACCGAAACAAATCAAACACCAGTCTTCTGAATACTATCAATTGCGCTTACCGTATCAATACTTGGTAGATCAAAGAAAATATCAGCACTTCCTTGGATATTTAGATAACGGTCATTCTTCTCCACCTCACCCCCTATCCAAACGTTTGCGTTCTCCATTACACTAAAACATATAAGCTACATATAGTTTTGTAACATATGAATGTGTAAAATGTATTATTATCTATTATTTTTATTACATGTTGCAAGTCAAACAAATAGTGTATAACATTGTTCTTTCAAGAAATGATTCACTTAGAAATCTACAGGCTGCATCTTTGCAAGTATGCACTGTTTGATGTTATACAACACGAACATATCGATGAGTAAAGTAACGCATATTCCACCTAATAACAAACGGAAATCACACGAGCGTATGTTGCGTATTTTGTTTAATTAGCTATTTGAGTGTGTTTTTTCGGATTAATATTGTCAAAGATTTATTTGTAAATTATGTCAGAAACTATTTACTTATACTCACGTGTAGTCAAACATAGTGTCTCCATTCCATAACCTCAAAGGATTCTTGTCAACATTTATACCGTCAACAAATGATACTCCTATTCCTCTTGGTTTGATCAGAAGATTCGAATTGTCGTTTAGGGATTTGAAAACTGGCAATTCCAGTAGCAGATCACGGCTTTCTTCCGGTATCATCAGAAATATAGTACCACCATAGCTTGAGCAAATATCAACAATAATGCAAAACTTTCGAGACTCCAGTAAGGGAGGAAACATTATTTCATGGCCAAGAACCGTGAGAGAAAATCCGGAATCGAGCCGAAACACGGAATATACGTGATGGTCTATAACAGGTGCTCCTTGACATTCGTCAATATCGTCCATTCTATGTCCATATACCAAGTCACTCTTCATATCTTGAACAGCTATTACGGATTGATCCAATCTTTCCAGCCCTAACCAACCAGGCAGTCGTGAAAATAGAGACCAAAGTAGCGTCCTTGTAAATGAGTCTGCAGAAATGAAATCAAACATGTCAGATTCCCCGAATGCAAATGCCTCGCAACCTGGAGGTGTATTTGAAACTTTAACAATGCCACCACTAGAAGTTGACGAATATCGTAGTTCAAACGAATTTTCTGTCAGCGTAACCTCGACACCTTGCAGTGAAATTGGCAGAGAAAACGAGTTGATTTTTACAAATGAAATACCGAGTGTGTAGAATACATTTTGATCAGTAGATGAGGAATACCACTCTGATGTAGATGTAAGTCGGATTTCTATTTCGTTTCCGTCGGTACAATGGGTGAGAAAGACTTCGAAACATGGTGATGGAAGCAGTTTACCGGATATGAAGTATTTCTCAAAGACACTCTTGTCATCGTCAACTGTAAAAATAGTATATAATTAAAAAACCTATAATTTTGGACGTTCTTGGGTGTGGTAGAAAAGACCATTTCGATGGGACGTTAATTCGTGGATTTTGCATTCCAGATAATACATACGAGGGTCAAAATTATTTGTATTGAAAGTGAACCACAAAATCAACGCTATTTAACACCCCACGAAAATAAATTGTATTACAGTTATTCTAATAACTACATTACTTAATAATACAATATGTAACACATTGTTAAAGTATGTCTCCCTAAATTTCAAATTTTAAAATAAATTACTAGAGAATAATAATAGCAGTGATCAATACTATCTTTAAAGTCACATTATTACTCCCACAAACTTTTTCGTTCATCCATTACATACAATGCATAATGGAACCATTAGGCTGTTTCTTAACAAATGACCAACAATCGACGATAGAATGTTAACTATTTCTGTCGAAATAGTAGACCAAATATTGGATTTGACAAATTGTTGTATAAAAAAATACTAATTTAGTAAGATTTGCTCCCTTAGACTTTAAATCATGCATTTATTTTACAAATTGTCATTGTATGACGTTTCGATACATGTTCTATCATTTTATGGTGTTTTCCACATTCAGGAATCAACTAAAGTGTTCGAATTGCATTATTCTGCAGAGAGGTTAACAAGTTATAGCTTATTAAAAATAGCAGTTTAAGACCTAATGGTACTTTAACAGTAATAATCTACTTAAACTGTTATGAAAAGTCATTTTTTCAATAAAGACTATTTTCCGATCATCCATTAAATATAATGAAATATGGAACCAGTTGATTGTTTTTAACAAATGACCAATGCTCGACGATATAGTGTCAACTATGTCAGTCGAAGGAGTAGGCCAGTAGGAACAGTTGCTTCCCTTAGACTGCATACATTTATCATGCAATTATTTCTTACAAATTGTTATTTTGTCAACAAACCATCTGGATGTTGTATTACATTTTATTCCATTTTATGGATTTTTTCACATTTTAAAGTGAAAGTGTTCAAATTGCGCCAGGTTATAGCTTATTTAAAATAGCAGTTAAAGGATTTATGGGACTTTAATAGCAATATGCATAACTTGACATAAACAGGAAACATGTAGTTTTTACCTAATAACTCTGCAAAACCGTGTTTAGCAAGAACAGTTTAAATACACTAAAAAAGGATGATTATAGCTCTGGATTTAGGCAGAACGTTTGTTCCTTATTACAAGGGTAATGCTGATATCTTACTATCAAACAAGATAATTATGTTTGCCAAAGGACAAGGTTTACTAGCTTGTCCAAATTCACTTTACCTCCTTTGCAAGAAAGGCCATCTTCCTGAAGTATGCGTTCATCGAAACAGCTACATACGAATGCACCTGGTATGTTGGTGCAATTATCTTGACACCCACCATTGAACGTTCCACACTCGTTGATATCTAGAAGTGAATGAACGTTACTTTGGAATAAGATTGGACTAACAGTACATATTTTAAAACATAATGTTCAATGTTGGTCCTATTTTCAAAAGATTATGATCAAATTGTATGCAATCATATTCTTCACAGTTATGGCCCATGTTTGAATGACATTTGCAATGTGACGTTAGAAGGTACTAGGGAGTGACTCTTCAAAAACCATTGTTGATGCACTCACATGCAGGCCATGTTTCAACAAAATGCCAAATAAAGGCCATAAACATCGGCATTTAACATGTATTTTGCATTTTGCTTCATATTGACTACAATTAAGATTATCGAATCAAATTATTTGGTGGTCCTAGTTGTTATACTTATTCATGTATGGCGTGTAGTTCTTGTTTCCGACTCGATCTCAAATAATTTCTCTTTGTCAACAAACAAATTAAGCATGGCATTTAAACACCAAAATGCCAATGATATATATTAAACTCTATTCACTACACACTATGTACCTGTTTCGCAGAACATGTCTGTATAGCCTGAAGTACACAGACAAGTGAACTTGTTAATTCCATCCGAACATGTTCCTCCGTGTTGACAGTCAACCCCCATGCAATCATCTTTATCTGTGTAAAGAAAAAGAAATCTTAAGTCAATATGACACACCGCCTCAGACAACCTCATTATTACTTTATTCCAATTAAACTGTATTTATTTGCACTTACAAATATAGCTACCTCAAAGACCTCGGTCGTACAAAGACAACTTGTATCTATGTGCATGTAATGTTAGTATCACTATCAAATGATCACTGTTGTGGTCTTATGTGGTAAGATTGAAACTTGTTTATGTGCAACCGTTTTTTGTTAGTTGGTGGCTGTATTCGATATGTCTATTATTTTTGTTCAAGGACTTGCTACATAAACGTGATGGCTTCCTGCAATATTGGTTCAAAATTCGAAGTATTTGCTAGTTATTTAAATCACACGATTTCTATGTAGTTATCAAAGGCAAATATATGTATCTTTCATTATGGTAAAATACGCTTATTAAAAGTCGTACGTCGTGTCATACATTTCATTGTATTTAGAGCGTGTGTATAAATGTATAGGCTTGTTTGGAGTATCTTTTTGGGGGAATACAAGTTGTACAGTTTGTGTTTTGTGCGTTGGTGACTATGCTCTTGTGTTGTTCCTGTATGACTAATTACGAAAAGGCTGTTCATTTCAGTATTAAATAATTATTCTACATTAGTTGAGTAGCCTCTCTTCAAAAATATTCGGACTCTAATGCTATACTCACCTTCACACGTACGTCCATTTGTAGACAGGGCAAAACCACTAGGGCACGTACATACATAGGACCCATCGCTATTGGTACAACCGTCTGAGCAACCCGATGTACCAGCACTACACTCGTCTACATCTGTAAATTACACAATGTCGTCAGCCATAAGTATCAGATATGTACCTCACATGACGTATATGTATATTGGACCCATGTGTGTGTGGAATGGTATAACACACTCTCTGTGCTGGAATGGGACACTCTCGTTGCAAAGTGTTCATTTTGATAAAATATATTACTGGGTATAAAAGATAATACAAGTATAATAGTTTTAGTCTTTTTATATTAATTATCAGTAGGCAAAATGTTAAACTTTGATGGAATGTTCATCGGTGTAAAGGCTCTATTAACCACCGAGCATGTTTATGAAGCTTAAAACTTAAAAGGGACGTCACATGAATATAGCAAATATGTAGCACCTTATTATGTAAAGCCCTTTTATAAAGACAATGGTTAATCATTGGATATTGCCATGATCTATAGATTCGTAATATTTTAAACATTGTTCTAAAAATACATACCAGCGCATTGAGAAGAACCAATCAGTTGGTAACCATCATTACATTCACACCGATACGATCCGGGCTCATTTACACAAATCTGACTACATGTGCTTCCATCCAAACATTCATCAATATCTACAAGTAGGATTTGAAGAAAACATTTATATTGGTGTCTATGTTTGTCATTAAAACATGTACTTAAGGTACGTGATTTTTATGTCAATTGTGTGTTTTTTTATACTCTTCCATGTCCTTTGAGTGCTGCTATCCCTGGTATGGATTGTATGTGTAATAAGCGTTTTATACATGTGACAGGTAAGTAACTAATGAATCCATATGTATTAATTCCGTATATATGGCATTTTATGTTCGGGTCTATAAATCACGATATGTACATAGTACCTTGACAGTTGTTGGATCCAATAATAGCATAACCAGTATCACAATCGCAAGTGTAAGATCCAACAGTATTGATGCAGTACGTATCACACGTATGTGTTCCTCTCGAACACTCGTCCACGTCTGAAATACAAATAAAAGATCATGTATTACTTATTCGTACACAGTCATTGTAATGACATTTAGACGGTCATACATTGAAGAATAATATATCGTTCGAGCATAATTATTGATACACTTGAAATGTTGCATCGTGTGTTGCTTTTGCGTGAAATTATGCAAACATAAGTGATAAGAACACATTACAAATATGTTTATATATATTTATTGAATTACTGAACATGGCAAAGTTTTATGGTTCTGATGTTTGAAATGGGACATGTAAGACCTGCCAAATCTCTACTTAAAATCGGCCTGACTTACCATCGCACGTATAATGACCAACAAGCTCGAATCCATTGTTGCAAGAGCATTGATATGAGCCCCAATTGTTCGTACACTTGTGATTGCACTCTGCAGTTCCAAGCTGACATTCATCTTTGTCTGTGAAACCAAATCAACAAAAGCGTTCAGATTAAAATCCACAACGCGATGCATTTCGTTACAGCGCATTTCTGTAACTATATATTTCAAACAACCAATCTTCCAGGGGCCTTATTCACCAACGTTATAAGTCTAAAATTCAGACTTATACTTAATATAGCCAAATATTCTATTTGATCTGATGTTGTGATAAATGCACCGATTTGGATATACATTGGTATACATGGTCCTTGGGTAACACCTAATAATCAAATAAAATTTTACTTGGTTAAATCTAATTTCAAAGAAGTGAAAGTGATTATGAATAATGCCATTTTTAAGTCTAAGTCTGAGTTTTAGACTTACAACGTTGGTGAATAAGGCCCCAGGGTCCGATCTCCCGAAGTTTCTCAAGTAAATATCAACTTAAATTGAACCTTTGCTACAATCATAGAATAAAATACTGTTTACTATAAATTTACAATTTTACTGTAAGAAACTCGTATTAACATTTTCGCTTATTTTGAGTACAGCCAGGCATGGGATTTAACTTATAAACACATGCCACTATTTGAGACGAGATCGTGTTCGTCGGAAGATCGGGGTAAGGGATTTTTTAAAATTGGTAAGACCAATACCACAACTTGAAAGACACGTATCTGAACCTGTAAGATAACCGGAACTTTGTGCAATATGCTTTTTTCGCCTTAGTTTACATGTAGGTGCAAACAAATCTGGCCTACTTGAAATGGTTTTGTATTGATATGCAAATACATCTGACCCCAGCTCTTTTGTCAATGTATGAATATTCAAGTGACACAAGGATTAGAACGGTACAAATTTTGTACTGTTTTACCTACATATTAGTGGAGATCCGGATTTGGTCTACTGCAAAAGACTGGATGCAGTCAAACAAATAATCTTACACGAAAGACAACAACATAGCACACAAATTAAATGGAAATACATTACCACGAACAAAAATGTCACTAGACTATACGCCATTTTGTGTAACACGTTCACTAATTGTTCGGACACAAAAAGGAATTACATATGACGGACATAGTATGATCTTGAAACGGGCCATTTAAAGTCATCAAAATTCATAATTAATTTTAATAAACTTCTATTTGGGCTTTGCTGTTTCAGTTTAGCGTTGGTTTCCACTCTTATAGATCTACAACAATCTTCGAGGCGTGACTAGAATACACTTAGTATTCTATCTCTATAGAGGCCACAACTCGACGATTATTGTACATCTATAATGTATATGAATGTGAACAAAATGTTCTTACCGTTGCAGGATTTCCCGTCATTGTCAAGAGAGAAGCCATCGTCACAAGTGCAGTAGTAGGACCCGACTGAGTTTTCACAATTGGTTGAGCAACCACCGTTTCTCGAAATGCACTCATTTACATCTAAGATATAAGTCAGAAGCATGACATGGGCTGGCATTCACAAAATTTAATACAACTCTTAAATATTTTGACTTAGGTTAATAATGTGTGTTGCCAAAATGTCCACGAATTGGAGTTTGAAACATGTTTACTAAGTCATTATTAAGTTCGCTACACAATTCTTTAAACATATCATCAAATATCAATAAGCTTGTGTGTCGTGTCTACCATCAAATACTTTAAAGTCGCATGTATAATAGTAGACCAAATATCGAATTTAGAACACAATACTCATTTTGCAAGAGTTGCTCCGCTTAGACTTTAAATCCTGCTTTTATTGTTTACAAACAAATAAATGTGTATAATCATTATTAGATTTCTCCAAAGATACTTTATGAATACCAGCCGCTGTTTGTACGTATTTGATAATAACAACACTATTACAAGTGGCAGTGTGTACATTTGGTACCAAAATGTGTCATTTGATACAATATTCAAGCCCCAACATTTACACCAGTTTATTGCAGAATGTTAAAACTGTCCTAAATTAAGCATTTAATAAATGTATCGTAATGTATGACAAATAATATGTTGACCAATAGTTCGAGGAATGCGAATAATAAAACATTGCACATACCAGTACACGTTCTTAGATTGGAAGCCAGAGAGTAACCAGTCCTACACGTACACTGATACGATCCGTGTGTGTTAACACATCCATGTTGACAACCATGTGTAGAAGTAGCACATTCATTGATATCTGAAATATTTACGATTATATGTCATGCATAACTGTATGTACACATGAAATGTAGTTAAAATACACATCACTGACTTAGAATGAGAAGGTCGAATGCAGCGCTCTACGTACGACCTTAAACAACAAATGCATGGTTATAATCTGCATCACAAGGCAGTTCTTATAAGCATATTTGCATAAAAGCGGAGGCGTTCTGATTGACCAAACTGAACGTGGGAAAGGTTATTGTTTCCAAAAGGACAAGCAAAGAAATTTTTTTTGAAAACATCTTATAAAAGCGTTTATGAACTTTCGACCTTCTCATGTCGGCGAAATATTAATGACAAATGTCTAAACTAGGTCAAGTTGTAGTTGTGCCTCTTTAGGGCGCATAACTTTAGGTCATTGTCCTTAGTAGTTTAAAGTAGGTCACACCCGGATTGTTGTGTCTCATTTGGTCGTTTTTGCATGGATTTGAGTGGGCATTGCTCAGGGTAGTTGTGTTGTGGTGTTTCTGATTTCTGTGCTTGGCTGGTTAGGTTGAGTGCTACCTTTCCTGTCGGATTTTCTCATACCTTTTTATATGTACGTTCTTGTCAAAGTTTCAATACACTAAAATCTACTGCTTGAAAAGTTTGAGAAGAAGAATGCTACTTGTTAGTACCTGTTTGGCGAATGTCCAGAAAAAACCGGTCAGGTAAATTATCGTTCCTACAAAGCTCAGACATTTTCTAGAAACATCATTGGACCGGAATATTTCACGTTCGTGAAAGCAATGTCTTACCTGAGCAACTTGATCCAGAAAATCCTACAATACATTCACAGTTATTCGGCGAAGCACATCTTCCTCCGTTAGGGCAACTTGTGGATCCAGAACATAAAGCTAGATGAATACGTATAGGTCACCATTAATATACATGAGGGTAACACCATTATATTCAAATTATAATCGTAATACATGCATTTCCATAATTTATACTGGAGTTTCAACAACACGATGAATTATTTAGCGCGCATCCAAAGGTAAATAACAATGCATATGTATGTCCGAAATAGACCAAGTCATACACTATTACAGTACATGTATATACCCGGAAGTACTGTCTGGTTATTTTCTACATCTATCTAGTAATAAATTATTGGCCTAACTCAATGATGTGACTGGCTTAACGCATCTGTAATATACTGTAACAATATATGCATATCTATGATACAATATGTAGAAATGTATTCATTTAGACTTAAATTAATTAACCATGTAACTTATAAATGTGAAACAACTATATGTATTATTCTTAACATGTTGATGCTTAATTAAATATATTTTATTTACTGCATTTTCATTTCAGAAACATTTATATATGATAATTACTTTATAGTAGTTCAATTAAAAAGTGTTAATGTAGAGTCTTTGAAAAAGCCAAAGAGCTTGTATGTAATTTATTTCATGAGCTATTATAATAAAATTTCAAGACAAAAAGGGGGAAGAAGGGTAATAATTATTGTATTCTATATTGATTCTGAGATGATTTTATTTGTATCTTAAATTATAGTGCTATTTAAATTGAAGTATTTTCAAAAATTTTCAAACAATTAAACATGTTATACCCTAAGGGTGCAACGATATATCGTATATTCTCGTATCGTGATACGTAACCCACGATACAATACGTATCGAGACATAAAGCAGATCACGATACGATTTGTACCTAAAGTGATGTTAGTATAATATTGTAAATGTCTGACAATTATAAGAAAAATTTAAACACTGAATGCAAAATATTGTTCACTGTTGTTTCAATAAGCTCAGTGTACAATTTCTTCGAGTTAAATTAAAATGATCAAGTTAAATAGTTCATATTAATAAGTAAAATGTCAACTATATTCCGAAAAGTATCAATATTTTATAGGAGAAATTAGGTATGTTTGTATTGCGATATGTATCGTATCGTCACCCTTATATCGCGATACGTATCGTATCGTTAAGTGACCGTATTGTTACACCCCTATTATACCCGATAATGCTAAACTAGGTCAAATATAGTAAAAAAAAATGGCTGCTCGTGGCTGCTTGCTTTCATGGCGTTCTTATTTCAAATTGTCTTTGTCAGTGCATGTCGCACTGTGATTTATATAATCAGTTCATAATATGTGATTGACGAGTAATTTCATACAGCGAGTCAAGAAAGTGATTTTAATTAAGTTAACAAAAAAGGAAAGTTCGTATAACCCTTTTAAAAGTGTATCAAGTTATATTACGTTTATGCATCATGTAACACATGTTATTAATTGAAAAACTGTCATTCATTGTAATGCGTGCTATCCGATGTGGTCGATAAGATCATACTGTTTTAATAAGTAACACAGTGCACACAAGCATTCAAGGGCTGAACGAAATTCAAATCTGCATAATCATTATGGTGCGCAGAATTATCTGAGGCGCAGCATTAGCCAAAATATGTTTTAGATTCGATAACGGAAATAATTATTATTTAACCTTTTCATCAGAATGAACAATATATACTGTTTAAACGGTATTACTCTTAGTTTAAAATGAATTTAATGTATTTTGAATTTGGTTTTATAGTTGTTTGTACTTTTCATGATATCTGGGATTTTATAATACAATTCATTCGTGTCATCGTTGTTTACAACACTTACGTGTATCACAATAAGCCCCGTTATATCCAGCGCAGCACTCTTGTCTATAGCACGTGTTCGAGCAGTACTTGTACAAAGTTCTGAAATAGAATTGGAACGTCTGAACGTCATTCAGCGCATGAGTTTGTCAGCAAAGCCTGACACATTTCCAACTCAATTTAATACATTTACGGCAGTTCAATTAAGCAATACAATTTTAAATACAGAGATGAATATTCCCAGATACTGCTTGAAACAATGACAACGTCGAAGGACCCTACCTCTCTTTCAATTTGTCTAACCGACACCAGCAAACAATATTCACAACTAGACTTCATACTGATCAAGCACACGAATGTTCATCGAAATCCGAACAATGGTTGCTGAGAAATAGCGCGGAAAAAAATATAAAGGTAAAAAACAAAGGGCCAAAAGTCCCTGAAAGTTATCCGACCAATTATTGTCTGCCAAAGATAGGCACAATTAGACATTGTACTGATCATTCACGTCAAGTTTCATTGAAATCCAACCAATGGTTATTGAGAAATAGCGCGGAAAAAAATGCATAAGCGTAAACAGCAAAGGGACACAACTCATTTAGATATTATTCGACCGACGTCTGCATTAATCGGTCATACCAAGTTCCATTGGAATCTGACAAAATGTTACCGAGAAACAGCGCGGACCAACCAACAGACTGACCGACCGACACATAGTATGACTCCAATTCAGCCCCGTATACTTTGTTTATGGGAGTATGTAAATGAATATTTCAAGCAAGACTATTATACTCATTTCGTAAGGAATGACACAGTGCGGATTTCCATGCATAATAAGTCATAAAGGGAGGTAACCGGTTATTATAAATGACATTTCATAAGCCTAAGTGGGAAACTGTTAAAGCTTTGATATATTTATTGACGGGCGGGGGGCGAAACTTATAAATGTAAGTATTTCCCTCTATGTAGAGGTCGAAACAGCTGAGTTCCATAGTTTCAGCTGAATGACCTAGTTTTAGCGACACAATACTAGCTGAAAGCGCGCAGTTTACTGTACCTTCAGTGCGTTTATTAGTGTTTTAAGAAGTTTATAATAAAGTAAGTGTAACACTTTTACCTATGTCTCGTACATCTACTCAACCACAGAAATCCACAGCTGGTTGTGTACCTTGCACTGTATGAACATTGTTCAGCACACGAGTATGACACCATGCAGTATCCAGCATCTGCCAGTCTACAAATAGAAAATACGAGGGTTGTCCTAAAAAGCGAATTGAAGTAGCGCGACGTCGTTGGCGAGTGTTGACGTTCTGTGGACCGTAAAGCGTCACTTGGTGCTCGTCAAATGTACACACGTTGTACATTATTGGAAGATATATAATGAAACTTGGCTAGTATGTCAGGAAATAATTTCTCTAAAAGTTAATTACGATTTGGGCATACATGACTTGAAAGTTTTCATGATATAACTGGATAATATGGTATTCTGGGACAACCAACGTACATCAGTTTAAAATAATGTCTTTGTTATATTGGAACATTACAACATTCTAAAAATAGCTCAATATGTGCTACAGTCTTTCTATAAATGGAAATATGCAATTTATATCAAATAAAATGCTAGCTTTTTCTGTAGGCACTTCATAAGTAACATTATACTGCATAAACAATGGAATCTGATTAGTATGAAAACAAAAATCGGAAGAAATAAATACTCCAAACATTCCAAACCTTAATTACATGGCTGTTGCATGCTATCTTATTAATCTAGTTTTTTTTATCATTTGGAAATAATGTTTAAATATGATCCCTACAAACTTAAGAGCTATCAAAATAAATCACTTATGTGAGTAGAATTACCCGGAAGTCTGGTGGTTAATCAGTTGTTAAGGACATCAAGTTTTACTGGGGGTGCCGTTTAGTACAATATAACTATTTAAACAATAAATTATATCGTTAGACTATGTTTGAAGACAGTCACTTAAATATCTAACCAGTATATCATATGGACTAATATATCATTAGAGCAAGGTTGTATATATATAACCACTATAAAGATATCAGGAAATCGGGCAGGGAAGAAATGAATAAAAAACCAATTTACAAAACTTGCTTGAAAATATCGAAGTTATACGCTTGAACTTATCAATCATTATTTCAAAAAAAGTTATACTAGAATCTAGATTTAAAACAGATAGCATTCAACTGCTGTCTAATGTGAGCCAAGTTATTAACATTTGGAATGTGTAAACGTCTTTCTTCCGTTTTTTTTGTAAGCCTACCAAGCAGATCAAATTGCAAGGGTCATGTCAATGTGAACATGCATTGTTCGTGTAGTATATTGTTACATATGAAGTGTCACCAGGAGAACGCTGGTATTTTGTTTGGTCAAAATTGTATAGTTGTATTTATAGAAATATTGTACGGTAACCGTTGTAAACATTCAAGTAAATCCAACACTGGGGGTAAAAAAAGTAGTAATATTATTCAATTTGGTACAAACATCGTTGAGTACAGACGGGTGTTTGACTAGAGTTCCAGCAATTGCAATAATGAGTACACTTTTAATGATATAGTACGGCAATAATATTTCACTTAGATCATGACCGTTTAAATCACATGGTTAGAACTACCAAACTGTACGAACCAGGAGCATCGGTCAGTGCAAATTCGCATTGGCATAAAACATTCTTGCAAAAGAAGAATTAATTTGACATATTGAAACTTCTTCAATGATCAGACGGGAATCAAGCAAACAAATTGAACAAACAGAAAACACAAGTAGATTCAAGGCCTTTGTATGATTACATGCTTGAGTTTGCAGTACGTGGTTAAGTCAACATATTGAGCACGTCATATATTTCTTCTTTCTTTACATTATGTGGTGTACAAAAACATATCGCAACTCTGAATGTTATCACTGAATAAATCTATTTCAGACAGACAAGCTTTATAAAAGGGTGAGTAAATTACAAGCAATATAAGAGCGTTTAGCCAATCAGAAGTCGTTTTTAGGTTATGGGAAATCCCCAATTGCACCGGTGCATCTGTGCATAGCGAGGGTTCTCAATGTCATTGCAATGATCGTGTATCCATTTAAAATGTGCAACATTCAGCAAGCAGGTATAGTTGAACAGTCATTTTTCAGTACGTTATTATTAATATTCAGCATAATATATTACATGTACCAGTTTGTCACCATTTTCTCTTCACATTAACCCCATTGAACAAACAAAAAAATTGCCTGTTGATAACAATTGTTCAAAATTAATATAATTAACTAGCCCGTGGTTTTCTTTAATCTACTTGACAATGAATAATTGGTACCGGCTTTTTGTTTAAATGGGGAACATTTTCAGAGAATATGATGGCAGTCTGAACATGACACCCCTATTGTAGGACATGTTGCACTATTAAATTTATATAGATCCCATTGTGGTAGATAGACAATCAAATATTTACCTCGTAAAAAAAGAGCCTTGACACAAACTGTTCAAATATTATATAAAGTTTTAGAATTATGATTTAATTTTAAAAGACATACTTCTAAATCGAAAGTGTACGCATTCAGAGAACGACTGTTACTGTTTGAAACGAATATATCATCAAACGCGGTAATGATAGCAACAAAAATGTGATTTTGACTCAACTCATGGCAAAATTTAAAGCAAAAAATATATATTTACACTATTTTACGAGAGCTTTTTAAAAAACTTTACCTACAGTTACTTCATAATGTCGTTATAAAAAGTTTTCGAGCTGCTTTCGAACTTCGTGTCAGCACTTGAACAAATTCGTTATTCAACTAGATAAAAAGTCGAATTTCGTGCCAGCTACGAGTTCGTTATTCAACTAGATAAAAAGTCGAATTTCGTGCCAGCTACGAGTTCGTTATTCAACTTGATAAAAACTTGAAGTTCGTGCCAGCTACGAGTTCGTTATTCAATTAAATTAAAAGGAGAATTTCGAGCTGCTTTCGAACTTCGTGCAAGCAACAAGTTCGTTATTCAACTAGATAAAAAGTCGAATTTTGTGCCAGCTACGATTTCGTCATTCAACTTGATAAAAACTTGAATTTCGTGCCAGCTACGAGTTCGTTATTCAATTTGATAAGAAGTCGAATTTAGTGCCAGCTACGAGTTCGTTATTCAATTTGATAAAAACTTGAATTTCGTGCCAGCTACGAGTTCGTTATTCAATTTGATAAGAAGTCGAATTCCGTGCCAGCTACGAGTTTGTTATTCAATTTGATTAAAAGGAGATTTTCGAGATGCGTTCGAATTTCGAGACAGGTACGAGTTTGTTATTCGACTTTATAACATACTCGAAATTCGACTTTTGATGAAGTTAAAAAACAAATTCGTAGCTGGCTCGTAATTCGAATGCTTATGAAATTCGACTTTGTATCAGTTTGATAACGAAGTTATAGATGTCTTGATATAGGACACTATATCGAAATTGGCAAAACGATGTCGGATAACGGACTCATTGCTGGCATGAAATGCGTACTGAGTTCGAAATTCGTCTTTTTATAACATGAAATAACGAACTCATAGCTGGCACGAAGTTTGTACTGAGCTCGAATATTACGACTACTGACAGGATTTCTTTCACTTTACAATGACTATAATTATTATAATGATACTACTATATAATGTAATAATATAATAGACCATTACACGGCTGGGGACCGTTTTATCAACGTACTTACGGAAATCGTAAACTTACGTTCAAATTTAAATTCAGTATAATTATTTAACAACTGTACATTGGGGACAGGTATTGTTTGTAAGACTTCATTAACTGGATCTTGGTAAGTATATAGCTCGATTTTCCACAATTTACACTTGTAACAGTATTATAACGAATTTAAATTTGAGCGTAAGTTAAAGATTTCCGTAAATGCTTTCATAAAACAGTGCCCAGGTGTCTAAGACATGCTTAGATTTTGGGGACAACCCCTAAAAATGAAAATTGTACTTTACCGAAAAGGTTTGCCTTCATTAGCAAAATATTTGGCATATAAAAAATTGCATTTAAGGAATCACATAATAAAGTTGGTTTTGGACTGGACAAGTTATTAAATAGAATTTCGAAATATGAAAAAATAAATTTTGAACAAAAATAAGTTTTTTAATTGCGTTTTTGAGTTTAACGTGAAAAATCGTTTAACAGCACACTGTGTTCGTATGTGCAACAAATAGAGTATTAACAATTATAGTATTTCCATATCAAATTTCACAATAATTGCTATGCTAGGTTTTCGCTACCCGACACGAATTTTTTACGCATGATTATACGTAAAATATTTTACGCGCCAAAAAAACGCGTCAATGGGAACGTCAACATGAAATATAGACTGAAACGAATTTGATTTTTTTTCGGCGCGTAGTACGTGCCGAATAAAATATGCGCCAAAAACGCGTTGGTTTTACGCTTCATGGAAACGGGGCTTTACTATTCACTATTGCCTCGATTTTTAGACATGCGGAGCTACTGAATCATCATTTTAAGCCTGTGCATACTATTTGATCATAATAGATAGATGCTCTAGTAACGTCTAGGCTACTACGACTTTTAAACTTCCGCTTAACTGAAAAATTAGCAATGACCTTAATATACGTTAAATAATCAATTGAATTGATCACGTAGTTCTTTTTTTCGAATATTTACACCATAGCATTATAAACAAATAACATGTAGGAAAAGTGCATTAACGCACAGCGTCTTTTTATCACAAATCTGCCGTGTTTTCGCTAAGTAATCAGTGCGTTGAAAATATATTGCCAGTTTCAAAGTAGAGTGACGTTAATGAATTTATAGCAGCTGACACAAAAAATTTGTTTCGTCACGTCTCGAAAGTATTGTCTGCTTTCGAGGATTATTTTTTATAAAAAACGCATAAAAGAAAATTGTTATGATAATGAAATAAATCGTAATTTTCGTGTGCGGCGATATGACGTCATAGGTATATTTTAAATATTCATATAATCCAGTTATGAAAATCGAATAATAGTATAACACGTTGTAAATTAATCAGACTTAATTGAATTGCTGGGCACTTTGATATCATATTTATGCATATCGGCCTATAAACAAATAAACCACGGAAGGAGTGACATAACTTTTGGATATACCCACGTGCGTGTATTAAAATGGAAATACAGGAAACGATAAGAACGAAATACTAAGTCTTATAATAATTAAAGAGGCATTTCCTATAGCGAGCATATTTTTCTCTTCTATCACATTAAATGAGTTAAATGTTCAAAGCACTATCAATTATCATAATATCAAAACAATATTTAAATCACCAATAATGATGTATCGCTTCCAGCGATTTATTATTATGTGGTCAAAGAGAAACTCGTGACTATTTTGGCTCGTTACGGAAATATGTTTTCATACTCAGTAATTAGTGGGATATTTTTGTTGAAATTTTGAGGAGTTTAAGCAGTTATGATTCTCATTTAATGTATAATAATCCTGAATCGATTAAAACGATCAAAGTTATTTGGAACGCCTCTTTAAGTTATTTTTCTTTATTGACTATCGCAGTAGTCAGTGTAATTAAATTACCTGTAATTACAAACAAACATAAATCAATCTTAAAATCGCAAAAAATAATCAATAAGATTGACTTGCTTCCAGAAAAAAACATATCTCGGTGTTTCAATTTTCAACTCTAAAATATATCTGTTATAGTACACACTGTTCTGTGATCGATAGTGAGAAAACAAAAACTTTTAAATAAATAATAGGTGTTTAGTAAAAAATATCGGATGAAAATGTCGACTGTCCAAAACATAGGAATCTTAGAACCATATATTTCAAACCGTATTATTTAAGCTGGCCTACCACACACAAATTCACATGTCTCATGTCCACAACCTCAACTCGTACCATTTTACAAATTTCTAAATACATTTACTATGCAACTCTGAATAGAAATTAATTGAGATTATTTGTCTATTCAATCAAGTTTTTGAATCTGTGAAAACTTTGTAAACTGCATTCTTCTCACTATTGCTATTGCAATTATTGTACTGTTCTGGCTATGTATGTATATATTATGTATTATGCCAAATAAACTTATGTTATGTTATGTATATTATTGCTGGCTTAGAATGAGAAGGCCGTTCGTACAAAATCCATATTTCGAGAAAACAAGAAAACACTGCCTGAAATGCACTCTGTACTTTTTGAAAAGCAAGGTTTTACAACCTCATTTTGGACAACAAGATAAGTTCCAATTTTCATGAAAATAGGTTCATGAGGAGTGCCTTATGATGCAGATTTCAAATATGTATCAGTCTTATAAGTACGCCTTTGTGTCAGTAAATATAGTGCACCCAGGATAACAAGAAAGGCGGGAAAATGAAATAATCCACATAGGTGGGAAAATCAAGCGTGTACGATTGATCAGTGTTTGAGTATATAATTGACCGTATGTGTTTATTTAAGTAACCAATTTTGCAACAGTAGACCAATCCGGTCAATGTTTGTGAACATCACTACTACAATTATCCTGGGCGAACTATACAGCGGGGTACCACCGCCTTCATGGATTCTGATTTCGGTCGATAATCTTCCATTCCGAAGCGATGTGAAAGAGAAAGTGTACGCACAGTTAATTAATTTTCATTTATCATTTATATGTTAGGTCATGAAAAGTATTAAATCAACTTAACATGTAATTTTGTCACTTTCAAATTTTAATAAAATATTTGAATAATGTCATTACCCGTGTGGTGAAAAAAACCGATATAAAATAATATAAAGACATTTTTTTTTCGTTTTAGCCTTTATCAATTTTACCTGTGGTAATAAACACACTTTATTACACTGGTATTTATGAAATTAAATACATATTATTAAATTAATACATTTTGCTTCACAAGTTTCAAATTTCAACAAAATATTTGGATACATTTCATTACCCGTTTGGTGAAAAAAAAACCGTAAACTTGTAATATAAAATACTATAAAGACAACTATTTATTTTCGTTTTAGCCTTAATCAATTTTACATGTGGTAATAAACACACTTTATTAACATGTAAATGGTATTTATGAAATTAAATACATAAATAAATACATTTTGTTAACTACAAACTGATTTTTAAAATCAAAATGCATATTTTACCTACCTACAAATGACAGACACTGTTACCAGCATCAATACATGCGTCCACATTTTAAGACTGACGTTCCTTGAAAGAGAAAATGTGCGTTTATGGCATGTTCAAACTAAACTATCAACGTGGTTTCCCAAATTAATTCATTGAATGACATCAGAGCTCATAATATTTTTTCTTCCGCCATTGCTTGAACCGTATCAATCCACCCAGCCTTGTAACCGATTTTCCGAAAATGGTTTTATGCGTAACTATATTGAATAAAAGAAGTTAGTGTAGTGTGGTATAGCATTTAGTCGATGTTAATTAAATAATTTGAAATAGTGTGCACTTTATTTTTATGACTATTTAAGTGACACATACGAGATCCGTGTGGCGTGTATCTATATTTATGATCAAGTTTAACAAAATGAGCATGTCAATGGAAAATATGCATTTAAATCTTTTTAATCATCATTAAAAACAAAACGTCTAGGGGTTTAATCGTTCACCTCAAGATATTTGTTCGTATTTAACAATAATGAGACAAACCTGTGTACAAATGTACCCGTTTAACATGTACTGAATCATGCATAACATTTATGAAATACTTAATGTTTGTATGTTTGTATTTTTATTTGCCCCCGGATTTTCCATATGGGCGAGGCCCCCCAGAACCCCAGTATAGTTTAGTCATTTTAGGTTTCGGGGGATAGTAAACCTGTACGAGTAACACCACTGGTTCTTTTACATTTCAGATGTATAGTATCCATACATGGGACCTACGTTTAATGCATCATCCGAAAGAATATTAGTAAATTTAGTTAGTCAGTCCAGGATTCGAACTCACAACCCAGATATAAGTTGTATACGCTAGGCGGGCTGATGGCTCTTCCACAGTGCTAGTGTATACACTTTGGTACATGTCGGGGTTTTATAAAATCCAAATCACCGGAAAATATGGTACGATACCAGGTGATTACAAACTGATATCGAATAAAACAAGTGCTAGTATGTATGAAGTGTGATCACAAAATATATGTGCAAAAGAACCGTCTTTTAAAAGGTTCGGGATGCGGTTTAAAATGTTGACTAGTTTTAATATGAATGCATAGTATTATGTTTTACAAACGTTGTAACCAATTCGTGAGATTTGGTGTTTAAAAACATTTGGAATAAATATTTCGCAAGGCTTCATCAATAGCTTCTTCGATAATTGTATAAAAATGTAAAATAGTATTTATTATTTAGAAGTATTTCGATTTTAAGACATGAACAGATACTGACACATCAATTTTAAGCTTTTGCATACGTTTTGATCATGGTAGTTAGATGCTTGAAATAAGTCTAAGTGATTGCGATCTCAACTGAATAGTTTTTTCAACTTAAATTAATCACCCTCGACACCTCATTTCTGATGTTATCCATCGCCACGAGTGTATGAGAGAAGAGAAGCCGATTTCCCTTATAAACTTAGCGTCTAGCAAGGGAATTTTGAGTACCATTTTTATTTCGTCTCTGGTATGACGCGGCCTGTGAACGAAACCGGGACCTCCCGCACTAGAAGCGACCGCTCAACCTCTAGGCTATCGATGAAACAGTTAAAAAGCCCTTCTGTTGTATCATACCATAGTTAGGGTTATGAATGATATCTTTAAAACAAAAAAGAATTGTAGGCCAAATACAAATACAGGTAACACTTGATTTTAGTATGCTTTCGTAGCTCACTTGTAAGCTCGCTTAAATGCCGCCTAAAAAGGTGATCAGGGTTCAAATCCCGGCGGATGAACTCATACGTGTCTTCCGTATGTTAGCAGAAAGCTGACTGAGTAAATAAAGGATGTGGTCGGCATACTTGGCAGTTAAAATGCGTACTGTATAATTACACTGCGGGTTTTTTTAGAGACTTTTTTTGAGACATTGCATGACTGTCCTCGATCATCACGCCCAGATTCATTGCTTTTTTACGGAAATTACTTTTGCAAAATAATTGTAAAAAGACACCGGCGTAACTAAATGTATACAAATACGCAGTCGGTTAGAAAAACATGAACTGGCGTTTACATCTGAATACACAAACTGTATAATTGATATAACGAGACGCCAGCCACTGAAGCAGGCGATTAAAAAGGAAGTGTAAATGACATTAAATAATGGTTTTAGCCAATCAGAAAGTAGGCCGGTACATTTCGGGAAATCCCCTATAGCATCTGTCTCGACACGGGTCGTTTAGCAAGAATTGTGAACGATCATCATAATTTAATTAAAATAGTGAGTAAAGCACTTCAGATGTATTATCAGAATTACATCCTGTTCATCAATGACATGCGAACATTGCATGTTTGACTCGAAGTATACTTCCCGATTCAGAGTAGCACTAACTTAACCAGCCGAGCACAGAAAACAGTAACATCACAACACCACTACACGAATCAATACCCACACAGAACCCGAACAAATGATTCAACGACCATAAAACAGATAGTAACATCATATTTTTGAAACACACAGCAGACGACAGGGTTTTTATTTCTAGCTCCACATAAAAGTTACCCTTCGAATACGACGCAAGAACAATGAAATATGATGAATTTTGCTTGATTAAATAGGTTTCCTGTAAATGTAAGTGCAACGAAAGGTCTTGAAATGATTTTTTGCATAAACAGTTATGTTTTGTTTTTAATGTTAAAATGGAGACGGGGTCAATGGTGAGTTAGATAAGCTCATCTACTTGTTGTATGAAATCACTGAGAAATGCCATATACATCTCTTGATCAGTGTCGGCGTCGATATTGACTGTGTATGTTGTACGTTTAGGTCAACTTTGCTGCTTCATTTGCTAAAGGAAGAAAAACGTGATGGAATGTTCGTAACGTTTTCATAACCAGTTACGAAACCTTTCGAACTTTCCACCTCGTGATTCTATTTTGAACGCAGACCACTGTTGCCGGTATTTACAAAGCATCTTAAGGGAAAATTTAAATAATTTGACTCAAGATACGAATTTGAACTTTGCACATTTTGAATGTAAAAAACTAAAACTATCTCATAATTTCTTGGTTATTATTGTAGCGCTTTATACCCTAGTCACATTTGCCCTACGAGCTCCGTACGAGTCGATTTTTCTGAACGCGCACGACGTCCGTACGGAGCCCGCACGGAGTTCGCACGGAGTCCGTACGGATATCGAGACTCGTACGAGCCTTGTACGGATTTTCACAACTCGTAGAGGACTCGGTGATCTGGTGAAAACTATGCATTCTGTACAACTCGTACGAGACCCGTACGAGCTGTGAAAAGATGCTAAGAACGTACAAATTCCGCTCCGGAATTAAACTATTTTAGACTCGTACGAGTTGGTAAATCCGTACGGACATCGTACGAGCATTGTGACCGTAGCATTACATAACGCTTCAAACAATGTAAACAGTTGATAATCTTAGTTTTCGTGTCTAACTGGTAAACTTTTAAAAAGAAATTGTAAGATTTTGAGAATTTAAGATGTTTTGTAAAAACAACACCCAGGTCCGCTGCGTTAATTAAAACATATGACACCGTCATATTATTATTATTAAAGGTATACCCTTGTTACACTTTGGGTTTATGTAAAAACAATTTAAAAAAGTGTATCTTCTTTAAATGACCGAACTTAACACACCTTATCAAGGGAAGCAATTCTTGATATTTTTTCCCAAAATGCTGTAATTAGATGTTTAAACATTGTAGCTCATCTCATACTGGAACAAAGAATACATTTATGGAGTAAATGACTATATTGAATTAATGTTAAATTATACTGTATCATACATGACTGCCATGAAGTTATTGTACATTCCAAGCCAATGAATAAAATTATCTTTAACATATATGAAAAAAAGACACCGTCATATGCGTATCTGAAATTGATAGACAGGTCTTACCGGATGTCTATTTTCTTACATAGGTGGGAAGAGTTTCTTTTCATCTCTATTTTATCTACACCCAAATTTATGCAACGTATATTTATAGCTAAATTTTGGATTTTTTGCTTTTTATTAATCTGAAAGACTATCCAGGGAGAAAAATTTAATAAGACCAAGTGCCTTTCGTTCTAATCCCCTTTTCCTTATGTTTGTGTTATTCTATACTGTAAATTGTATGCATATTGTAATATATTTGGGAAAATAAGTATGTTTAAACTAAAGAGTTTCTGGTACATTTCGCTTGAATGTTACTGCTAAATAAGAAAATTTCACGAGGGGTTATGTTTTCGAGATATTCGCGAAAACTAGTGCTAAGTATATCGCTGGCTTTCATGAAAATAGGCTCATAAAAAGCGCATTGTGATGCGTATTATAAATATGTATCAGTCCTTTAAAGTCGTACTTACGACCTTCTCATTTTAAGCCTGCGATATCTTCGAAAATGTATATTTAAGTCTTATTGGAAACGAAAAGCCATAAAACACACACAAACTTGAAAGGTTATTCTTCTTAATTGTATTATAACGTGAACTGCTTAAAAATAGCAAATTACATGTAGTCAAGTATTGACTTCATGAAAATTACCGGTCTTATTTTCCAAGCAATTGGTTCAGTATTGTAAATAAATTTCATGGCTATGGCAATTTACATAGATGTTTACTGAAGTGGTGTCGCTAAATCCATTGATACTCGATGCAATGGGTCTTAATTGTCAAAAGAATGAGTGCACTTACAACAGGGCAAGATAATATTTTCTGTAAATCATTAATTCTTTGTCGTCTTGGACCTGAAATAGAGCATTAGTAAAACTTGACACCAACAGCGCGTGAATCTTTGTGTTAAAGTCCCATCATTGCTCACACAACTTTTGTCCGATCATCTATTACATACAATGACTTATGGAACCATTAGACTGTTTCGTAACAAATGACCAATACTAGACGATAGAATGTTAACTATGTCTGTCGAAATAGTAGACCAAATATCGTATTTACCAAATTGTATTGCGAACAAAATACTCATTTTGCAAGAGTTGCCCCCCTTAGACTTTAAATCATGCATTCATTGTTTACAAATTATAATTTTGTCAACAAACCATCTGGATGTTTTATAACATTTTCTTCCATCTTATGGTGCTTTCCACATTTGGGAATCAATTAAAGTCCTCAAATTGCATCATTCTGCAGAGAGGTAACCGAGATATAGCTTAGCAGTTTAAGACTAAATATGACTTTTACGCATGTGATCATTCCGTCTACGTATGGGCAAAATGGCGTTTATAATGTAGTGTTAACGAATGCTTTTTCGTGCTATTACATCTGCAGAGTCCCGAGGGACGGTTGGTGCCCAAGCCCGTTAGGGCGAGGACACCAACACTCCCGAGGGACTCTACAGATGTATCAACACGAAAAGGCTTGCGTAAAAACAACACTTTATTTGACTAAGTATGTTTTCAAAATTATTACATTTTGGCGGGGCATTTTGGGCGAAGTCAGGCAAATAAACGCGACGTCGCTAAGAAACGTTACGTCACATACAAGTTTTTGTTATGAGCGTCGACTTCCGGTATCGGCAAATGCCAAGAAACAGTGAAAATGGGGGTTTGGTTACGTTTATTATTTTACTATTATAGAAAATTGAATAGTAGTTACAATTAGAATGTGAATTACAGTTCATATAACGCTGTAAATCATTTATTTTCGTCGACTGGGTCCTCATGCAATGAGCATAATTAAAACTGTACACCAACAGTGCGTGCGCGCGAGAATCTTTACAAAAACGTTCTATTTTCCCGTTTAAGTATAAGCAAAATCACCGTTCTTATACTATGATATGCTATAGTGATGGAAAATATCGTATTAAGTTTCACGCGTCAACGAGTGTTGGGTCATCTTGAAACTACCAACCACTGTTCACCAGGGCACTGTTTTATCATGTACGCAAATCCTAAACTTACGGTCAAATTTAAATTCTTTATAATACGTTAACATCTGCAAAGTGAGGTTAATGGAGCTGCAATACTAATGAATATTCAGCTAAGAAACTCCAACAATTAATATATGGCCCCATTTTGTAGTCGTTAACGAATAATTAAGAATTCATATTTGAACGTAAGTTTACGATTTCCGTAAGTGCTTTGATACAACAGTGCCGTGGGTACTATTTTATCAAAGCATTTACACAAATCTTAAACTAACGATCAATGTTTGGTTATACTATTACAACTATAAAGCGTGATTAATGGAGCTGCAATAGTAATCAAGATTCAGTTAATGAATGTCTGCAAACAATATATATCCACAATATGCTATAGCTAAAGAAAATACAGAATGCAAATATGAACGTAAGTTTACGATTCCCGTAAGTCGGTTGATAAAACAGTACTCAGTATTGTACTATTTTTTTCCAATTTGAACTATTTATTTAATTTGTTACGTCTACAACGAGTGGTAAATGTAACTATGTGTAATAGTTTTAGATTATAATTCAGTTACGCGGTGATCACAACCGGGCGAACTTGTAAGTACGCGTTGTCTACTTGCAAAAACGTAGGTAACATGTTTGAATCTGAACATGGTCAGAACTGCCTACGTACGCTTGTCGGAGCACTAAGACACGACATAGCACCTTTCGTGTATGAGGAACGTACGGTGCACTCGGGCTACGATCGAGACCGTGTCCGTACGTGCGACGCACGTGTTTTCTACTGCCTACTTACAACGTGAGGACAACGCACGTACGTGAGCAGTTCGTGCAAGTAAGGTCTCAATACCGTAACGTGACAACCCCCCTCCCCGGAAGATCGTACATTGTAAGCACTTTATAAAAGCACGTACAGCTCATTTGTCAACAATCGTTACTACTCCGGCATTTCCGTAACTGAAAAAACGCCTCGTACATAAGTGTAGGGTCGCAAATTTTGGTTATGCGGTTTCTGGGAAATGCCAATCATCAGTTTGTCAATGCTATGAAGAAGCCCTTAAATTACCGGTCTCATTTTAGGAGTTGATATCTTCCCGGAAGTGAGTAACCTTTTAGTTCTCTTCTATTCGATCTTTTGATTTTCATGAGCCATGTTATATAGTAGTCAGTGGTAATATCCGAGGCACTTTCGTTAGATAAACGCTATGGTTAGTCAAGTGTGCGGTGTACGGTGAACTGGTCCCACAGCCTCATTTTCGATTCAAGATCTGCAATTAGAGACAGGTATGGGGTAATTTACATCCGGGGTTCTGGTACCCTGACTTACTGTTTGGAGAGCGCCGAAGCCAGACGCTAGACGAAAAATGGCATCGATCGACAATTACGGAGCGGGAAGCGTTTAAAATCTCCTGTTTATTCATATCGATGCAGAAATCATCACTGATGAACCAGCAGAAACGATTGTCAGGTAACTTTCTAAGGTGAGTTGCGAAGAAAACATCAAATACAGCTAAGAATTAATGTGTGTGAAGTTAGCAGCCAGTTGCCAGTTGCCAGTTGCCAATTCAACTTTTTGAATCGGCAACTGGCAACTGTCAGCTAACTTCACAACCCAGCAGCCGATTCGTCGATTTCGAAAGTTGAATCGGCAACTGGCAACTGTCAGCCAGCTGACGATTCAAATTTCACTGTAGACTCGAATTGGCAACTGGCAACTGTCAGCCAGCTGACGATTCAAATCTTTCGGGAAAATCGAATTGGCAACTGGCAACTGTCAGCCAGCTGACGATTCAAATTTCACTGTAGACTCGAATTGGCAACTGGCAACTGTCAGCCAGCTGACGATTCAAATTTCACTGTATACACGAATTGGCAACTGGCAACTGTCAGCCAGCTGACGATTCAAATCTTTCGGGAAAATCGAACTGGCAACTGTCAGCCAGCTGACGATTCAGGTCTCACTGTAAAATCGAATTGGCAACTGGCAACTGTCAGCCAGCTGACGATTCAAATTTCAATGTAAAATCGAATCGGCAACTGGCAACTGTCAGCCAGCTGACGATTCAGATTTCACTGTAAAAATCGAATTGGCAACTGGCAACTGTCAGCCAGCTGACAATTCGAAAAAAAATATTTTTTTTGTGAAAAATCGAATTGGCAACTGGCAACTGTCAGCCAGCTGACAATTCGAAAAAAATTGTGAAAAATCGAATTGGCAACTGGCAACTGTCAGCCAGCTGACAATTCGAAAAAAAATGTTTTTTGTGAAAAATCGAAATGGCATCTGGCAACTGTCAGCCAGCTGACAATTCGAAAAAAAATGTGAAAAATCGAATTGGCAACTGGCAACTGTCAGCCAGCTGACAATTCGAAAAAAAATATTTTTTTGTGAAAAATCCAATTGGCAACTGGCAACTGTCAGCCAGCTGACAATTCGAAAAAAAAATCTTTTTGTGAAAAATCGAATTGGCAACTGGCAACTGTCAGCCAGCTGACGATTCAGATTTCACTGTAAAATCGAATTGGCAACTGGCAACTGTCAGCCAGCTGACGATTCAAATTTCAATATAAAATCGAATTGGCAACTGGCAACTGTCAGCCAGCTGACGATTTAGATTTCACTGTAAAAATCGAATTGGCAACTGGCAACTGTCAGCCAGCTGACAATTCGAAAAAAAATAATGAATTGGCAACTGGCAACTGTCAGCCAGCTGACAATTCGAAAAAAATTTATTTTTTTGTGAAAAATCGAATTGGCAACTGGCAACTGTCAGCCAGCTGACAATTCGAAAAAAAAAAATTTTTTGTGAGAAATCGAATTGGCAACTGGCAACTGTCAGTCAGCTGACAATTCGAAAAAAAATGTAAAAATTGAATTGGCAACTGGCAACTGTCAGCCAGCTGACAATTCGAAAAAAATAAAAAAAATTTGTGAAAAATCGAATTGGCAACTGGCAACTGTCAGCCAGCTGACAATTCGAAAAAAATATTTTTTTGTGAAAAATCGAATTGGCAACTGGCAACTGTCAGCCAGCTGACAATTCGAAAAAAAAAAATTTTATGTGAAAAATCGAATTGGCAACTGGCAACTGTCAGCCAGCTGACAATTCAAAAAAAATGTTTTTGTGAATAATCGAATTGGCAACTGGCAACTGTCAGCCAGCTGACAATTCGAAAAAAATGTGAAAAATCGAATTGGCCCCTGGCAACTGTCAGCCAGCTGACAATTCGAAAAAAAATGTGAAAAATCGAATTGGCAACTGGCAACTGTCAGCCAGCTGACAATTCGAAAAAAAAATGTTTTTCTTCAGAAAATCGAATTGGCAACTGGCAACTGTCAGCCAGCTGACAATTCGAAAAAAAATATTTTTTTGTGAAAAATCGAATTGGCAACTGGCAACTGTCAGCCAGCTGACAATTCGAAAAAAAAAATTTTTTTGTGAAAAATCGAATTGGCAACTGGCAACTGTCAGCCAGCTGACAATTCGAAAAAAAAATATTTTTTTCAGAAAATCGAATCGGCAACTGGCAACTGTCAACCAGCTGACAATTCGAAAAAAAATTTTTTTGTGAAAAATCGAATTGGCAACTGGCAACTGTCAGCCAGCTGACAATTCGAAAAAAAATATTTTTTTGAGAAAAATCGAATTGGCAACTGGCAACTGTCAGCCAGCTGACAATTCGAAAAAAATATTTTTTTTGTGAAAAATCGAATTGGCAACTGGCAACTGTCAGCCAGCTGACAATTCGAAAAAAAATATTTTTTTGTGAAAAATCGAATTGGCAACTGGCAACTGTCAGCCAGCTGACAATTCGAAAAAAAATTTTTTTTTGTGAAAAATCGAATTGGCAACTTGCAACTGTCAGCCAGCTGACAATTCGAAAAACAATTTTTTTTTCAGAAAATCGAATTGGCAACTAGCAACTGTCAGCCAGCTGACAATTCGAAAAAAAATTTTTTTTGTGAAAAATCGAATTGGCAACTGGCAACTGTCAGCCAGCTGACAATTCGAAAAAAAATATTTTTTTGTGAAAAATCGAATTGGCAACTGGCAACTGTCAGCCAGCTGACAATTCGAAAAAAAAATTTTTTGTGAAAAATCGAATTGGCAACTGGCAACTGGCAGCCAGCAGCCGATTCAAATTTTACTCCAAAATCGAATTGGCAACTGGCCATTCAAATTTCACGGTCGATACTCCCAGCTACTTTGGTCTGGAAAAAGCTACCTATAATCTCCGTGGTCTCAGCATAATAGGTCATTATCAGGAACACCATGTAATTCATACCAATAAACTGACTCATTAAAAGTGTGCAGGGCGTAGTTGGGCATACGCAAATACGCAAGATACGTACGCAGTTGGAATAACTGACAAAATTAAAGTGATATAAAAAGCAATAAAATGCCATGCCTGGTGAGGCATGTTTTACATGTGATAATATGAGATTTATATAGACAACTCTATCTGCCTGTATTCGAACAATCGACCCCCTTCCAATGCAAACGCTCAAATCACCCGACTACAGGCGAGGTATACAAGTGCGGTTTCAGTGCATGAACCTGTCGGGTATGTACACTTTCTATCACATGGACTGATCACTAGGTACATGGATAGGCCTACATTTTCTCTATCTCCAGTACCGGTTAGTTTCAAGCATGTCATTTAAACATAAATCAGCGGGATTCATTTCTTTTTTACAGCAATGATACATGCCGGAGTCGGAGAAACACACATGAAAGCGCTCTCGTGTCTACAATGGGCAGCAATGATACATGCCGGAGTCGGAGAAACACACATGAAAGCGCTTCCGTGTCTACAATGGGCAGCAATGGTACATGCCGGAGTCGGAGAAACACACATGAAAGCGCTCCCGTGTCTACAATGGGCAGCAATGATACATGCCGGAGTCGGAGAAACACACATGAAAGCGCTCCCGTGTCTACAATGGGATTGCCTACAATATCATACATATTAGTACAAATTAAAATTCTATGACCATATAGAGCAAGGACATGTATTAAACAATTATCGTAAACCGACACTTTACGCATCCATAGTTATACGCAGTGCAACCTATGCACATTTAGCAACTCTAGTATGAGCATTATCATATATTGCAGAAGCTGACTCTCACTATAATATATCTCTTACCTACATACAGCAACAGCATCTGAATGACCAACAATATGTGTGTTTCCGATTAGTTGTCGTCCGAGAGGTGTTACTGTATATAATATAATGAGCTAGTACTAACTTTATCTTGTAATTATTTCTATAATGCAACAGCTACGAGTAGATAGCTAGCTTTTATTCAGACATTCTACAAACATGTATACAAATATGAACTTGTCATAGAATCCATCATTGTGTATGGTACGGAGTCTGGTTAGTGCCAAATGAATGATCGTGCCTCGCATCAAGAGGGCGAGGGGCGAGACGCGAAAATCGGTCGACACACGAAGCAAGGCGCGATATTCAAACACGAGATCTCGCTCTGTCGCAGTATCAAAACCACGACATTTCGCGGTAAAATATCGTGTCTCTCTTGTTGTGTCGCGCGATTTTCGCATGTTGCTTTGTGTTTCGCACGATATTACATCGCCCGATTGTTGCAGTCGCATAAAATGTTCCAACACGAAGCGAGGCAAGAGAATCGCGCGATACACGAAGTGAGGCGCGGCATTATGTCACGCAAATATCAGTGTTAAAGTAATTTTCACCACTATATGTCCTAGCAAACAATAAAACTTGGTATGATAAAAAGGAGCATACTGAGGCAACCAGGCTCTTTGACCCTGGAAGACCGGGTATGTAGATGTAGGCAGGCTGAAGGGAGTCGAACTATACCATCGCTAGGCCCCTATCTTGGGGCTGAAAGATGGGCAAGAACCCCAAAATAGCTACTAAAGCGGTATGCACTTGGCGACTTTGGATGGATTCGGGCCCGTGAACAGCCCAAACCATGCTGTGTGACCCCATCGAGTCCGTATGCAGTTATCACATAACGGGAACAGTATAATAACTCAAATAATAGCGGGGAAATCGTGACAAGTTGTATAACTTACGAAAATCTAAAACTGGCAAATAAACGGTACAGTGTGAATGGAGTTGGGTGTACATACAGTATCAGAAAAAGTGACCGGAAAGCCAAAGGGTTACTAACAGACGCTAGATGATTGACAGTTTGAAAGATTTTTTAACTCTAGACTATAAAAATAGAGTTTCCTCTTGTTGCTATATGAGCGTAAAACTGTGTGAATATATAATTTGTTAAACCAATGACAGAATAAACTGCATATGATGTTACGATTTGTTTAATACTCAGGGCAATAAATTATATAAACTGTAATTAAAAATAATCCGAATAATAGAAAACCAACAAGACTCAATCAAGGATGAAGGTCAACTTTTTATACAAATTCCCGGAAGTATCTAGCTAGTGTGGACTCCAAATTATGTAATAAGGTACTACTGTTATGTGAATTTAATGTCGCTATTCTGTAGCATATTAAGTTTGATCTATACATTTCTTTGAAAATTGTTTTTACATGTGTAAACTTTCCGAAACGAAAGTGACGCAATGTTAACGTCGGCATTGGTATAGGTTGACGTCTTGTGAAAAACGTTTCAGGAGATGATTTTTTCTATTTTTTTTGTATATATTGTAGGTAAGATATATTAGTTTAACATATAAAAGATATCATTTTTTGACGGGCAGATTTTTTGAAATTCCAGAAACTTGCGTAATTTTTGGCGAATCAAAATTGTAAACGACGTCATGCTAAGGGTTTAATTGGCGCGTTTTGAAATAAATGTGTTAAATGTACGTGTATATGCACTGATGCGCATTCATCATACGAAGCTAATGCCGAATGTTTGACACAGCTGGTGTAATTATAACGATTACCACAGCCGTATTACTATGTAAAGGATTGATCGCACCGTCACGTAAAGACGCGCGTTACATGGCAACTTTAGGACGTCATAGCAACGTCATTATCAAAAATACGGAAGTGTAAAGTTCAAATTTAAATCGGAAATAACTTCAATTTTACAATGATACCAAATTTGTATATTGACTCTGAGAGTTTTCAATCCACTGGTTCCACCTTAAAAGTGTCCTGAATTGATAAATGAACTGAATTGACTCAATTTGCTCGCAAAATTAAATTAAAATACAAAATTAATCATTTAGAAAACGTATTAGTGTGAGATTCAGGTCTGGTAAATAATGCATTTTTCTAGATCGGTTCGCTCGCACAATTCATTTATTGGTGAATAGTATCAAGTAGAGATCAAGTTTGTGTGATAGATGTTGGCGGTTCAGATAATATAAATTATGTATATTTCAAAGCTTCATCGCGACAAGTATTTCAAGTTTTACGTAATAATGGTTGTATGCGCTATGCCACTCTTGCGAGCACTGAGTAACATATATTCCATTACAAAAACGGGCAGGTCCGCATCCTGTCAAGATTCGGTACGATTCATACACTTTGCGACCATTGATGATGTGGTTACAATGCAAACCGGCTGAGCGCGTGCAAAAACGACTACAATACACAATCTACCAGGCTCCCATTCGGATGACTAAGGAATGCCCGGATAGACACTTCAGAGAAACGTAATAACTCGGACGAGAGACACGGATAATCTCGGATCAGCACAGTATGTACTCGCGTATTCCGTGTAACCACCATGCTAGGACAATCGCACCTCTGCTGTCTAGCTAATTGATAGGCCGGATCTGGTATATGCCGAGAACACGTCAGGGTAAGGACGACTCCAGTTAGTCAATGCAGAAATACCGATGAACTTCATGTTCACGTTCATCGCAAGATTGTTCGTATAGCGTCAGAAGATGAGATGTAGGTGACAAATTTTGTTGTCGTAGATATCCGTGTGCAATTGCATGCTTAATAAGTTTTTAAAAAATACACATTCAGCCAATTTATAGATACGCAAATCATGCAATAATTATTCAGTCATTAACATATATATATTGTATGAAAGTAGACTTGGGTTTCAAAAATATGAGATTCGTTGGACTTTTGAGTTAGTGTAAATATTGATTTTGAATCACTATAAAACAGCGAAAATGGTCTTAATTCTAAGGCGGTTGGATTATTGATGTTGTCCTAATGCAAAGTTTAATTCAACGTGATTGAATTGTTTCAATGTATTATTATGACATTTAGGATTGTATTATTATTTCTAATAATATGTTGATGTTTTCAAAATATCCAATGTATACACTAAATACAAAATGTAGATGTCAAGTCAATTACCTATGATCAAATCTGTTGATAAGTTTGTAATATATTTAATTATTTTACCACAGTATACTAACAACCTCGCATCTCTTAAGAGTTGCAAACAATAAGCCCCCCCATCCACGAGACGATCAGCAATATAGCCAGTCGAGTACCGTCAGAGTCGTCACGGAAAGACGGGCCGGAGTATAGGCAGCCCATCACTCAGTTAGCTAGCCAGCTACCCAACCGTTAAATAGCGAACACATGCGTCGCGAAAAAAACACATGACCGGTAGGTAGTGGCGAAGTTTGGCGTACCGTCTCGGTTGGCTAGCTAGCTAGTCGTTAAGTAGCGAGCACATGCATCATAAAATAAACTCAGTCGGCATTCGGACGTACAGTCAATTGAACACACATAGAGGGAAAGCGCGAGACATCAAAAGCTCACGACAGAAACCCGAACGCTACATGTGTTAGGATGGACGCCGATGACAGCTCAATCTGGTCGGCAAGTGGTTTGCCCGGGGGTAGGGACGTTGTGCCCATAACGGAGCGCGGCTTTTGAGCTGCCCGGTGCGAGGGTTGGATAAGAATGGAAACCCCACCGAGAAAACTGACTGTCGAAGCTAGGTTTATAGACCAACTCGATGGCAGATTTTTCACATCCAAGCTAACCTGTTGAACAAACAGGTATGTGAAGAGATTTCCAACACACCAAAAACAGGTCGAATCCAAGCTATTTGTGAAAGTGTTTTCCCCGAGGTGTAGTTTTGGATGCTTGGTAGAAGGGAAATTCCGCTGAAAAAACGGCTTGAAGACAATTGGCCGTTAGACGCGCTGTGACCATTTTTTTTCAAAGGCATGCTAACCAGTTGAATTTGATGCCAAATGATGGAGCACAGGAAGAGCTTTCCAACGCACCCAAACTTGGCCGGATCGGAACTTATGTAAAAATGTTTTTCCTGGGATGTAATTTTGGAGGGTTTGGTAGAAGGGAAATCCCGCCGATAAAGCCGCCTGCAAAGCCCGGTCGTTACATAGGCAAGCTAGCCAGTTGAGTTTAGTGTTAAATGAACGTGTATGGGAAGAGCTTTCCATTGCATACAAACTTGTTAGGATCGGAGCTCATGTGAAAAAGTTTTCCCCGGGGTGAAAATTTGAACAGCTTGGTAGAAGGGAAATCCCGCCTATAAAACCGCCTGCAAAGCTCGGTCGTTAGACGCACTGTAGATTTTTTCAAAAAGCAAGCTAGCCAGTTGAGTTTAGTGTCCAATGAACGAGCATTGAAAGAGCTTTCTAACGCACACAAACTTGGCCGGTTCGGAACTCATGGGATGAAGTTTTCCCCGAGGGGAAGTTTTGAAGGGCTTGGTAGAAGGTAAATCCCGCCGATAAACAGCCTTCACAAGCTCGGCCGTTAGACGCTCAATGACAGTTTTTGTTCAAAGGCAAGCTAGCCGGTTGAGTTTGGTGTTAAATGAACGAGTACGGAAAGAGCTTTCCAACGCACCCAAACTTGTAGGGATCGGAGCTCATGTGAAAAAGTTTTCCCCGAGGTGAAAATTTGAACGGCTTGGTAGAAGGGATATCCCGCCTATAAAACCGCCTGCAAAGCTCGATCGTTAGACGCGCTGTAGATTTTTTTCAAAAAGCAAGCTAGCCAGGTGAGTTTAGAGTCCAATGAACGAGCATTGAAAGAGCTTTCCAACGCACCCAAACTTGGCCGGTTCGGAGCTCATGGGAAGAAGTTTTCCCCGAGGGGAAATTTTTAAGGACTTGGTAGAAGGTAAATCCCGCCGATAAACAGCCTTCAGAAGCTAGTTCGTTAGACGCTCGATGACAGTTTTTGTTCAAAGACAAGCTAGCCGGTTGAGTTTGGTGTTAAATGAACGAGCACGGAAAGAGCTTTCCAACGCACCAAAACTTGTTAGGATCGGAGCTCATGTGAAAAAGTTTTCCCCGAGGTGAAAATTTGAACGGCTTGGTAGAAGGGATATCCCGCCTATAAAACCGCCTGCAAAGCTCGATCGTTAGACGCGCTGTAGATTTTTGCAAAAAGCAAGCTAGCCAGGTGAGTTTAGAGTCCAATGAACGAGCAATGAAAGAGCTTTCCAACGCACCCAAACTTGGCCGGTTCGGAGCTCATGGGAAGAAGTTTTCCCCGAGGGGAAATTTTTAAGGACTTGGTAGAAGGTAAATCCCGCCGATAAACAGCCTTCAGAAGCTAGTTCGTTAGACGCTCGATGACAGTTTTTGTTCAAAGACAAGCTAGCCGGTTGAGTTTGGTGTTAAATGAACGAGCACGGAAAGAGCTTTCCAACGCATCAAAACTTGTTAGGATCGGAGCTAATGTGAAAAAGTTTTCCCCAAGGTGAAAATTTGGACCGCTTGGTAGAAGGGAAATCTCGCCTATAAAGCCGCCTGCAAAGCTCGGTCGTTAAACGCGCTGTGGATTTTTTTCAAAAAGCAAGCTAGCCTGTTGCGTTTAGTGTTTTATGACCGAGCATTGAAAGAGCTTTCTAACGCACACAAACTTGGCCGGTTCGGAGCTAATGGGAAGAAATTTTCCCCGAGGTGAAATTTTGAAGGGCTTGGTAGAAGGGAAATTCCGCCGATAAACAGCCTTCAGAAGCTTGTTCGTTAGACGCTCGATGACAGTTTTTGTTCAAAGGCAAGCTAGCCGGTTGAGTTTGGTGTTAAATGAACGAGCACGGAAAGAGCTTTCCAGCGCACCAAAACTTGTTAGGATCGGAGCTCATGTGAAAAAGTTTTCCCCGAGGTGAAAATTTGGACCGCTTGGTAGAAGGGAAATCTCGCCTATAAAGCCGCCTGCAAAGCTCGGTCGTTAGACGCGCTGTGTATTTTTTCAAAAAGCAAGCTAGCCTGTTGCGTTTAGTGTTCTATGACCGAGCATGCAAAGAGCTTTCTAACGCATCCGAACTCGGCCGGTTCGGAGCTCATGGGAAGATGTTTTCCCCGAGGTGAAATTTCGAAGGGCTTGGTAGAAGGGAAATCCCGCCGATAAAGCCGCCTGCAAAGCCCGGTCGTTACAAAGGCAAGCTAGCCAGTTGAGTTTAGTGTTAAATGAACGTGTACGGGAAGAGCTTTCCATTGCACCAAAACTTGTTAGGATCAGAGCTCATGTAAAAAAGTTTTCCCCGAGGTGAAAATTTGGACCGCTTGGTAGAAGGGAAATCTCGCCTATAAAGCCGCCTGCAAAGCTCGGTCGTTAGACGCGCTGTGGATTTTTTTCAAAAAGCAAGCTAGCCAGTTGCGTTTAGTGTTCTATGACCGAGCAATGAAAGAGCTTTCTAACGCACCCAAACTTGGTCGGTTCGGGGCTAATGGGAAGAAATTTTCCCCGAGGTGAAATTTTGAAGGGCTTGGTAGAAGGGAAATTCCGCCGTTAAACAGCCTTCAGAAGCTCGGCCGTTAGACGCTCAATGACAGTTTTTGTTCAAAGGCAAGCTAGCCGGTTGAGTTTGGTGCTAAATGAACGAGCACGAAAGAGCTTTCCAACGCACCAAAACTTGTTAGGATCGGAGCACATGGGAAAAAGTTTTTTCCGGGTGAAATTTTGAAGGGCTTGGTAGAAGGGAAATCCCGCCGATAAAGCCGACCACTGAAAATCGGCAGTTTCAAACTTCATCATCTTTATGACTGTATAATTTCATTTTAATACATCGTTTTTATTGTTAATGTCAATGCTTTTAAAGGGTCTGTAGACTGGTCCGTGGTGGCATTTCCAAAATTTTAATGCTTCGGTCACTTCCACAACTCGACCGTCCCTCCACTGTCACTCACTGAGATAATTTTAATGATCGTTTCATCCGTGCGTATGAGTGGGTATCCGACCTAACTAGAAAATGGTATTCGCAACGGTAAGTGTCGCTGAAGTTGACTCGACTGAGTGGGATTTCTCAAGTGGGCGAAACGGTCACTTGACAGTGACTCCAGCTACAATCAACTAAGGTTATGTGAATACCGATTTAGCGCACGAACGTTGGACTAATAAAGATATTGTATTTTCAAAATAAATAAACCAACGAACCCTTTTGAAAGAATGTGTTGAAACCATCAATGCATATTTTGTAACATGCATTTTGTAATATTTTGTAATCATTAAGTATATTTTTGAACAAATAAAGTTAAGTTGCAGTACAGTCTGAAATACGTGGAATTTAAATTTAGTAGTTTCACTGCGATGTTAATAAATTGCTACTGCATTGTATTCGTGTGAATAATACATGTATAAGGAATACGAATACGGAAATGCATGTATATTCATATATTGATTTTCATAATTGCTTTTTAATTCCGTGAATGTAACAGAAATAGTTTTATTAAAATAAAAACGTGGTCATCTGTAACACAACCATGTATGTTATTTACTATGTTGCAAAATTAAAATTTGCCTTTGTTAAAATCATGCAAATGCACCGAATCCCCCAAAACACATTGAATAATTAAACATGTATTGTTTACACAGTGTACTATCTTATGCTACGGTCACATTTGCCCTACAAGCTCCGTACGAGTTGATTTTGCTGAACTCGCACGACGTCCGTACGGAGTCCGTACGGTGCTCGTAAGGATATTGATACTCGTACGAGTGTCTTACGGATTTTTTCGACTCGTAGAGGTCTCGGCGACATAGTAAAACATTTTCACCGAGCTCCCGAGTTGTCTACGAGCTGTCTACGAGCTCGTATATATTTTGAGTCAGGCGTATTTCGCACGGGACTTTAACGGTCAACGGCATAGGATTAGATAGTGAACAGTATGACAGCAGTTATGTCAACAATGTTAATTGTTATGTGTATGCAACAATATGTTATAGACAATATATTGAAATTTCGACACATTTTTCAATATCGAGTTGATGATACATGTGTTTAACTGCTATTGTGTCAATGCTGCATCTGTACCCAGTATCTAAGATCCGGTACAAAGATAATTATAACGTATCGATTTTAAAAAAACAAACAAACATAAATTAGGTAATGAAATCCAAATTTAATACACAATTATAATTATGCCCTTCAATTTTAACATCTGCTATGTTTTGAATATATAAAACAAATTTTTAGTGTAATGATAAGTATTTTTATGCAAAAAGCTGAGGGGAAAGAATGATTGGTTAGCATATCCAGAACGAAATACAGGGTGCTGACAGATTACTAATGCGTGTAGGTCTATGATTCTAGGTGGCCGGATTTATCCAAGATGTGACAAGTCTGGGTACCCAATATGGCATGTTCGGCACCCAGTAACTTTATATGTCATTGTTTGTATGATGGTTTATAAAATAGTATCTGGTATGAGCAGAGGTCTACATGGACTTTCCTAACCGAGTTGTCTCAGATATTGCTGTTATATTATAATAATGACGCTACTAGCTTTTGAAAGAAGTATTTAAATGATTTTAAGAAGACTCAACATGTAAGTCCGTCAACAAACCTATTAACATGTGGTATAATCAACCATTCGGGTGACACTCAGACTGTGGTCGCGACGGTAATTCTCTAGACTACGGATCGACAAGTCCATCAAAGGTTTTAATCTCGACCGGGGCATATGGTCATTCGGAAATCATTTCATTGTTTCCACCCAACTAGAAATGGACTAGTTGGTAAACCCAAAGGTGGTCTACACCTAAAATGTTAAAGCACTTAGTTGTATATTCGAAAAGGCTAGGGGTCCCACATGCCGTTTAACATTCTGTCTCTTCCATCCTCCCGTGTATACGATATGTACCCGATAATTATTGATGATCGCGCAGACACCAACCGATGAGTAGCAACGTATATTTTTCACTCGATGCTACACAATCCCCCGATCTGCAGCATGACAACGTACGGCTTCAGTCAAATTAGCCAAAATGTACGCTGACCGTTCATTGTATTATAAAGATGTCCAACCGGTTATTTTGCTAGGTCCGACTAGCACAAGAACATAACACAAGACGTACTCGTCTCTTAATGTAAGATGGCCATATTTACCAACATTCCAGAAGCCCGGACCCCACCTCACTAAACCCATAGGGGTCTGTAACGTCTTCAACCCCATTCACTGTTTAAGAATAACTGTTATTCGGGGTGGAAGACGTTACCGACCCCTATGACCAAACCTGGACCCGCTCATGCTCAATGTAAAATAAATTGACATGTCCGTGATTCGCGTGCACATATTTTATGTGTACACATAAATATTTGTCTATACATCTATGTGTTCTTTTTATCTTTTAGTTTTTGACAACTGTGCAATATACATGTTTTCAATGTACTTTAATGCATAATACTCATCGAACCATAATAAACTCTATACACGTATATAGCCCTGATCGTTCAACGTCGATCAAGAAGTAATTAAACGTTTTTTCCTTGCATTTATAAACATGCCATGAAAATTCCATCATTCTTTTATCATCTTACATATAATAATAACTAACAATAGGTAATGTCAGCTTCCTTATGAGTTCCCTACTTCAATAATACCTACGAGCTCGTAGACTACTCGGGAGCTCGGTGAATTTTCACCGAGCTCCTGAGTCCTCTAAGAGTTACGAAAATCCGAACGATGCTCGTAAGAGTTTACAATGCCCGTACGGACTCCGTGCGGGCTTGCTAAATTTCGACTCGCACGGAGCTCGTACGACAAATGTGACCAGGCGAAATTGAAATATGTCGAAAAAAAATTCTTCTCGAACGGTCATCGTGCGGACACCTTACGAACACCGTACGGACATCGTAAGAGTGACTTGCGAGCTGCGATTGACCTACGAGTACCTTGCGAGCCCCGTACGATCTCTGTTCGAGCGCAGTAGGATCTCCGTACGAAGATTACGATGTCCGTACGGAGCTCGTACGAGACAATTTCTTTTAATCGTACGAGGCCCGTACGAGCTGTGACCAGAAGCTAAAAACCTAAAATACCTTTAGGATTTGAAGTATTTTGGACTCGTAGCCTACTCGTACGAGTTGGTAAATCCGTACGGACATCGTAGGGCAGATGTTACAAGTCTAAGATGTTGTTCAGTTTCCTATTTAACAGATATAGCAGTGAACTTTTAAGTGTCAGCTGACTGCCAGTGGCCAGTTGCCAGTTCGATTCTACAGAAAAATTTGAATTGTCAGCTGGAATTGCCAATTCGATTTTCTGATTTTTTTATATTTTTTTCGAATTGTCAGCTGGCTGACAGTTGCCAGTTGCCAATTCGATTTTTCACAAATATATATTTTTTTTCGAATTGTCAGCTGGCTGACAGTTGCCAGTTGCCAATTCGTTTTTTCACAAAAAAATATTTTTTTTCGAATTGTCAGCTGGCTGACAGTTGCCAGTTGCCAATTCGATTTTTCACAAAAAAATATTTTTTTTCGAATTGTCAGCTGGCTGACAGTTGCCAGTTGCCAATTCGATTTTCTGAAAAAAAAATATTTTTTTCGAATTGTCAGCTGGCTGACAGTTGCCAGTTGCCAATTCGATTTTGTCACAAAAAATTTTTTTTTTTCGAATTGTCAGCTGGCTGACAGTTGCCAGTTGCCAATTCGATTTTTCACAAAAAAAATATTTTTTTCGAATTGTCAGCTGGCTGACAGTTGCCAGTTGCCAATTCGATTTTTCACAAAAAAATATATTTTTTTCGAATTGTCAGCTGGCTGACAGTTGCCAGTTGCCAATTCGATTTTTCACAAAAAAATATTTTTTTTCGAATTGTCAGCTGGCTGACAGTTGCCAGTTGCCAATTCGATTTTTCACAAAAAAATTTTTTTTTTTCGAATTGTCAGCTGGCTGACAGTTGCCAGTTGCCAATTCGATTTTTCACAAAAAAAAATATTTTTTTCGAATTGTCAGCTGGCTGACAGTTGCCAGTTGCCAATTCGATTTTTCACAAAAAAATATTTTTTTTCGAATTGTCAGCTGGCTGACAGTTGCCAGTTGCCAATTCGATTTTTCACAAAAAAATTTTTTTTTCGAATTGTCAGCTGGCTGACAGTTGCCAGTTGCCAATTCGATTTTTCACAAAAAAAAATATTTTTTTCGAATTGTCAGCTGGCTGACAGTTGCCAGTTGCCAATTCGATTTTTCACAAAAAAATATATTTTTTTCGAATTGTCAGCTGGCTGACAGTTGCCAGTTGCCAATTCGATTTTTCACAAAAAAATATTTTTTTTCGAATTGTCAGCTGGCTGACAGTTGCCAGTTGCCAATTCGATTTTTCACAAAAAAATATTTTTTTCGAATTGTCAGCTGGCTGACAGTTGCCAGTTGCCAATTCGATTTTTCACAAAAAAATATTTTTTTTCGAATTGTCAGCTGGCTGACAGTTGCCAATTCGATTTTTCACAAAAAAATATTTTTTTCGAATTGTCAGCTGGCTGACAGTTGCCAGTTGCCAATTCGATTTTTCACAAAAAAAATATTTTTTTTCGAATTGTCAGCTGGCTGACAGTTGCCAGTTGCCAATTCGATTTTTCACAAAAAAATATTTTTTTTCGAATTGTCAGCTGGCTGACAGTTGCCAGTTGCCAATTCGATTTTTCACAAATTTTTTTATTTTTTTCGAATTGTCAGCTGGCTGACAGTTGCCAGTTGCCAATTCGATTTTTCACAAAAAAATATTTTTTTTCGAATTGTCAGCTGGCTGACAGTTGCCAGTTGCCAATTCGATTTTTCACAATTTTTTTTTTTTTTTTCGAATTGTCAGCTGGCTGACAGTTGCCAGTTGCCAATTCGAGTCTACAGTGAAATTTGAATCGTCAGCTGGCTGACAGTTGCCAGTCGCCACTTCGATTTTCCCGAAAGATTTGAATCGTCAGCTGGCTGACAGTTGCCAGTTGCCGATTCAACTTTCGAAATCGACGAATCGGCTGCTGGGTTGTGAAGTTGGCTGACAGTTGCCAGTTGCCGATTCAAAAGATTGAATTGGCAACTGGCAACTGGCAACTGGCTGCTAACTTCACACACATTAAGAATTAAGTGTTTTCTGACCGATTTACTTTCGTTTTAGTTGATTTTATATCGCCTTTTTTCCCTCACCCAAGGACCTTTACCAAAGTTTTTCGTTATGACCAAGACAACGGAAACGGTGCTCCTCTTCGGGCTTTTGTGAATCTGGGATTCCTCTTTCGATCCCATGTTTCAACATGGATGTATGTCCAGTAACAAAAAAGGAGCACCACTTTTTATGAAAATTTATGTTTTCGACAAAATCGACGGAATATTTAAATCGTCTATATTGGCAATGTTGTATATACAAATCTTGCCATACGAAGCAAAATATATTGATATTATTGTCGAATTGTAACCCCTTGCGAGTATTGTGAGGTTGTTTTGTCTGAAATTTATTCACCAGTCAATAGTTTGCCCTCTCATGGGGGGTCTAAATCCCCACCCTGTAGACAATGCTTACTGCCTAAATCACAAGGACAAATAGTTATTCCTTAAGTCTATTCACTGGGACTTTTGATAAAGTTGTAAAATTGCCCCATGTCGTGAAAAATCGTCTAATTCCCATTGTATCCCGGATAACTTCTGCATGTCCCTTGCTGCTGGGATTTTTCCAGGGGCTTAAAAAAGCAAAAATCCCTGCCGCAAGGGACATGCAGAAGTAAACCCACCTAAACCAGTAAAACAATGTCCCAGCTATAATTCCCAGCTATTTTTGGTGTGAAACAGATCCCCACACTCACATGGTAATACATGGAAATCAGAAAGATACTGGTAATTGGCAGTTTTCCCTAAGTCATCAGTACGCCTACTTTAAAACCATATCCGATCTATCTATACAAAATCATTTAAGACCACCTGAAAAATTCCATGAATTGACCTAAATCTCTCAACAGACTCTTGTATAAATTTGTAGTTATACTCTAAGCACTTCATAAGAAGGACCTCCTATCAACATCAAAGAGTACTAAACAAAGTTGGTCTTTATAGACAAGTTTCACTGAAGAGAATTATTATGTTTATATTTTATAGGTCCCAGCATTCAGTTATGGAATATGTAGATCTGCTTAAGTATGTAGGACGCCATCATGGAAGTTTTACTCCCAGAAAATCCAGGTAGTGACATTCAACTTTCCAAGTTTTGATAATTTGTTGTGAAATTACCTTTCTTTACCCTCATGTGATAAATTTATTATAATTTTCAATAAAGGGGAATGACAATATAACTGTCACATCAAGAGGATTCATTTAGCTGACCATGTTGTTCTTAATTAAGCCAATCACTATGGCTACTACTCAAAGTTGAGTACCGGTACCCTTCTTTATATGATCAGATATTTCAATACTTGTGGAAATATTGATCACAATACTATGTATGATTTCTGTGATCATTCTGTCAAATAAATGTCAATCTTACACTGAAATCAAAAGATATCCTCCAGAATCCACAAGAGATTTTAAATTTAATTGTTTTCTAATGTAGATCCATTTCAACTGTAATTTTCAGGAAGTACGTCTTTAATAACAACATTAGTTTGAAGCATTTTCACAATTGTTTAACTGTTTGTAATAAGTATAGTCATTTGACTGTATGATTTAAGTTAAGCTCAGTTACCAGTTTCCTTGGGCCACTTTCAGCAGTTTAGCTTCCCTTGAAATTTTAACTTCCCCTAGTTATTGTGCTACCTGAGGAAACCAGCACTTGAGTCCTAGTGGAGACTTTCTCTCTCCTGGTTTGTGTGCAACCAGCATCGAGATATGATGCACAGGAATATCAAACATGTACAGACACCGTCCTCACTGAGTGAGGTAATAATTTGTACCTTGGCAGAGTAGAGCATGTGGGTAACTATTGCTCATTGAAATGCAGCAGTGGTGCCAATGGGGATTGAACCCAGGACTCGAAGTCCTGAAGCATACGTCTTGCCTCTAGCCTATTTGTGTTAGATTTCTGGTCTCTTTCATTACTTAATAATAATAATATTAATAATAACGACTTTATTTATTGAGGATTACATATTTGACAGTTAATATCAATTTTCAATAAGGTCCACTCAGGTTACTTGCAGCATAGTATAAACATGTGTTTTAATTTTTTTTCAGGGAATTATGAATTGAGAGTTGATGTTGGCTGAGATCAGATCTATAACTTCAGCAGGGATATCTGGCTTCATTACATGATATCTTCTGAGTTATTCAAGCCCACATTTCTTTACAAGGTTTGTGCTTTTTCTCATGGATACTGTAAAATCATTTAATTTCGTTGGGATGAAATTTCATGGTTTTGATAAAAAGGTCAATTTCGTTGGCACTTGAATTCGTGGATTTTGCATTTCAGGTAACAACACAAGGCTCAAAATCAATGTTCGTTGGGATTAAAGTTCGTGGTTGAAGTGAACCACGAAATCCATGAAATTTAATCCCCCACAAAAATTAATGATTTTACAGTATTTTGTCAGTTGTGCATTTGAGTGTAAATTAAGTGCTTATCTTTTCATAAATTAGGCCAAACGTAATATATTCTTTGTTTTCCCTTCTCGACACACGCAGATTTGGAATGGGTAGGTTAATAGGTTAATGTTTAAAATGGTAAATATATAGAGGAAATATATAGAGGAAAGGGGTGAATGGAGATGGGTTCTGTTCTTTTTATCCCAAATATGCTAGATAGATTAATTTCAATCTTTTGCTATCCAAATTTTCAGGTGCTGTCTGACCTTTTAAAAATGATTGCTTTGTATTGATACATCAATAAAATTTCCACTTGCTTTTATACTTAGGTAAAACGGTAGATGCATGTGGCCAAAGATACAGAGATGCAGACTTGAGATTTATTCCTGCACATTAAAACAGAAACACTATTTAGGCTACAGATCTGGAGTGTTTTGAACAGGACCATCCATCTCTCATGTGGATACCAGCACAATCTACCTATGACAGAAGATGTGGGAAAATGTGAACCACTAACTACTCAACGAGATGTCCTAAACATTATACTTCAAAACTATAAACTGTAGTCCAGTATTCTTATTAAGTGTTCGGTCAATAGGTTGATTATTTCCTTTTACATGCTGTGAACATGACAGAAGAACAAGTACTTGTTGTTAGCTCAGTGTTTATGTATATGATTTGAAAGGACAGACTGTCTTATCTATGTTGCATTCACAGGGGTGATGTAATTATACCCCAAGATACAAAGTATATCTGGGTTATATTGGAGTCATGCTTGAGGTCTGTCGGTCGGTTGGTCCTTGCAAATTGTGTCCACGCTATTTCTCAGTAACCATTGGTCTGATTTCAATGAAACTTGGTATGACTGACCAGTACCAAGTCTAGCTGTGCATATTGTCAGTGCGATAAATTTTAACAGAATTATGGCCCTTTGTATTTTACACCTATAAATTTTGTCAGCGATATTTCTCAGTAACCATTTGTCGGATTTCAATGAAACTTCAACCATTCTTGTTGTGCATATCGTTGGTTGGCTAAATTTTAAGGGAGTTGTGGCCCTTTGATTTGTAAACTTATAAATGTTTTCTGCACTTTCTGAGCTACGTCACTGTGTCAAGCAGTATCTGGGGGTATTAAAACACTTTACAGATATTGTTGATTAATTAAAGAAATTAACAGTTCATGGTTAGAATATACCTGCAATTTGAATATATGCAATTGCTATCAGCTTTACTTCAACATGTTTTTATATATTTTTATGAAGGTTTATCAGTCATAAGCATGAAATTAGGTATACATTAAAGACAATATGTGTGTTTTAGCTCACCTGTCATCAGTCAGTCGTCAACAATTTGTTTTTGTGGGCTCTAGGTGCAACAGTTTTAATACAATCTTTATGAAACTTAATCAGAATGATGTTCTTCATAAAATCGAGGCCATGTTCAAAACTGGGTTATGTGGGGTATAAATCTTAGAAAACCCTTATGTTCACTCCTGAGTTCACAATTTTGATTCAATCTTCATGAAACTTGGTCAAAATGTTGTTCTATTAAAATTAGGTAGAGTTCAAAATTGGGTCATAAGGGGTCAAATACTCAGTCACTAGGTCAAATCTTGTGTTCATTCCTGAGGTCACGGTTTTAAGGAGCATGTATTTTAGCTGTTTCCTTGAAACCCTGACTTATTACATTAGGTAACTAAATGTTGAAATAATGTTCTTTGTAACTATAGTGTTAGATGACTCATTTCTGGAAAGAAACAATTTGGAGAAAATTGTCAGGATCAAAATCGTAGTACTCCTTCTCTAAAAGTGAACATAATTAATACATGTATGATGTATCTTTTAAAGATAAAGTATAATTATAAATTTTGACACTTTATTGAAATTTATGTCAATGATTTATCAGACAATTGGTTCATGAAACTGTTGCTATGTACAAGTACATTTGTATGTCCAATAATGTTTGAAATTGGTTAGTTTTTAAGGTCTGAGAATTTATGCTTGTAAAAATGCATTTATACAATCCTGATTTTCAAAATGTTGTTATTGAAGCCATCTAAAATAGTCTAAAAGCTCAACAGTCAAAAATGTCGTTCAGCTTGACAGTTGAATTATTAAGGCAAATCCTGTTTATTAGACTGGGGTATGGCTGGCGGGCGGGCAAGCAGCAACACCAAACGGGAGATTTCCGGTCATTAACTTAGTTTGAACTACCCATCTTTATGAAACTTTGTATATACCGGTAGCTAGCTTACATGGAGAGCTAGCTTGGGGTTGTAAGTAGGTCAAGGTCACTGTTACTAAGAATTTAAAAAAGGTTTCCGGTCAATAGCTTCAGTTTGAATTACCCATCTATATGAAACTGTGTAGATAGCTAGATTACATGGAGACCTAGCTTGGGGTTGTAAGTAGGTCAAGGTCACTGTTACTAAGAATTTAAAAAAGGTTTCCCGTCAATAGCTTGAGTTTGAATCACACATCTGTATGAAACTTTGTATATAGCTAGCTTACATGGAGACCTAGCTTGGGGTTGTAAGTGAGGTCAAGGTCACTGTTACTAAGAATTGAAAAAAGGTTTCCGGTCATTAACTTGAGTCTGGATTGATCCATATATAAACTTTCTAGGAATATGTCATTGAGTTGTATAATTAAACAATTATTTTATTTTGATTTTACCAGTATAAGCACAGTTATGGCTCTTGAAATGATAAATATTTAATAGTGTAATCTTCCAATAAGTCATACAGTGATCGGAAGTTATCGGTACCTTTGATCCCAATAAATCATACAAGTAAGATTGTACAGTCTTCCAATTAGACATACATTGATCAGAGTTACAGGTTCTTTTGCTCTCAATAAATCATACAAGTTGGATTGATTAGTCTTCCAATAAGTCTTACAGTAATTGGAAGCTAAAGTTACTTTTGCTCGCAATAAGTCATACAAGTTGATTTATATATTGGTGCAAGAAATGATACAGTAATTTGGTTTATATGAGTGCATTTGAGCTACAGTCTTCATATTAACGTTGTAAAAATATTAATCAGTAGGTATAGTTATGTACCATGACATGATTTAAGGGCTTGTAGGAGCATCCTTGTCCTAAGGTTACCGGTAACACATTGTTCTCTATTTTCATAGAAACTTGTAGATTTGTTTCGTACCAGAAGATGTGATAACCAGTTCATTCATCAACTTTAGAACTTTTGACATCCTAGTATATACATTTATATGGTATAAAATGACATTAAAATGTTTGTTTTTGACTTGAAATATTCATTTTTACATGTTTTCTGTGAAACATATTATTGTTATCTCTACAGATGTATTTTATTATAACATAGATTAAATATTAGAGTTTTAGATAGACATAAATGTTGTTATGACTGTTTCCATCTAGAAAGAATCATTACTATGATGTATATAGAGGATTATGAATGAGTGATCATTCCTGAACACTTTTATTAAACTCATCGGCAGCCTCGTGTCATATTGTTTTTGTCAACGAGTTCAATAAAAGAGCATGAATGTAAGATTCTATTTATCATATAACCTTAGTAGACGCTAAATACCTTTGAAAATGATGATGTATGCTGCATAGGTTCATGAGGTTTCAAACAAAATTTAGCTGTACTTGGAGCAAGACGCAAAGACTTTGTGGACACAAATAACGCAAAATACACATCATTCTATTGGAAAAACGTACCCATGTAGTATAACATTATATCACACATGTGTAGTATAAGAATATGTGTTGTATGTTCTCGCTATACTAAACTGGATACAAGAAGTGATGTGATATAATGCATTACCCCACCTCTGACAATGAGTAGCTAAATCAATGAATTTGATTGGTCTATATCACAATCAAATGATTACTAAGTATTCTTACTATCATTCCAAACAACTTGTTGGCCTATTGGTTCAGCTTCTGCTTTTAATATGAGAGGTTTGAGGTTATATTCCAGGCAGTGCCATACCAAAGACCAAATAAAAATGGTTTTAGTATTATTCCCATGCTAGACGCTTGGCATAAAAAGAAAACTCGCTTCTCGTCTCTCATACACTGTGTGGATAACATCAGCAATGAGGCATCACGTGATTTGAAAGATAAAGTAATCAAGGGATGTTAGTGAAACATGTATGTCCCATAGCAGCCCAGTAGTTGGAAATGGTAAAGGTCACATTCACTTTGACCTACTGACGTCAAAATCAATAGGGTCATATAGTGTTAATGGCCAACATCCATGTAAAGTTTGATGATCATAGGGCAAGCGTTTTTTAATTATTTTAAGGAAACCATCTTGTCTAGAAAAAGTGGTAAAGATCACAGTGGCATTGACCTAGACCTTAAAAGCAATAGGAGATATATATCTACTGTTGCTGACCAACCTGCATGCAAAGTTTAAAAATACTAAAAGCATCCTCCTTATTGAATGGAAACCAATTGGTATACCGACGGAGATTAGCAAAGCAAAATACCCTCTCATTAAAGATGGGGGGGGGGGCATAATTAATATCAGCTAAAATAACTCAATACACTGAAGCAGTAAATGTGCTTTTTTGCGTGTGCAGACATGACTAGGATAAGCATGTGATTTGTTATTACAGAGTTACTGCCCTTTTTCAACTTATGAGCAATTGAATGGAATCATTACTAATATTGGATATTGATTTATAACATGCTAAGAACATTGATGCAAAGCCAATATTGATGGCTTGAAAGGGGCATCAACTGTGTAAAAACAAATCACATGCTCATCTACTTGTCAAGGTCAATCCACATGTGAGGTGTGGTGAAAGCTATATTTCAAGAGTCATTGGTCGGAAATTATTTTTCATGTCATTGACCTCCAAATCAGTAGGGTTATCAGCATGTCAAGACAAATCTGCAAATAACAATTTGCAATATGTGTGAATTTTGATAAAACAACCAATCGAAATTAGCAAAACAATATGCTCACTCTTCTATGCAAAGGAGTGTAAAAGGGCTATAACTCCCAACAAAATCCTTAATAGAGTAACTGTCTCTATTTAATGTGGTCATAGTTACAGTGATCAAGTAAGTTAATTTTAAAGTCAATACTTTTGATAGGCAATTAGAATTTATTTCTTCGACATAACTTAAGATATACACTGATAAATACATGTAAAGTTGTATTGTGAATGAGTACATACATGATTACCATTCTGAAAGTGAACAAGTTTTCCAAGCTTCAAATAGATATCATTATGTGAGATACTTGTCTTACAAAACCTTAACCAAAAACAACATTAACCAAATAACAATCAAAATCAACATGTATTATTTGTAGTAATTTATCTACAAAAGGCATCTTACAAGAATATTAAACTCAAAACCTGTGATAATGACCACCTGCATACAAAGACCTTTCTGTCCAGATCCCATCCTTTTCAAATTTCTTTGCTTTTATTTACTGTAAACCACGAAATTATTTTTGCCTATTTAAAGTGCTAAAAACATTGACATCAAGGGAGAGTTAAAAGCGAAAAGTTAGTATTCATGAAAGTAAATTGGTTTACAGTGTAGATGCGTGTGTATCATAAAAAAGAACATGAACACCACTGATTCAATATATTGTCTGAAATGTTCTTTTGTATTTGGAAAGTTCTTTTTTTGGCCAATAGAGCCTGGGCTAAAACTTTCAGCTGCACTTGAAGTCTGATGTAGACAGGTCAGAACTCAACTTCAGCTTGTATAAAATTTAAAAACGATATAGATTCCCAACATTTGCAGTATTTCGTCGTATGTGCAGCGCTAATACATCCAAAGAACTTCATTGGCACAAAAAGTGATCTCCAAAATTGTGTGGATCAATCAACTGGTTTTAGCTTTTTTCTGGACCTGGAATTCCTAAAACATTTGTCAGCTACAGATGGTGTTGATCTGTAATATAAAGAGAGTGCAGATATAATACAACATTTCAAACAAGTATTATTGTAATTAGGATGATTTTTCTTAATTGAACGAATTGAATGATTACATAGAGATAGTTATTTTTACCATGGACACACATAAATTGTGACTTGCATATAATTGCAAATTCAATACCAGTATATTATATTATATACATGTATGTATCCAATACTGTTAAAGAAATGAATCATTAATGATAATTACACAGTGAGTGTACTATGTCTGGGTTTGGAACCAGTTCATTTTATTGAATACTTCTTTGAACTTGTACTGTATGGTCAGTGGTTTTTTTCCGCGAAAATATATGGAGATATTAGGCCCCTTTCCCTTCTCCGTAGAGTATATATTTCCCCTAAAATTTCTAAATTTCCCCCCTTGAGTCTTGCTCAATATTTTTCCACATAAATAGACCAATTGATTTGATAAATAAATGCAGAATGGATTGAAGTAAGTTTGTTTGACCTCCCAGGCTTAAAATACCACCAATAATCAATTTAACTAGCATTTAAGGGGAATTTAACAATAATTCAAAATTCCTCTTTTGGATTTTCCGCACACTGATGTCCCCTTCCTATGGGACCAAACCCCTTTCCCCCAAGAATGAAAAGAAACACTGATGACACATACCTGAGAGACATGTATATATCAACTTGACCTTTTCTGCATAGAGAGGTCTCTTCTTGGATTTAACTGAAAAATAAAGAATGCTGAATATTAACCATAATTTATTTACTAACATACTCACCCAGACAGTAACTCACTAAATGGTCATTAATCATAATCAATAATTCCCCTAATTTGGATTCAAACGGTGAAACCTATGACCTTCTGTTAAAAAAACAGACATTTTAATCACTAGGCCACAGGTAGCTATAAACACACTGGATTGCAAACATTGTAGAGTAAATGTTGTAGAGCAATCAGTGATTAGTTAATGCTTGTTTCATTTCAAAGGTTGACCAATATTTGCAAAAAGTGAAGTGATTGCAAACTAATTTTTAGAACAATAGATCTGTATTGTTAGCATTATATGCAGTATGTATAAAATAGAAATATAAAACTATTACTTGATAAATAAACTTCGAAAATAAAATTTTTACTTACTTCATTTAGTATGGAAAGGGTTGTTTCAACTCATTGTCAGTTTTAATCTGTTTCTGGCATGTGTCCAGCATTAAAAGGATGTCATATACGCCATCGCATTAGTGCATCCAGTAAGTCTATCATAGAGATCTGTAAACAATAAAATATTTTATAGGTAATTTATAAAATAAGTACATTCAACACAGAACCTACAAACTGGAAAATAGTTTTAGTCTAAAATGTTGGTATGATGAATACAATAGGATCTGCATTTGTTAACCATTAAAGGTGTAGAACCCGGATGTAGCACTTAGCTGGCTAAGCACTGACAAAGTACAGTGTTCTATTCTAGTCCCTTTCTCTATCTTAGGCCCTACCTGAGCTCACTGTGCGAAAACTTGGCTTCTTCTAAGATGTAAAATAGATAAGCTTGCTGCAGTGCTTTATAATTTTTGACTGGGCAGACAGGGAAGCTCGATTTATACCATGTAGGCCAGGCAAAATGGTTCAACTAAGTTTGACAATATGTAACTATTCATTAATGGATGAGAGAGTGTGCAGGCACTTTTTTCCGATGGGGTCCTGGCTTTTACTGAAGGGACAGCAAGTAGAAGAGACTGTGGTGTGATACGAGGTATCCGGGAGCACTGCCCTAGCTTTTTCCAAAGAGACACCTCGGTTCTTTAACATGATCGGTGTATAGCACCAATACACGTGATACTATATTTGTACCTCTGGGTTGCCAACCAGTTCATCTCTAGTTGGGTGGGAATCACTGAAAGGGTGGCACGATGGTCGAGTGGTAAGATGCTTGACTCCTGATCGAGAGGTCCCAGGTTCGATTCTCGGCCCAAGTACTTGGTCATTTCGGAAACACTATTTAGTGTTTCCCACAAAACTAGAGATGATGCTGATAGGAAACCCAGGGGTAGTCTCGCATGTATTGGTGCTTTACACCTGGCACCTTAAAGAACCAAGGAATCTATTCGCAACAAGCTAGGGTATTGCACCCAGATTCTTTGTATCTCACCTCTGTCTCTAAAATTTGCGATAATGTCCCAGAGTGGGCCCTGCAAATAACATGGAAGAAAGAAAGCGTTTCAGAAATGACCCTAGGTCGAGGATCGAACCCGGGACCGCTTGATCAGTAGTCAAGCAAGCTACGGTGCCACCCAAGAGAGCATTCACCCTGCAAGCAAGTCATCCCATTCATTTGTCAATGGGTGACATAAGCTGTTGAATAGATAGATAGGCCTACCCGGTATTGACAGTCTAAAGCAAGAGTGTTCCTTTCAAGGATAAAATGTCTCAAATTCGACCAAATGCAGGTATGACCGTACCAGGTGAGATCCCTGGCAGCAATATGCTATATAATTGTAAAAATGGCTGGTAGTCTGGTACAGTATGCCTTTGATTTGGCTCAGCACTGTGCTGGCTATTCCATCGTCAGGATCAAATATGCTTGGGAAGTTGGGTTACAAGTCTTCATCAACAGCGTTTATCCAGGAATCTCCAGGCCCGGAACCACCGGGGGGCACAGGGGGCCCGTGCCCCCCAGTTGGTCTCAGAGTGACCACTTTTTACATCACTTAAATGTTAAAATCCTTAAAATATTACCAATCGATATGGCTGTGGGTTGATATTTTGTGACAATAACCCTGTATATTACATATTCCGGAAGCGAGGGCAATAAAATGTGCCCCCTGTTGTGTATTCTCCAGGTCCATGTGCCCCCCTATTGTGTTATCTCAAGGTCCAAGTTACACTTGATCTAATCAGCCAGATGTATGTTTTACAGCATCTGAATGATGCGGATCAAGGTGTCTGTGCCCCTTGATCAATGTCACTACAGCGCTTGAATTAACAGATTAAAAATGTTGACATGAATTTGAAGAAAGTAAATTTTCTTATTGATATATTTAATTGTTATAACTGATTATGTAACACTACTTTTTTGATAATATCAAGCCTGTCTGGTTTTCAAAGAAAAACGATAAAAAAAGGATTGACATTCAAAATTGAAACAAAATCTTCACAAGGGGCACATCTAAATTGTCTATTTTTGCAAGTTCAAATAAATTTCCTAAAACGTAAGGGCGCAATAATTTGCAAGATTTTTATTATTAGAAAAAATGATATATGAACCTGTGAACACTACTGTCTAAGTTAAAACCATGCATGGCCTATGTAATACACCAACCAGTTGCATCCACGCCCACACCCCGGAGATGGGCGATGGATAGCCGGGGGAAACGATCGTATATGTTTTTACCTTCCAGCTTTCCCCCACTTCCGGAGAAAGGTTGTGGATTTTTTCTCCGAACCAGTTCCTCGGGGACACTATTTAGTTGTTAGGGGACGGGGAAATACTGGATATTATACTACCAGCTGTCCCCGCAGGGCCGTGGAAGGGCGGGGATTTTGACAACTCAAAAGTAAAAACCCCGGCCTATTCCCGGGGTGGGGGTGCATAATTATTTCACTACTGGTCTTCAAAGTTCAAGTATCATTTATGGGTAGGCTGGAAGATTTCTTTTAAGAATATTCCGTAACTCATGTTAGTTTTTGATGATGTAGCAGTTCAATTTTATACGTTTACTTTTGATTTTAAAAGCTTAAAGTGCAGGAAATTGCATGATTTTAATTCAAAAAGTGAAAAATTTGTCGCCGGGAGGGGACCCCTCCCGCACCCACCCCAACTTAGCCATCCAACAATGTCTTGTGCCCCCCCAGTCCGAATTTTCTGGATCCGGACCCAGGCCCGGATCCACCGGGGGGGCACAGGGGGCCCGTGCCCCCCCCCAGTTGACCTCGGAGTGACCATTTTTTACATCACTTAAATGTTAAAATCCTTAAAATATTACCAATCGATTTGGCTGTGGATCGATATTTTGTGACAACAACCCTGTATATTACATATTCCGGAAGCGAGGGCAACAAAATGTGCCCCCTGTTGTGTAATCACAAGGTCCATGTGCCCCCTGTTGTGTAATCTCCAGGTTCAGTTTACACTTGATCTAATTATCCAGATGTATGTTTTACAGCGTCTGAATGATGCGGATCAAGGTGTCTGTGCCCCTTGATCAATGTCACTACAGCGCTTGAATTAACAGATTAAAAATTTTGACATGAATTTGAAGAAAGTAAATTTTCTTATTGACATGTTTATTTGTTATAACAGTAAACTGATTATGTAACGCTACAATTTTAATGATATCAAGCCTATCTGGTTTCCAAAGAAAAACGTTAAAAAAAGAATTTTTCATTCAAAATTGAAAAAAAATTCTTCTCAAGGCGGACTTTTAAATTGTCTATTTTTGCAAGTTGAATTGTTCAAATAAATTTTCTAAAACGTACGGGCGCAATAATTTGCAAGATTTTTATTATTTAAAAAAGTGATCTGAACCTGTGAACACTACTGTCTAAGATAAAACCATGCATGGCATATGTAAAACAACAACCAGTTGCACCCACGCCCCCACCCCGGGGATGGGCTATGGATAGCCGGGGGAAACGACCGTACATGTTTTTACCTTTCAGCTAATCCCCACTGCCGGGGAAAGGTTAGGAATTTTTTCTCCGAACCAATTCTTCGGGGACAGTATTTAGTTGTTAGGGGACGGGAAATACTTGAGGTTTTACTATCAGCTGTCCCCGCAGGGCCGTGGAAGGGCGGGGATTTTGACAATTCGAAAGTAAAAATCCTGGCCCAAGGGTGGGGGTGGATGCAACTGACTGGTGCATAATTATTTCACTACTGGTCTTCAAAGTTCAAGTATCATTTATGGGTAGGCTGGAAGATTTCTTTTAAGAATATTCCGTAACTCATGTTAGTTTTTGATGATGTAGCAGTTCAATTTTATACGTTTACTTTTGATTTTAAAAGCTTAAAGTGCAGGAAATTGCATGATTTTAATTCAAAAAGTGAAAAATTCGTCGCCGGGAGGGGACCCCTCCCGCACCCACCCCAACTTAGCCATCCAACAATGTCTTGTGCCCCCCCAGTCCGAATTTTCTGGATCCGGACCCAGGCCCGGATCCACCGGGGGGGCACAGGGGGCCCGTGCCCCCCCCCCAGTTGACCTCGGAGTGACCATTTTTTACATCACTTAAATGTTAAAATCCTTAAAATATTACCAATCGATTTGGCTGTGGATCGATATTTAGTGACAACAACCCTGTATATTACATATTCCGGAAGCGAGGGCAACAAAATGTGCCCCCTGTTGTGTAATCACAAGGTCCATGTGCCCCCTGTTGTGTAATCTCCAGGTTCAGTTTACACTTGATCTAATCATCCAGATGTATGTTTTACAGCGTCTGAATGATGCGGATCAAGGTGTCTGTGCCCCTTGATCAATGTCACCACAGAACAATTCAAAATCAATGAATTTTCATCAATAAATATATTTTGTGATAAATAATTAACTTGATAACTGTATTTAATAGATTAGAGACATATATGTATCGAATATAATGTTTATATATACTTACATACATAATAGTGAATATCAAGCAAATCGGAATTAATGCAGAACAATTATCGATTATATATGAAATTTAATGCATATAATAATTTTTATACGCGTATTATTTACATTAAATGTATATTTTCTAGTGTATTTATAAATAAATCTGACCATGATGTTTTATTCTTAATTTCAGCAACAAGTTGATGACAGATAAGTCCAAGGAAGCGACTCGCAATTACCACAGACAGAACACTTCAGACAGAATGGATTTGTCACAGAATATAATTAAAACATTAAAATGTCATAAATAAATATATGTCTTTATCTGTTATTAATTTAATTATTTTAGCGTTTTTTTTATGTATTCCTAAATTGCGATAATGAATATCAAGGGGAAGCAACTAGGAATTACCACAGAACAGATTTACAGAACACTTTTAAGTCAATGATATCTGATAGGAATATGATAATCTTCTATTTATTATGTATATATTATACTGTTTGGTTTTATTTGAACTATATGAAATAAAAAAGTATGATTATTCCTTGCATATGACGTGCGTTGTTGTACCCGAGGAATCGGTTGAATCTATCAATTAATCGGCACTAAATAAATCGAGCTTTAATCATAAATAATTAATACAGAAAGTGTAATTAAAAAGTGCTGTTGATTAGTTTTTTCACGACGACATTATTATGAAATAAAACAAAAACAAGTTAATACAATGATTTGACGGCAGTCTTGTTTGAACCTGATAATTTGAAGATTAAGTCGAGAACAACAAACTTTATCTATATCATGACCGGGTATCATAACTTCTTACTCAACACTTACATTTTATTGAAATTTGTCTGGTATGCTAAGCAATTCTTGCTCTATATACTGGTAGCAACAGGTTGTCGATGTTATAGGTGATAATCGTACACAGCGTTGTCATAGAAACCATGTAACGCCAAGGCGGGTTGCAGTGCTATTTCACATTACCATCCTTATTAAAAAATGTGAATATCTCAGTAACATCTTCATAAATAATAGCGCCTAACTATGTGGTATTACATGGATACCCCTGACGTGTGCATGCAAACTTATGAAGCAATCGGTCTTTGTATATGATCATAAGTGAGTATACAATAATAAGTACCAATGTGCGTCATGAATGAAACGACGTCTACGTCAAAAAATAGAAACCGCGCAATTGTTAAATAGTGGTAAACATTTGGAAAACCAACAATGCAAACCATTGATATGATCAAATAAGCAGAAGGTAGTGACATCAAGAAGCTATTCGTGTTACGTTTACTCAAAATGATTACAGATAGCAAAGATGTGAGCTAACAAGTGAACACAGGTCAGGTCACGGGAAAGGTAGTTTGACGTTAACAGAAACCGTTCGTACATTGACATATGCATCAATGTCAAAGCCATTTCTTACATCGCTGTTGCCACTTTTTGTATTAAGGGGTACTGAGACACTTTTAACAATGGGAACAGCAACATCAGATTTTTTTTGAATGCCAGGGTGACTATATATAAACACTATGAAGTGTGTATTTCTGTTAAAATAATTGTGTGTAAAAGGCGACGTCATCATAACGTCACAGCGCGACCCGCCTCCGTGGTACTTAGTATATTCAATGTATAATGTATTTGTTATTTTTCAACCAATTGCTTTGATATTTCGCATAATAATCAGTGAAAGATGGAAAATTATTTATAGCAAATTAGTTTTTTAAATTTTTGATTTTCCGCACTGCTATGAAAAAAGTCCTATTAATTGTGGAACACCCCACGTATATATACAATTTAATGCATCTATCTATACTATAACAGTGATATATAAGTGTTCTGTGGTAAATCCGACTAGTCTCGATTTGTTCTGTGGTAAATCCGATCAGTCTAGAATTGTTCTGTGGTAATTCTGAGTTGCTTCCCTTGACTTAAACAAAAAAAAACAATTATAAGTATAAAAACACAAATTATCAATAAGCATAAATCATTTATTTAATCAATACAACTAATAACGTGTATATAAACGATTTAATGCATTTATCTATACTATAACAGTGATATATAAGTGTTCTGTGGTAAATCCGACCAGTCTCGATTTGTTCTGTGGTAAATACGAGTTGCTTCCCTTGATCAAAAATCATAATTTAGCGGCAATAATGTCCGTTAAAAATACTTTTTAAGTTCGTTATTAAGGTTTTAATTAATTTAAATGCGTAATTTATTCATTTTATGCTATTTTTAATGAGTTCTGTGGTATTATGTGGTGTTATGTGGTATTCTGTGGTGTTCTGTGGTGTTCTGTGGTAAATAGACCGACTCATTATTTATGGGTAGTCAGGAAGATTTCTTTTAAGAATATTGTGTAATTCATGTTAGTTTTTGATGATGTAGCAGTTCAAATTTATACGTTTACTTTTGATTTTAAAAGCTTAAAGTGCAGGAAATTGCATGATTTTAATTCAAAAAGTGAAAATTTCGTCGCCGGGAGGGGACACCCTTCCCGCACCCACCCAAACTTAGCCTTCCGAAATGTCTTGTGACCCCCAGTCCAAAATTTCTGGATCCGGGCCTGGGACCTGATCTCCACCAGTCGTACTGTACTGTGGCAATTGCACGAACAATTACCTGATTAATGATCTTTATAAATCATGACATGACTGGAGCTTTATGCACTTGCCTATATCGATTTGAAGGGCTAACGAACTAAATGAATGAGAAATAAGCAGATGACACTTGAAAAAATGCAAAACCCGCGCATTTTTAAATAAATCTACTCCTCTAATAGGCATTCATTCTTCGTAATATTAAATATCAACTTACCGTCAACTATTCTTTATCATTCTGGTTCAGATGAATCAATCAGATACATGATAAATCGCCTCTCAACCTAGTGTAGCGGCATATTTCTTGTCGTTTTCAGAGCTGCCATTTGTAAATACTGAAGAGCACTTCCGCTTAGTGAGGTCAAGGTCAAATTACCCCATACCGGTCCTAATCTTTTGGAGTAGGACAAGTGGTACCAGTCTAGTGTACGGAGCACTTTCTGTATCTACACTCGAAGTCATTTAGGCAGGGATAGAGAACCAAGCCTTAGAGATGTGTTCTACTCTCAAGCCACGAATAAGCACTACCCGCGCAACTCAATATGTTTCAACAGAATGTCATAGTTTTTGCCCGACACCTGCTCAACAGATATACTAGTCGTACCAGTTGAATCTGTTTCGGGCATAACATGTGCCCTGTTTCGCGCCATTTCACAAAACCATGAAGTTGTTGGAAAGTGCTCATTCTTGGCTGGAGCGATCGTGAAAATCTGTCAATGATTAAGATACTTTGATGATTGTTTCTAGTCTTTTTGTTAACATAATTTTACTTGTAGACTTAGCCAAAAAGTCAGGTGGTGAAATTTCCATCACAGAAATGGATCTGTAATACTGATAATGAGTTTGGTAATGAGCTCCTACTAACCAGGTCCATCCTACATGTGTTCATGTAAATGGATTAGAAGGGGATTGATTTCGAGCGTAAATTAATATTTAACTGATCGAAAAGTATTTACATGTACGAAATTGTGAGATTTGCCCAACTATACATAATCGTATCAAAAAATGGTCGGATAATAAACCATGTGGATATTTTGAAAAAATAACGATGCTGTTTTAAGCAATATGAAAAGCACATGGCATTATTAATTTTGATCTTCCCTCGTAGTAAACCATGCAACTACAGTCTCGCGCGATACACGAATACACAACTTGTACGATGTCTACTGACAGGCTGGTGATAGGTGTGGCTGACGTTCCCAACACCTCGCCTGTCAAGTTTGTAAACTGTACATAGGTGATTATATAATTAGAGTTGTGTATTTGAATTTTCAAAACGTAGACTTGCAAACTATCTGCCGAAAATTAAAGTCGTTTTGCCAGTTAGCTTTCTGTTGAAATTTGACAGGCATATGGTCACTGCCTCCATCCGGATTAAATCCGAGGATCACAAGACTAGATGGCAGGAGCGTTTGTTGTTAATTGAAAAAGGTATGCAATTTTCTGAATTTGAAAATGAAACTTGAAACGTGTAATCCCACCTATTCAAATTAGCTATGCACACACTTTTACCTGATTATTCAAGTCAAACTATTGTATACGTTTATTTGCCCAAACGAAACATGAATTGGCTTGCATGAGGAGAAAGAGAGCCAGTAATCCGCGACATTAGAAATGCACAATCATAACGTTACTAGTATATCGATAGTTGAATTATTACAACAATGGCGATTTATAAACACAATATATGAAGCATACCCCATTCCCATTTTACTGTGAATGATATAGATACAGCAGATTAAACATTGCTTTTAATCAAATTCTTCAAGATGACTTATTATTCTTATTTTAAGCAGCATGTTAGTGTATGGCAATACTATAAAGCGTATTTTAGAAACAAACACCTTTTACTTTAGCCAGTCTATTTAAATTTTCAATTTCAGTGAATTTTGTCGCCCAGACGACAACCGTCATGTTCCGAGTCGCCTGAGGCTTAGTCTACCCGGAAGAGAAAAAATGTTTTGGGTAATGTATAAAAGCCCTACCATGTATCGTTGTCGTCACTATTGATCTGATCAAGTCAACAAACAGTAAGTGGAAATACAATAATTAATAAATAAATTAATTAAATAATTAATAAGAATTATTTTAAAATCGGTGCAGTTAATGAAAATAAAAAATCATGGATTATTGAATTTATTTTCACGATTTTAATGTGATCTTAATAAAAGTTTCTTAGTTTCTTAGTTTTAACTTTGTGAATATTGCTTTTAGTTTTGTAATGTTAATAATTAAAAGTAGGTGATTTAAATGCGAATTTTCAAGGTGTCCAGTATCTTTTTTAATACAATATAAATGATTGGTTGACTGTGCTTTTCCTGTACAAAAATAAGATACAAGACGAATACATATTATACTACTAGTATAGCAAAAGTTTTGAATATTTGTATTATCAAGGAAACTATATACAGGCATCGCAATGCAATTTTTATTTCTTTTATGACGCTAAGGCAAATGAAACGCACACATTTGAAACGGAACTTAAGTTTATCAAATTACATATTGATCACCTATATATTATGACTGATAATTTCTCTAAATTATTTAATATTGTGGTAAGTTTTGTTGCCATAATAATGAACAATAAATCAATGTATTTTTCAGTAAGTTTGATTTAATGTACCAATGACATACTATATGATGGTATTCATTCTCTTTAAGTGACTATTTAAATATGTTGTTAAACTAACTTGTTTATTTTTTATTTTTTTCAGAAAAACAAAATCAAAATGAAGGCATCATTCGTAGCATTCCTGGCTTTTGCCTGCGTCATCGGAACATCCATGGCACAATTCCCATTTGGTGGTGTACAGAATAATAGCGGTGGTCTTTCATCCAGTAAGTTCAATTCACTTTTCTTGTCTTTATTTATTTGTTTCTCGTTACAACGAGTGTCTACACCGTAGCTGTATAAATAGTTATTGTCTACATTAATTTATTAATGATTTATGAATATTATTGTTATTGAACGTCTTTCATTTTCATAGTCATATTATACCAAGTTAATTCAATCGTTTCTCGTTATAACGATACTCGGGCTTTGTCTAATTATTCGTTATAACCATATCTGACTATCCTAATACCAGATTACATCCGAATAAATTATGATTGCCTTACTATATACATAAATTAATGTCTGAAGTGCAAAAATATGGCATTCGTCTACTCACTTTGTTTTATTCGCTTAATCACTACTTACTGCCGATTCAATAAGTAATAACTAATGAGGGATCTATAGCACTCGAAGGAATATGACGGGCTATGTTTAACTAAGCCTAGATAAACATAATTTACCTAACGATAGAACTTAATATGTTTATATCCGTTCTCATTTAACTTTGACCGGACTGTATATTTCTTTAATGTCAGCAAAATTGAATAAGCGTACAACACAACTTTTAACTGCGCGTAATCTGCATGATTTTCTCATGTGCGGAACCTCCAAGTACGGCGCCAACAAAGCGCATCAGATAACTTCTCTTAGGTGGAGAAGTTTTTTTCCTGTTGTTATATGAACTATATGTTTGTTTTCTGTTGTTTCAGTTCTTCCACTGCTGTTGTTGTTGTTGATCTTCCCACTATTCTCAAGCTCATCCACCAAGACCAGCGGTGATACCACAATCATCTTCGGAAACATGTCTGGACCGTAAGTATTTATTGGTTCATTTTACCGGAAGTTACTGATAATACGCAATTTCGTCCAATGGAAAACCTTGACATAATAATACTAATTATACTTTTACATGATTTACCTGAAGTAGGACATAATGCTTATAATTTGTCCAATAGAAATCTTTGAAAAACTTACACTTCAAACACTCGTTAACGTGATCGTACCGTGTACTGTACCATTTTCAAATGCTTAAATCACATTTGAGTTGAATTATTTTGTCAATAAAGACTTCGAATAGGCCTACAACTTTTTAAAAATACAAACGTGAACACTTAACTTATTAAATGTTAATAATTCAAATAACATTCACAATAATGCAAGTATGACACTAAACATATCCGCTCTATCTTAGAAGAATAATTACAAAAATGTTATTTGCGACATCGAACAAAAACCGCCTATTTACGTACTTAGGGAATGTGTTTATACTTTAATTATGGTCAATTTGGCTTCTTCCCACGTTTTTGAAACGAAGTTCATAAGTTGCAACTTCCGATGTACTTTAAATTCGCAAGAATCACCAGCGACCGTAGCAACACCTTTTCCTTTCATTACACCAACAGAAATTATATTTACACCATTTCATCTATTTTCAGTACTGGAGGCAAATAAGAAGTGACATCTGCAAATATCGAGGAATCATTCATAGCATACGTCACTATGACGTCATTATTCCTTGGAGTTTCATTGGACAAGTCGAGTCACGTGGTCCTCTATTACCACTTGCACACATAACAACAGAAATCTTGATTTTATTAGTTGTTACTGCTATTCTATTTATTGAGAATAAATTATTAAGTTTGACTTAAACTTGTGTTTGTATCGCTGTATCCCTTTCTGTAGTCTAAACATGCTGTACTAGGTTTTCACCACTGCCAGGGCTTAGACCAATACCTACCTACCTGATCCTAATCGGGCTGGTTTGCCCCTAAGGTCATCACCAAAGAACGCCAATGACTTCTATCTGCAGCTAGTTGCTCCACTTGACCCCATGTCAAATATTTCTCTGCCAGATCTCGATTCGCATGGACCAATAGATCATTCCAAAATATCCAATCTGTGCTTAGTCTTAGCTCAAATGGTGTTTTTTTCCTTGAAAGTATTTCCTTCTGACATCAGGGCTGATATTCACTAAGCATCCTAATGGAAATCTTAAGTATTTTGACTTGAGTAAAAAAACTTGGAAATGCACATTTTGACTTGAGTAAAAAAACTTGGAAATGCACATTTTGACTTGAGTGAAAAAACTTGGAAATGCGCATTTTGACTTGAGTGAAAAAACTTGGAAATGCACATTTTGACTTGAGTAAAAAAACTTGGAAATGCGCATTTTGACTTGAGTAAAAAACTTGGAAATGCGCATTTTGACTTGAGTAAAAAACTTGGAAAAACGTATTTTTTCAGTGTGTAGAGGATTAAACCACGTTTTCTTAGTAATTATTGTAGATCTATAATAACATTATCTAAACCTATACAAAAACATATTCTGAGGGCTTTGTTTGGCTGAAATACTTACGGGACTTTTTATCTATACAAGAAAAGGTCAAATTACATTTGCTAATTAGACGCGTGGTGAGTACCAACCCTGTTAAGCAATATCAACTTCACTTCGCTGGCTTAGAATGAGAAGGTCGTAAGTACAAAACTAATATGTTAAGAAAACAAGAACAAACTGTCTGAAATGACTGTTTATTTATGATAAATCAAGCTGTTTCACCTTCAGTTAACATGGTCAACATGACAAGTTACGATTTTCATGTAAATAGACTCGTAAGAATCGCCTTGTGGTGTTGATTTTAAATATGTATCAGTACTTACGGCCTTCTCATTCTAAGCCAGCTACATGCGAATCAATGCATCAACAATTGCATTAAATATTCCAAATTATTTTTTATTATGAACTCAATCCTCTGATTTGAGCGAACTTCCTACGAACTGAGAATGCTTCAATTGACGAGGAGTGATAGATTCTTTATATTATATGACAGAAATAACGCACCGCACGCATCTTTTTATTGGAAAACCGTACAATGTAGTATAGCGTTATATTACACACGTATGGAATAAGAAATATAGTATTACGTATTCGCAATACCAACTCTGATACAATAAAAGTAATCTAGAATGAGTAATACTAGTATATTAACAGGGACATGCTGTTGCAATTAATACAGTTTAAAGTTTTACAGTTTTATTGGTATAATGCTACTATATACAAATGATATTAGTAAATATAAATTAATCGAGAACCTGCCTTTAATTAAACTAGAAGTTTGAATATAATCGACACATAACGGACGGATAAACTACCCGATAGAACTAAACTACTCACTAGACGTGACAATATTGTTTTTAAACAAAATATTCGGTAGCAAATAAACTACACAAAGCTACACAAAAGGTCGGGAGAAACGCTGAATTGAATACTATAAGTGCTGCCTTATTCACCAAACGGTGTAAGCCCAAAACCAAGCCTTAGACTTCATAATCGCTCGTATGTTGTTATGAATGTACCGATTTTAACATAAAGGGGTATGTATTGGGTACTAAGAGATAATCAGATAAAATTTCACATGGTTAAATCTAATTACAAAATAGCGGTGATTATAAATGTTGTCAATTTTAAATTTAAGTCTGAGTTTCTGTCTTACAATGTTGGTGAATAAGGCCCAGTATATAACGCGATGATCAATACATTTAAAAAATCTGTGTGCGTATATATATACTCTTACCTCATTCAATACCTGTTTGCTATTGATGAAGTTTCAACATAAGTATAGTACAGTTAGGATATATTGACAGTGACGTCATTATTTACGGTACCCAAAGGATTAAAACCATTGCTAAAATAGGTTGAGTTTAGTTTGGTATTGAACTGTTGGAACAAGTCGTTATACTTGTTTTTCGACCATACTAGTGGATTGTTCCACTGCATCACTGTATGTTTATCCTAACTGGACTGTAGCTTGGACATGTTGAACTACAATTCATTTGACTTAGGCATAATCCGTTAACAGAATAAACAAATAATGCCACCATCAAAACATAATATCACACATCTTTGCCGTGTGTTCATCGGACGTTTCTCAGATTGTTAATTAATGCAGCTATGTATTCGTTTTGCCGGTAAAGTTAACGTCCAAGCATATGCTCTTATCGTGTAGACAAACAATGAAGTAAGCACTGTACCGACAAAAAAGCCGTATTAAGGTTTAGAAATACCCATTTTGACACGCAAAATCAATATTCGAGTTACAATGTACCTCCCTTTGACCATTAACAAAAAATGAATATTTAAAGATGCGTTCCCTATAACTTTTAACGTTTAAATCAATTCAGTAATAGTATACACTGAATGAGAATCGTTATTGCTTAAACTCCTCAAATTTTCAACAAAAAGCTCTTACTAATTACATGTACTGAAAAAGAATGAAAACATATTTCCGTAACGAGCCAAAATAGTCACGAGTTGTTTCCCTTTGACTACGTAATAATAAATCGCTGGAAGCGATACATTATTGATTTATTATTGGTGATTTAAAATAGATTTTGACATTTAAGAGACATATTTGCGCGCACTTTCTTCTGACAAATTATGATAATTGATAGTACTTTGTACATTTAGCTCACTTACTGTGATAGTGGAGAAAAATAAGTTTATGCTTGTTACAGGGTAAATAGTGTAGAGTAAAAGTCTCGTTATTTTTATTTGTTGTTTATGGTTCAATGAACCGCTGTTAAAATGTTAAAGAAACTTACCATACACACTCACAATTCTATGAAGAAATATTAAAAAATAAATAATAGGTATACGGTAAAATGCCATGCACACTTATCAAATTTGTTCAGTTTATATAACTAAGCAAATTCTTATAAGTGCCATTATCCTTTTTTTTAACGGAGAGCGTTAAGACCCTGTCACACAGTGGCGAGTTGGCGCTACGAGTTGTCACGAGTTATAACTCGCCACGACTCGCCAAGTGTCGTCTAAATATTGTACGCATGTCGTTCTTTGTCGCAGTGATGTCTTCCCATGTCGCAAGTACTCGCCAGTGTGCGGCGAGAATTTTAAACGGTTAAAAATTCTCGGCGCTTCTCGCCGAAGTTTACTTCTCGTACACATGTTGTGGAACTGTCGTAACAATCTCGCGCACTGTCGCACACATGTCGTAGACATGTCTCCCCTTGTCGTAGCATGTCGCCGAAATAAAGTCGTTCTGCGACATAATACGAGTTTGCGGCGAGTTTGTGAGACTTGTCTACGACATCTGCTCGACATTTGGCGAGATCACACGACATCCTACGACATCACCACGACACAAGACATACAGACTCGTACATACTCGTCGATACTCGTACACATCTCGAGAGCATGTCTCCGATTGTCGAACAGATGTCGTACATATCTCGGTTAAACTCATGTTATTATCGTACTAATGTCGTGTAAATGTCGCAGAGAACTCGAACACATGTCGCCTTGCAAACCGTCCTGTGCCAACTCGCGCACATTTAGGCGAGTTATAACTCGCCACAACTCGTACAGAACTCGGAACCAAAACTCGCCACTGTGTGACATGGTCTTTAGCGAGTCGTTCAGTGCAGGCGATAAAAATTCACGTTTAAGACTGCGAGCTAAAAATAGATGAATTTGCGTATTCCGCGGAATGACTTCGGACTTTATCGCCTAATCTTCGACAGTGTTTATAATGTTGCGTGATGACTTAGCACTTTATAGCAGGAAGCTTGGTAAATATATCGAGAATGCGATTGTATTATGTTATGTATGTTAGGTTACCATCCGGTCAGTGATGAACGCGCAACGTTTAAAAATACTGCGAGTAGTATAGGCAGTAGTGGTAATAATGTATTAAGTAGATGCTGGAACATACATATGGCGTTGGCTCATATGCTTTGTGACTGGAAAACTATTTTTCTGACGACAGGAACAATCCCTATTCTTCCAGTGCCATCGGCGCTTTTATTAATACAGCATAGATAAATAATATTTCGCGGAATACATCGTCATAATGCTAACATCTACGGTTGCTGTGAGGTAACCCAACCTACCAGGCCCGTAGCCACGTTGGGGCTCCTGCAAATTTGAAGAAAACAATGCCTCAAATAGATCCTAGCCTATGTTTGCATCGTTGCATTTTGTCTCTTGATACCGCCCTGAATTCACATAGGTCGACCTTAACACAAGCCTAAGAAATATAATATCACATAATATCACAGAGCCTAACATCCCCAAATTTTCACTCATTCATTAAATAAAATAACAGGTTTGAACAGTCTCGGACCGCCCCTTCATGAATCTACCATTTGATGCATAACCGGGCCAGAACATGGTGTTTGTAAGGTCTGATTATGTCTCTACCACACGAAATAATCTAGATATATGAGTTTACATACTATACAGTACCTTTAATCGTGTTTAAGTTATAAAAGCAGGTACTTACGACGATGAGTCGATCGAGTTTGATTCCATTGTCACTCGTTGTTTTGATTCGTCAACGCTAATTTTAATAATTATGTTTGCTAAAAAAACACAATCTACTGCGATATATGCCGGATTTGTTCTATAATGTTACATTATAACCGTTTTATTATAATTTAGTTCGGACAAGCAATGAATGGTACAGACGATTGTCTATAGCGTATACAGGTATACATACTCGAAATAAAAGAAACAGGCACAACTCCAATACCTCTCCAGCGTCGATATATTTCCGGCAGCCAAATACAAGAGTATTCAGTTTAGCACATAGTATTCGTATACATGGGGTGCGTATTGTTTGATTACAAGTAAAATCTGAGCTGCCGGTTAAAATAGCAAACCGATGAAGTGAAAACTCCAAGAGCAACGACTCACATAGGTCCATGTCGGACCGACTACAAAATCACAATAAACGTGTTACAATTGTCCCTGCTTTAAGATTTCGCTGACTTATAATGAGAAGTACAAAGTCAATCTTTTCTGAAAACAAGAAAAAAATGTCTAAAAATTACCCTTTAATTTAAATGGAAAAACAAGCCAACTACAATTTGGTCAACATGGCAAGTTCAGATATTTGTGAAAATTTGATCATAAGAAGCACATTTCGATGCATATAAATATGAAGCAGTCTCATGCAATAACCGCTCTTCTATAATTTCTCTGTGAAGTTGAGTCATCCTGCATTATTTCGGCGGGGAATTTGATTTTTTATTGTTTCTTAGGCTTATGCGTGGGCATTGCTCAAGGTAGTTGTGTTGTGGTGTTTCTGATTTCTGTGCTAGTCTGGTTAGGTGCAACCTTCCCTGTCTTAATTTCTCATACTTCGTTATAAGGTTGTACGTACCTTCTCATTCTTAGCCATTGAATTCCAAACATTCTTTGTGTAAAACGTATTTTGGACACGCAATTACTAATTTGACCATGTGGTACCCGGTTTCATCGGCCTTTTTATGTGCCATCATTGGTTCAGACGTGATATTTAATCTATGTTAATATCCGACAGCCCAGTGTAATGCACGAAGTATGTTTATCTGTTTAAAATCTTGAAAATAGTTACATTTCTTCAAACATATTGTCATGAGTGATTCGTGTCTCAATAATAACTTAGTCTACTAGTTATATATTGCACAATATGAAGTGTTGTCTACCTCTTCATCTAAAGGTGAATGAAATGCAGTTGAGTTTTGACAAGCGTGATGGGTCTTAATTATGTAACTTTTCCAACAGAAATTAGTAAAGTACTATAATACTCGATTGTTTATGATTAAATTTCGCCTTTTATAGAAGCCAATAACAAGCTTTCTTTCTTCCACACAATAAGTGTAATTATCCTCTTTCATAGAGGGAATCCAACTGTTGAACTCAGAACTCAGTGTGGCACTGAAAAGGCGTCAATGTGACGCTGCTCGAAAAACACCCATTTATTCTTTGGGTAACTCAGGGTGGGTTTTTTGTATTCCTTTGTGTTCCGTCTTATTTGTACCTGTATATATTTGTTCTGTACATTTTCGTGTATGTTTCTTTTATATTCATGTATGAGCACACCAGTACTGGAGGTAATAGCATTATCATGTTAGAGATATGACTACTCTCCGTTCACAATGCGCCGTGAAAAGTCAATAGGCACAACATCCTCAGCAGAGTTGTGCCGCACTTTCATTTTCTGAACTAAGCGATTTGATTGGATGACTTAAAGTTACTATCGACATGGCCACATACGGATTTCGTCAGATCATGTATCAGCGTAAAGTAGAGGAGGGCAATAAGGGTGTGATTTGAATGAGATTGACCGCATACTTGCATGTATCATTCTTGGGTGTGAGATAACAGAATCTACTTCCCCTTTAACGCTGAGCGTCTAGCTGCAAGTGAATAACTGGTACTATTTTATCGTCTTTGGTTTGACACGGCCTTGGATCGAACCCGGGACCTCCCGCACTCGAAGCGAACGCTCAACCACTAGGCTATCGAGGAGGTGGTCAGTAAAGTTGTAAGGTATATCATTGAATAGATAAACAGGAAAACTGTGTAATGTCAAACTTAATAATTTATTCTCAATAAATAGAACAGAAACAACAAATAGCAAAGATGTATGTTGTTAAAGTTGTGTGCCCGTGGTAAGCAGGTAGACCACGTGACTCGACTTGTCCAATGAAAATGCAAGGAATAATGGCGCCATTGTGACGTAGATATGAATAATTCCTCCTGATTTGGTGACGTCACTTTTTACTTGCCGCCGGTTCTGAAATAGCAAAATGGATTATATTAATTTTGAGAAATTAATCAACTAAAATTATAACACTGTTATAAACGATGCCGTTCTTTATTTAATCTGATTTCTTACCGTATCACGTATATTTTTATATTCTCGATAGAAGAGCACTTTGCTGATTGTTAAGAAAAATGTATTGCAAATAGGCGAATTAAACCAATTACTTGGTTAATAAGTTCTAGTAATAACTATAATGCTCATCATGAAAGAAAACTTTATCACGTATCAGTCTCTATTAATCAAGTTAATGTTTAGTGCTCCTGTTAAAATCAAATAAACGCGATAGGCATTTATCGGAACGATGCTATAATATACTAGTAGAAGATCTACGTACATGTAAGTTGCATTGTGATGTTCACATTATTTTTATTACTTTTAAGAATGTCATTACAATCGCGTATGTATGGGATGCTTATGGACCAAAGGTTTTATTTAAAGTACTTGTTCTGACTCATTAGACTTGTATGATTGTTAATTAATTGATTCGATTTCCGATAAAATTAACAGCAAATGAATGTGTTAACGCTTTATGTGAAGGTTTTTCATTGGACGAAAATGCGTATTATTAGTAACTTCCAGTAAAATGAACCAATGGAAACTTACGGTCCAGACATGTTTCCGAAGATGATTGTGGTATCACCGCTGGTCTTGGTGGATGAGCTTGAGAACAATGGGAAGATCAACAACAACAACAACAGTGGGAGGACTGAAAACAACAGAAATCACACATATAGTTCATATAACACCAAAACAGCGAGCTGAATGTCTCAACCCAGGAGTAGTTTTCCGATGCGCTTTGTTGGCGCAGTACTCGTGGTTCAACCACATGCGGCAAGTAGATTAGTTCAAACTAATGTTAAATATTGCTTGATTTTCCATTAAAATGAACGAAACAATTCACGAATAATTGAAAGTAGTGCTCAAGCGAATTAAACAAAGTTAGTACTGTCGATTCAGAAAACACACATGTACTTCATATAACATCAAAGACATGACTTTCTCGATCTAGGGGAAGCTATCCAATGCGCTTGGATTTTATCGTCACGTAAAAAGAAAGTTCAACTTAATGGTCATTAATTCTGCTTCATTTCTAAATGAAAACCAATAAGTGGTCATGTGATTTGAAATGTAGTCTAAACTACAATTGGTACGGATCAATTCTGTTTTCGCAGTGGATGCATATGACGCATGCTTATCACACAATACTATTCAGAAATTGTAAATAATTTAATGTAGACAATTAATATTCAGATAGTATGGTATCGAAGTGCATTGCCTCGAGAAACAAATAAGTTAATATAAGAAAATGTAGTGAACTTACTGGATGAAAGACCACCGCTATTATTCTGTACACCACCAAATGGGAATTGTGCCATGGATGTTCCGATGACGCAGGCAAAAGCCAGGAATGCTACAAAGGATGCCTTCATTTTGATTTTGTTTTCTGAAAAATACAAAGAAAAAAATTAGTATACTTCCCAATAAGTATAAAGACAAATAAGGGAAATGCAAAATAATTATTGCTCATGTTGTTTTTAAAATATAACCGACATTAGTTCAATATACATCTAGTATAATTTATTGCTTGTATCTATAGGCTTTCATGGCAGTTTCATGTTTAAAGTGAATAAAGAAATAAAATAATAATATAATTGATTTAAACTTACTATATCTACAGCGAGGCATAACAGTAATATCAAATGTGAAAGTAATTATCGAACATTCTTACGAATTATTACCCCTTGTAAATTTCGCATATGCCACAATTACATTAATAACCATTGACAACATTGCAAATTACTTCAAAATGTGATGAAGGTTTATTAAACAAAACTATTGTAGAAAATAATATGTAGTGATTTAAAAGAATGAACTTAGTTCTGAATATTAACATTGACGTTTCTTCAATTTATTTGAAAGATTTTGATAAATAAATCAATATTGTAAACACCAACTTAATAGAGAATTTTCGTGAAATTGTAAATATTTAATCAATTAATTTTAAACTTATATCCAAGAATTGTAAAATAATTGTTGAAACCGAAAATGAAAAGTTTTAACAGTTAATAATTCCTCGCACACATTTACCTAGTAAACACTTCACATTTAATTATATTGAATAAATTGAGTTTATGAAAGTTTATGTTCACTTACTGTTCGGTGACTTGACAAGATATCAGTAGTGACGATAACGATATTTGGTCAGGTATTTATACCCTACCCGGCAGACATTTTTACTTCCGGGTAGACCAAGCCTCTGGCGACTCGGAACATGTCGCAAGTGAACTGCATAACGGTTTTCGAATACACATTAGTTGGGAAGGGTCGAAGTGACAAGTGTTTGCAGTTAGACTGACAGTAAATTATTGATACACAAAACATTTTTAAAATTGATAAATTTAATAAAAAAGTCGCATTTAGCCTTCAACGGCTATTATCAATCAGCAATAACTTGGTTACCTCTCTGAAGAATGGTGCATTTTGAGAACTATACTAGCTGACTCGCAATGATGAAAACACAATAAGATGAAAGAGTGCAAAATCAAGCTGCACGAATTGTGTTAAATGCGTCTTGGGAAGAATCAAGCTCAGATCTTCTGAAAAAATTACATTGCATATCCAACTATTTGTCCCATTTGTATTCGCACATGTGACAATTTTTTTACCATTGGAAGGCATGGGGACTCCACGTAAAATTGTCCATATGATAATAACTATTTGAGATATTTCTTATGTGCAAACATATTTTGTAGTTTGATATGTCTACAAAATAATGCACTAAATTTCATAGTTGTGTCTTTATGGGATCAACCCCCTTTTTAAAGGTTTTTAACATGACTATCACTCACATTGAACAAAGAAGGAAATGGACGGATTTGATATCAAACTTGTTTACTTTCTTGCTTATAGTTCTTTCGTTTCTCGGTGGATATATTTTGTGCAAACTTATTTTCCAGTTTAATTTCTTCCCGTCAGATTGGTGTTTTGATATAAGAAATGCGATAATTAGATCTACCCCCTTTTTACGGTTTTTTAAAGCAGGTATTATATTTTTTAGCAAAAAAATAAAACACACATCTATTATTGGCATATTGTTAATTGTTTTATGACGCGTCCCGCTGCGATTGTCACAGCATGTGGGGTAATAAAATTTGTACACTCGCTTGAAGGGTAATAAAACCGCTATATTTCCTGTATACACGCTAAATTATGATTTTTGAGATTTGAAACTTTGTTTTAATTGATTAAATCATTGCCGATTCTGAAAGTTATACATGTATTTAAATATAGTGAAATGTATATAATAAGCTCACGATTAATTCATTATAATAATCGTACAAGTGACTGAGGTGAGAAATAGAAAATGACGAATGATATTACACGTGTATAATATACTGGTTAATTGACACGTTGTACCACCTAATTGAATATATACGAATTGTAGAAAATAATCTTAACCGTCAAAAAGGTGAAGAAAAACCTACTAAACAGTGTGACACTGTACAACTGTCCTCATAAAAATGTTTTCATAAAATGTTTCACTTGTTTCTAAACCAATTTACTTTATTTATGTACTAGTTATAAATCCCTGGTTTAGTCTAAAAAAGTAACATGATCTGCAGCAATAAAATTAATTGAAACAGTCAAATGGTTTTTTTTGGTTAAAAATCTAAAATTAAGTAGAAGCAAGTAAAGAGTACTAACCACCCGGTTGCCCGAAGCATCACGGGTAGAAATTCCATACCAAATTGAAATAATACTCAAATCAGAGTCTGCATTTGAAATACCTATATATATTCTTTCTTAAAAATCGAGCCACAATTTCATATTTTGAGTCAGCTAAAGTGATTATTCAGTGATTATTTTCATAGTTGCAATGATCACCGAGAAAAAGTGATTATTTTTATTTTTAATTTGACTGGAAATATAAGTGGCATGTAGTTTAACTTAAGTCGAAATATTTACGTGTCTAACTAAGATGCTTTGTGAATACCAGCCACATACTATCATGTATCTATATCTACATGCGTGATACTATTTAGACACGAATCCCGTCCACAAAGACCGGTAGAAGGTTATCAATTCAAACAGTTGATTCGTTACTGTTTTTGCATCTCTTTCGTATTTGCACAATAGTGAAGCGGTGACAATTTGGTGATGTAAAAATGAACTTATTGATATTTCTCACACACTTGCGCATTGTACAGTTTCTTGTAACCGTTTATTATTTGTTATCACCCATAAAACATGCATGCTTATATAGAATTACATATCATCTAGTGTATTGCAGTTACTTGTTTAACAAATGCATAATTATTAGATTTTTCACTTTTAATCAACGAATTCTGAATGATACCAGGGAAGAATAAATGCTCTTGATGACACATATCTTCAAAACAGAATTTCAAAATTACAGAGCTCTTCCTGCCCTAATTAAGACCCTGGTATGTATCATGTACACACAATGTCAAAAATATCCAAAGAGTAGCTGAGAGAACAAAACACCTCCAGCTAAGGATAAATATTAATTAATGCGCTCCGACTACCCGTGGAGTTAGCACAGCATGGTTACGCAATCGAGATAAGATCGGCCAGATTAAAACCGGTATAACACCAGTCAAGGAAAGATAACTGTGGTCGACTCGAAAACACATCCAATACAAATGGGACAAATAGTTGGATATGGGCTTCCGGTAAAAGCTAGAATTGTGTTTAAAATTTTAGTGATTGTATTCAGAGTGATAAGTAACACAGCCCCAATATATTTGAAGGAACTCTTTCATCTTAAATCTCCCATCAATTACAATCTACGCTCACGTGGTTGCATTGTCTTCAATGTACCAAAAACACGAATAAAAATCTCAGACAGATCAGTGGCCATAATTGGACCAACTTGGTGGAACAACTTACCAGACAATTTGAAGAACATAAAAACAGAATTAGCTTTCAGAAAGTGTTTAAAAACACATTTTTTCAGAGTGTTTAAAAAACAATGAGCATTTTACTAACATGTTATTTTTTGTGTATGTGTATGTACAGCGCAATAGTTTGTTATTTTTGCGCTTTAAAAATGTATTGTATTTGTTTTGTATTATTAAAGCAAAGTAATTTTAACATCCAGTTGTTTTACAAAATAATAAGTTTGTAAATAATAGGGGATTTAAATAGCCCCGCGCAGCGGGGCTATTGAAAATACCCAGACCGTTAACAGGCGAACGTGCTTATCTTCTTTGAGTTTCTGCCGGTACTAATGCTTTCAAAAAAAGTTATTTCCGGTCAAAAATTTCAGGCAGTTTTCCGAGGTGAATAGTCCTTGGATTATAAAAAAAATAGTAAGCTGTAAACGGTTGAGCCTATCGTTCTCTTTCGATTAAATATAATTTTTAAAACATGTGTAATAAATAAAAAAATTATTTTTAATAAAACAAAGGGAAGTAAGAAATACGCTACTGTACAGTACTGTAGATACTCCGCTTTACGTGTCACTAGCCAAAGCGTTTGCGAGATTTTCAAGCGCCCATTGCACACGGAAGATGTTTTAGAATCGTCAAAAAATAAAGGTGAAATTTTCATTTAAATAGCCGATTTATCATGACAGTACTCGATCTCCGAGGAAATTGGTCTTTAATAGACATTTTTACGTAGTTTTACAATGATATCAACACTCAGATCATACCAGATGCTTGAACGTAAGTAGGCTACAATTCGTTCCATGTCAACAATGCAAATCAACAATTCTATGTCTCAATGTATAGCTTGTCAAAGCAATGTTTATGAGATTATTTTGTTACTGTCAGTGTGTATAATACTTATGTACCAGTTAGTTTCATCCACTGCACCCCAGCCCCGGGTGAAGGGGCGCTCCGGGATTTTGAGTTGTCAAAATCAACAGCCCTTCAGCCTTCTACGGCCTACAGGGGAAGCTGATGGTAAAATCTCCCGCATTTCCTCTGACATCTACCGGTTAATATTGTCTCTAGGCTATTGGTATTCGCAGAAAAAATCATCTGCCTTGGGGGGTAGCTGGATGGTAAAAACATGGCCTATCTGCCATGGATCCCTGTGGTCGGGAGGAACTGTGGATGCAACTGACTGGTGCATTAATTATTTGTGGTGGACAAACTTGTGTACTAGCAGGGTCCATACGTTGTCGCTTATTAATATCTTCGATAAATTTACTTAAGCCTACATCAGACGTTAATTATCCAAAACAAATAACTATCGCATATCTATTTCAATGGATTGATACCGGATTGATCACCATCGGTAGCTGGAGTTCGGTTCGTGGGAGTATGAATCTGCGGAGCACAATTGTGTGATGTTTGTTGTTGTCTTGTATGATTGACTAGGCCCCCAATTAACGTCATACGGTGTCGCTTTTGCTATATCTTCAATTTTCCAAGGCTTGAAGCTGATCCGATACTATGGACTGGACGAAATATGGTTACAGTAGGTTTAGAAATTTCCCCTGGACTAATTGAAACTGCTCTCAAGAATACTGTTAGGCCTACAAAGTACAATAAAGGTATGCCATTGATTTTACTCATTTTGAATCAAATTATGACAGTTTCATTTTGAATGTGTTGTGTACAAAAAGATATTTACATTGTACTGCTAGGCAAGCGCTACCAAGTGATTTCGTTAGAAACGGGGTGATTTGGTTGCCCTTTTCAGCGCTATGTACTCGTAACAGTCAGCTAGCCACAAGCGCATGCCGAAATAATAATATATTTTTCACTTTTTCCGATATACAGTAGCGCTTATTTTAAGAAGCTGTTTCTAAGCATAGCGCTCGATAGCGTGACTACTGTGCATCTCACGCAATGTTTGCCTAAAATCGTACATATCTGCGGTCAGGGTCAAACAAAAATTTCACATGCATCTCTGCAGCCGCAAAGCCTAAACTTAGCTAAAGTAAAATAATTTAACTCTATTCGCTTGGGTCAGTAGGTCAAATGCCTTATGTGGTCACTAGGTCACAAATTTGGCCTTATATTCCAAAGCCTTTAATCAGGAGGATATTCTTGTAAAAATCAAGTTCAATATTGTGACATCGGGGGTCAAAAAATGTGTCACTAGGTCAAGTCCTAGAAATTTCTTGTCACGGTAGACAATAGAGATAAAAATGTTGGTCTTTCTTGATGAAATTTCTACAGAATAAATTATTTCATTATAATCTGGGTCAAGTTCAATTATAGGTCTTCCGGACCGGGGTCCCTGATTTTTTGGCTACCGGACTTCCCGATAATCGCTGATAACCTGTGGGACTGACGATCTGGCGGACTAAAAAAAGTCGGTCTGACTGTCAGATGGACTTTTTTCTGCTAAAATCAACAAATGCAGTTATTCCCTTTTAAGGCGGCATTTACACATTAAAAGGTTTTCATTGTTTCCAAGTCCTTTTATCATGATCTCAGTGTAAGACTTAGTTTTCTTATATTCTTATATTCCAAAGCCTTTAATCAGGAGGATATTCTTGTAAAAATCAAGTTCAATATTGTGACATCGGGGGTCAAAAAATGTGTCACTAGGTCAAGTCCTAGAAATTTCTTACACTTATAGAAGCCTGGGCGGGTATTCACAAAGGTTCTTACTAGATATTTCAGAATTTTATTTGAAAATTAAAGATTGTCAACCGAACATAGAAATCAAAATTTTATCATTGCATAGGTTAAAAATAATGACATGTACAATAATCACTAAGAAAACGTGGCTTAATCTTGTTAGATTTAAATACATGCGTTATCCAAAGTTTTAACTTCAGTCAAAATATTTAAGATTTCCACTAGAAGGCTTTGTGAATACATTATACCAAGCCTGGTCACACTAAAAACATTCGCAACGCAACTTTTTCACTTCAGTCAGAATATTTAAGATTTTTACCAACTTAAATATGACATGTGAATACCAGCCCTAGTCACCCGCCTGCCAAACACCATCAAAAGGTTATATAATTATTCGATACAGTGGTGAGTACTAGTGACCCGTTTCCACTGCTAGCCGAATCCAAAGTACACGAACTACCTTTTACGTCAACGAATACGTATAATGCCTTAGTATTGACAATGAGTTTAATTATGAATACAGATTTTACAAACAACTCCATGTTCACACAATGTGCTTATGCAGTTGAAATAAAAACATACACAATACGTCATTATTAATAATGCACAGGAAACAGTTTATGTTACACGCATGACACCAGGTATTGTTATTATTGAATTGTAGATTCAGAATGTCATAAACACTGGTGACAATATCATTGAAAAAGAATTTTGAAACATTCTAGATTTTTTAACAACATATCATAAAATTATGTTTGTAAAAAATCCTCATAAATGATATATTTACCTATGGTCATAAATAAGGTCCATGTATGTTCTTCCACCATTGTATGAAAAATAATAACAATGTAATGGCCTACTCATTAATATATTTTGAATGATCCTCGGATGTCAGTTTCGCCAATTGTATTTCAATGATAATACCAACATGACCCCATAGTTTCTTCACGGTAAAGGTTGCCTCAGTTATTCTCTTTGATGCAATAGAATGTGAGAAAACGAAGCCATGTGCTAACCGAAGTTCATTTTGTCCATGCAGCATAACTATATTGGTTGTCATTAGCTTCGATAAAACAAAAGAAAACACAACAAAAAATCTAAATGCATTCATAGAGAAGTAAAAACTAAACAAAATTACATAATATACAATGCAAATTAATATAAAATAATTGTTTTAGGAAAGTGTATTGACGATAAAGAAAATTGAAGTAATTAAAGCCCAATTCTCTGTGCCTGATTATTAAGCTTGGCTCTTATGGAGAAATTATTCACAGTTGCAACAGAGAAATTAAAGCGCCGATGGCACTGAAAGAACAGGGATTGTTCCTGTCGTTAGAAAAATATTTTTCCAGTCATAAAGCATATGAGGGCATATGCCACCCCAACGTCATATGTATGTTCCAGTATCTAGTTAATACATTATTACCACTACTGCCTATACTACTCGTAGTATTTTTAAAAACGTTGAGCGTTTATCAATGAACGTGCACTGCAGTCATTCTCAATAAGCAGGTGCAATTCAGTGGTTGAAAAAACGGGAAAACAAATGTTTTATTTTAGCTTTATTATATCACGAACTTAAAAGTTGAAACCTTTCTGAACAAGAAAAATGCAGTAGCTTCATCAAGACGACATTGTGTAACGTCACTTAAAGTATCTGAAAACTACCATAAAGATAACAAAAATGAAAATGAAAAATGTTCGTTACTTTCTGTCCGCGTTCATTCAGACTGTTTAAAGACCACAATACACTATTCAATACTAGCACAAATACATATTTTAAGCAGATGATATATTGACTGACTGCCTGACATGATTTGGATGCGAAAGTCAACATTATATGCACACATCTGATGTTTCAAACTTCGAGCTAATTACAGTGCTATTAGTTTTATTAAATGCTTGAAGGTTTGATTTCTTCAAATACTGATATTTCTGCACGGGAATGAAATTGTACCTAACCATTAGTATGAATGAACGAATAGACTATTGCATTAACGAATGAATGGGTAGATTCTTTGAATTAATTGAATGATTCCTCGTTAAATAATGATTTTTAACACTTGGCAAAAAGTAACGAACATTTCACAAAGCGTGAAATTATGAACACTGCTAAAACAATTAAACAACAAGAAAATTACTTATGTATAGATACTTCATTAATTCGAAACTAGTTAGTAACTTAGTTTGTATGACTCAACTATACTAATTATACTCTGCAAAGCTAACATCCGACATAAAAGATAGTCTGTCTCTTTTCATGTGCAGCAACTACAATCAAGCATTGGGCAGGTTATTTATGTTCATTTCAATGACATTTATAAGATAACATACAACAAACTTTAAAAAACAAACATTAACAAACAACAATAACCAAGATTGAAATATTGCATATCGTGTTATATGCTTAAAGTGATACCAATTTATAGATAGAAATGTTCGTTACCATTTACTAGACAATACATCAACTCTAATAAAGTCATTACAACACCATATATATTGATCCTGTCTGTCTCGATTCAATGTTATACATTTATGCAATCATTAATATATATGCATTCAGGTTACGTAAACTACTTTTAACAACTTACAATAATGTATGTCACTTTATCGTAACGAACATTTCAGTTCAGAGCGTACATGTACGTTTGCACTTTAGATTTAAGTCACATTGTCGTAACGAACATTTGGTTCAGTATATACATGTACAATTGTACTTGAGGTTCAATTCCCACATCGTTCCTTGAAACGTTGTTCAACATTGACTTTGTCTTCATCGGCTAGTTTGAATAGCCTCTTTGTTTTTCCGGTTGGAACTGGCTCAAGTAATGTGATAAGAATGTCTGTGTACTTCATCCAAATTATATCTGGACGACCAGGCCACTGAAACAAACCTTTTTTCCTTTCCATGAAGGATATTTCTACTTCCAAATCTCCTTCATCTATGTCAGTTATTTTACCTACGTACCAATGCCCACTATACATTGCAGCTACATAATCATCTATTTGATATGGTACTGTCTCCGGCTCGTTTGTTATGATTTCAGGTATGTTTTCTCTAGGTTCTTCTATAACACTCTCAACTGTTTGACCAGTACCCCTAGTTTTCACCTTCTCTATGGTTTCTCTTCTCCAGGATCCACATGTTATGTCCTCCGAAAGGCATGTTGTACAATAACAACTTGTATCACGGAGAGATACTTCAGAATTGCCATGACCTGTAACTGCGTGGATTTTCATTGTCCCGCTTATTGCTTTTATGTCTTTCATTTGGTTCAGTTTTGTAGCCTTTAAACCACATTCTTCTTTTGTGACGAAAAGAAACTTAATGTTCAGCAAATTGCATTTATCTGACTGTGTCCAGGCGAAGAAGTTCTGAGGGTTTTGAATGGTTGCTTTTCCAGTGTTAACAGCATCGTCTGCCATTCTCTTTGTTACTCCTCCCAGACCATCGCATGGCCCCTTGCCATGGCCTGATTCAAAATAGTTCCATTTTGCATAACAGCCATGGGTTTCCTTGTGATTAGCAACTTCAAAGAATATGTATTTGTTTCTGTACTGAGAAGTCGGACTATCTGTCCAGTAGTGAACACATGTAACGTCTGGACATATAAGTCTAACTTCCCGTAGAATGGACTCAATGAAGGTCAATACAGTACTGGAGCAATGCGAAAGTTCATCTGACACTATGACGAAACTCTTGTGTTTCAGTTCAGTTGTTCCGGCTGGTCGATAGTAAGCAACAAATGGATGCAGGGTCACGTTGAACATGTTCCAATACGCTGATTGTATTTCATTTAAGGCTTTGCAGCTATAATTTCCCGCAAAATCCATTTGCACTATAACATTGTTTTCAGGCAGGTTGTCTTTCAAACGTCTGATTTCCTCGTACTGTGTTCTGACCCGATTAACATGTGCTTCGAAGTCCTTCGTTTGTAATTATGTATGGGAAATGAATTCCTCCTTTGTCAACTTTTGTTCAACAATTCTCATTACCATTTTCTTTTTTCCTTTTTCTTCGACTGCAACCCTTTTCCACTGACTCACAGCTATTTCATTACATTTCACCGTTTCCTTTATTTCTTCTATAAAGTCCTCCTTCGTATCAAGCATTTTTTCCGCATTCACTGACACTTTAACATTTTCACTTCTTGCAGATTTCAATGTAAGCGACATGTTCTGGTGACGAGTGCACAGACATGTTGACCTGCTGATGAATGATGCGAGAAGTATGTTTTTTGGTCGAATTCGACAGAACGAGGCTAGAGACAATTTAGTTTCTGGGTTTTCTGCTAGAAACTTTCTATGAATGTTTGACATGTAATCAGTCAATACTCTTGTCTGTTTCTTCTCATTATTGTCCTTCTTGCAATCTTTCTTACCCGGTAACATGCGGCTATTGTCATCTCTTTCCATGAACGATTTTACGTTTTCTTTATGCTTACAAACTTCTCTTCTTCTTCTTAGCTTTTCGATCGTCGTGCCTTTATTCAAAGTACTACCTAGTTTGTTTCTACTTAACCCTGTTCGTTTACTCGCCATTTGCACACACCTGTACTTCTTCAGAATCCTACCTCCAACAAGACCATGTAGTTTATGTCTGTGATGGGTACGTGCCTGCTTCCTTGCATCCTCAACTTCATTACAAAGGACATTGGTAAACAGCAGCTGTTTTCGCACTTCCTTCGATTGCTGTTTATTCAACCCAAGATTTCGTAATTGATTATCCGTCTTAGATCTGGGTGTCAGTTGATCAGGGTCTTGACTAACACCCCTACATCTCTGTATTGTCTTCAATCTGTGTCTGTACTTCTTTTGAAGGCTATCATATTTCTGTTTCCATTCTTTGACATCATTTTTGTATTTACGCAGCTCATTTTGCATTCTTACTCTAGACCCCCGAGCACGTGCAGGAAACTGCATTTGAATTACCATACGACTTGGTCCTGCTTGAGGTGCCATTGCTGAAGAAGTTGAAGTATCGTATCCGCTGGTATTTTGACCTTCATTGTCAGCATTCATGTTGTCTATCCTTTCTTGCCTTTCTTGCGCCAGAGCTTTCTTCTTCGCTCTGTATGACATCAAATAGTCTCTATTCTTTTGGTTTCTCCTAGCATGCTCTTTTCGACCGAGTTCTCCGCTTGGGATGTATGTTGACTTCCGTCTTAGCCTTTCCTCTCTCAAATACTTGGCATTGTCTTTTTCCTTCAATCTTTGCCTATAAGCCTTTTGTATTTCAGCTCTGGACTTAACCATGTTGTCTGAAAGAAGAGATAATTGTTTTGAAATGTTCGTTACCAACGATTGAAATGTTCGTTACCTACCTTAATTGGACTGAGTAACCAGTGTAACTACACTAAACCATATTGATGTACTTTACAGTAATTGCAAATACATTTCTCTATACCATTAGGTAACATCATATGAAAAGTAAATATGTATAATTTGCCAGTACTGAACCAATATGAATGATAATTGTATAATAGAAATGATCTTAAAAAGGACCAAAGTAAGCTGATCATTTTCTGAAATTAATAACATAATTGGTATTTTATTCAGCTAAAACTAACTGTATACGGTCGTTGGATTGAATATAAAAAATATGGCAGGTAAGTATACTCATCCTTTTGCTAGACAAGCAGAAAAACTACAACATAATATTTTGACATGTTCGTTACCATTTGGTAACGAACATTTCACTATATATTGTGTATGTGTTCTGGTATTCGGCTACATGTGCTTCTCTGATGAATCTTAAAGCAGTTCAAGTAAAGATTCTTTTACATAATTTGATAAAAGACGAATCTGCCCTTCGTTTAAAAATGCTAATATAGGCAATTAAATCAACCTACCTTCGCAACAGCTAACTATCACATGTAAAACATTTGTTTACATCACATAGACACAATATTCGGCCATGTTCCCGCTAGAAAGATTCGAGTATGACGTCATGAGGAAATTCCAATCTTGTACAATAAACCTACACCATACTGTCAGATATTATTTATACAAGGGTAACGAACATTTCAGTAACGGAACGTTTCAAACTCGACTGTTTTCTAAAATTGTGAGATTGTTTAAAGGTACATGTGTTAAGGTTTATATTATATTAAACGGTATGTGCAAAGCTAAATAGCAAGAGGTTTAAAAGTAGTACTATTGGATATTATAGGTATGGAAAATCAGGTAACGAACATGTCAGTTTGATATAGAATTCTCCAATCAACGATGTATTCATGCTCACACTACACGCATTTGCTAATCTTTTTACTTTTTTCTGTTGCGTATGGGTTAATCGATGTTCAATTAAGTCAAATATGTGCAAAACGCAAACCTGTAATATGTTTCCTGAAATATACTACGATTTTAGTTTAAAGTAACGAACATGTCACTGAAACCGGAGACAGCGATTTTTCTTCCTTCAAAAGCCGATAGAAGATTTATGTCTTGACATACCGACAAAATATCCGAGCAAAATGGTTGTGCCAATGTGTTATACGTGTAGAAGGGTTACTTTTCAAATGTGATTTGTCTGTCAGAAGTAATTGTGATGTGAATTTTAGACCTTTGCACTGGAGACAGTAACGAACACGTCATTTGAGCATATATAACATACTTTTTTTCGGAAACTATGCAACATGTAACTTTTTCCATCCCTGTCAGTATAAAGCAACATTAGACCTATCATATAAGCATATTAACGATTATTGTAACTAACTGATCTCGTCAAAAACCACCGGCGACACTATTTGCACCTGCTTATTGAGAATGACTACCTGGACGGTAATCTAAGGAGCTAGCTTACATACCATAAGCAAAATCGCTGTCTCGATATATTTATCAAGCTTCCTGCGATAAAGTGCTAAGTCATCACCGTCGATAGCCACATTTATCAATTCAACATTATAAACACTGTCTCGACTAAAGATTGAGCGATAAAGTCCGAAGTCATCCCGCGGAATAGGCATATTCATCTATTGTTAGCTCGCAGTCTTAACCGTGAATTTTTATCGCCTGCACTAAACGACTCGCTAACGCTCCCTGTTCAAAAACTGCATATAGTCAGTCAAGTTTAAATATTTTGTCGATTGCTTTTTCCGGGAGCTTAGTGCTCTTCAACTAAATATCTAACTGGTATGGACATATAGCTTTGCAAAGTGATTGTTTGTATGCCAAGACATTGTTTAGTCCTGTTGTTATCACACTGAATTCATTCATCTGAGCTATTCTCCAGGAATACCTACTATTTTGACATTAAGCAATTACTTTATTAAACTTTCTCAAAACTCAAGATATTACATTGTAACTTAATTTATTTTGCATTTTGATTGATTAGCTTTATTATTTTAAACTATGATAACTATCAAATTATCATTCTTGTTGAAATAGCAGTTTTGAGAACGGCTCATATTTAGTTTTGTCAGGCCCCGATCTCCCGAAGCATCTTAAGCAGAATGAGATTTCGCCAAAATCAGGGTCTGCATTTCTAATATATCTGAAGTTAAAACTCATTAAACACCGATGAAATTAAAAAAGAATAGCATTTGCTGTTTTTGAAGCTTATTTTGAGTCCATCCTCTCTTGGAAATTATCCAAAGGTAAATAGCTATATTTGAGATGAGATTTATCTCAAAAATGGAGATGTTTCGGGAGATGTGTTTTATTTTACTTTGTAGACAGAAGCATAATACACCCCTTCATCGTAGTATCCACCACATATCTGTGCAGTATTGCCCGGACATACATGGGTACACTTGTCATCCGTTGACGCTGTATAACCATCCAATATATCCAAACAGTTACAAGACCAATACTGAAATGTTTAATACGAATACGAAAATTTATTTTGGATAAAGCATAATACAATGCTTATAACTAATATGTACAAATATGAGATGAAAAACATGAGTTTTCAGCAGACAAAATAATAATATGTAATATGCATTGCATGTTCGAATCCTGACTGGCTTCGTAATGTGTCTGGTCAGATTAGACGCACATTATTCCACCAATCAGGTTTCGGACAATCAAAAGTAATACTAATCACCACATATAATACAAAAGTATATACATGTACATGGAATGGGAAATAACTGTTACATAATGTAGCAGATAAGATCACATGCATTATTGTGTTTTAATGGGTGACTGGGTGCAGTCGCCGCTTACATTTATGATGCCGAGCATAGCCTTTATTTGCAAGTAAGATTTCTGATGACAAACGACAGGCACACACATGTGCGCCCTCACTTTGGTTTGAACTTAACTTAGCAATAGCGTTTTACCTTAGCAACAACATTTTACCGTAGCAACAACGTTTTATCTTAGCAACAACGTCTGACCTTAGCAACAACGTTTAACCTTAACAACAACGTTTAACTCTAGCATCAACGATAAACCTTATATATATACCAACAACGTTTTACCTTAGTAACAGCGCTTTAGTTAGCAGCAACGTTTGACCTTAGTAGCATCGTTTCACCTTAGCAAAAGTGTTTTATCTTAGCAACAACGTCTGATCTTAGCAACAACGTTTAACCTTAGCAACATCGTTTAACTTTAGCATCAACGTTTTACCTTAGCAACAACGTTTTACCTTAGTAACATCGCTTCACTTAGCAACAACGTTTGACCTTAGTAGCATCGTTTCACCTTAGCACCAGTGTTCACCTTCGCAACAGCGTTTGACCTAAGTAACATCGTTTTACCTTTGCATAGACGTTTTACCTCAGAAACCACGTATTACCTTAGCAACAACGTTTTACCTTAGCAACACCGTTTTACCATAGTAAAAACGTTTATATTTTACCTTTAAAACAGCGTATTTATATTGGTCGCAATAACTGACACACGTCTCTATGGTCAAATGGGGCATACGATTCCAGTCTTCAGTCGCCCGCGCGTAGCACCCAAGGGATCCTGAAACAATGTTCAACAATATACAAACTACTGGTCATTGTAGTGAGTTTATTTTTAATTTATGCAGGCGATCATGTTCGAAACAACTGCTACAGTAATGGCGCCACCTGCGTACAGTTTTATCAAACCTCATAGTTTAAAGAGGCGTTCCCTATAACTTTGATCGTTTCAATCGATTCAGGAATATTATACCTTAAATGAGATGCGAATCATTATTGCTTAAAGTATTCAAATTTTCAACAAAAACCTTCCACTAATTACTGAGAAAAGAATAGAAACATATTTACGTACTAACGAGCCAATATAGTCACGAGTTGTTTCCCTTTGATCACATAATAATAAATCGCTGGAAGCGATAAATTATTTTTGGTGATTTGAATGCATTTTTGACGTTATAGAGACATATTTGCGCACACTTTCTTCTGATTAATTATGATAATTGATAGTGCTTTGTACATTTAGCTCTTTTAATGTGATAGTAGACAAAATGTGCTTGTTATAGGGAATGCCTCTTTAACGGATTTGTGAAATTACTAAAACAACGGTCCACTTTAAACTCCGTGTTTAATTAATCAACAACTATAAGTTTGGACCCAGATATTGTCTGTGTGAGTTTATGATTGAATGATATGAACTAAGGCACCGCCTAAACGGGGATTTAATAGATGTTGGGTAATTGCTAAGCTATATTTCAGATATATGGTATAGAATATTTTTAGGTAAAATACTTAAATAATGTTTCACAAGTTATATTTATACCAGTGTGCTTATTTATGGGATATACAGGCATCTATACCAAATATAGTAAATATTTAACAATTTTACTTGATTTTTGCCATACGCTAAAATGTGACGCAGTCCCTTTAAGACTGCATTCGCAGTATATTCATTTCATATTTGATACATGTTAACCGCATACATGTTACACATTTGTCAGAGAGAATATTTTCTGTAAGGGTACCCAGACTTTTCAATTAGCCTTCCAATGAATTGAACAATTTCAGTTTCTGTCCTTGGTACGTTTTTTCCTGGGTACACAGGTAAAATTGATAAAGGCTAAAACGAAAACAAAATTTGTCTTTATATTATTTTATATCGGTTTTTTTCACCACACGGGTAATGACATGTATTCAAATATTTTATTAAAATTCGAAATTTCTGACAAAATTACATGTAATGTTGATTTAATACTTTTTATGACCTAACATATAAAATTTCGTAAAAATGTAGGTCCGGGATATTATAGTGGAAGCGACGATATGTATCGGTCTTATAAGTACGATAATTATTATATACGCCTTGTACGCCTTCATGTCGGTACATATAGTGCACACAGGATAAATAGAAAGGCCGAAAAATGGAATAATCCACATAGGTGGGAAAATCAAGCGTGTACGATTTACCATTGTTTTAGTATAATACATGTATAATTGACCGTATGTGTCTATTCAAGTAACCAATTTTGCAACAGTATACCAATGAGGTCAATGTTTGTGAACATCACAACTACAATTATCCCGGGCGTACTATACCGCATGGTGCCTCAACATTCATGGATTCCGATTTCGGTCGATAATCTTCCATTCCGAAGCGATGTGAAAGAGAAAGTGTACGCACAGTTAATTGATTTTCATTTATCATTTATTATTTGCGAGTTTAAGATTGATTTATGTTTGTTTGTAATTACAGGTAATTTACACTGACTACTGCGGTAGTCAATAAAGAAAAATAACTTAATGAGGCGTTCCCTATAACTGTGATCGTTTTAATCGATTCAGGAATATTATACATTAAATGAGAATCATAACTGCTTAAACCCCTCAAAATTTCAACAAAAAGCTTCCAATAATTACTGAGAAAAGAATGAAAACATATTTCCGTAACGAGCCAAAATAGTCACGAGTTTCTCTTTGACCACATAATAATAAATCGCTGGAAGCGATACATTATTATTGGTGATTTAAATATTTTTTTGATATTATGATAATTGATAGTGCTTTGAACATTTAACTCATTTTATGTGATAGTAGAGAAAAATATGCTCGTTATAGGAAATGCCTCTTTAATCATTATAAGACTTAGTATTTCGCATGTATTTTTTTCAGGTTTTCCAACGAAAAATCCTGCTTTATAAGATTGGGACAATTGGTCCCGGACTAGATGACGGGCAGCGAGGCAGCGATGTCAAACAACTTTTAACTAGGGGTTTCCAGTCAATAACTTGAAGTTTGGATAGGCTGATCTTAATGATACTTTGTATATAGCAAGCTTGCATGTATACCTTGTGTTTAAAATTTTAGTGATTGTATTCAGAGTGATAAGTAACACAGCCCCAATATATTTGAAGGAACTCTTTCATCTTAAATCTCCCATCAATTACAATCTACGCTCACGTGGTTGCATTGTCTTCAATGTACCAAAAACACGAATAAAAATCTCAGACAGATCAGTGGCCATAATTGGACCAACTTGGTGGAACAACTTACCAGACAATTTGAAGAACATAAAAACAGAATTAGCTTTCAGAAAGTGTTTAAAAAACACATTTTTTCAGAGTGTTTAAAAAACAATGAGCATTTTACTAACATGTTATTTTTTGTGTATGTGTATGTACAGCGCAATAGTTTGTTATTTTTGCGCTTTAAAAATGTATTGTATTTGTTTTGTATTATTAAAGCAAAGTAATTTTAACATCCAGTTGTTTTACAAAATACTAAGTTTGTAAATAATAAATTTAATGCATTATTCAAAGTTTCCAGGAAGCAACTCTTGATAACTTAGTATGTTGCCATTCGCACATCTAACTTAATGTGAAAACAGACAAATTATTCAATAATGCTACGGTCACAATGCTCGTACGATGTCCGTACGGATTTACAAACTCGTACGAGTCTGAAATAGTTTAATCCTAACGGTATTTATACGTTCTTAGCATTTGGTCACAGCTTGTACAGACCTCGTACGAGTTGTACAGAATGTATAGTTTTCACCAGATAACGAGTCCTCTACGAGTTGTGAAAATCCGTACGATACTCGTACGAGTCTCGATATCCGTACCTGCTCAGTACGGATGTCGTGCGAGTTCAGAAAAATCAACTCGTACAGAGCTCGTAGGGCAAATTTGATTAGGGTATTATTGCTAGTATTATTTGGATGATCTAAAAATGTTTTTGGAGCAACATTGTAGCTTATTAGAGGATATTCGAGTTTTTTTGAGATTTCTTCGATCAACCTTATTTAACAAAACATTTAGGTATTCACATGTGCCAAAGTTCAGTGTTATGTCAGGTAAACATGATAGTTCTTTTAATAATGTTTGAAATCTATGTGAGATGTTTAAGTTCCAATTGGTGGTGTTTTATTTAGCTTATGTACTGTTATAGCAGTAATTATTGAACTTTTCGGAAAACATGTTTCTGTTTAGAGGCTGTGTGAATGTCTATGTGTTCCCGACTTTACATTATTATGACCTCGGGGACATAATGTCTATTTAAATCGCATTGGTCCAAGGTATCTTAGAGAAGCTCCAATCGGACTGGGGAAAGCTTAGGATTGGTTTATGTTTTGTGCTACCGTCCCTGTAGAATAATACACAACGGGTACCCATATCGCTGGCTTAGAATTAGAAGGTCGTAACTACAAAATCAATATATTGAAAAAAAACACAAGAAAATACTGTCTGACAATCAGTCTTTACTTATGGTAAAATAAGTTATATAAACATCCTTTAGGTCGACATGACAACTTTCGATTTTCATGCAAATAGGCTCATAAGTAGCGCCTTATAATGTAGATGTAAAATGTCGCGCTGTACTTCATTTAAGTATAGTTGTCATTTGAAGGGACCATCCTTTGTAAAGGTATGATTATTTTACAAATGTATAATTGAGTAAAATGACTCTACTTGTTTAAGTTTTATGACATCCTACCAAGTTTGTTTGAAATGACGTTGGGTTTTAAAGATTCTTGTCAAGGAGTCATAAACTTAGCTTTATGCCGTGTATCTAGCAGTTGGTATATAGTTGGATTATTGTGCTTTGAAATTCAAAGTACGTTGTTAATGTATATGATTGTTTATACTTATTGCGTCAGTGTAGGTAGTATGTATCAATTATTCTTTACTTTATTACTTGCTTTCTAGTTAGTTAGCATATACGAGGGTTATTCAATATATTCGTATACCATCGTTCTCATTTAAATATTAATGTGCTTAAATAATAATCGTTAAAGGTCTTTTCTCATTACAATTATTAACTGAAAACAAATTTGTCTTCAATAATGTTAACCAGTAGCATGTTAGCAGTCATTTTATTACCAAAGTTACGCGCTTCCACCCGGTCGACGTAATGTAACCTTTTCATTGGTTTAACTAGTTATAACTTTCGAATATGTCAATTTATATTCCCATATTTCTGCGAGATTATTTCAAAATATCCTCAGGAAAGTTCATTAAATTATTCAATAATTTGCACGTTGGAGTCCAAGCAAAGCTTAACTTGAATTATAAATGTTATGTGGCTTTGGCTGTCTGGCTCATATCATACGACCGAGTTCTGTCCAGATATGCGCATTATGTGAACCTACGATGGATTCAAGCCTTATTTAAACTTGAAATCTTAGTTATGAGCATCAGACTGTCAGCATATTTCCCGTGGTGCTTATGTGGCACCTCAAATCAATACTATGAAGGTTCGGCTCTAAACGGGAGAAAACTCGTTAAAAAGTGTACTAAAAGAATTTTCCTTTTTATTGACAATTATGAAAAGAATAGTTATGAACATGCAATAATGTACTTTTGGCTTGTTTATTGACACCCGACATTCTTTTGACACTGTGTGCAGCCATGCGGAACTAATAGACGTACTCCGGATCTCCACTAATCTGTAGGTACAAATAAAGTTTTACCGTTATAATCCTTGAGCCTATTGAATATTCATATCGGGACAATAGAGTTGGGGTCAGTTGTTTTTGCATATGAATGCAAAACCAGTATAACTAGGCCAGATTTGTTTGTACCTACATGTAAATTATGGGGAAAACCACCTTGCACAGAGTTCCGGATATCAACTATTACAGTGACACAACCTGTGTCATGTTTCCTCATAACTCGGACTCAATACCTTTAGCTTGTTTCATCCAGGTCGGTCTTTGACTATGTCATTCGCTAGGAATCGACGTTCTAAGCCAACAATCGTTGTATGGAGGCAGATGAACCGCCATACTAAAACACCGATGCTCTTTTCAGTTGGAAGCGAAGGCAGAACTATCCGAACAAATATTCGAGATATTCGCAGCATAAAAATACCATTAGCAAATACTGTTACTGTTGTTTTTTCATTGTGTAAACCAACAGCGTACAGTTTAGAGGTCAATATTGACCACATAGGTCGACGCGATCGAGCTGCACATGCAAAATCAAAACAGTTCTTTGGGCGGGGTATGCCGAATGAAAACAAAATCGTTTTCTTTAATTAGGTCAAGCTTATGAACTGAACAAACCCTGTTAACTATTAATTTTAGCCAAAAATGATTTTTGACAAATTTTGATTATTTTCAATAGTGGTGCGTTTTTTAAGCGGTTGAGTGTATTATATACGTTACCTCTATGCTGCATACGTTCCCCTCCGTATTTTGCTCATTGCAAGCATCAATTTTGTGAATTACATAAGTTCCTTTTGCTTGTCAGTTCCTTCTAAAATATCGGTACTCCAAGCTTGCACTTTCACGGTCGACCTCTTTGGAACATAACACAATTTGATCCATTTGTAGTCAATTGTTTGCCTTTTCCTTCTCCTATACCGGCACTCCCTGCTACACAGCGTATAAACCAAATCACTGTATGACTTATTGGATAACTATAAAATCAACTTGTATCATTTGTTGCTATTGAAAACACGTGTAAAAGCTGACCACTATACCCATTATTGCCGTTCTATATAATTCAACGTATTTTGCTCAATATTGCAGTTGAATAAAATCGACTCGTTTATACACATGAGTAAATGCTGCCAAACTAACAGCCCCACTACTGCAGTATACTGCCAATGTAACGTCATGACGTCACTTCTGCAACTGGATTAATCTTCTTGATTTAACATGTGAGCATTAGTTTATGTTTTCATTCAAAGTGGACACCTACATACCATTGTATTAACTTATCTTTTATTATATGGTTAAAGAGGCGCTCCGTTTAAATCGATTCAGGACTATAATATATTAAATGAGAATCATTATTGTTTAAAGAGGCGTTCCCTATAACTTCGATCGTTTAAATTGATTCAGGAATATTATACATTAAATGAGAATCATTATTGCTTAAACACCTCAAATTTTCAACAATAAGCTCCCACTAATTACCGAGAAAAGAATGAAAACATATTTCCGTAACGAGCCAAAATAGTCACGAGTATCCCTTTGACCACATAATAATAAATCGATGGACGTGATCAATTATTATTGCTGATTTAAATATATGTTTGACATTATAGAGACATGTTTGTGCACCCTTTCTTCTGACAAATCATGATAATTGATAGTGATTTGTACATTTAGCTCATCTAATGTGATAGTAGAAAAAATATGCTAGTTACAGAGAATGCCTCTTTACAATGTCCATGCCTTCATTGTTGTTTTTTGTTGTCATTTGACAAGTGCATATTACTATAACAGTTGTTCTCCTTCTAAATACTAGTCGTACTGTATGCAATTCAAATCATTCATCAAAGGTACCATACACCATTTAGTCTGCTTGTATTTCGTTTCGACAAGGTAGACTATATAATGGAAACATTTTACATATGTCATTTCTATCAGACAAATGTACCATTTTAGTGCGTATACTTTAATATTTAGAACTAATAACAATGTTCATGTCTATGTTCTCTTTTTATGCACATATGTTTGTATGTTTTCCGTGCATATGTTATGACCTCATATGTCTATGACCTATTGGAGTCACAGGTGGCAGTATCAGTGTTTGGTCCGCAAACGGTTAAAAAATAAAAATATTTAAAAAATCCGTCACTGAGCTAATCTACTATCAAGGTATAAAGCGTACTATATGTCTATATGCCAAAGATTGTGGAACATTACATCTCGTTATTTATGCATAAAATACGGGTGCTGAAGAAAAATGGCTATACAAGTCATTCAAATAAACTATAAGATATTCATTCTTACCGAAAATCTCGTTCAATTGTATCTTATAACTGCGAAACAGCAAAACAGTGTTACTTTCGTTATTTAACTTCGCTCAAGGTCATTTTATTTATGCGCTGGTTACCAGCTGCGCTCTCAGTATCGTAATTATTGTTGGGAACCAAACCTATTGTAAGATGCGATGTTCCACAATCTGTGGACATATACATACGTGGGTGAATCAAAACGTTCGTAGAAAAATATCATTACTCACAAACCACAGCTTTTTGCCTTGATAGTGTATTAGCTCAGTCACGGATACTGCTACCTATGACTGGAGCTGTAAGTTAAATATCTATCTGTAACATTTATATGAACAATAACCAGGGCAGCAGTAGTTATAGATAGACAGTGTAGCACACATACATCAGATCTAAGACGAAATGTGTCAACATATGAACACGATTATTATTTCATTTCTATACCGATTCCTAGGGTTATACGGAAAAGTATAAGCTTCCCACGCAATTTACAATCTTATCCGCAGGTTGGTTGCTGTAACTCCATGTAACATTTGAAAATGTAGCCCAATCATAAATTATCCCCAAAGGAACACAAGGAAAGATAGGACACAAGGTCACATGTTTATACAGAGTATATCACTCTGACTGAAAGGTAGTACACACCTTCAAATGTCTCTACAGAGTACATTACCGTGACAGAAAGGCATTAAATATTGTCACATGTCTCTAGAGAGTACATTACCGTGACAGAAAGGTAGTGCACTCCGTCACATGCCTCTACAGAGTACAACATCCCGATAAAAAGGTAGTACACACTGTCACATGTCTCTACAGAGTACATTACTTCGACAGAAAGGCAGTACATACTGTCACATGTCTCTACAGAGTACATCACCGTGAAAGAAAGGCAGTACACACTGTCACATTTCCCTACAGAGTACATCACTCTGACTGTAAGGTAGTACACACTGTCAAATGTCTCTACAGAGTACATCACCTTGACAGAAAGGTAGTACATACTGTCACATGTCTCTACAGAGTACATTACCTTGACAGATAGGTAGTACACACCGTCACATGTCTCTACAGAGTACATCACCTTCACAGAAAGGTAGTGCACTCCGTCACATGTCTCTACAGAGTACATCACCTTGACAGATAGGTAGTACACGCTGTCACATGTCTCTGCAGAGTGCATCACTCTGACAGAAAGGTAGTACACGCTGTCACATGTCTCTACAGAGTACATTACCGTGACAGAAAGGTAGCACACACTGTTACATGTCTCTACAGAGTACATCACTCTGACAGAAAGTAAGTATACTGTCACATGTCTCTACAGAGTACATCACTTTGACAGAAAGGTAGTACATACTGTCACATGTCTCTACAGAGTACATTGCCGTGACAGAAAGGTAGTACACTGTCACATGTCCCTACAGAGTACATCACTCTGACAGAAAGGTAGTACACGCTATCACATGTCACTACAGAGTACATCACTCTGACAGAAAGGTAGTACACGCTGTCACATGTCTCTACAGAGTACATCACCTTGACTGAAAGGTAGTACACTGTCACATGTCTCTACAGAGTACATAACTCTGACTGAAAGATAGTACACTGTTACATGTCTCTACAGAGTACATAAACTTGACAGAAAGGTAGTACACTGTCCCATGTCTCTACAGAGTACATCAGCTTGCCAAAATGGCAGTGCACACTGTCACATGTCTCTACAGAGTACAACACTCTGACCGAAAGGTAGTACACTGTCACATGTCTCTACAGAGTACATTACTCTGACCGAAAGGTAGTACACTGTCACATGTCTCTACAGAGTACATTACTCTGACCGAAAGGTAGTACACTGTCACATGTCTCTACAGAGTACATTACTCTGACCGAAAGGTAGTACACTGTCACATGTCTCTACAGAGTACATCACGCTGACAGAAAGGTAGTACACACTGTCACATGTCTCTACAGAATACATCACTCTGACAGAAAGGTAGTACACTGTCACATGTCTCTACAGAGTACATCACGCTGACAGAAAGGTAGTACACACTTTCACATGTCTCTACAGAGTACATCACCGTGACTGAAAGGTAGTACACTGTCACATGTCTCTACAGAGTACATCACTCTGACAGAAAGGTAGTACACTGTCACATGTCTCTACAGAGTTAATCACTCTGACTGAAAGGTAGTACACTGTCACATGTCTCTACAGAGTACATCACTCTGACAGAAAGGTAGTACACTGTCACATGTCTCTACAGAGTACATCACTCTGACAGAAAGGTAGTACACACTGTCACATGTCTCTACAGAGTACATCACCGTGACTGAAAGGTAGTACACTGTCACATGTCTCTACAGAGTACATCACGCTGACAGAAAGGTAGTACACACTTTCACATGTCTCTACAGAGTACATCACCGTGACTGAAAGGTAGTACACTGTCACATGTCTCTACAGAGTACATCACGCTGACAGAAAGGTAGTACACACTTTCACATGTCTCTACAGAGTACATCACCGTGACTGAAAGGTAGTACACACTGTCACATGTCTCTACAGAGTACATCACTCTGACTGAAAGGTAGTACACTGTCACATGTCTCTACAGAATACATCACTCTGACCGAAAGGTAGTACACTGTCACATGTCTCTACAGAGTACATCACTCTGACTGAAAGGTAGTACACTGTCACATGTCTCTACAGAGTACATCACTCTGACAGAAAGGTAGTACACTGTCACATGTCTCTACAGAGTACAACACCCTGACAGACAGGTAGTACACTGTCACATGTCTGTACAGAGTACATCACTCTGACCGAAAGGCAGTACACTGTCACATGTCTCTACAGAGTACATCACTCTGACTGAAAGGCAGTACACTGTCACATGTCTCTACAGAGTACATCACTCTGACTGAAAGGTAGCATACACTGTTACATGTCTCTACAAAATACATTACCGTGACAGAAAGGTAGCATACACTGTTACATGTCTCTACAGAGTACATCACTCTGACAGAAAGTAAGTATACAGTCACATGTCTCTACAGAGTACATCACCTTGACTGAAAGGTAGTACACTGTCACATGTCTCTACAGAGTACATCACCTTGACAGAAAGGTAGTACACTGTCACATGTCTCTACAGAGTACATCACTCTGACTGAAAGGTAGTACACTGTCACATGTCTCTACAGAGTACATCACTCTGACAGAAAGGTAGTACACTGTCACATGTCTCTACAGAGTACATCACCCTGACTGAAAGGTAGTACACTGTCACATGTCTGTACAGAGTACATCACATTGACAGAAAGGTAGTACACTGTCACATGTCTCTACAGAGTACATCACCTTGACTGAAAGGTAGTACACTGTCACATGTCTCTACAGAGTACATCACCTTGACTGAAAGGTAGTACACTGTCAAATGTCTCTATAGAGTATATCACATTGACAGAAAGGTAGTACACTGTCACATGTCTCTACAGAGTACATCACCTTGACTGAAAGGTAGTACACTGTCACATGTCTCTACAGAGTACATCACCGTGACTGAAAGGTAGTACACTGTCACATCTCTCTACAGAATACATCACTCTGACCGAAAGGTAGTACACTGTCACATGTCTCTACAGAGTACATCACTCTGACAGAAAGGTAGTACACTGTCACATGTCTCTACAGAGTACAACACCCTGACAGACAGGTAGTACACTGTCACATGTCTGTACAGAGTACATCATCCTGACTGAAAGGTAGTACACTGTCACATGTCTGTACAGAGTACATCATCCTGACTGAAAGGTAGTACACTGTCACATGTCTGTACAGAGTACATCATCCTGACTGAAAGGTAGTACACTGTCACATGTCTGTACAGAGTACATCACTCTGACAGAAAGGTAGTACACACTGTCACATGTCTGTACAGAGTACATTATCCTGACTGAAAGGTAGTACACTGTCACATGTCTCTACAGAGTACATCACCTTGACAGAAAGGTAGTACACTGTCACATGTCTCTACAGAGTATATCACCTGAACAGAAAGGTAGTACACACTGTCACATGTCTCTACGGAGTACATCACTCTGACAGAAAGGTAGTACACTGTCACATGTCTCTACAGAGTACATCACCTTAACAGAAAGGTAGTACACTGTCACATGTCTCTACAGAGTATGTCACCTTGACAGAAAGGTAGTACACACTGTCACATGTCTCTACAGAGTACATCACTCTGACAGAAATCAAGTACACTGTCACATGTCTCTACAGAGTACTTCACCTTGACTGAAAGGTAGTACACCGTCACATGTCTCTACTGAGTACATCACTCTGACTGAAAGGTAGTACACTGTCACATGTCTCTACAGAGAACATTACTCTGACGGAAAGGTGGTACACTGTCACATGTCTCTACAGAGTACATCACCTTGACAGAAAGGTAGTACACTGTCACATGTCTCTACAGAGTATATCACCTTGACAGAAAGGTAGTGCACTGTCACATGTCTCTACGGAGTACATCACTCTGACAGAAAGTAAGTTTACTGTCACATGACTCTACAGAGTACATCACTCTGACAGAAAGGTAGTATACACTGTCACATGTCCCTACAGAGTACATCACTCTGACAGAAACTTAAGGTATTACACTGTCACATGTCCCCACAGAGTACATCTCTCTGACTGAAAGGTAGTACACTGTCACATGTCTCTACAGAGTACATCATTTCGACAGAAAGGTAGTACATACTGTCACATGTCCCTAAAGAATACCTCACTCTGACAGAAAGGTAGTACACGCTGTCACATGTCTCTACAGAGTACATCACTCTGACAGAAAGGTAGTACACACTGTCACATGTCCCTATAGAGTACATCACTCTGACAGAAACTTAAGGTAGTACACTGTCACATGTCCCCACAGAGTACATCACTCTGACTGAAAGGTAGTACACTTTCACATGACTCTACAGAGTACATCACTCTGACTGAAAGGTAGTACACTGTCACATGACTCTACAGAGTACATCACCTTGACAGAAAGGTAGTACACTGTCACATGTCTCTACGGAGTACATCACCTTGACAGAAATGTAGTACACTGTCACATGTCTCTACAGAGTACATCACTCTGACTGAAAGGTAGTACACTGTCACATGTCTCTACAGAGTAGATCACCTTGACAGTAAGGTAGTACATACTGCCACATGTCTTCAGAGTACATCACTCTGACTGAAAGGTAGTACACTGTCACATGTCTCCACAGAGTACACCACCCTGACAGAAAGGTAGTACACACTGTCACATGTCTCTACAGGGTACACACCTTGACAGAAAGGTAGTACACACTGTCACATGTCCCTACAGAGTACATCACCTTGACAGAAAGGTAGTTCACACTGTCACATGTCTCTACATAGTACATCACCGTGACAGTAAGGTAGTACACACTGTCACATGTCTGTACAGAGTACATCACCGTGACAGTAAGGTAGTACACACTGTCACATGTCTTTACAGAGTACATTACCCTGACAGAAAGGTATTTCATACTGTCACATGTCTCTACCGAGTACATCACCGTGACAGTAAGGTAGTACACACTGTCACATGTCTCTACAGAGTACATTACCCTGACTGAAAGGTAGTACAGATACTGTCAAATGTCTCTACAGAGTACATTACCGTGACAGATGGGTAGTGCACACTGTCATATGTCCCTACAGAGTATATCACCCTGACAGAAAGGTAGTACACTGTCACATGTCTGTACAGAGTACATCACCGTGACAGTAAGGTAGTACACACTGTCACATGTCTTTACAGAGTAAATTACCCTGACAGAAAGGTATTTCATACTGTCACATGTCTCTACCGAGTACATCACCGTGACAGTAAGGTAGTACACACTGTCACATGTCTCTACTGAGTACATCACTCTGACTGAAAGGTAGTACACTGTCACATGTCTCTACAGAGTACATTAATCTGACTGAAAGGTGGTACACTGTCACATGTCTCTACAGAGTACATCATCTTGACAGAAAGGTAGTACACTGTCACATGTCTCTACAGAGTATATCACCTTGACAGAACGGTAGTACACTGTCACATGTCTTTACAGAGTACATCACTCTGACAGAAAGGTAGTGCACAGTCACATGTCTCTACGGAGTACATCACTCTGACAGAAAGTAAGTTTACTGTCACATGACTCTACAGAGTACATCACTCTGACAGAAAGGTAGTATACACTGTCACATGTCCCTACAGAGTACATCACTCTGACAGAAACTTAAGGTATTACACTGTCACATGTCCCCACAGAGTACATCTCTCTGACTGAAAGGTAGTACACTGTCACATATCTCTACAGAGTACATCATTTCAACAGAAAGGTAGTACATACTGTCACATGTCCCTACAGAGTACACACCTTGACAGAAAGGTAGTACACACTGTCACATGTCCCTACAGAGTACATCACCTTGACAGAAAGGTAGTTCACACTGTCACATGTCTCTACAGAGTACATCACCGTGACAGTAAGGTAGTACACACTGTCACATGTCTGTGCAGAGTACATCACCGTGACAGTAAGGTAGTACACACTGTCACATCTCTTTACAGAGTACATTACCCTGACAGAAAGGTATTTCATACAGTCACATGTCTCTACCGAGTACATCACCGTGACAGTAAGGTAGTACACACTGTCACATGTCTCTACAGAGTACATTACCCTGACTGAAAGGTAGTACAGATACTGTCAAATGTCTCTACAGAGTACATTACCGTGACAGATGGGTAGTGCACAATGTCACATGTCCCTACAGAGTATATCACCCTGACAGAAAGGTAGTACACTGTCACATGTCTCTACAGAGTACATCATTTCGACAGAAAGGTAGTACATACTGTCACATGTCCCTACAGAGTACCTCACTCCGACAGAAAGGTAGTACACGCTGTCACAAGTCTCTACAGAGTACATCACTCTGACAGAAAGGTAGTACACACTGTCACATGTCCCTATAGAGTACATCACTCTGACAGAAACTTAAGGTAGTACACTGTCACATGTCCCCACAGAGTACATCACTCTGACTGAAAGGTAGTACACTTTCACATGTCTCTACAGAGTACATCACCTTGACAGAAAGGTAGTACACTGTCACATGTCTCTACAGAGTACATCACCTTGACAGAAATGTAGTACACTGTCCGATGTCTCTACAGAGTACATCACTCTGACTGAAAGGTAGTACACTGTCATATGTCTCTACAGAGTAGATCACCTTGACAGTAAGGTAGTACATACTGGCACATGTCTTTAGAGTACATCACTCTGACTGAAAGGTAGTACACTGTCACATGTCTCTACAGAGTACACCACCCTGACAGAAAGGTAGTACACACTGTCACATGTCTCTACAGAGTATATCACCTTGACAGAAAGGTAGTACACACTGTCACATGTCCCTACAGAGTACATCACCTTGACAGAAAGGTAGTTCACACTGTCACATGTCTCTACAGAGTACATCACCGTGACAGTAAGGTAGTACACACTGTCACATGTCTGTACAGAGTACATCACCGTGACAGTAAGGTAGTACACACTGTCACATGTCTTTACAGAGTACATTACCCTGACAGAAAGGTATTTAATACTGTCACATGTCTCTACAGAGTACATCACCGTGACAGTAAGGTAGTACACACTGTCACATGTCTCTACAGAGTACATTACCCTGACTGAAAGGTAGTACACATACTGTCAAATGTCTCTACAGAGTACATTACCGTGACAGATGGGTAGTGCACACTGTCGAATGTCCTCACAGAGTATATCACCCTGACAGAAAGGTAGTACACATACTGTCACATGTCTATACGGCGAACAACACCCTGACAGAAGGTTAATTCACACGGCCACATGTCTCAACAGAGAACATCACCGTGATTCTAAAGGTATAACATACTGGCACATGTCTCTACAGAGTACATCACGCTGACGGAAAGTAGTAAATGAACATACTGTTACATGTCTCTACAGAGTGCATCACTCTGACAGAAAGATAATATTCACACTGTCACATGTCCCTACAGAGTACATGAGCTTGACAGAAAGGTAGTACACTGTCCCATGTCTCTACAGAGTACATCACTCTGACAGAAAGGTAATATACACTGTTACATGTCTCTACAGAGTACATCGCCCTGACAGGAAGGAAGTACATACTGTCACATGTCTCTACAGAGTACATCGCCCTGACAGAAAGGAGGTGCACTATCCCATGTCTCTACAGAGAACATCACTCTGACAGAAAGGTAGTACACACTGTCACATGTCTCTACGGAGTACATCACTCTGACAGAAAGTAAGTTAACTGTCACATGACTCTACAGAGTACATCACTCTGACAGAAAGGTAGTATACACTGTCACATGTCCCTACAGAGTACATCACTCTGACAGAAACTTAAGGTATTACACTGTCACATGTCCCCACAGAGTACATCACTCTGACTGAAAGGTAGTACACTTTCACATGTCTCTACAGAGTACATCACCCTGACAGAAAGGTAGTACACACTGTCACATGTCTCTACAGAGTATATCACCTTGACAGAAAGGTAGTACACACTGTCACATGTCCCTACAGAGTACATCACTCTGACTGAAAGGTAGTTCACACTGTCACATGTCTCTACAGAGTACATCACCGTGACAGTAAGGTAGTACACTGTCACATGTCTGTACAGAGTACATCACCGTGACAGTAAGGTAGTACACACTGTCACATGTCTTTACAGAGTACATTACCCTGACAGAAAGGTATTTCATACTGTCACATGTCTCTACAGAGTACATCACCGTGACAGTAATGTAGTACACACTGTCACATGTCTCTACAGAGTACATTACCCTGACTAAAAGGTAGTACACATACTGTCAAATGTCTCTACAGAGTACATTACCGTGACAGATGGGTAGTGCACACTGTCACATGTCCCTACAGAGTATATCACCCTGACAGAAAGGTAGTGCACATACTGTCACATGTCTATACGGCGAACAACACCCTGACAGAAGGTTAATTCACACGGCCACATGTCTCAACAGAGAACATCACCGTGATTCTAAAGGTATAACATACTGGCACATGTCTCTACAGAGTACATCACTCTGACGGAAAGTAGTAAATGTACATACTGTTACATGTCTCTACAGAGTGCATCACTCTGACAGAAAGATAATATTCACACTGTCACATGTCCCTACAGAGTACATGAGCTTGACAGAAAGGTAGTACACTGTCCCATGTCTCTACAGAGTACATCACTCTGACAGAAAGGTAATATACACTGTTACATGTCTCTACAGAGTACATCGCCCTGACAGGAAGGAAGTACATACTGTCACATGTCTCTACAGAGTACATCGCCCTGACAGAAAGGAGGTGCACTATCCCATGTCTCTACAGAGAACATCACTCTGACAGAAAGGTAGTACACACTGTCACATGTCTCTACAGGGTACATCACTCTGGCAGAAAGGTAGTACACACTGTCTCATGTCTCTACAGAGTACATCGCCCTGACAGAAAGGAAGTACACTGTCCCATGTCTCTACAGAGTACATCACTCTGACAGAAAGGTAATATACACTGTCACATGTCTCTACAGAGTACATCACCTTGACAGAAAGGCTTTACATACTGTCACATGTCTCTACAGTGTACATTACCTTGACAGAAAGGCATTACATACTGTAATACTGTAAGAATTTCCGGTAAAAAGCAGACACGTTTGTTGACATTTTGCGGAAGAAAACAACTAGATTTTTGTCATTTATGACAAGCCTTGCGGTTTGAGCATTTGTAGAACGGATCAGTGTTGATATTTGATGCTTTGTGAGGACTCTCAGGTGCAAACTTTTGAATTTATGTGAGTTTGTGAAGTTTAAATATGTACACCTGAAATCTATTGATAGCACCGATAAATGAAAATAAACTGGTATACCGCTCATGATTGAAATTTCGTCACGCTTGGACGAACCGCTTTGTAAATTGTGTATTGCGGAGATTGATTGATGATGTCGTCGGTGAATAAAACTACGGAGGCTCAGACGGACCTTTCGGAAGACGCTCAAGAATTTGTTGAATCAGTAATGAATTCACAGCGTATTACTAGACTTGATACGCCTATAAATACTAATAGAAAGATACATGCTTCAGATCCTTGTGATCAGGAATCAGCAGTGAAGAAGTCACGTATTACTGCTAAAGCTAGGCGGAACCTCTACAATTGTAATACTTCCACAGCTGACTCAAATATCGTTGTGACAAATGCAGATGTTCATGTTGACTGTAATCCTTCTGTTCAACAGTTAATAGGCAAACTCTCAGCAGATATGCATATGATGTTTTCAGCAATGACAGAGCGTATGGACAAGCTAGAGTCAGGGTTAGAACATCGCATTTCAAGTAAGGTGGCTCAACTCTTGGATAAACGTGTGAATACAGAAATGGGTCGCATTCGGAAGGATGTGGACGCACGTCTAGAAACGTTCAAGGAGTCAATGAAAGCTGAGGTTGTAGCAGACCTGAATGATATGCAGGCTAAGTTGCAACAAGTGACTTCCAAAGCACCTGCACATTCATCTCCAAATATTGCTCTGAACGTTGTGATAAGAGACCTACCTGAAACTAGAAAAGAAAATACTGAAAATAAAGTTAATGCGCTAATTAAAGATGGTCTACGAATCAGTGATGTGTCATGTGCGAGTGCCGATCGGAAACCGTCGAACGGTAGTAAGCCTGGTGTTATCATTGCTAGTTTCAAGTGTCATGATGATAAGCGCAAGGTTATGATGAAGAAAAATAACCTGAAATCACGACAACAATACCAGCAAGTGTATATCAACCATGACCTCTCGCATGCTGATCGTTTGATGAACAACAACTTCAGAACCATTCTCAGTGCGCTAAAGAATTCAAATTTATCCTTACAAGGAACAAGAATAGTGCGTAACAACACAAACAACGGGACAAGAAGCGACAGACGAGATCAACGTCATAATACTCGTGATAGTGTGCGTGATAACAATGATTCTGGTAACGACATCGGTGTTGGTGAAAGAGTCGCTCCAAATACTTGTAATCGGAATTCTGGTTGGACTCGTGTCGGTAATAAAGGCCGTAACGGATAAGGCGGGTTACAGCGGGGTTTTGGAATGTACGGGGATGGAAAGCTGATTCAAGCTCCGATAATTCTATTTTACGGACTGCATGTGCTACTTTGAGTGGCTGTGACATTTTAGCTGTAGCTGAAACACATCTTTTATCTGACTCTGTTTTAAACATTGATGGTTTTAAATGGTTTGGTTTAAACCGACCCATGATTCATAAACGTGCAAAAACTGGCTCCGGTGGAGTTGGCTTTTTGATTAAAAACAGTATATGTGATGAATTTGACATTACTATTTTAGATAGCTCTTTTGAAGGTATTCTTTGGTTGGAATTGTGTCATAAATCTGATAATTATATATTATTTCCATGTGTATGTTATTTGCCGCCAGAAAATTCTTCACGGTACGTTGATGTAAATGCTTTTTATGATAGTTTGTTGACAGATATATATCAATACCAAAATGATGGCATTTTATACCTCTGTGGTGATTTTAATAGTAGGTGTGGTCAGCTAGAGGACTATATAAGTGGTATCGATAATGTATCTCCACGTCATATTATTGATTTTAAAACGAACACTTACGGTGAAATATTTATTGAATTTTTGATTAATGTTAGTATGTGTATTGTAAATGGTCGAAACTACACAATAATGATTTTACCTCTGTATCAGTTAAAGGTCTATCTGTAGTTGACTATTGTGTAACTAGTTACGAAACACTGTCACTTTTTTCAGACTTTTCAGTTGTTACAACTGCTGATCTAATAAATCAGTGTGGACAAATAAACACTTTACTGTCAGGTAATTTACCAGATCATTCTATGTTAAAATGGAATATTAATCTTGAGTCTGTTTTGTCTGCTAGCAATTCTGATAAAATATCGGATGATTTTGTCGAATTTGATTCTTTTGATAAGTTTGATTGTTCAAATATTCATGAATCTTTTATGCTTGGTACAGATATTCTTGTTAAAGTTAATAGCACTATTGACGATATTGAACAAGCTTTTAAAACACAGAATGATATTGACTCTGCTTACAGTTCTTGGTGTACTATTTTAAAAGATAATATGTATAAGTCACTTCCATATAAAACCATTACTCCGGGCTCGAAAGGGAAATGTTTTCGTCCCGGAAAGCCGTGGTGGAATGATAGACTATGTACACTATGGACTAATGTCAACAAAGCTGAGCGAAAATGGCTTTCTTGTATTAATACCTATGCTAAAAAGAAATTTTCAGTTCGTAAGCAATTTGATCGTGAAGTACAGCGTTCGAAACGTTTACATTGGTATTCACTTCAAAATGATTTGATGGAAGAGTATAATATTGATCATTCGAAGTTCTGGAAATCCATCGGGAAAGTAGGCATTGGTAATACTAGTCGCAAACTTATCCCTATGGAGATTCAGTTACCAGATGGCTCTACCTCTCAGTGTGTTACAGATGTGCTGGAAAAATGGAAAGCTGATTTTAGTACTTTATTGAATAAAAATCACGTAGCTAATCATGCTAGCCAGGATGATGGCAATTTTGTAGAACCTAATTATGAATCCTTTAAAGATAATATATCTCTATTGGAAGTTAAGAAGGCATTAGATAGTGCTAAGAGAGGTAAAGCTAGCGGTATTGATGGTATTCCTAGTGAAGTGTTAAAAACTGATACCTCAGTCTTGTTTTTACATTCATTGTTTAATGTTTGCTTTACCACTGGCGTTGTTCCTTCAATTTGGGGGAAATCAATTATCAATCCAATACCTTAGTCGTCTTCTGCTGATCCCAGGGACCCACTCTCATATAGAGGCATTTCATTAGCATCGTCAATGTATAAAATCTACTGTAGTGTTCTCAATTCTAGACTAAGTAATTGGGCTGAAACCAATGAAAAAATTGTCGATGAACAAAACGGTTTCCGTAAACATCGCAGTACAACTGATCATATTTTGTCTTTAACAAGCATTATAGATTGTAGAAAGAAGAACAATTTGTCAACATTTTGCGCTTTTATTGATTTTAGTAAAGCTTATGATTTTATTAATAGGCAAAAATTGTGGATAAAGATTAAAGCTGCAGGTATCTCCGGAAATATGTTTTGTGCAATCAAAAGCCTGTATTCATCTGTTGCATCATGTGTCAGAGTCAATCATTTCAAAACTGAATGGTTTGATATTCACTGTCGATTGAGACAAGGTTGTATATTGTCTCCTATTCTGTTTAATTTATATATTAATGACCTGGACATTTACTTGAAGTCTTTTAATATTGGTGTAAATTTAGATCAATATCGTATTTGTATACTGTTATATGCAGATGACATAGTATTGTTGGCGGAAACTAGTAATGATTTGCAACGTTTGCTTGATGCTTTGAATGACTGGTGTAATATGAATGATATGTCAATCAATTGCAAAAACAGTAATATAGTTCATTTTCGTCCTTATTCTTGCGTGAAAACAGATGCCATTTTTAGACGTGGAAATAATTTGTTAAACGTTGTTGACAAGTACACGTATCTTGGTATTGTTCTTAATGAAAATTTAAACTTTGATTTTACTGCTAGAGTTGCTGCGCAGAGTGCTAATCGTGCGCTTGGGTTGGTTATTGCCAAATGTAAATTGTTGGGTGGAGTCCCGTATAATGTTTTTACCAAATTGTATGATTCAGTTGTCTGGCCAGTTATAGCGTATGGTGCGGCAATTTGGGGACAAAAAGCATTTTCATGTATTGACGCTGTTCAAAATAAAGCTATGCGTTACTTCTTAGGGGTTGGCAAGTACACCCCAAATTCGGCCGTTACTGGCGAAATGGCATAGACGCCGCCTATAGTTCGGCAGTGGAGCTGTATCTCTACATATTTGACAAGATTAAATTCATTACATGCATCTCGTCTCACTAAACGTATAGCACTTTAGGCAATTTCTCTAGCAAATAATTCTTGTAAAAACTGGCATCATAATGTTAAAAGAAAATTGTTTGAGCTTGATTTGTATCAATATAGTGACATCAATATAACTATACCTAAACATAGTTTTAAACACTGGAGGAACGTATGTTCAATATTTTTAAAACAGAATGGTTTAATTCGGTACAACAAGTTCCAAGTTGTAGTGGTAGGGGTGGAAATAAACTACGCACATATGCCCTGTTTAAACAACATATTACTGTTGAAAAGTATTGTAAAATGATCTTGCCATTTAATCATAGATCGGCTTTTTGTAAATTCAGATGTGGCGTTGCACCAATTAGGCTTGAAACTGGTAGATATGAAAGGTTGCCTGTTGATGAAAGAACTTGTCCTTTCTGTAATGTTTTTATTGAAGATGAATGCCATGTAATACTTAACTGCAGTTTATATGAAGACTTACGTTTTAATCTTGTACAACAAGCTACAGACGTTTGTGATATATTTTATGATTTGTCAGACAACGATAAACTAGTTGTGATATTTACTCACCCGGATTTGATTCGTTTAAGTGCCAAAACCTGCTGTAATATTTTAAATCGTAGAAGTTCTTATCTATGCAGATAACTTTGTTTTTTTTGTTTTTTTTTTTATTACATGTATTCTTAATAACTAGATTAAGTCTAGCATTCTTTTATTATTTATAAGCAAGTGTAGTTTTACTTTTTAACTCTTTTGTCGGTTTAAAACTAGATTTTTATTGTAATATAATATAATATGAATACATGTATAGTAAAAACAATAATTATATATACAGTGTATAAATATATGTAGTTTTATTTTTGTACTTTTCTTGTGAATAATTTTACCAGTCTCTAATAATTCTCTGTTAGAATGGTCACATAATAATGACTCTGTGATATAATATAATGTGATTGTATTTGTATATATGTGAATGAGACTTAAATAAATAAAGAATACTGTCACATGTCTCTACAGAGTACATCACCTTGACAGAAAGGCATTACATACTGTCACATGTCTCTACAGAGTACATTACCATGACAGAAAGGTAGTACACTGTCACATGTCTCTACAGAGTACATCACGCTGACAGAAAGGTAGTACACTGTCACATGTCTCTACAGAGTACATTTCCTTGACAGAAAGATAGTACACTGTCACATGTCTCTTCAGAGTACATCACCTTGACAAAAAGGTAGTACACTGCCACATGTCTCTACAGAGTACATCACTCTGACCGAAATGTAGTACACTCGGTCACATGTCTCTACAGAGTACATCACCGTGACAGAAAGGTAGGAAACACTGTAACATGTCTCTATGACAGATATGTTGGGTTTACATAATTAAAAACCAAACAACATTTCCCCTTTAATGGATGTGTGCAATCCACTTTTGATATATTTTTTGATGATGTTCATAACATTTTATTTCTCACATATATATTGATAATTTCGAAAGCATTCCAAATTCAGGTTCGCTCCATATCCGCCCCATATGGATATACAGTTGCATGATGGGCAGTCAAAATTATAACTGGGCCACCACAAGACTGGTGTAAATGGTATATATTGACCACAGAAAGTCGTCCATTGTGTTTGATCATTCTTGTCTACCGCATTCACATTACTACCATCTGTCCAGAACTCAGCATAATCTCCTGAATAGCATTGTACATGTGTTACAAAATGCTCATACAATGTAGTATCAATCGGATTAAAATAATCTCAACATTAAACGCTAAAAATGGTGATATTGAGACGAAGTTTTAGAGTACACATTCTAGGGAGGATCGAGTTAGCCAATGAACGCATTTCTTTATCAAATGTATTACTGTATAGTATGGTAATATAATAGTCAATAACATGCCGTCTGTGGAAAGGGGTACATGGAGAATTAGACAGACGACTGATCGTAACAGGCGGGAATGTGGCTACTTGATCGACTCCATATCCCGAAGAATAACTCCGGTCTGGATCAAAGACCGGGGAATTACTAGATTATTACATGTCACATCCCCGGGGATTTTAGTAAACTATTGTAAGCATGGTTTCCGGTGTGGGATTTAGACATCATGAAACCAAAAACGTCTAAATCCCCGTGGTCACTTGCTTCCACCGGACGCGCATGATATTGATTTTTGCATAACTTGATATCCTATAAATATTCGAATCATTTTGTTTTGTTTCTTTATAAAATTCATACGTTTAATAAGACAATGTGGTGTCAGGACAGTATGGTCATTATGTGAACCACTAATACATTAAATTTTGACCGTGACTGTGTAATATGTACCTAGGTATACGCCATATACACATTATGTTCAATAGTGCTATAGACTATTTCCAAGCGTACCAATCACTGTTTACAAGTGCTATAGAACGATCACAAATGATTAAGAGAGGCAAGCATTTCGGGATATTTATATCTCATATTAATTAAAATAGCTAATTACCAAAAATTATGTCGAGCATTAAAATCATTTTTTCATCTGTCAGAATGCGTATCAGTCTTGCTCCTTCACTGCAACAAATATCTACCGCTTGCGCATGCGTGACCGACTCAGTGCCTACTCTGAAACGAATCAAAAATAAAATACAACTAATACACAAGTAAATTGATATTCAAAATGTTAAGTTATATTCATTGCATTATGGAAATTTTATTAAAGAGGCGTTCCCTATAACTTTAATCGTTTGAATCGATTCAGGAATATTAAACATCAAATAAGAACCAGTATTGCTTAAACTCCTCAAATTTTCAACAAAAAGCTCCCACTAATTATCGAGAAAAGAATGAAAACTTATTTCCGTAACGATCCAAAATAGTCACGATTTGTTTCCCTTTGACCACATAATAATAAATCGCTGGGAGCGATAAATTATTATTGGTGATTTAAAAGAATTTTTGTCATTATACAGACATATTTGCGCACACTTTCTTCTGACAAATTATGATAAGTGATAGTGCTTTGTACATTAAGCTCATTTAATGTGATAGTAGGGAAAATATGCTAGTTATAGGGAATGCCTCTTTAAGCGAACCTTTGGCTAAACATGCCGGAAGGTGTGTTAGTATATGTATTGTCCAATGAGAGCTCACTATGCTGGAAGGTGTGTTAGTACATGTATTGTCCAATAAGAGCTCTCTATGCCGGAAGGTGTGTTAGTACATGTATTGTCCAATGAGAGCTCACTATGCTGGAAGGTGTGTTAGTACACGTATTGTCCAATGAGATCTCACTATGCTGGAAGGAGTGTAAGTACATGTATTGTCCAATGAGAGCTCACTATGCTGGAAGGCGTGTTAGTACATGTATTGACCAATGAGAGCTCAATATGCAGGAAGGTGTGTTAGTACATGTATTGACCACTTAGAGCTCACTTTGATGGAAGGTGTGTTAGTACATGTATTGTCCAACGTAAGCTCACTATGATGGAAGGTGTGTTAGTACATGTATTGACCACTTAGAGCTCACTTTGATGGAAGGTGTGTTAGTACATGTATTGTCCAACGTGAGCTCAATATGCAGGAAGGTGTGTTAGTACATGTATTCACCACTTAGAGCTCACTATGCTGGAAGGTGTGTTAGTACATGTATTCTCCAATGAGAGCTCACTATGCTGGAAGGTATGTTAGTACATGTATTGTCCAACGTGAGCTCACTATGATGGAAGGTGTGTTAGTACATGTATTGTCCAACATGAGCTCACTATACAGGAAGGTGTGTTAATACATGTATTTTCCAACATGAGCTCAATATGCAGGAAGGTGTGTTAGTACATGTATTGTCCAATGAGAGCTCACTATACAGGAAGGTGTGTTAGTACATGTATTGTCCAACGTGAGCTCACTATGCTGGAAGGTGTGTTAGTACATGTGTTGTCCAATGAGAGCTCACTATGATGGAAGGTGTGTTAGTACATGTATTGTCCAATGAGAGCTCACTATGATGAAAGGTGTGTGAGTACATGTTTTGTCCAATTAGAGCTCACTATGCTGGAAGGTGTGTTAGAACATGTATTCTCCAATGAGAGCTCACTATGCTGGAAGGTGTGTTAGTACATGTATTCTCCAATGAGAGCTCACCATGCTGGAAGGTGTGTCAGTACATGTGTTGTCCAATGAGATCTCACTATGCTGGAAGGAGTGTAAGTACATGTATTGTCCAATGAGAGCTCACTATGCTGGAAGGTGTGTTAGTACATGTATTCACCACTTAGATCTCACTATGCTGGAAGGTGTGTCAGTACATGTATTCTCCAATCAGATCTCACTATGCTGGAAGGTAAAGTAGTACATGTATTCACCACTTAGAGCTCACTATGCTGAAAGGTGCGTTAGTACATGATATATCCAATCAGATCTCACCATGTTGGAAGGTGTGTCAGTACATGTATTGTCCAATCAGATTTCACTATGCTGGAAGGAGTGTAAGTACATGTATTGTCCAATCAGATCTCACTATGCAGGAAGGTGTGTCAGTACATGTATTGTCCAATGAGAGCTCACTTTGATGGAAGGTGTTAGTACATGTATTGTCCAACGTGAGCTCACTATGCAGGAAGGTGTGTTAGTACATGTATTCTCCGATCAGATCTCACTATGCTGGAAGGTATGTTAGTACATGTATTGTCCAATGAGAGCTCACTATGCTGGAAAGAGTGTTAGTACATGTATTGTCCAATCAGATCTCACTATGCTGGAAGGTGTGTCAGTACATGTATTGTCCAATCAGATCTTACTATGCTGGAAGGTGTGTCATTACATGTATTGTCCAATCAGATCTTACTATGCTGGAAGGTGTGTCAGTACATGTATTGTCCAATCAGATCTCACTATGCTGGAAGGAGTGTAAGTACATGTATTGTCCAATGAGAGCTCACTATGCTAGAAGGTGTGTTAGTACATGTATTGTCCAATGAGAGTCCACTATGCTGGAAGGTGTGTTAGTACATGTATTGTCCAATGAGAGCTCACTATGCTGGACGGTGTGTTAGTACATGTATTGTCCAACGTGAGTTCACTATGCTGGAAGGTGTGTTAGTACATGTATTGTCCAACGTGAGTTCACTATGCTGGAAGGTGTGTTAGTACATGTATTGTCCAACGTGAGTTCACTATGCTGGAAGGTGTGTTAGTACATGTATTGTCCAACGTGAGTTCACTATGCAGGAAGGTGTGTGAGTACAAGTATTGTCCAATGAGAGCTCACTATGCTGGAAGGTGTGTTAGTACATGTATTGTGCAATGAGAGCTCACTATGCAGGAAGGTGTGTTAGTACATGTATTGTCCAATGAGAGCTCACTATGATGGAAGGTGTGTTAGAACATGTATTGTCCAATGAAAGCTCACTATGCTGGAAGGTGTGTAAGTACATGTATTCTCCAATGAGAGCTCACTATGCTGGAAGGTGTGTTAGTACATGTATTGTCCAATAAAAGCTCACTATGCTGGAAGGTGTGTGAGTACATGTATTGTCCAATGAGAGCTCACTATGCTGGAAGGTGTGTAAGTACATGTATTGTCCAATAAAAGCTCACTATGCTGGAAGGTGTGTGAGTACATGTATTGTCCAATGAGAGCTCACTATGCTGGAAGGTGTGTTAGTACATGTATTGTCCAATGAGAGCTCACTATGCTGGAAGGTGTGTGAGTACATGTATTGTCCAATGATAGCTCACTATGCTGGAAGGTGTGTTAGTACATGTATTGTCCAACGTGAGTTCACTATGCTGGAAGGTGTGTTAGTACATGTATTGTCCAACGTGAGTTCACTATGCTGGAAGGTGTGTTAGTACATGTATTGTCCAACGTGAGTTCACTATGCTGGAAGGTGTGTTAGTACATGTATTGTGCAATGAGAGCTCACTATGCTGGAAGGAGTGTAAGTACATGTATTGTCCAATGAGAGCTCACTATGCTGAAAAGAGTGTTAGTACATGTATTGTCCAATCAGATCTCACTATGCTGGAAGGTGTGTCAGTACATGTATTGTCCAATCAGATCTTACTATGCTGGAAGGTGTGTCAGTACATGTATTGTCCAATCAGATCTTACTATGCTGGAAGGTGTGTCAGTACATGTATTGTCCAATCAGATCTCACTATGCTGGAAGGAGTGTAAGTACATGTATTGTCCAATGAGAGCTCACTATGCTAGAAGGTGTGTTAGTACATGTATTGTCCAATGAGAGTCCACTATGCTGGAAGGTGTGTTAGTACATGTATTGTCCAATGAGAGCTCACTATGCTGGAAGGTGTGTTAGTACATGTATTGTCCAACGTGAGTTCACTATGCTGGAAGGTGTGTTAGTACATGTATTGTCCAACGTGAGTTCACTATGCTGGAAGGTGTGTTAGTACATGTATTGTCCAACGTGAGTTCACTATGCTGGAAGGTGTGTTAGTACATGTATTGTCCAACGTGAGTTCACTATGCAGGAAGGTGTGTGAGTACAAGTATTGTCCAATGAGAGCTCACTATGCTGGAAGGTGTGTTAGTACATGTATTGTGCAATGAGAGCTCACTATGCAGGAAGGTGTGTTAGTACATGTATTGTCCAATGAGAGCTCACTATGATGGAAGGTGTGTTAGAACATGTATTGTCCAATGAAAGCTCACTATGCTGGAAGGTGTGTAAGTACATGTATTCTCCAATGAGAGTTCACTATGCTGAAAGGTGTGTAAGTACATGTATTGTCCAATAAAAGCTCACTATGCTGGAAGGTGTGTGAGTACATGTATTGTCCAATGAGAGCTCACTATGCTGTAAGGTGTGTTAGTACATGTATTGTCCAATGAGAGCTCACTATGCTGGAAGGTGTGTGAGTACATGTATTGTCCAATGAGAGCTCACTATGCTGGAAGGTGTGTTAGTACATGTATTGTCCAACGTGAGTTCACTATGCTGGAAGGTGTGTTAGTACATGTATTGTCCAACGTGAGTTCAATATGCTGGAAGGTGTGTTAGTACATGTATTGTCCAACGTGAGTTCACTATGCTGGAAGGTGTGTTAGTACATGTATTGTGCAATGAGAGCTCACTATGCTGGAAGGAGTGAAAGTACATGTATTGTCCAATGAGAGCTTACTATGCTGGAAGGTGTGTTAGTACATGTATTGTCCAACGTGAGTTCACTATGCTGGAAGGTGTGTTAGTACATGTATTGTGCAATGAGAGCTCACTATGCTGGAAGGAGTGTAAGTACATGTATTGTCCAATGAAAGCTCACTATGCTGGAAGGTGTGTCAGTACATGTATTGTCCAATGAGAGCTTACTATGCAGGAAGGTGTGTGAGTACATGTATTGTCCAATGAAAGCTCACTATGCAGGAAGGTGTGTGAGTACATGTATTGTCCAATGAAAGCTCAATATGCTGGAAGGTGTGTAAGTACATGTATTGTCCAATGAAAGCTCTCTATGCTGGAAGGTGTGTGAGTACATGTATTGTCCAATGAAAGCTCAATATGCTGGAAGGTGTGTTAGTACATGTATTGTCCAACGTGAGTTCACTATGCTGGAAGGTGTGTTAGTACATGTATTGTCCAATGAGAGTTCACTATGCAGGAAGGTGTGTAAGTACATGTATTGTCCAATGAGAGCTCACTATGCTGGAAGGTGTGTTAGTACATGTTTTGTCCAATGAGAGCTCACTATGCTGGAAGGTGTGTTAGTACATGTATTGTCCAATGAAAGCTCACTATGCTGGAAGGTGTGTGAGTACATGTATTGTCCAATGAGAGCTCACTATGCTGGAAGGTGTGTTAGTACATGTATTGTCCAATGAGAGCTCACTATGCTGGAAGGTATGTTAGTACATGTATTATCCAATGAGAGCTCACTATGCAGGAAGGTGTGTTAGTACATGTATTATCCAATGAGAGCTCACTATGCTGGAAGGTGTGTTAGTACATGTATTGTCCAACGTGAGTTCACTATGCTGGAAGGTGTGTCAGTACATGTATTGTCCAACGTGAGTTCACTATGCTGGAAGGTGTGTAAGTACATGTATTGTCCAATGAGAGCTAAATATGCTAGAAGGTGTGTTAGTACATGTATTGTCCAATGAAAGCTCACTATGCTGGAAGGTGTGTTAGTACATGTATTGTCCAATGAGAGCTCAATATGCTAGAAGGTGTGTTAGTACATGTATTGTCCAATCAGATCTCACTATGCTGGAAGGAGTGTAAGTACATGTATTGTCCAACGTGAGTCCACTATGCTGGAAGGTGTGTTAGTACATGTATTGTCCAATGAGAGCTCGCTCTGCTGGAAGGAGTGTAAGTACATGTATTGTCCAATCAGATCTCACTCTGCTGGAAGGAGTGTAAGTACATGTATTGTCCAATGAGAGCTCACTATGCTTGAAGGAGTGTAAGTACATGTATTGTCCAATGAGAGCTCACTATGCTGGAAGGAGTGTAAGTACATGTATTGTCCAATCAGATCTCACTATGCTGGAAGGAGTGTAAGTACATGTATTGTCCAATCAGATCTCACTATGCTGGAAGGAGTGTAAGTACATGTATTGTCCAATCAGATCTCACTATGCTGGAAGGAGTGTTAGTACATGTATTGTCCAATGAGAGTTCACTATGCTGGAAGGTGTGTTAGTACATGTATTGTCCAATGAGAGCTCACTATGCTGGAAGGTGTGTCAGTACATGTATTGTCCAATGAGAGCTCACTATGCTGGAAGGTGTGTTAGTACATGTATTGTCCAATGAGAGCTTACTATGCTGGAAGGTGTGTCAGTACATGTATTGTCCAATGAGAGCTCACTATGCTGGAAGGTGTGTTAGTACATGTATTGTCCAATGAGAGCTCACTATGCTGGAAGGAGTGTTAGTACATGTATTGTGCAATGAGAGCTCACTATGCCGGAAGGTGTGTAAGTACATGTATTGTCCAATGAGAGCTCACTATGCTGGAAGGTGTGTTAGTACATGTATTGTCCAATGAGAGCTCACTATGCTGGAAGGAGTGTAAGTACATGTATTGTCCAATGAGAGCTCACTATGCTCGAAGGTGTGTTAGTACATGTATTGTCCAACGTGAGTTCACTATGCTGGAAGGTGTGTTAGTACATGTATTGTCCAATGAGAGCTCACTATGCTGGAAGGAGTGTTAGTACATGTATTGTCCAATGAGAGCTCACTATGCTAGAAGGTGTGTTAGTACATGTATTGTCCAATGAGAGCTCACTATGCTGGAAGGTGTGTTAGTACAAGTATTGTCCAATGAAAGCTCAATATGCAGGAAGGTGTGTTAGTACACGTATTGTCCAATGAGAGCTCACTATCCTGGAAGGTGTGTTAGTACATGTATTGTGCAATGAGAGCTCACTATGCAGGAAGGTGTGTTAGTACATGTATTGTGCAATGAGAGCTCACTATGCTGGAAGGTGTGTTAGTACATGTATTGTGCAATGAGAGCTCACTATGATGGAAGCTGTGTTAGTACATGTATTGTCCAATGAAAGCTCACTATGCTGGAAGGTGTGTTAGTACATGTATTGTGCAATGAGAGCTCACTATGATGGAAGGTGTGTTAGTACATGTATAGTCCAACGTGAGTTCACTATGCTGGAAGGTGTGTAAGTACATGTATTGTCCAATGAAAGCTCACTATGCCGGAAGGTGTGTTAGTACATGTATTGTCCAATGAGAGCTCACTATGCTGGAAGGTGTGTGAGTACATGTATTGTCCAATGAGAGCTCACTATGCTGGAAGGTGTGTTAGTACATGTATTGTCCAATGAAAGCTCACTATGCCGGAAGGTGTGTTAGTACATGTATTGTCCAACGTGAGTTCACTATGCTGGAAGGTGTGTAAGTACATGTATTGTCCAATGAAAGCTCACTATGCTGGAAGGTGTGTTAGTACATGTATTGTCCAATGAGAGCTCACTATGCTGGAAGGTGTGTGAGTACATGTATTGTCCAATGAAAGCTCACTATGCCGGAAGGTGTGTAAGTACATGTATTGTCCAATGAAAGCTCACTATGCTGGAACGTGTGTGAGTACAAGTTTTGACCATTTAAAGCTCAATATACTTGAAGGTGTGCTATTCATATATCAACAAATGAGAGCCGAATGGGTGTACATTGTAGTTTGAGGAACTGAATCTAACTTAAATTTAGCCAATGACTGCAGACTTCAGATTAATAGTAGAATACACTTACCTATAAGTTACGACAGTTCCATCTTGTAGTTGCGCTGTTTGATAGGGCGGGCTTGGTACAGCGGGTGGCGGGCAATTCAGATCTAAAACACACGTACAATAATAACTACTAAATTGTTGATAAAATTTGTTATAACTACTTTTTCCAATCCTAACACATCCCAGTTGTCTGACACATGCATAGTATCACAGAATTTAATTGTTCAATATTTAAATCGCATATATAAGATATTTGAAGGATTATGTGCACTATGTAATGACAAAAATATACACAACTATGCCTGTGACATGTGTATGCATGTGTGTAAGCGTGCGTGTGTGTGCGCGTGTGTGAATGTGTGGGTGTGCTTGTCTGAATGCATGATGTGTGCGTGAATGATAGTAAGCTAGTATACTTTTGTATTTGTATATGTATTGTATTGAGTGTAAACTCATGGGCATAACGCCTAATGTTTTCTCGAAATAAACCATAACTGACGGTGTGGGAGTGCCGGAAAGACGTGCCGGAAATATCGAAATGCTTATTATACACTCCAAACCCGCTAAATAAATATTTAAATTGGCTTTACGTGGTTTGTTGATTCAGCGTGACGTAACATAAAAACCCCATGCCTTGAATCGACCCGTGATGTAATACAAACGTTGTCATGACGTCGCGATTATTGCAAAACTAAATTTTGAAAGACACCTATGTAGCGTTCTTCAGCGTTTTGAACGTTAATGAGCGTTCCTTTAGGTGATGTGATAAGTAGAATCTTATATTCGTGCTATTTTTTTAATTACATACTATCAATTTTATTAAACTCGTCGACAAAAGCAATATGACAGTCGGTACTGCACTGTGTCTTAGTGTCTTGTCTCCTAGTTTAATAAACTCGTACGTTATAAACATTCATGCAGGATCCTCTATTTGTATATAAAATATTGATATACTGTACCCGCACACAAGGATGTCATGTCTAAACACCAATTTATGAAAGGTTTAATAGTTCTTATACATTATAACCCGCGAGCATATATGGCCAATGAGAGGCATTAGACTGAGACAGTATAATAATTTGATTTCCTTTTTAAAGTTGGCAACCACCTATGACTTTCAGCTCAATAACAGACAATAACCTTATTTTACGTGATAGTCTTCCGAAAATGTTATACATATCGATGGCTTAGAATGAGAAGGTCGTAAGTGCCACTTACGACCTTTTAGAATTCATACATATTTAGAATAAGCATCACAAGCCGCTTCTTATGAGCCTATTTTCATAAAAATCAGAACTTGTTATGTTGACCAAAATGAAGTTGTAAAAGTTTGTTTTACCATAAGTAAAGAGTAAATGTCAGACAGTTTTTCCGTGTTTTTTCAAAATATCGATTAGGTAGTTACGACCTTCTAATTCTAAGCCATCGATATATACGATCATACCATGTGACTACAACGAAATTACTAGACGCTTACTCACCGATCTCGCAGTTAGGTCCTCCAAAATCAGCGGGACATGAGCACTGGTAGCCACCATCCGTATTAGTACACGTGCCGCAATTACACGTATATGGACTTATACACTCGTCAATGTCTATGAAACAAATATTATGTATTACTAAGTAATATTATAGAGATAAATTTGTTTTATCGCTAAAATAGAAAAAAATATAATACATGTTACAGGGATACTTTTGTTATATAGCTTGGCCAATTTGACACGAGCCTGACCTTTTGATTAGCATAATTTAACAGTCGATATATTACCTACGGTACAACACCGATTGTATGTTTTCACAATCGGGGAGTATCACGAAGACGCTCGAGATGTAAAAAAACAAACACAAATATGAAATACCGATATCGCACGATTTGCTTGCGGAAATTGATATATTCAAAGCAAGAACATTGTAATATATTCTTGCATAAAGGTCAGGCTCAGGTCGAAATAGTCAAGCTATAACAAAATATGACACAAATAAAATATAATTATTATCTATCAGTCAATTAGAAATATATATTATCGATTGATTACAGGTATATATCAATCAAATAGTAATATAATTATTATATATATAGATGGCTTAGAATTAGAAGTTCGTAACTACCTCTTACGACCTTATAAGACTCATACATATTTGAAATCTGCTTCACAAGGCGCATCTTGTGAGCCAATTTTCATGAAAATCTGAAAAAAAAATTGTCATGTTGACCAAAATGAAGTTTTAAAAACGTGTTTTCCCATAGGTAAAGAATAAATTACAGACAGTTTTCTCAATATATCGATTTAGTAGTTACGACCTTCTTGTTCTAAGCCAGCGATATAATATATATGTGTTGAGCTGTTCTATACTTTCAACTTTATACTACAGAACAACATCTCCCTGTATTCAGGGACACGACTGCTACTAACAAAGCATCAAAACGACCTGCGGACTGAATAGTTTAGTTCGATCATGACATGATTTAAGCCGGTAATTAAATATGTTAAGCAAGTGCTATTTTGCTAGGGTACGCTGTTTACTTAACCCAGTTACATGCATGACGTCATAAAACGACGTGACGTCACTTCCATTGGTATATCGACTGATATACAAGATGGTATTATATATTATTTGTCTTACTCTTATATAGACAAAATCACCGACGTTGTTAGAACATTAACTACAAGGGCTGTTTCCTAAATAATGCAACTTAGTCTGTAAAATTTATTCTCAGTCAAGTAGTATAGATTCCTTCATTGAACTGTGTAAAACAAACTTCCTAATGTTAGTTCACAATTTTCCATCCAATAATTAGGTAGTTATGGCGCTTTTTATGGATTTCAGTCAAGGCCAATGGACATGCCTAAATGGCCTATCAGTATATGCAGCCTAAAATTACCATTTAGGACATTATGTGAAATGTTAAACTTGAAATATCCAATAAAATATATGAGCCGTTCTCCAGGAAAACCGGGCTTATTGACAAAATTACAAAAGGCATGATAATAAATCGTTAGAAAGACGGAACTCTTTCTGAAAATTTGAACGAATTACTACATAATTAAATTAATAAAAATGTTTTTATATAATTAAATTAACGAAGTTATAGGCTTTTGAAACTAACCAGTCCCGCCAAGTTTTTGAGTGACGTATCAAACATCATTCGAGCGTTATTTGACGTAACGTTAACCATCATTTTATAGACCCAGTAATTGATGAATTATTGACGTAAAGTTTTCAAATTTTTGTCACAGTTTAGAATAATATTCTGATTTTGATAAAACACGACAAAATTGTGAGTGTTTGCTGAAACGAAAAAATACCTGGTATTTTTAACCACTTACCCCTTGTTTTTCTCAATATGGGTAGTTTTTGAAAAATGGTCACCATAACAACGACGGAAGTAATTTTATCCTAAAATATCAAACTTTTTACATCTTTAAGACTTTTTTATCCAACTCCTTACGATTAAATCGGTGAACATGATTATGTTCTTATTTTAGACCTATTTCTAAACATTATTACATAATTACTATTGTTATGTCAATAAGCCCGGTTTTCCTGGAGAACAATTTAAAACTATTTTAATCTATTGATGTAATCGAAAAAAACTTATTTGATTTATCAACGATTCTCAATGGGGCAAATATATGTTACAATTAAGCTATTAAATGTTTTTGTAAATTTTCATAACCAAACTAGTGTGGACGCATGTGCCAATAATACACAGCAATTAATAATTGTGTTGAAATTATTTTCAGGTTTTTAAATATGTATATCATAAAGAAAAAATCCAATACGTTCAAAACATTTTCAGTCTTTTTGCAAAGTTTTTTTTAAATATCTTTTTTGTGGATTTTGTATTTCTTAGAAAATGCAGGTAAATTATTTCGCTTTTACATAAACAAATTTCATCATTTCTGAATTTAACACAGTGGGTGCAAGTGGACCCTTAATAGAGTATACCTCTGGCTTTATTTATTGAATTATTTTAATTATTGTTATAGAGAATGTCAATGAAAGATAGCTTTTTCGTTCTGTCTATTCCAGCACCCAATACGCATGCGCGGGCAGTTGCATTATTTATGAAACACCCCTCACATTTCACAGATACGTATTTTTCCATATTAAAAATAAACTAAAAAAACGAATTTATTTATAGTTATAGTTGATCGTACCGATACAGCCTTCCTGTGAATACGGGTCTCCTGTATAACCTGGCTGACATGTACATACAGCGGGACTCGAACCGTTTTCATCATTGCACACCGTATTGTTACTGCATGGGCTTGGAAGGAACTGGCAATTGGCTGAAAACATAGTATGAAAGAACAATGGTTGTCTGGATTTTATTTATAGAATCAACCATTTTAAAAAATGAAGTTACCTAACTATAGTAGGTTCAAGTATTGGGTAACCAAGAATTCATATTACATGTTTTTGTAGTATACTACTAGTAGAAATTGGATGCAAGCATGGTAGGTAAATTATGCTGATCTTAGTGTCATCCATTTGAATGTCCTCCATTGAAAGTGATAGTCAATTTAACTTATGCGACACTTACATTGCATGGCATTGCATAAATTATCTCTTCTCATATGTTATGTAAAAGTGGTAGTATTTTTTCATTATAGCGTCTCTACTTGAAAGGGTCAGCCAATTAGACTTATGAGACAAATATTCTGTCATGCGCACAGTACTTCCCGAATCCCTTCTCGTATTGTCGGGTGCCTGGTAGAGATGGGACTACGGTAACCATTATTTAACTAGCTGGCGGCTCACCAACCGGCCGCATCAGTTCTTACCCAGCTTCCGCCGAGATTCAAACCTTCGATCTCCCGCCCGGCCACAGTCGCGGTTTATGTATGTCATCATTGACAAGACAGACATTTTACATAATTAGTGAATACGTACGTTGACATGTAGGTTGGACTGTATTGGGAGTACCAGTACAATTACATGATATGCTGTAAGGTTTAGTACAAGCAACTCTACACTGTTGAGACTTAACACACGAACCTGAAAAACACAGACAAACACGAGTATATTATAACACTACTATAAGATAATTTCGGTGCTTGCGTCTGCCACACTTTCACTGGTCAAACCCGGTTAATAAACGAGAATAAATTATAATATCATCCAATTTAGAAGTAATCTTTGATCGTTTACAGTTTATGTCTTAGATAATAAATTATGTTTTATTAAAAATGCTTCAATCTGTATCAATTAGATGGAAAATATTTCACAAGTTAAATTTGTTGGTCCTAGTTTATTTTCAAACTTCGGGTAGTACAATTTTGTCACTAGCTTAGAATGAGAAGGTCGTACAAAATCAATATTTTGAGAAAACAAGAATAAACACAGTCTAAAGTTTACTCTATTCACGATTACGAGTATGTTAAAACAACATGTTTCAAGTTCAGTTTGGTCATCAAGTTCTGACTTTCATGAAAAGGGGCTCATAAGAAGCTCCTTGTGATGCTGCATTTAGAACTTCTCAAGCTAGCGAAATCAACGATGTATATAACGACTTGGACTATTCAATTACCATGGTTGCGATGATATTAAAATTGTTGGGAGCAGGTTCTTTTTTCATTAATGTTTGAATTATTTTACGCACATGAGAGTTATCTATTATTATATTAACTCCTTCACATCACGTACATTATGAATCGTTGTTATTGTTCTATATATTTACATGTCCCATAATCATTTCACATTCCACAAAATTATTTGTCAAAAGGTCGCTATGGAAATAAGAACTACATGTACCAGGGGTGATCAATATATTCGAGGACTTTCCTTCTATTCTTTTAAATATTGGAACTAGAGATACGAAATTACCAGCTGATGTTTATCAATCAATTATCTTGCGTTTCTGTTACTTGCGCCCTAAACATGCTAGGTCGTGCTTCATACTTCATTGGAATAATTCAATATTGTACTGTCAGCCGCCCTTTTCCGAGTTGTGTTTCCAATTACGCATCGATACTCTTTTTACCCATCTAACATTCAAGAATTGGCTATTAACTACTTACGTCTATTTCAGTATTAAACGAAAACCAGTCTCATATATGGTGCTGGGTATCAGTCCAGAAAAAAACTGTGTGCCGCAGCCCGCCGCTCAAACGGTGACGCTTAGAATGACGTTGCGTGACGTCCAATGTTACGCGCCCCTTGCATGAATCAAATAATTTTATTAGTGCATTCGGTCGGAAACATCTTACTCCGAATGATGTTAAATGGTTTAAAGCCTAGCTGCCAATATAAAATTGCTACATGAAAAGTCCTCGAATATATTGATCACCCCTCGTATGTGTAGTTCATTTTGGAGCCATCTTTTACATGTAGTTTTATCATTTCTGTATTATAACATATGCATTTGTTCATTGTTATTGAATGTTGCGATATAGTGTACCATGCTATAGCTTGACCAGATTTAATTGACACTCATCAAAGTCCGTAAAGCTCGTCCGGTCATGCTCGGTTGTATTCGATTTGTATGTTAATTTACCATATACCGTTATCTCCGAAATTTTACGAATTATGCAAGAAGTCTCAGTTTAATCTGGTAGGGGCTATAACTATACGTTGTACCTAGAAATAAATATATCTCTATCTTTATCTAGTGACAAAACAACTTACACCCGCCAATGCACCTCTTCTCATTATCAGATGCTGGGACACATCTAAAATCTGAGTCAATAGATTCACATTGCTGAAATAAGATTAAAAATCAAATTACGTTAAAGATCTATCGGGAGTTGTCAATTGATATCAATTTAGTATATACGAGTTCGGGAAATCTTAATATTAAGTGAGTCTGTTGGTCGAACGAATTTTCTATAACTATAGCAAATGACAACGAAATATAATGTAAACTACAAATACAATCGTTTTGTTTGAAATCACTCACCCATTTGATAACGTTATACTACACATGTGTAGAACAACAATATGCGTACTCGCTGTACTAACCCGGATACAAGGAAAATCATGTAAAGTACTAGTATTTGTATACACATAGCGGCACTTATATATTTTACTGCGTTAGTCACGCAATAAATTTTAGGGGTTTAAAAGGTAATTAAAAGGTCGGTCAAACCAAAAAATTAGCTTTTTGATAAGTTTTGCAATTTACCAACTGGAGTTTATTGAATTAGTCCCATTAATTAAATACTTTGATACATATCAGAGTCTGTCGAGAAGTGTAATCACCATAGGACTATAGCCGTCGCGGTGATTGTTGATTTTCCGGGCTGATTATCACCTTCCTGTCCGTCTATGTCGTGTAATTACCTCTAAATAAAAGCGAAAACAGATGTTTCGCAAAGTTAATAAGAATCTTTCTATTAAATATAGTTTCACATTGAAAACAACTTAGATCATGTTTGATATAGACACTAACATATTAGTACATGACATTGTGTAAAATGTAAAATTATATTGTTTAATCTACTGTTTGTCCATGGCGCTGCTTGTGTGATGTTTAATGCAGTAAACTAATACTTACAGCGTCCGTTTGACATATCGCTCCTTGGAAAGCACTCACATAAGCAGTTGTTACAGCTATCGCCACCTGGGAAGTATATAAAACACTCACTAAATATCGTCACACGACAAGAACATCAGTATTGTTTACAATTCTAACATAGCGCGTGAAATTAGCCTTCATACTAGGTGACTGTGTTCTTTAAGCGTTCTAACATAGCGCGTGAAATTAGCCTTCTTCACGCATACTAGGTGACTGTGTTCTTTAAGCATTCTAACATAGCGGGTGAAATTAGCCTTCTTCACGCATACTAGGTGACTGTGTTCTTTAATCATTCTTACATAGCACGTGGCATTGGCGTTCTTTGCGTATATTAATTAAGCTAGCTGTGTTTTATTATGCAATAAAGCACAGGTACATATTTATTATTTCTTAGATAAACACAGCTGATTGATGACGTCACGTTTGACGTCGTGTATGACGTCACATATTCTTAGAAATAATGTAACGTTCCTAAGAACGATATTCAAAGAATGTAGATCGGCGTCAACCTTACTATCTTGTTGTGCTATAAATCGCAGAGTTGTGGTGATGTTAGAATCTAAATAATGGATAAAGCAGTGCTAAATATATTGCGTATTAAAATATTGGCACTCGTTTGGATGCTACGCACTCGTGAATAAAGTACTACGCTATCATTATCGTACCTGCATTTTATTACGCATTAACGCACAGCTACATATTCATTATTGCTTTGATATAAATTTAATCTTATAATGAATTACCAATGTCGATTTCAATCAAATACCAGTGCATAATCAAGACACCGATACTTCGATAACTTTGTGATAGAGCGTCCGCTTCGAGTGCGGAAGGTCCCGGATTCGATACCAGGCCACGTCATACCAAAGACGAAAGATATTTAGATCTATATATTGTTTTTATTATACCATATTTATATAGGCCTTTTTTAATGTTATACCGGAATGATTTCCAAGTCTGTCTGCTAGAGTGTTGTGATCAATTGTGTCAAATGTTGCTGACACTCCCTGCATTGCCGGGACCGTAGCTTTATTCTGATCTAGAGTGCAAAGGAAGTCATTTTGCATACACAAAGAAGAGCCGTTTCAGTAGAGTGGAATTTTCCGTACGTTGACTGACTTATTCGTGAATATCATGTAGTGTTATATGCTCTTCTAATTGTAATTTTTCAGTACATTTTGATAAATGCCTGGCTTCTTTATCAATGGTCTTATTCTGGAGCTTTCCAAAGGCTTGGGTACATACGCACTGATAAAAAATCATTTTCAAAGGTTTTGAATTAATATTATCAGGAAAACGTCATTATCCATAAATCCATGAAAAATCATAATACTGCCGCTCAAGTGTGTGAGCAATTAATAATGTGTTTATCATCCAATGGAAAAAAGTTTTATCGCTAACCACCTTTGTATTAAAATTGTTGTTTGCATCTTCTTAAACCATTATTCCGTTAATTGGCCTGTTGCTTGCCAGAATCCTGACGCTGAAGCACAGCTGACGCAATGTCAAACCATAAATTTCCCCCTGCATTTAAGTCTTTCGACTTTGGTTACTTGTCTAAACTCAATAGGTAATGTTTCTGCTTCAATGTTGACTAGATTGCATGGTATCTATATTACCGGGAGAGGTTGGTCCATTTCATTACACAGTCTGTTGAAAAGTCCATGTGACCATTGCAAATCAACCCGTCTGGTATTAAACTAACAATACTAGTTCCTCTGAATGGCATGCGTCACCAGAACATTGCATTCCCTCTATGAAGTCAAGATGTGACCATCACAAAAACACGAGTTAAAAAATTATTATGGGTACCACACGACTATGCAATCTGAACGAACACCTTTACCGGATCTCCTACAATCATTTACATGGTGTTCACTATTAAACAAGTTATTTTTGCTCTCTTCGATCAGCGACAGCACACCGATCTTTGTGTGCTGTTACATTATGTGGTATCGGTAAATAAGCAGAGACTAGGTAAGAGCTTTGTTGTCATTAATCATGGCTATGCTCAACATCCTTATACCTTCAATCAGAGTGTGTGATGTCCACAGATTGATTTCGTGGAGTGAATGTGATTATATGGTGTTGCGTGTCATGACAGGCACTGGTACAGTTAGTTGAGTGTCAGACGGGTTGATTAACGATGATTACATGAACCTTTCAAGAGACTGTGTAATGGTATCGAACCACCTCCCCCAGGTCGTAATTTTGATACCACGAGTTCTAGCCCACAAGATGAAGAAAATTCAACCATAAACATTACCTATTGAGTTTAGACAGGTAACCAAAGTCGACAGACTTAAATGCCGTAGAGAATGTATAGTTTGCATTGCGTATGTTCTTCAACGCCAGGATTCTGGCAACCCACAGGCCAATAAGGCCATTGTCCATGAAACTTGACGGAATAATGGTTTTAGAAGATACAAACAACTAGCAATGTTAATAGGAAGGTGACAAGTGGCAAAAATTTATTCTAATTGACAATACGCACATTAATTAATTGCTCACACACTTGAGCGTCAGTATTATGATTTTTAAACCATTGAAAATAATTCCGTTTTTATTATTTTCTTACTTGCTTAGTATCATGTCATAATTTAACATCCATAAACTTGATATATTTTACCTAGGGGTTAATCAATCGATGTAAATCATTAAATTTGAAGATCGAGTGTGAAGGAACTTTTGGAGGGCAGTGTATATTACTTTTAATTCATGAAAAAGCGTAAAATTTATTGTAGTAATTTTTTGTTAAAATAAATCAATAAATATTTTTTATTATTACTATAAGTATTACTACATGTAGTTTTAAAGTTAAATTATTATTACGTATTTTAAAGTTACTTACGATGCCAGCTAACAGTTTCCACATGGTCCAACGGTGTCGTATACCCAAAAAAGCGAGTGAAATATAGTCGTACTATACAGTGGTATACAGCAGCAATAGTATGTTTGAAATGTGTTCAACCGTCCTCCACATACGTTTGTCTTTCCATCCGTACACAGGCGGCATTTATACCTTCCGCCGATATGCATTAGACTGGTACCCCGTGTCCTACTCCAGTCGGAAATGAGACATGCGGAACCAGTCTAGGTATGTGTACGTTCGGAGCATCTGGCACAAGTCTGGTGAACTTTCTACTGACGTGGATGTCCGAAAAGATGAGTCACTGACGTGGCCATCATTTGATGTCCGAATGGAATGGAGGAGTCATTAACGTGGCCATCATGGCACAGCTTGTGCCAACAATTTGATCAACTCTCTTTACACTCATCGAATGTTTTAAAATTTACACGTATTGGGGTGAAAAGGTCAATGAAATAAATCGTTTAAATTAGAAAGACTTTCAATGGTGAATTTTGGTGATCTATCAATAGTACATTGTATGCAATGTATGCTTGACAAACATTTGTGCGGAGGGGACTTACACTTTTTATATTTTTTTGGGTTGTGTGTACACGACTCATACCATAAAAGCAAACAAAAACGTCTAGGATATCGCAAACTTGATTACGACGGAGCGTATATGAGCTCATTGCACATTCAGTACAGTTGTCGCCATTGATATTAATCGATTTTATTACAAAATCCTGATATTTTGCTATAAAGCAAATGTAATACGTTTAAACTAGCATGTTATACATTGAATCAGTATTTTGTCATTTATCTTTATACGTCTATATATTAATGTCAAATTCATTTGTACTGTCTGTGTGTAAAAGAAACGTCATCCTTGGTGATTAACGAAAATCGGTGATGGTATCACGGTGATGTACTCTGTAGAGACATGTGACAGTGTGTACTATCTTTCTGTCAGAGTGATGTACTCTGTAGAGACATGTGACAGAGTGTACTATCTTTCTGTCAGAGTGATGTACTCTGTAGAGACATGTGACAGTGTGTACTATCTTTCTGTCACGGTAATGTACTCTGTAGAGACATGTGACAGTGTGTACTAACTTTCTGTCAGAGTGATGTACTCTGTAGAGACATGTGACAGTGTGTACCACCTTTCTGTCAGAGTGATGTACACTGTAGAGACATGTGACAGTGTGTACTAACTTTCTGTCAGAGTGATGTACTCTGTAGAGACATGTGACAGTGGGTACTACCTTTCTGTCAGAGTGATGTACACTGTAGAGACATGTGACAGTGTGTACTAACTTTCTGTCAGAGTGATGTACTCTGTAGAGACATGTTACAGTGGGTACTACCTTTCTGTCAGAGTGATGTACACTGTAGAGACATGTGACAGTGTGTACTACCTTTCTGTCAGAGTGATGTACAATGTAGAGACATGTGACAGTGTGTACTACCTTTCAGTCAGTGTGATGTACTCTGCAGAGACATGTGACAGTGTGTGTACTATCTTTCTGTCAGTGTGATGTACTCTGTAGAGACATGTGACAGTGTGTACTACCTTTCTGTCAGAGTGATGTACTCTGTAGAGACATGTGACAGTGGGTACTACCTTTCAGTCAGTGTGATTTACTCTGTAGAGACATTCGACAGTGTGTACTACCTTTCTGTCAGAGTGATGTACTCTGTAGAGACATGTGACAGTGTGTACTACCTTTCTGTCAGAGTGATGTACTCTGTAGAGACATGTGACAGTGTGTACTATCTTTCTGTCAGTATGATGTACTCTGTAGAGACATGTGACAGTGTGTACTACCTTTCAGTCAGTGTGATGTACTCTGTAGAGACATGTGACAGTATGTACTATCTTTCTGTCAGAGTGATGTACACTGTAGAGACATATGACAGTGTGTACTAACTTTTTGTCAGAGTGATGTTCTCTGTAGAGACATGTGACACTGTACTACCTCTCTGTCAGAGTGATGTACTCTGTAGAGACATGTGACAGTGTGTACTATCTTTCAGTCAGTGTGATGTACTCTGTAGAGACATGTGACAGTGTGTACTACCTATCTGTCAGAGTGATGTACTCTGTAGAGACATGTGACAGTGTGTACTACCTTTCAGTCAGTGTGATGTACTCTGTAGAGACATGTGACAGTGTGTACATACCTCTCTGTCAGAGTGATGTACTCTGTAGAGACATGTGACAGTGTGTACTACCTTTCTGTCGAAGTGATGTACTCTGTATAGACATGTGACAGTGTGTACTACCTTTCTGTCGAAGTGATGTACTCTGTAGAGACATGTAACAGTGTGTACTACCTTTCTGTCAGAGTGATGTACTCTGTAGAGACATGTGACAAAGTGTACTACCTTTCTGTCAGTGTGATGTACTCTGTAGAGACATGTGACAATGTGTACTACCTTTCTGTCAGAGTGATGTACTCTGTAGAGACATGTGACAGTGTGTACTATCTTTCAGTCAGTGTGATGTACTCTGTAGAGGCATGTGACAGTGTGTACTGCCTTTCTGTCAAGGTGATGTACTCTGTACAGACATGTGACAGTATGTACTATCTTTCTGTCAGAGTGATGTACTCTGTAGAGACATGTGACAATGTGTGTACTAACTTTCTGTCAGAGTGATGTACTCTGTAGAGACATGTGACAGTGTGTACTATCTTTCAGACAGTGTGATGTACTCTGTAGAGACATGTGACAGTGTGTGTACTAACTTTCTGTCAGAGTAATGTACTCTGTAGAGACATGTGACAGTGTACTATCTTTCAGACAGTGTGATGTACTCTGTAGAGACATGTGACAGTGTGTACTACCTTTCTGTCGAAGTGATGTACTGTGTAGAGACATGTGACAGTGTGTACTACCTTTCTGTCAGGGTGATGTACTCTGTAGAGACATGTGACGGTGTGTACTCTCTTTCTGTCAGAGTGATGTACTCTGTAGAGACATGTGACAGTGTGTACTCTCTTTCTGTCAGAGTGATGTACTCTGTAGAGACATGTGACAATGTGTACCACCTTTCTGTCAGAGTGATGTACACTGTTGAGACATGTGACAATGTGTGTACTACCTTTCTGTCAGAGTGATGTACTCTGTAGAGACATGTGACAATGTGTACCACCTTTCTGTCAGAGTGATGTACTCTGTAGAGACATGTGACAATGTGTACCACCTTTCTGTCAGAGTGATGTACTCTGTACAGACATGTGACAATGTGTACCACCTTTCTGTCAGAGTGATGTACACTGTAGAGACATGTGACAGTGTGTACCACCTTTCTGTCAGAGTGATGTACACTGTTGAGACATGTGACAATGTGTGTACTACCTTTCTGTCAAAGTGATGTACACTGTAGAGACATGTGACAGTGTGTGTACTACCTTTCTGTCAAAGTGATGTACACTGTTGAGACATTTGACAGTGTGCTACCTTTTTTCAGGTAGATGCACGCTGTAGAGATATGTGACAGTGTGTGCGCTATCTTTCTGTCTAAACAACTTCATATTGAATTGTAGCGAAAAGTATTGAAGGATTTACAAGATACCGTAGATACACCTTTTTCTTGGAATATTTTTTAGATCCCGGTACTTGACTGGAAATAGAGAACGCGAATTAAAAACATGGTCATGCGGGTAGAACACGCCACCATGATCGTTTTTTTTGCATAAATATACTACGTGACCAAATAGTGCTGTCAAAAATGTACTATCACCCTGCTGACAGTAAAAAAATGCACAATCACGTGGTGTGTTAAACAGTTTTCTTTCTTGTATACAGGAAAGATAGAATCTACGTAAAATGCAAATAATTATATTTCTAAAAAAAATCTGTAAGGCCTTTTTCTCTGATCGCGACTTGCAACCCATGTAAAACTTTAACCATGTGTGTTTATATTTCCTCATTGTCTGAAATGTTGGATTTGAATATAAATGTTATACATATGTACTGACAAGTTGATTTTTAATTTTAAATGTTCTGCTTGATCTGACCAATTGTTGTATAGACGATCTAGCACGAGATGTCAAATGATATAAATTTATATTAAACGAGCTTTGGAAATATTATCAAGCGAGCCTCTGTCGAGCTTAATAATATTTCCTAAACGAGTTTAATAAAAATATATCAATTGACAAAGAGTGATAGGTTTTAATATCATGAGACATAAAAAAACCATTTTTTATTGACAAAAAAACACACACCAGGTAGTATAACTTTATACTACACATGTGTGATATAAGATTTTACGTACTCGCTATAACAACCTTCATACAAGGAAAGTCATAGGAAAAGAGACATGAAAGGCCCAAACATCTAAAAGACCCTGTCAGTGAATATTGTTTTCAAATGTTTAACTCCATGTAACAATGTGTGTACTAACTTTCTGTCAGAGTGATGTACTCTGTAGAGACATGTGACAGTGTACTATCTTTCAGACAGTGTGATGTACTCTGTAGAGACATGTGACAGTGTGTACTACCTTTCTGTCGAAGTGATGTACTGTGTAGAGACATGTGACAGTGTGTACTACCTTTCTGTCAGGGTGATGTACTCTGTAGAGACATGTGACGGTGTGTACTCTCTTTCTGTCAGAGTGATGTACTCTGTAGAGACATGTGACAGTGTGTACTCTCTTTCTGTCAGAGTGATGTACTCTGTAGAGACATGTGACAATGTGTACCACCTTTCTGTCAGAGTGATGTACACTGTTGAGACATGTGACAATGTGTGTACTACCTTTCTGTCAGAGTGATGTACTCTGTAGAGACATGTGACAATGTGTACCACCTTTCTGTCAGAGTGATGTACTCTGTAGAGACATGTGACAATGTGTACCACCTTTCTGTCAGAGTGATGTACTCTGTACAGACATGTGACAATGTGTACCACCTTTCTGTCAGAGTGATGTACACTGTAGAGACATGTGACAGTCAAAAATGTACTATCACCCTGCTGACAGTAAAAAAATGCACAATCACGTGGTGTGTTAAACAGTTTTCTTTCTTGTATACAGGAAAGATAGAATCTACGTAAAATGCAAATAATTATATTTCTAAAAAAAATCTGTAAGGCCTTTTTCTCTGATCGCGACTTGCAACCCATGTAAAACTTTAACCATGTGTGTTTATATTTCCTCATTGTCTGAAATGTTGGATTTGAATATAAATGTTATACATATGTACTGACAAGTTGATTTTTAATTTTAAATGTTCTGCTTGATCTGACCAATTGTTGTATAGACGATCTAGCACGAGATGTCAAATGATATAAATTTATATTAAACGAGCTTTGGAAATATTATCAAGCGAGCCTCTGTCGAGCTTAATAATATTTCCTAAACGAGTTTAATAAAAATATATCAATTGACAAAGAGTGATAGGTTTTAATATCATGAGACATAAAAAAACCATTTTTTATTGACAAAAAAACACACACCAGGTAGTATAACTTTATACTACACATGTGTGATATAAGATTTTACGTACTCGCTATAACAACCTTCATACAAGGAAAGTCATAGGAAAAGAGACATGAAAGGCCCAAACATCTAAAAGACCCTGTCAGTGAATATTGTTTTCAAATGTTTAACTCCATGTAAATGCCATTTGAAAGTTCTATGGTGTGTGCTTTGCAAAAAACCACATTGAATTTCGTTAAAATAATTGCTTCATTTGTTTTTTTAAAGCTGTGCAAATATGAAAATACTAGTATCTTAATCAAAATCTGCTTCAATTATACAAACAATAACATAGTTCTTGTCACATTTGGTGAATTATTTCATGTGTCCGTTAAACTTTGGTTGACCTCTATTAATTAGGCTATGATATATCGTAATTAAAACCAGGTAAGCAGTGGTGTCTGACTCAGGCAAACCTTTGAACTTTTGCAAAATCATGTGCGTGAAGTTAGCAGCCTAGCAGCGTGAAGTTGGCAGCCCAGCAGCCTAGCAGCGTGAAGTTGGCAGCGTAGCAGCGTAGCAGCCTAATACATTTCTACAAATAAACTTCACAAGGAATCAGGCGAAACACTTAAAAAATACACGAAGTAATGTGAGTCTGTTGTTTGAAAGTTAATTAATTGGAAATAAAGGAATTTTCACAAAAAAATAATAATGTGAAATTATACGCTGCTAGCAGCGTGAAGTTGGCAGCGTGAAACTACGACCCAGCAGCGAAACAGCGTAATATATATTTCTACTGATGAACCTCGCAACAAATGCATAAAATAACCTGAGTCTGTTGTTTAAACGTTAATTAAGTGAAAATATCGGAATTTTCAACAAAAAAATTAATGTATCGTACTCCGTCCACGTGTTGTACACTGTGATCTATGGACACGTGTGGAGTGGTTTTAGGTGTTTGTTCGGTACGAAGGAGCAGCAATATACTCCTAATTTACCCCAATCTGGAGGAAGCACGCCAATAGATACGTCCTTCTGGACCGACCTGCGGGGAGATACCAGAAACCTACAAAAGACGGCTTAATTCATCACCAAATCTAAACTGACGATTTGAATAGTCGTAGAAAAACATCATAAAGGAAGCCAAGCTGTGTGAAGATATCTTTATAAAGATCTGTGTAGAATAAATACATACGAACACGGTTTTGGTCACATTTGGTCAATTAGTATTTTGTATTTAGAGTTAATTAAACTTCTAATGGCCTTCTGATCAGGTTCTGTTCTGTTCTTATTAGTCATACTGCGTGAGTATATTTTAATCAAGATCTGAAAACAATGCGAGAACGACGTATACTGTCCGTTTAAAGTTAAATGAAAACGGTTATAAACATAAACTCGTTCACCAGGTATAATCCGATTTCGATAATGTGACCGTTTGTTTATTATATGAATTCAATAACATAAACACGAACAGGGGAATCCAGATTTGATTACATGTATACAAACTCTTTATTTTGTTACAAAAAGTATACAAATCACAAACAAGATATCGATGGCTTAGAATTAGAAGGTCGTAACTACCAAATCGATATTTTGAGGAAAACACGGAAAAACTGTCTGACATTTACTCTTTACATAAATGGTAAAACAAACTTTTACAACTTCATTTTGGTCAACATGACAAGTTCAGATTTTTATGAAAATGGGATCACAAGAAGCGCCTTGTGATGCTTATTCTAAATATTTATGAATCTTAAAAGGTCGTAAGTGAAACTTACGACCTTCTAATTTTTAGCCATCGATGTCCGCGCACTCAGCCACAGAGGCTATTGAATAAGATTCTTTACTCATTTACTGCAATAAAGACAGGGTATGTAGCCTTAGGGCTGGTGGACAAGAGTCGAAAAAGACCGTGGCTAGGCCCCCATCTTGGGACTGAAAGTGGGACCATATCCCCAAAGTAGCCAAAATAGCAGTAAATAGCAGGGCCTAGCGACGATATTTTTCCACTCTCGTCCACCTGCCTAACATCTACATACCCTGTCTTCCGGGATCACAGAACCTGGTTTGGGCTCTGTTCGTGCCCGAAACCTACCAAGAAGGAAAATTTTAATACACTGCTACTATAGGCATTACGGGGTCCGGCTCCTAGCCCCTAGCCCCTATCAGCCCCAGGATAGGAACGTGCGGAGGGTCTCGTTCGACTCGTATAAACATACACTACGTCTGTATACCCGGTATTTCAGGGTCACAAAGGATGGTTTGGGCGGTACTCGGGCTCGAGCCCATCCAAAGTCGCCTATGGTATACAGCTAGTTTGGCTACTTTGTGGATCTGGTCCGTCTTTCAAACCCAAGATAGGGGCATAGCGATGGTATTTTTCAACTCTAACCCACCTGTCCTACATCTACACTACCAGTCTTCCGGGGTCACAGAGCCCTGCAGAACACTGCTTTTTATACCCATTCTTATTGTCGGCTTGAAAATTGAGAGGTGTTTAACCTATATCATTATCGTGCGCTGGACTATTGCCGGCTTTTTTATCGCAGGTTCGCTTGAGTTTGGTGATATTTCAAAAGAAAATTGCTTAAAACGTTGCTACAGATAACAGCGGTTGCATAAGAAAAATTAAAGTCTGATTTTGAGGTTTATATACATAAACTGGTCAAAATAGAACTTTTAATGACATAATACTGTTAAATAAATGATATGACAAGTAGTTCAAGGCTCAAATGACTTTATTTGTGGTTTTTGAAAAAAAACATTGCCCCACTAACATCTTGAATCATATTTTGAAATGTTAATAATATTATGATACTTCTGTGATCATGTAAGTAGATTTCAGATTCAAATACGCCCATAAAAAGGTTATTAATAAAATTAATGAAAGTAAATGAAAAATTGTCTAACCGCTTATAGCCGCAGCAAAAATCCAAACATTGAACCCTTGCTATATTCTACTACCAACTCTTGATACTGAACCCTGTGAGTAATTCCCTTGCTTGATGTTCAGCATTAAAGGGAACTGACTTTTCTTCTCCCAAACACTCGGATGGATAACATCAGAATGGGATGTTGATAGTGATTAATTTAAGTTAGGAAACGTGTTTCTTCACAATCGACCTAAATGAATTAGTATAAACTATTAGAGAACATAAATACATGGAAGAAACATGGCTAAAGATTAAAGTCTCCCAAAACAAACCATTCAATTTCGAAAATATTAACCGACAACTATCGTCAAATAATATTTTGAATGATAACTTTTAAACATTTTAAAACAACTTTATTGAGAGAACAAAGAATATATTAAGTTGCTTTACAAATATGTCGTTCATATGCATAGTTATTTTAAAATCACTCAGGCCTACGACCTTCGCACTTAATTCCTATGCATGAACTCCAAACCGTGATATACTGGTCGGTATATCACGCAAAACTAAGATATATTTCCTAAATAAGAATAGAGGCAAGTTATATACACTATACTATCTATAACTCTTACTGTTACTTGTGTTCAATGTAGTAACATTTGTCTCCATTGTTTAATGTGTCTTTGCAATGATAGCTCGTTTTGTTTTCGTCATACGTGTCATTCTTTTATTCGACTTTTAAGACAAGAATGCCGACCCCCCCCCCCCCCTTAACTTGGAAGTTAATTTCCTCTGTCCTCCTATTAATGTCCACCGCTTACCGCTTTTTTCACCAGTTGTATCTTGCGGAGATGCTGGATGAGATACATTTTAATTAGGTCAATGTGCTGTTTGGTTACTATAATGATAAACGTTTTTGGCATATATATTTCCGTACTATCATACATGTAGCTAGATATACTATTAGGCGATAATATTCCCCTCTTCTTATGTGTGGGCATTGCTCAGCGTAGTTGCTAGAAATATATCATGTTATTTTCCCATCCCATTCTTACCTTGCCCATTATTTTAAACTAGGTCATGTCGTAGTTGTGCCTCTTTAAGTCGCATAATGTTAGGTCACTGTCCTTAGTGTTTTAAACTAGGTCACGCTCCGGGTTGTTGTGTCTCATTTGGTCGCCGTTTTGGCATGAGTTTGTGCTGTTGTCGCCGTACAGCGGGGCCTTGGGGAACTTGATTGAGTTTTGACTGCCTTTCATTCGGTCTCATGCGATAACGGCTATTATATAAGTTCTTTGTCAAATTGGGTCATCCTGCATAATTTCGGCGGGGGCTTGGATTTTTTATTGTTTCTTTGGCTTATGTGTGGGCATTGCTCAGTGTAGTTGTGTTGTCGCTATCGCTCCCTTGCAAACTGTTCTGTTTTGTTCTCCATCAACTTCGATAGCATTTAATACAGGGCGATCATTAATATATCCATGGTAACATAAATAACTTTATTAAATTTGTTTTTTGGGAAATATACGTCACTGAGACAACACATAAATAACGTTTTATATTTATTTATTCACTCCGGAATGAACAAGTTGAGAACAACTATGATGTCATAATTATATCCCACATGACGTCACTAGCCAATTAAGATAACAGTGTTGTCATGTGACTACTAAGAGTTAATGAAGTGGTTTGAACCTAAACTTTTTCGGTAAAATACATTTATCAGTTTTCAGGGGTTGTCCCCTAAATCTAAGAATATGTTAAAAACTAGCCGAGCAAAACTATTCATTTTTTTCTAAATTATTGGCATTAATCTGATCTAAAAAAAAAAGGTTTTATATACATTGTACAGAAAAATTCAAACAAATCATATTCTCAAACCCGATACGCTACGTTAGAGAAGAATGCTTAAACACGGCCATCATTATTCATTGTGTCCGTTGTCTAAACAAAGCGCTACGTATTGCTTTCCGTGGGAGGTATTCCATGTCTTCTTTATTTAAAAGAACAGGGGTCACTGAATTAAAGACATACGCTGGTGCTTTGCTTAGGGTACGGACACCTGGCTGGTGTTATTGATCGCTATGGGGTTTTTAAAGTAAGCTTTAAATATTTAATATATATTAATGTATTTTATGAATCACTCACGGAAATTAGATTATAACTCAAATTTAACGTTTAGATTCAGAGTTCCGATAAAAAATGTAAAGCAGCCGTCGACTTTTGAGCGAAAATGGGTTAAATGTAATACACTTGGGATGGAAAAACGATCACTAATTTTATTTTAAACATAAACGTAACCATTAGCTTATTACATGTGAATCGATTTCCACATCGGAAATATATACTGTACTTAAGTAAGTTCAATAATTGCTTCGAGAATAGTTTGTAAAAGGTTTTCACTGAAGTTATTTGTATGAAAGCAACCATTTCAAGACAATTTGATACACACGTTATCTACCTGCATGGCCGAGTGGTTATGGTGTCCGCCTTGGAAGCGTGAGATCGAAGGTTCGAACATCGGCGGAAGCCAGGATGGAACTGATGTGATCGGTTGGTCAACCGCCAGCTAGTTAATAAATGGTCACCGTAGGTCCATCTCTACCAGACTCCCGGCATTACGAGATTCGGGAGGTATTGTACGCATGAAAGTTAAGATTTGCGTCGCATAAGTCAAAGTTGACTGGCACCTGCAAGGGGGTTGACACTACAATAAACAAACTTTTTGCAATACAAATATGTCCGAAGGTGAAGGTATCAATAACATGCTAGATAGATATTTGCTGTAGAACCCAGGGACCTTATTCGCCAACTCAATCTATAATTCATACTTTGACTTTTTATTGCCGAATGTTTTATTCGCTCGTATGTTCTAATAAATGTACCGATTTTGATATAAAAGGGTACACAATGTTCAGTGGGTAACAATAAATAATCATATACAATTTCCTTGTCGTAAGTCTCAAATTCAGACTTAGACTTAAGATTGACAACATTTACAATCTCTGCAATTTCTTTGCAATTCGATTTAACCATGTGAAATTATATGTGATTATTTGTTAACCATGGGACATGTATCCAAATTTATATCAAAATCGGTACATTTTAAAATACTGGAGAGCGAATAGAATATGTTGCAATCTAAAGTCTAAGTTTCAGTATTACAATGTTGGTGAATATGGCTCCTTTAGTATTTCATTTAAAATATCGATCACCTGTGATTTACATATCCAATAAACCATATTGAAAGGATACTGTGCATCAATTTCAAAAGGAAAATTACAGAGTGCACGATATCAAAAGTGGTATAAATTGATTATTTGCATTAAATCAATCATAAATCTTCAGCTGATACATGTTTTCTTGGTTGGGTAGGGAAAATACTTCGTTCTAACATTTTAAGCCTGTCTCACACAGAACACGGTTGGACACACGGTTCCAATACGGTATACTCGGTTATACACGGGTTGACCGCAGGTACGATTTTGACTCGAATGTATGTACGAACAAAGCTCGGATAAACTCGGTCAAGCAAGGTTTGTCACGGTTTGAACACGATTTGCCAAACGGGTTTCATACGATTGTTACGGCAACTGAGTACGTTCGTAATTTCGTACACTCACTGTAAAACAGTAGTTGATACTTCTTTCTATTTCACTCGATACATTACATATCATATACCAAACTATTCATTATAAAATTGACTACATTGTCATTTTAATTTGAGTTCATGTAGAATTGTATGTAGCCGTAGAATTGGAGACAATGCCCGACAGATGTACAAAAAACCGTGTGCAATTTGTAACACAAAATATTGGTCGTCGGCATAAAATAACAGACGTTTTATTCAAAATGTCATTAAATTTGTGGGATACTTCACTGAGTGACACCAGAAGTGACGTGTTTTAACATACTATCGTGAAAAATCACGGGTGCAAAAAATAAAAAAGTTAAATAATAAACTGGTAACACGAAAAAAGTGCAAATTTGCAAAAAATTGCTGAAAATTTTCCGAAGACGCATGATTAGTACGCAATTATTTTTTCATTTTCATAAATAAAATTATTATGATTTCGTTTATAAAATATTATTTTTGTTTTATTATACATAATAAAATCCCAAAGCATTCTAGCCAATACTTATCGAGATTATTAGAATGAAATGTGTGGAGGAAAATTGTCCTACTCGCTCGTTTTAGCGATACATTGTGGCACAGACCATTTTCGAAACTTAATAATTTTATTATAATTCATACAACATGCAATTAAAATAAAATTTGAAATATTATCAGAGTGAAATTTTTACTTTTAAAAATTCTTTACGATTGCTCTTAAAATAAGTCCGACACTCTTGATTCAATGTGTGGAGGAAGATTGTCCTACGGGGCAATTTTGCGACGTTTTGGACGTTTTATGCAACGCGAGTTTTTATAGTGGACGAACTACATGACCAAAATAATTATTTTGAGCGATATTATGCATAGACATGCAATGCATTTTGTACCCGTATATTCTAGAACAATGTAGTGTTTTGTTTTTCATAAAACAGTACATAGATAAGTGTATTAGGGGTCGAATACGTGAGTGAGTAAGGTACTTGTCTGATAGACAACGAGTGATACAAGTGAATAAGCGTTAAATTGAACAATCGGGAGAAATTGCTACCGAAAGACACCCAATATTTTTAGTTAAAAACGATGTTATTGACAGATAAATGTATTGTAGTTTTCTACATTGTAAAGTAAAACATTTGCAGATTTAAACAGTAATGTTTACATCATAAGACTAGTAAATACGCAGAGTAAGTTATGCTGACGTAACATGACGTTACACAAACGTACGCAATACCGTGCGTTACGTCTGTACGGTTCCAAGTACGGTCTAGTACGATCTGTTACGGCCTAGTACGATTAAACACGACTTTTACTCGACATACGGTACCACCGACTTTTGTTCCATACGATTTATATACGATATTGACACGGTTGAGCTCACTCGTGGAGTGGACTTCATGTGCGGTTGTATATATACGGTCTCGTACGGTCTCACGGTCTCTCACCGTCTTGTACGGTCGCTAATACGATCATATACGGACATGGCACCCGTGCCAGTTTTTTTTGAAGTTTTAAAAATCATACACGGCTTTCAGGGATACACTCGAATGGCCCGAGTGTAACTCGGATAAGGCCACTGTTGGTTCGGTTGTATGTAATGATTACACGGCTTACCAACCGTATAAGCCGTGTCACGGACAGGCTTTAGCTTAATTTGTCAGATAATACCTCAACGGAAGTTTGATCAGCACTGTGATAAAAAGGCCTGCATAATCTTAAATAAATGTTTATTCATGCTTTGTTATCTTTAAAACATACGGAAGCATTCACTATTTTCTGGAAAGTCTATACACTGGTCCGTCTGTATGCTTTCGTGTTATTAACATCATTTATTCAAAGAGTATACAAACTATGACAATACGAGGCAAATATTGTACTCGTTTTCTGCAATACAGTTGGAAACATCGATTACATGTAGCCTCTTCCGCTAAACTTGTATTTCTCATGCCGGAAACGCACCTCATTTGTGCATGCGCGCTAAGTTATTTCAGTTAAATTAATGTAACTTTCATGTTTCATGAGACACCCGCTACTGTTTCGATGTAGTGGCTGCTTCGTAACGCTTTCAATATATTGGACATTGCATGTGATAGATGCGCAGTTACAACTGCTGCAGAATGTTTATCACATAACCTTAGGTGTGGGAGTGTATTAAAGCCGTGCCGGAAATATCGTTATGTACTCCCAGCCCGTTACAAAAATATGCAAATTAGCTTGACGGTGGTTGGTTGATTGGTTCAGGTTGATGTAACGTAAACCAATCCGTGCCTTATGAATCGACCCGTTAGCAACCCACGAAGTCCGTGCGTCATGCTCCAAGTACCACTAAATCTTGTTTGAAACGTCATGAACGTATACAGCATACATCATCATTTTTCTAAGATATTTTGCGTTTACTAAGGTTATTTGATAAATAGAATCATGCATTCCAGCTTATTCATTGCCAATTTTATTAAACTCGTTAACAAAAACAATATGACACTCGGAGCAAATAATAAATAGAAAATGTGTTGATTTTTGGTGAAAGATCCTATGTTTTTTTACTCGTAATCACGGAAATCAATATCTATGGAAGCCCTGGAGGGCACTTTTGACTTTTGACTTGTGACTTGTGACTTATGACTTATGACTTGTGACTTGTGACTTGTGACTTCGGACTTCGGACTTGTTTCATGCTATAAATAAATCTACGGGCATTTCATTGCAAGGCGTGGATAGTAACGGATGTGCCTTGAATCGGAATTAACTATCAATTTATAATTATTTATAGGAAGTGAGGTAAGTCGGCATTTAATTGGTTTTGTTTTGAATTATCAACACCATTATCTATATATTGCCGCTCATGTAATAATATACATGCGCTTATAAAATCATACATCTCACGGTGTAGTTTTGTAATTATGCATGTACATACACAGTAGGGTTTTCTTCATTTCCATTATCATTTAGCATTTGCGCGTTTCGTGTATATCAAGTTTTTCCACCTTATATTTATAACCACTCTCGACACATCATTCCCGATACTCGTATATATCCACGAGGGTGTGCGAGGAGAAAAGCCAGTTTCACGAGTAAGGGAAATACGTGCTATATGCTTTGTCTTTGTAATGACGCTGCCTGGGACTGAACCCTGGACCTCCCGCACTCGACGTGGCAACATAAGTTGTTTGCGACAAATAATTAGGTTCATAGATAATTCTATGTAGATGCGTTTGTTTTGTTAACGTAATATGTTCTTTTATATTGTTACAGGCGACGAAAAATGGAATACCTTTTTGGTGGGTTTGTGCGATGTGATTGGACCGATATACTGTGACACCGCTACCTAATATACAGTTACCGTCATTGTCTTCGCATCCTGAAACTAAGCCATAGAAAGCAACGAACTCAAATGTAGACTTTGCAATTATTGTGTGACACTATAAGCTTGAATTACTTTTTTATGTGTGACTGTATAGTGTACCATGTGGGGATGAAGAACATAACGAGCGTTTTGTGGACAGCTTCAAATCACGGACACCAATACAACTAGAATATGTGATTTCAGTTGTTCTAGAAAAAAACGTATAATACGTTTGTTTTAAAATACTTGCAGTATTACAGACTCTAAGTTATAATTGATGTTAACTTGGAATATATAATAAAGTAAAGAAAGACCAAGTTCGCTTATAGTATTTTGATTTCATGATTCAATATCATTCCTAGGTTCTTGGCTACTTGTCATATTCAGGGGATACTAATAACAAACAAATGAAAACAGACGCTGTCGTGTTTAATAAACAACATGTAAGTTGTATATTTCTCATTTCACAAGTTGCAAATCACATGTCACAACACAAGTCGCAAGTAAAAAGTAAAACATTCTAACTTATACAAATAAACCCGGCTAGCAAGTTACTATTTGACTTAGCTATTTGATCAGAATTAAAAGTACATGCTATTATACTGAAACGGTTCATCAATACAGGGCTAACTACATAAATATATGAGGTAATCGGGCAGTGAAGGTAGCACTCAAATTAACTAGCCGAGCATAGAAAATATTAGCATCATCGCATAACACAATTCCGCGGAGCATTGTCTAACGAAAAATGAAAAGCCCATGTCCCCGATGTAAGGGTAGGATAACCTTGTTTCAAAGAGATATGCAAAATAACGGTGACCCGAAGTGACCGAATAACAGTAGCTATGATTCGACATAGTTAACCAAGTCCCCGCTGTAAAAAAGCAGGATGAGCTAGTTCATACTGAAGGACAAAATGGTTTATATTCTTGAATATTATGTTAAATGATGAACTACAGTCTGTATTGCTTGGAATTAAATGCAACAATCTCAATCTATGAGTCCGTGTATACCACCAAGGTATGGGTTTAACAATTGTGCTCAAGCATGATACATTGACCATAATTATTCATTTATTTTTGCAACCCATGCCAGATCAGTTTGTATCTCTATGTCGACTATATCAACGATAACTTCCATTATGACATACATGTTTAACGAGACAATTTATGTTCAACATGTGAGTGTTCATTGTGACTGTACGCCTTCCTTTCACTATAGTAGTAGAATAGTAGGGTTGTAGATTCCGTTGGTGCAATATTCCACAAGAGATGTTATCTTCCGGATTCCATCATGATGAAAGGAGACATTTCGTTTTGTTCCACCTGCAAAATATAAAACAAACACAGTTGAATAACACTGAATACTAAAAGTCTTAACCAACAGATTCGTCTTGATTGAGACGCTGATTGGTAACTATGGTATAACTAAACTACGATTACAAAGTTTAAAACCTAAAATAAATTAATGGCATAATACAGCCAATTCACAGTTAAATGATAACGGTTGTTAACATAACCTCGTCCGTCAGGTAAACTGTGTTTATCTAGGTTAACTGGGTATACCTGAGTTAACTGTAGTCCGCGCTATTCTTTCGAACGGGATAGTTCCCTCATTAGTTTCACTTATTGCATCGACAGTAGTGTATGATATAAAATGATACTCTCGTATGATAAAGACAAGGAAGCAAACTCGTACATGTATACTAATAATACACAACTGCACCGTAAAACATATTTACTTTATTAGTACGCTATGGCATGAACGCTATTTTAGTTAATGCGACGGACAGTTGCTCGGTGAATTTAGAAACGACGATTTAAATCCTACAAACATAATGCCCACTTACCTGATTTACTAGAATATCAACAGTTAAATTCCGATTCAAAGAACATCCGTCACCATTCACGGCGTCCAGGCAAATGCCCGTGCATTTATGTATATAATGAAACAAATCCGAAGTCCGAAGTCACAAGTCGCAAGTCACAAGTCACAAGTCACAAGTCGCAAGTCACAAGTCACAAGTCAAAAGTGCCCTCCGGGGCCCCCTCAAGTCCCAAGTTCGAAGTCACAAGTCGCAAGTCACAAGTCAAAAGTGCCCTCCAGGGCCTTCTCAAGTCCCAAGTCACAAGTCCCAAGTCATAAGTCACAAGTCAAAAGTCACAAGTCAAAAGTGCCCTCCAGGGCTTCCATAAATATCTCACGAGCCACGGCGTAGTACACTTTTGAACATATAATTTTCTGTGATCACGAGGTGAAATAAAATTCAATCTTGTAAACACCAAAATCAACAAATTATTCTCTATGTCTTAAGTAGACATTTAAATAATTATGTTTGCAATTTGAGTTCATTCAGTATTTGCATTGTTGGAAAATATAACTAATGGGAATTTAATTATTCATTATTTATTGACTACTCCTTGCATACCTGATTTTTTGCTTCGGTACATCACGTTTCACTTTGTGTCAACAAAATTTATTTCTGTTTTGTTGACTATTAAATTATAAATATTCTACAACACTGTTTAATGACCCAGTGGAAGTATGACAGCTAAATTGCTATTTTAAAAGTGTTATATAAGATCTAGTGTAATAAGTTTATTTACAACAGGACGTTGCACTTGATCGAGCTGAATCTGGACATTGCATCAATGACGCTACGGAATTATTTGTTATCGTAATTTGTAACGTTATTTTTGCTTGAATTCATTAAATTTAGGCTCGCAATTTTTAATTACCTTAGACTTGCAAAGACGCTTTGGACTTGAATAGACTGAAACTGCAATTTTCATGAATTATGCTACGGTGGCAAGGGAATACATTGTTCTCCTTGCTTGTTGCATGTCAGTGTATATACATGATAGTTTGTGTTGCACATTTTCGGATTAGTGAACGAACGAAATGTAAATCTTCTAAGAATATTATAAAATACGTAGTGAAAGTATCAATAAATGAATGTGTTCAAGAATGTAGGGCGAGACAAAGATGTGCTTTTCTAAATTACCGTCGGCGGACTCTCCTGTGTGAGCTGTATACCGACGACGATGGGGCGTCGGATGTGTTTATCACCAACAGTATTTCAACAGGACCTTGTGTGTTTGTGCACAGAGTTGACATTCAAAACTCAAGCGTGAGTAAAACTTGTTTACATAGTTCATTGTTATATCATGTCGTAAATTCGGTATACTACTAGAATTGTAACGCGATTTTGCTTGCATTCATTAAATAGGCTCGCAATATTTATTAATGATACCCTATCAATGATACAGAAAAAACTATTATCTGTCGTTGCCCCGGTCATATATCATTCATTAGTTTTTATCGGGTATCTTTTTAAAGAGGTGTTCCCTATAACTTTGATCGTCTTAATCGGTTCAGGAATATTATGCATTAAATGAGAATCATTATTGCTTAAACTCCTCAATTTTTTAACACAAAACTCACATTAATTACCGAGAAAACCATGAAAACATATTTCCGTTACGAGTCAAAATAGTCACGAGTTGTTTCCCTTTGACCACATAATAATCATTGACTGGAAGCGATAAATCAATATTGGTGATTTAAATATATTTTTGTCTTTATAGAGACATATTTGCGCATACTTTCTTCTGACAAATTATGATACTTGATAGTGTTTTGTACATTTAGCTCATTTAATGTGATAGTAGAGAAAAATGTGCTACATGTAGTTATAGGGAATGCCCCTTTAAAGGTTAAGCGCATATTTGAACAATTAGGGAAGGCTATGCATTGCAGGTCTTTATACTAATTGCCGGAAATTTGATTTATTATTGTTTGATTTAAGCAAATAGAAAGCTATTTATACGAATAACCGTAAGTAAGTTACCATTCTAGCAAAATAATGCTCATTAGCGGCTCATTAGGCGAGTTTTATGTGTTCCGGTTAACATAACGTTTACACTGCCTCTAAAACAATAACATACGAGCCGTTTTAAATAAACAGCATTTCTATACAATATACTTATGGTGAAAATACAGAAAATTAAGTACGAGTGCAATATGCACTTGTTCAGTGACACATGTTTCGCTGTGTATTATAATGTCCGAGCATGTGTTTGTTTTGATTGTGTCAATGGTCAATAATGTGTTATACTCTTGTATATAAAGTTAGGTACTATTATGTATGTTGCCTCCTTGACCTACCGGATACAACATCTGGGGTGCTCCCAGTTTGATCTCAGATACAAATAGTATAAGTAGGACAGTTAGACCTATGTAGTGGTTTCCTCATAGCTATTCGAGAATTTGTAAAGTTCGACGAACAGTCTTTCGGGCTATTATTACCTCAAGGTGGGATTCGGTAACTGTATCATTGATAAAGGCAATTTGAAAACGAAAAAAATTCATTTTTGTAAAAAAAAATTCTATAAAATGTATTATTTTCAAAAAAAATATTTTTTCGTTTTCAACGATACAGTTACCTGTGTCCTAAACCACTCGACTGCAAAAACATTAGTATTAGAACATTCGGCTATTACAGCATCCCAAAAATTGTGAACATGCTTGATATGGTATATTGTCGCGTCAGCTACTCGATACTGAACTGAAGTATTTTCTGTATATTTCTGTTTCAGAACACAAGTGACTGCGCATGCCAGAACGAAGAGATATGTGTTCCTGCAGATGGCACGTGTGTTTCAAAAGGTGGGTACTTTTAAAGGGGCTGTTTCTCGTTTAGACATCTCAAAAACATAAAATAAAATTCTCCAAAAGTCACTTAGTCATTTAATGTTTGTATAGGTGAATGTATATTTCATCAACAAGCACGCTGATATGTTATATAACTTGCGAAACTTGACATTTTTTACTTATTTAGTATTTTACATCCAGAATTCCTCGGTTTGATAGTTTATGCTAATTTATCTAAGGTCGATTGTGAATCAAGTTTTTCATACGTATATTTATCACTATCGATACCTCATTTCTGATGTTATCCATCGTCACGAGGGTATGAGAGAAGACAATTTCTCTTTTATGTTTAGCGTAAAAGCAAGGAAATGGCTGATACCATGTTGTTTCGCTTTTGGTACAACGCGACATGTGATCGACCCCGGGACCTCCCACACTCGAGGCGGACGCTCTACCATCAGGCTACCGAGGAGGCGGTATAGAACGATAATGTGTGATTTACATAAATCACAAATCATGCTGGAAGGAAAAAATCTGCATCATTTATAAGGGTATCCGATGTAGAAAGTGCCTTAAATGGATTTTTGCAATAAATGTTCTTCATCATAAATCAACAGCCAGCGACTTTTTATTCAATAATTACTAGTACTTGGTTGGATAGGAAGATTACAACATACACAATATGTAACCGTTACATTGTTTTAAATATGTTTACTGTTGTACATGGAAGACTGGTTATTATGGTTAGACGCCATGAGTTAAGACTGATTTTTTATCATTTACTCCCGAAAATTAAAAAAGAATACGGCTAGTCCACAGTTGCCATTTGTTTGAAAGAAATGTTAAAGAGGCATTCCCTATAACTAGCATATTTTTCTCTACTATCACATTAACTGAGCTAAATGTACAAAGCACTATCAATTATCATAATTTGTCAGAATAAAGTGTGCGCAAATATGTCTCTATAAGGTCAAAAATATATTTAATTTACCAATAATAATTTATCGCTTCCAGCGATTTATTATTATGTGATCAAAGGGAAACAACTCATGACTATTTTGGCTAGTAACCGAAATATGTTTTCATTCTTTTCTCGGTAATTAGTGGGAGATTTTTGTTGGAAATTTGAGGAGTTTAAACAATAATGATTTTCATGTAATGTACAATATTCCTGAATCGATTTTAACGATCAAAGTTATAGGGAATGCCTCCTAAAAAGAATAAAATCATATACGAGTACACGTATAAATCAAATTGTAAAAAATACAACAGCCACCTCGGATTTGAATATCAACCATAATTCTCATTCCATTTTTATCTAACAGAATGTCCAGGGTTTGAAGTTCCGAATGCAATAATCGAAGGTAATATGAAGGACATAGGAGCACGTGTTAAAGTCACGTGCGTAGAGGACCCGAGTACAACTACTATCCAGTGCCTATCAAATGGGACCTGGGATTACGAACCAAGCTGTCCTAGCCGTAAGTTGATTTTGTGTCCTTTGTTATAATAATTATAATTATAATGGTAGTTATAATCGAGAACATTTTTAATTATGCCTGGGTCCCTACGTGCACTGAGCATTTCGATGAACTCCTGATTTGAATAAATTAGCTCCTGGAGGCATCGGGAACAGGGTTATCACAAAGTTTCGAATTACATTCCCCAAACTTACTATAGACCACTAGGAACCTTTTCCCGATGCATTCCGATGCATAATTATTTAATCGTGTTTACTGGTACTCAGACTATTGCCGCGATAAAATATTCCTCATGTTTGTTATATATGTACTGTTGTTCTAGGTTATCTTGGATGTTATCGGGACGATGGGGCCCGGATTTTGATGCCTCATTTACAAATTAACAACAATGAAATGACCAACGACCATTGTATGGAGCACTGTACGGGGTATAACTACGCAGCTACTCAGGTTTGTTCGAGGTTACAAACCACTTAATAAATTTTCAAAAAATGATTCTGCCCTCAAAAGCAATTGTTTCAATACAAGCAAGTTCATTCGGCGGGGAATGGCAATGTCAATGTGACTTGTGTTAGTCTATGAAGCCACATGGAACATTGGGGATCCAACTCGTAAAAGGTTACACATCACTAAATAAAGATTATCTTTAGCTCAATGTAAAGTGACAATTTTCATCCACATATCGCTTCATGTTAAAGTCTTGTTGGCACACATACGTCATTGTAAAGACGTAATACTATTTGAAACTTTCAGCTACCAAATAAGACTGTGGTTATGTTTGTTCAATTTTGTGGCGGTTGACATATTTTTACGAGCGCAATAATGATTTTTCCCTATCATACTTTCGCTTTGGTAAATATGCCAAAAAAAACTAAAAAAATTCAAGATAAAACAGTTTCAGTACTTCAACTACCTGTATACATGTGGACTGTATTTGATCTCAATTATATTGTTCTAGCTCCATTTGTCAAGGAATATCATCCATTGCCCAACAGTGTAAGCCTGAAACTAAGACTTAGACTAAAATTTGACAACATTTATAATCAATCACTACTATTTCTTTGCAAATAGATTTAACCATGTCGAATTTTATCTGGGTTTTTTGTGTTAACCCACTGAACATGTATACCCGTTTAAGCTATAATCGGTACATCTATAACAATATGAGAGCAAATAAAATATTTGACAATGTAAAGTCTAAGTCACGGTTTTAGATTGACAATGTTCGTGAATAAGCTCCAAGCCGAGTGCATGATGAGACTCGGGCAGAGATAAACCTTGATGACTGGTAAGAAGTGACGATATATAATGCCTTGGTCCCAATAAGCATGTTTTGCCTAGGCGATATACTCCCGATTTAAATAAAATAACTTCGGGAGGCATTGGGAACCACAGGTATCTGTATCGTTGAAAACGAAAAAAAATAAAAAAATAAAAAAATTATAGAAAATTATAAATTTTCAAAAAAAAATTTTTTTTCGTTTTCAACGATACCGTTACCTGTGTTGGGAACAGGAATATCTTCAATGTTCTAATGTTTACCCCGAGGCTTCCCCTAGACCACGAGGACCCCTTTCCCGGTGCATTCCGGTGCCCATTAATTAAATCGGGAGTACCTGGCCTAGGCAAAAATAGTCTCAGTGGGACCAAGGCATTACCAGCAATCCTAAGACTTGCTTTCGCTCTAATAATTCTAACAAACTTTTATTATTGCAGTATACATCGTACTGCTTCTGTGGAAATGCTTTGGATGAAAACCTTAAACGACCAGAAGCAGATTGTGCGATGCCGTGTAGTGGGAATCCGTCAGAAATATGCGGCGGGCCGTGGCGTGGATCCGTCTACAGAGTGAATTAAAATATAATTGACATGACGTCAAATCAGAGATCGCTGCGCCTTATTGTTTGTGATGGGTGTTTGGCAAAGGTTTTCAAGTTAATCCATTGGACCATGTGATTATAATTTACGGTTAAAATTGATTAAATGGCAATGATTGACTACCTGCATAAAGTCGATTGCTGCAGCTCATATCAGTGTCGTTTAGCTAGACGTGGACATTTTTGCAATTCTGTGATCGAAGAGGTGTTTTAGTCCGGCAGTTTGGAGCAGATATTTTAGCAAAATACTGGATTTGATTATTATAGCATGAAACTGTACATGATTGTAGACTAATGCATTATGATAAAGATAATTGTTGCTATGAAATAAAGTGCAAGTAATATTGCTGGCTTAAAATGAGACGGTCGTAAGTCCATATTTTGAGAAACATGGAAATAAATGTCCGAAATTTACTCTAAAAATTTACATTTGGAGAAAAAGACTTTTACAACTTTATTTTGGTCAACATGACAAGTTCCGATTTTTATGACAATATGCCAACAAGAAGCGCCTTATTTCAAATGTGTAACAGTCTTATAAGGTCGTAAGTAGTAGTTACGACCTTCTCATTCTAAGCCAGCGAATTGTTGATAGTGTCATGTATTGTTCATACATTATACAATGCGAAATATAGAATCACAGGTACACGGGACCTACTGTTTTATAAATGTTTTAGGTGCACATGTCTTGTCCCTGTAAATGCTACATTCGTGTGTGTCAAAATCTAATATAAATTGTATGAGCAAAGTAATTAAATTACATCCCTTGGTTCAACTTATATCTATTTATTAACGTTTCATCTTTGTACAACATAATGCATATACTATTATAATTACAAACGTCATTGCACAAAGCCTATGAGAGACTACGAAAAGGAGCAGTATGGACTATATTATATACTGAGCGTCAAAAGTTCCGAAAACAATATATTGTACTTATTCAATAGAATCGCCAACTTATTTATGATGATTCAACTGCATATCGCTGGCTTAGAACAAGAAGGTCGTAACTACCAAATCGATATATTGAGAAAACAAGGGAAAACTGTTATGTCTGTAATTTACTCTTTACCTATGGGAAAACACGTTTTTAAAACTACATTTTGGTCCACATGACAATTTCAGATTTTCATGAAAATAGGCTCATAAGAAGCGCCTTGTAAAGCAGATTTCAAATATGTATGAGTCTTATGAGGTCGTAAGAGGTAGTTACGACCTTCTGGTTCTAAACCATCGATATGTGTAGCTTGGCGAATTTGACCTGATCAGTGCGACCTTTATGCATGAATATATTTCAAATTTCTTGCTTTGAACATGTCAATTTCCGCAAGAAAATCGTGCCATATCGGTATTTCAATAATGTGTTTGTTTTACATCTCGAGTGCCTTCGTGATACTCCCTGATTATTAAAACACACACCCGGTGATATACATATAGACAATATATCCACTGTTAAATTATGCTAATTAAAAGCTCAGAATCGTGTCAAATTCGTCAAGCTTCACTTAATAAAAATCCTTTAGATGGTATCCGGAATATTGTGCAAGGGAGTGTTTCCGTTAATGTACATGTACAGCTTGACCAGATATAACTGACACTCATAAAAGTCACGCGTAAGATATTGTCAATGAATTTGGTACATATTCGGGCCTTCGTTTAAATAAAAATAAAACAGAAATTTTAGGACTGTGATAGTTAAAAAATAACCAGAATACTATTTCTGATCTCAAATGGGCCACTGAAATAAAAGCACTTGGTGTATATTTTTGTCATGATAAACAAAAGTGCGAATCATTAAATTGGAACAGCAAAATTGATAACTGCATCAAAACTATAAACAATTTACAATTAAGACATTTAACATTCTATGGACAAAATCGCTATTATTAAAAGTTCATTACTACCAAAGTTTACATATCTGATGCAATCGTGTTACGTTCCAAAACATGTAATATCAAAAATCAATAAAATGTTATATGCTTTTTTATGGAATAGTCGAAGAGAGAAGATCAGAAGAAGCATATTAATTAACACCCTCTCTGATGGGGGTTTAGGCATGATAGATATAGTTTCTTATATTAAATCACTACGGATTAAATGGCTGAAACAAAACTTAAAAAATGATACAATGGCGAATTGGAAAACAATTCCAAAATCTTACTTCAACCAATATTGAAAACATTTGCTCATCTTTTATACCAAACCTGGTTCTGAAAAAAGCCTACCAGTAATTCAACGTAAACTTCCAAATTTTTACAATGATGTCCTCACGGTTTGGCTTGAATTTCAAAATAATGTAAACAAACGAATACCTAAAGCATTCCGCGAAATCCGACAAGAAGTCTTCTGGGGTAACAAACACATAAAATCAAAATCAAACACAACGTTATTTCACAAGAATTGGATAAACTCGGACATTTGCTTTCTTAATGACATACTGGATAAGAAAGGCCTAATCAGTGAAACTTTCATACTTAATAAGCTAAAAAATAAATCAAACTGGATATCTGAAATAAGTATTTTCAGAGAATCGATACCACCAGCATGGAAGAAACTAGTACAAATAAAAGAATCTTACCTCACTCAAGTCAAAACAAACTTACATTTGCAACTTGAAGACTTAAAACATCCTTTCAAAACAATGCAAAACAAAGACTTCTATAATGTATTTATTAAACAAAAATCTGAGGTGCCCTACATTCATAAATAAATTAGACAAACGACAATTCTATTGGACTCTTTTCTATAGTAGCTGGAAAGCAACTTGTTTAGACAACCGAGTAAAGCAGTTCAAATACAAATTAATACACAACATCATTGCCACAAATGAAAACCTTATGAAATGGAGAATTTTTAATTCGCCATTATGTCTTCACTGTCATGCGATTGAAAACTACGCACACTTTTTCATTGAATGTTCTTACACAACAACACTATGGATACAAGTTAATGCAGCATTAAAAACTCTTGGTTTTAATCATAACTTTAGGTGCTTAAAATATATATTTTTTGGATACAAACCAGAACTAAGAGAATATACCAATATCAATAGCATCATCAACCTAATAGCTTTCAGTATTTATAAAACGTATCTTATATCTGAAAGAAGAACACAACAACAAAATATAAGAAAGATCCTTATAAATGAACTAAAACGAGCAATATTCATACTTAAAACACAAGATAAAGCATACACATTAATCAGACACTTCCTAGACCACATATCAAGCATGCAATATCAGCAAACAAATATTTCACTGAAATACCACTGTTGTATTATTTTGTTATTATATAAGTTTTCCTAAAATGACGTCATGATTTTACACAAATTATTGTACTATAATCGGAAAACTAATTGTTATTTGTCAACAAGCTCTTTTGAATACATTTATGTTTTGAATGCTAACTATATATAAAATCATGCAGAATTGTAAGGTGGGGCGAGGGATGGTTCCCCGACCCTCTCCCACCAATGACGGGGATTAATAAATGGGCTAGATCCACTGACAAAGCCGAAAAAAAGTCCGTAAAGCTCGTCAGGCCATGCTCGGTTGTATTTGATTTGTATGTTAATTTACTACATACCATTATCTACGGAAATTTACGAATTATGCAATGAGTCTCAGTTTAATCTGGTAGGGCTATAGGTACAAACAAATCTTGCATAGTTAGTCTGGTTTTGTATTCATATGAGTTTATCGATATACGAATACGAAAGTTTATTTGGAATTAAGCATAATACAATGCTTATAACAAATACAGTATATAAATAACAGGGAAGCAAAAAAAAAGAATTTTCAGCAGAAAAGCTAGTACGTATTACATGTATTAGCATCGCATTTTCGAACCCGGACTGATTTCGTAATATGTGTGGTCAGATATCCGACGCGCATTATTACATAAAACATAGAAATAATATATGGACGAAATTCAACTCTCGACATAAATTTCGTCAAGGCAACAAGATAAGACTTATCTCCTCCAATCAGCTGATCGACTTCACATCACGTGACGTAGAAGAGCACCAATCAAAAAGGCACTCAAGTAAAATTACATCGCAAACAAAGTCAGGGAGACACAATCAGCAATAATAAGAAGATAAAAACAACTGGGTGTATTTTGTTCACATAATTATACGACATTTAGATATATTTTCAGTTACATTCCATTATATTAATTGGTATCTGTTTGGTTGGACAACGTGTAGGTTATTTTGATGTTTTCTCCGACGTGACGTCAAATTTGCCCCGGGTAGCCATTACTTGTGTTACTCTGTCAGCAATGCCATTTTGTACGACACAATCTCATACGCTCGACTCATGGTACACTATGTATTATGAATTGTTCTTTTAAAAATTGTTAATGCAACGTTTGAAGTTATTGGAAAATGCGGTACACATTATAGAGCACGTTCCAGGAACTTTTACAAGACCCTCGTAATTTTAAAATACTGTAGCAGTTTTTAAAGTAGTACTTTTAATTTTAACTGTTTTGTCAATGTCGACAAAAAGCTTTTCTATTTAAAGCATTTATTATCAATTTCCTGCGAACATATGTCCTTTGTGATTCTGTTATCAATTTGAATCAATGATGAATAAAAAAGAAAGTTGATTAAATGAACATACATATTTTCAATTATTTTCAATTCCGGTACAAAATATTAATCCTTTTGTTTGAGTTGCTTGATTTGTAAATGGACTGACAAGTGTTTTCTATTTGATTTTGGCGCATGCTGTATAAAACTCATGTCTCTTAGAGTTTAGTTATACTTACTACAGTAGGACATATCATAATGTAGCATGTGATCGCATAATTTGGGTTTGAAGCGGGTACGTAGCGAGGACGGCTATTCAACATCACTGTGCATAAATGAGTCCATAGTAGTATTTTGATTTAGAAATTTACATTTTACAACTGCAAAGGATGGTGGCAAAAATCTTTTTCTCTCGCATTTTTCTCGGAAGTATTTCTGCGGCTTTGTCATTAACACTACCAAAGATGAACTTCAAAGAATGTCTTGAAAAGGATGACATGATAGCCTCACTTATCAAAATATCGCTTGAGAATTGCATACACGAGTGTGTTATGAGACTCGAGTGTTTGTCATTGAATTACAGACGAGGTTTTCTAATGTGTGAGTTGTTCTATAATTCCACGGGAGTATTCGTAACCAACATTGGACAAACGGGACCGTGTGTTCACATGTTACGCTCTGACATCCGGCAACCGCAGGTATGAACCTTTTTGGTAAATTCAAACAACAATTGCTGCAGTGTATCTATCTAATAAGACTGTACTCGCATTGAAAATTGATTTATCTGTAAAGAAAAGTATTTTAGGGGTGTAATGGTATACCGAGGTGCACAAAACACCACAGGCTAAAGTCTCAACATGTTAAAGATACAGCATTTCTTAATTTCTTAAGTTTTTTATGTAGAAATCATATTCAGACAACGAAAGTAACTCAACCAGTTGCTTAGCTTGGATTATGAAACCCAGTGTATGTGAAGGGACGAACAAAGATCTTGCGCTCGTTTGAAAATGTTTTTATTATGCCAAAAAGGTCATTTCTTTTCCGATGAAAACATCATAAAAATAAGTATCAATATCTTAATGGGCTATGTTACAATGGGGACTTGTGCATTTAATTATTTCGTTGGGTCATGTGTTGGAATTGTTCCGTGTAGTTGTGTTGTTGCTGAGTTTTGTGCTCGGCTGGTTTGTTTCCAACCAATATACTTCATTCGTCTGTGACTTGTTCAATGCAAATATTTCTTCCGAGATCTATATAAGTTATAAGCAACCCAGTTCAAACCTATTTATTGAACTAGTCAGCGCGCCAGGTACCTAAAGTTTGTATACACCATCACTGTAAACATTCGTCTATATGTTTTATTATTACGATTGAACGCTTCCATTTCCAAAGTTCAAAATTAGAACACAGTTTTTTAACAAATCTGTGCGTACATGTTACTAGTATAGGCCTGCACCATAGCATTAAAATGTCTGGAGCATTTCGTTTAGTACTGACAATTGGTATTCTGAATATGGCGATATGGTTTCTGAAGTGTTTCCATCCGAAAACAAATTTTGACCTTGTAGTAAAGTCGCTTCCAAACGTCGGGGTAGACTTAAATGTTTCGTCAGTGAAATAAGTAAATACTTTTCTGATTCGCCATTCTGAACACAGGGACCCTTTAACAAATTCAAATTACAACTTATTGTGATATTTTTCTGAAAACGTTTGGAAACACTTATCTATGTTAGGTTAATGGCCATTCGAAATTGTTACGTAATTTCCGGTGGTAATGGTTCAAAATTTGGTTAATACGTTTGTTTTTTCTAATAAGTGGCATTTTTTTATCAGTTTTATAATACAACCCCCGTCTCCGTTTGCAGTACCCAACCAACTGTGCATGTACCGGACAGCAGACTTGTCTACCTGAGAGTGGCTCGTGTGTGGCTATGGGTATGTGTTTGTTATGTACGTTTTGCATTTTGAAGTATAATAGTACACTCGCATATTTGGTACACTGTACTTAAATAAGTACATATCACTGGCTTAGAATGAGAAGGTCGTAAGACTGTTATATATTTTAAAGCTGCATCACAAGGCGCTTATTATGAACCTATTTACATGGATGTCGATCAAACTGAAGTTGAAGCAGCTTGTTTTACCACAAGTAAAGTGTATGTTTTTGTAACTTTTTTTTTGTCATCTCAAAATATTGAGTTTGTACTTACTAGCTTCTCATTCGAAGCCAGCAATAAGAACAAATCGATGGCTTAGAATGAGAAAGTCGTAACTACAAAATCGATATTTTGAGAAAACGAGAAAATACTGTCTAATAATGACTCTCTACACATGGTAAAACAGCGGATTAAAATTCGTTTTGGTCAATATGACAAGTTCCGATTTTTATGAAATTGGGCTCATTAAAAGCGCCTTGTGATGCGTATTTTAAATATGTATGAATCTTAAAAGGTCGTAAGTAGTAGTTAAGACCTTCTCATTCTAAGCTAGCGAAATACTTACAGGCAAATCATGGTACTCGTCGTTGATAGTATTCATGCTAGACATGATACTTTTATTCTGACAAAATTGAATAATGGGAACAATTGAATCGGAACAGACACATTTTATGAGTCTATTTTATACGCAACAAACACGTAGAATATTTAATGACCTTTCGATATAAAATATATTATTATACAATGTGTTTGTATATTTCTTTTAACTAATTAAGTGGTTTATGCCAAGGAAAGAATATTTCAAAATGCCTAATCCTGTATTTGAGTCCATATTTTTGTTTGTTATTTAACAGAATGTCCAGCGTTGAATATTTCGAATGTTGTAATCCAAGGCAACATGAATAACATAGGATCACGTGTAAAGGTCACGTGCAACAATGTATCGCATAATATACAGTGTCAATCAAATGGAACCTGGGACAATTTACCAACTTGTACCAGCCGTAAGTTCAATTTGTATTCTCCCAATATATGTAGACATCACGCCAGTTGTCATTCAATACCATTTAAATCAATTGACATTACGTCAGAGCAGAGATCGCTCCTCCTGGTTGTTTTCCGAAGGCTGCTTGGCGAAGGTTTTCAAGTGAATCCATTGGAGCATGTGATTCTAATGTACTGTAAAAATGGTTAAAATGATATTGATTGACAACTGGCGTAATGTCAATTGTAACGGTAAAATATTATATAATCACATAGTCCGACGAATTAACTTGAAAACCTTTTCCAAGCAACCATCGACAAACAATCACATGGAGCGATCTCCTCTGCTCTTGCCTAATGCCAAATCTAATGTAACTGTTTGTTTAGTTCTTTGTAAAAGGTTGATTACAACGAATGGTGTGCATGGATTGGCTACACACCTAATCATTCAATCATAAACTCACACAGACAATATCTGGGTTCAAACTTTTATTTTTTGATGAATTAAACACAGAGTTTAAAGTAGACCGTGGTTTAAGTAATTTCACAATTTCCGTTAAACTATGAGAATTGATCAAACTGTACGCAGGTCGCACCATTACTGTATTGGTTTTGAAGTTGTTTCGAACATGATCGCCTGCATAAATTAAAGAGAAACTCACTACAATGACCAGTTGTTTGTATATTGTTGAACATTGTTTCAGGATCCCTTGGGTGCTACGCACGGGCGACTGAAGACTGGAATCGTATGCACCATATGACCATAGAGACGTGTGTCAGTTATTGCGACCAATATAAATACGCTGTTTTAAAGGTAAAATATTGCTTACTTTAATGTAAAACGTTTTTACTATGGTAAAACGGTGTTGCTAAGGTAAAACGTTGTTGCTAAGGTAATACGTGGTTTCTGAGGTAAAACGTCTATGCAAAGGTAAAACGATGTTACTAAGGTTTAACGTTGTTGCTAAGGTAAAACGATGATACTAAGGTCAAACGTTGTTGCTAAGGTAAAAAAACAGTTGCTGAGGAGAAACGTGTCTATTAAGGTCAACCGTTGTTGCTAACTAAAGCGCTGTTACTAAGGTAAAACGTTGTTGCTAAGGTTTAACGTTGATGCTAGAGTTAAACGTTGTTGCTAAGGTAAACGTTGTTGCTTAGGTCAGACGTTGTTGCTAAGATAAAACACTGTTGCTAAGGTGAAACGATGCTACTAAGGTCAAACGTTGCTGCTAACTAAAGCGCTGTTACTAAGGTAAAACGTTGTTGGTATATATATAAGGTTTATCGTTGATGCTAGAGTTAAACGTTGTTGCTAAGGTAAAACGTTGTTGCTAAGGTAAAACGTTGTTGCTAAGGTCAGACGTTGTTGCTAAGATTAAACGCTGTCGCTAAGGTAAAATGTTGTTGCTAAGGTAAAACGCTTTTGCTAAGTTAAGTTCAAACAAAAGTGAGGGCGCACATGTCGTTTGTCATCAGAAATCTTACTTGTAAATAAAGGTTATGCTCGGCATCATAAATGTAAGCGGCGACTGCACCCAGTCACCCATTAAAACACAATAATGCATGTGGTCTTATCTAGCTGCTACATTATGTAACAGTTATTTCACATTATATATACATGTATATACTATTGTATTATATGTAGTGATTAGTATTACCTTTGATTGTCCGAAACCTGACTGGTGGAATAATGTGCGTCTAATCTGACCAGACACATTACGAAGCCAGTCAGGATTCGAACATGCAATGCATATTACATATTATTATTTTGTCTGCTGAAAACTCATGTTTTTCATCTCATATTTGTACATATTAGTTATAAGCATTGTATTATGCTTTATGCAAAATAAATTTTCGTATTCGTATTAAACATTTCAGTATTGGTCTTGCAACTGTTTGGATATATTGGATGGTTATACAGCATCAACGGACGACAAGTGTACCCATGTATGTCCGGGCAATCATGCACAGATATGTGGTGGATACTATGATGAAGGGGTGTATTATGCTTCTGTCTACAAAGTAAAATAAAACACATCTCCCGAAACATCTCCATTTTGAGATAAATCTCATCTCAAATATAGCTATTTACCTTTGGATAATTTCCAAGAGAGGATGGACTCAAAATAAGCTTCAAAAACAGCAAATGCTATTCTTTGTTAATTTCATCGGTGTTTAATGAGTTTTAACTTCAGATATATTAGAAATGCAGACCCTGATTTGGCGAAATCTCATTCTGCTTAAGATGCTTTGGGAGATCGGGGCCTGACAAAACTAAATATGAGCCGTTCTCAAAACTGCTATTTCAACAAGAATGATAGTTTGATAGTTATCATAGTTTTAATTAATAAAGCTAATGAATCAAAATGCAAAATAAATTAAGTTACAATGTAATATCTTGAGTTTTGAGAAAGTTTAATAAAGTAATTGCTTAATGTCAAAATAGTAGGTATTCCTGGAGGATAGCTCAGATGAATGAATTCAGTGTGATAACAACCGGACTAAACAATGTCTTGGCATACAAACAATCACTTTGCAAAGCTATATGTCCATACCAGCTAGATATTTAGTTGTAGAGCACCAAGCTCCCGGAAAAAGCAATCGACAAAATATTTAAACTTGACTGACTATATGCAGTTTTTGAACAGGGAGCGTTAGCGAGTCGTTCAGTGCAGGCGATAAAAATTGACGGTTAAGACTGCGAGCTAAAAATAGATGAATATGCGTATTCCGCGGGATGGCTTCGGACTTTATCGCTCAATCTTTAGTCGAGACAGTGTTAATAATGTTGAATAGATAAATATGGCTATCGACGGTGATGACTTAGCACTTTATCACAGGAAGCTTGATAAATATATCGAGACAGCGATTCTGCTTATGGTATGTAAGCTAGCTAGCTAGGTTACCACCCGGTCAGTGATAAACGCTCAACGTTTTTAAAAATACTACGAGTAGTATAGGCAGTAGTGGTAATAATGTATTAACTAGATACTGGAACATACATATGGCGTTGGGGTGGCATATGCCCTCATATGCTTTATGACTGGAAAAATATTTTTCTAACGACAGGAATAATCCCTGTTCTTTCAGTGCCATTGGCGCTTTAATTTCTCTGTTGCAACTGTGAATAATTTCTCCATAAGAGCCAAGCTTAATAATCAGGCACAGAGAATTAGGCTTTAATTACTTCAATTTTCTTTATCGTTAATTCAATTTCCTAAAACAATTATTTTATAATAATTTGCATTGTATATTATGTAATTTTGTTTAGTTTTTACTTCTCTCTGAATGCATTTAGTTTTTTGTTGTGTTTTCTTTTGTTTTATCGAAGCTAATGACAACCAATATAGTTATGCTGCATGGACAAAATGAACTTCGGTTAGCACATGGCTTCGTTTTCTCACATTCTATTGCATCAAAGAGAATAACTGGGGCAACCTTTACCGTGAAGAAACTATGGGGTCATGTTGGTATTATCATTGAAATACAATTGGCAAAACTGACATCCGAGGATCATTCAAAATATATTTATGAGTAGGCCATTACAGTGTTCTTGTTTCTCATACAATGGTGGAAGAACATACATGGACCTTATTTATGACCATAGGTAAATATATCATTTATGAGGATTTTTTACAAACATAATTTTATGATATGTTGTAAAAAAATATAGAATGTTTCAAAATTCTTTTTCAATGATATTGTCACCAGTGTTTATGACATTCTGAATCTACAATTCAATAATTACAATACCTGGTGTCATTTGTGTAACATAAACTGTTTCCTGTGCATTATTAATAATGACGTATTGTGTATGTTTTTGTTTCAACTGTCTAAGCACATTGTGTGAACATGGAGTTGTTTGTAAAATCTGTATTCATAATTAAACTCATTGTCAATACTAAGGCATTATACGTATTCGTTGACGTCAAAGGTAGTTCGTGTACTTTGGATTCGGTTTGTAGTGGAAACGGGTCCCTAGTACTCACTACATTGAATAATTATATAACCTTTTGTTGGTGTTTGGCAGGCGGGTGACTAGGGCTGGTATTCACATGTCATATTTAAGTTAGTAAAAATCTTAAATATTTTGACTGGAGTGAAACAATTGAGTTGCGCATGTTTTTAGTGTGACCAGGGTTGGTATAATGTATTCACAAAGCCTTCTAGTGGAAATCTTAAATATTTTGACTGAAGTTAAAACTTTGGATAACGCATGTTTATAAATCTAAGAAGATTAAGCCACGTTTTCTTAGTGATTATTGTAGATCTTTATGTAATTATTTTTAACCTATGCAATGATAAAATTTTGATTTCTATGTTCGGTTGACAATCTTTAATTTTCAAATAAAATTCTAAAATATCAAGTAAGAAACTTTGTGAATACCCGCCCAGGCTTCTATAGAAGCATAGTTATTTATACTTTTAGTGAAGTAAGTGCACTTTTAAGTGAAAACGTGATTCTAGAAACATAAGTGTTCATACTATAAGTGAAGATAGTACACATTTTCGGTAAATGTTTTTGGTAACTTTAGTCTAGAAAAGATTTCACATCATGTGTTATAACTTATAACCATTTGAACGAATAACAATAAATCTTAAAATTTGACGGTTGTTAAAAATGGCGGGAGTTAGAGTGTATGTTTACATTTTTCTGGCAACCATGTTGGTGGCGGTAATAATGACAAGACCAAAGATGAACTTTAAAGAGTGTCTTGAGAAAGAGAATATGATAACCACCCTCGTTAAAATATCGCTTGGAAAGTGCATTAAAGAGTGTGTAATGAGGCTGGCCTGTTTGTCATTAAATTATAGACGGGTTTACACACTTTGCGAACTTTTCTCTGTGGATGACGGAATATTTGTAAGCACCAGTGGAAAGACGGGACCATGTGTTCATGTTTTACGCTCTGACATTGAGCATAGGGTAGGAGCCATTTTATATAATATTTAAATGTACGAGGACCATTCAATATATCGCTGGCTTAGAATGAGAAGGTCGTAGCTCCAAAACCAATGTTTTGAGAACAGAAGAAACACGGCCTGACAATCACTCTTCACTTATGGTAAAGCAAGCTTTTTCAACTTTAGTTTGGTCAGCATGACAAGTTCCGATTTTGCTGAAAATAGGCTCACAAGAAGCGCGCCATATGATGTAGATTTCAAAATTGCATTCGTCTTATATTTTACGACCTGCTTATTCTAACCCAGCGATATACGTAGACAATCGTTCTCATTTGATTATAAATGTTTTTAAATAATAATTTCTTATATCATTACAAACATTAACATATCGACGGTGCCGCATCTGCTAGACGTCCCGCGCATTTCTGTCTTGTCGCCATCTAAGTAACGCGATTGGCTATTTAAGTGGCGACAAGACAGAAATGCGCGGGACGTCTAGCAGATGCGGATGCAGCAAAAAAGTTTTCGCGCAAAAATAAAGTTACGGGGTTTTGGTTCGGCACCGTCGATATTATCTACAGTCAATACAAAATCGCTGCCGACAACTGCAAAAATCTGCTACCGAGAGGGAATTCATAATACATGTATATGAGCCGTTCTCCAGGAAAACCGGGCTTAATGACATAACGATAGTATTTATGTAATGATATTTAAAAATATGTCTAAAATGAGAAATAAGTCATGTTCACCGATTAAATCGTCAGTAGTTGGATAACATAGTACTATCTTAAAGATTTAAATTTTCTGATAAATTATGATAAAGTTACTTTCGTCTTTGCTATGGTAACCAATTTCCAAAAACTACCCGAATTGAGAAAAAACAGGGGTAAGTGGTTAAAAATAGCAGCTACTTTTCCCTTTTAGCCAACACTCACAATTGTTTCGTGTTTTATTAAAATCAGAATATTTTTCTAAAATGTGACAAAAATTTGAAAAGTTAACGTCAATAATTCATCAGATACTGGGTTTATGAAATTATTCTTAACGTTACGTCTAATAACGTTTGAATGACGTTAGCGACGTCACTCAAAAACTTGGCGGCAATGGTTAGTTTCAAAAGTCTATTACTTCGTTAATTTATGCAATAATTCGTTCAAATTTTCAGAAAGTGTTCATAAGAGTCTCGTCTTTCTAACTATTTATTATCATGATTTTCGTATTTTTGTCAATAAGCCCGGTTTTCCTGGAGAACGGCTCATATGTATGCATATTGCATACAATGGCGTTGTTTTTAAGTGCATATAGCAAATGTCTATTACACTAAACATATATTTTGAATCGAACAATAAATAAAAATATGATCACGTGATGCAATTTTCAAAATGTTGAGTTTAATATGATGAGTCATTTAAAAACAATTTGAATAGTCTTATGTAAACTGGACTAAAATTGCTTCTGTTTTCAGTACCCGGCCACCTGCTCATCATGCGAGGGACAACAAACGTGTATACCAGAAAAAGGCTCGGTTTTCATTGTTTCCGAAACCACCAGAAAAAGATTTTGTTTGGTTTGAAACCCGGGGTTAGTCATGCTTGTTTACGTGTTTTGAACACATATACGAGATATTGCAGGCTTAGAACAAGAAGGTCGTAACTACCAAATCGATGTATTGAGAAAACAAGAGAAAACTGTCTGTAATTTACTCTTTACCTATTGGAAAACACGTTTTTAAAGCTTCATTTTGGTCGACATGACAATTTCAGATTTTCATGAAAATATGCTCATAAGAAGCGCCTTGTGAAGCAGATTTCAAATATGTATGAGTCTTATAAGATCATATAAGGTAGTTACGACCTTCTGGTTCTTAGCCATCGATATGTCTATATACGATAAAATGTAGGACAGCACGCCCGGATTTCTTAAGATCATTGGTCAAATAGGAAGGTAAAAGCCGGAAAGCTAGAAATACTAAGCATTAGGAAATTATGCGTTGCACGGAAAAACTTAGTTATCAACATTTTATACGATCTTTTGCAGCTAATACCCTAGTCACATTTGCACAACGAGCTCCGTACGAGTTGGTTTTTCTGAATTTGCACGACGTCCATACGGAGCCCGTACGGAGCCCGTACGGATATCGAGACTCGTACGAGCATCGTACAGATTTTCACAACTCGTAGAGGACTCGGTGATCTTGTGAAAACTATACATTCTGTACAACTCGTTCGAGATCCGCACGAACTGTGACCAGATGCTAAGAACGTACACATACGGTTAGGATTAAAATATTTCAGACTCGTGCGAGTTGGTACATCCGTACGGACATCGTACGAGCATGGTGACCGTAGCATAAACGGGGAAATTTACTAATATATAAAGATGCATAACCTGGACATATACATTCACCTTTGTTCATGTTAGATAACTTTAGTTTAGGTTTCACACTAACTTATTTTAGTTGAATTGTGTAACAAGTTTTTCCAACTTATTCAACAACTCTCGATACCTTATTCCTGATGATACCCAACGCCACGAGGCTATGTGAGAAGATAGATAACTTTGATTTTAATTGTATTATTATTACAAATGTATGGCATTTTACAAATTATAACATGTTTCTTATCTAACAGAATGTCCAGCGTTGAACATTACGAATGCTATAACACGAGGTAACATGAAGAACACGGGAGCACGTGTCAACGTCACATGTCCTAGTGTATTATTTATGGAGGAATATGGCCGAACAAGTGTACAATGTCAATCAAATGGTACCTGGGATTACGATCAAATATGCGTCAGTCGTGAGTTCATCTATTATTTAGTATTTTTAGTATCTAGTATTTTAGTAGCAGTAGCAGTAGCAGTAGCAGTAGCGGTAGCGGTAGCAGTAGCAGTAGCAGTAGCAGTAGCAGTAGCAGTAGCAGTAGCAGTAGCAGTAGCAGTAGCAGTAGCAGTAGCAGTAGCAGTAGCAGTAGCAGTAGCAGTAGCAGTAGCAGTAGCAGTAGCAGTAGCAGTAGCAGCAGCAGCAGCAGCAGCAGCAGCAGCAGCAGCAGCATCAGCGGCAGCGGTGCGGCAGCGGCAGCAGCAGCAGCAGCAGCAGCAGCAGTAGCAGCAGCAGCAGCAGCAGCAGCAGCAGCAGTAGCAGTAGCAGTAGCAGTAGCAGTAGCAGCAGCAGCAGTAGCAGTAGCAGTAGTAGCAGCAGCAGCAGCAGTAGCATCAGCAGTACCAGTAGCAGCAGTAGCATCAACAGTAGCAGCAGCAGCAGTAGCATCAGCAGAAGTAGTAGTAGCAGTAGCATCAACAGTAACAGCAGTAGCAGTAGCATCAACAGTAGCAGTAGCAGTAGCATCAACAGTAGCAGTAGTAGTAGCATCAACAGTAGCAGTAGCATCAACAGTAACAGCAGTAGCAGTAGCATCAACAGTAGCAGTAGCAGTAGCATCAACAGTAGCAGTAGTAGTAGCATCAACAGTAGCAGTAGCATCAACAGTAGCTGTAGCACTAGCATCAATAGTAGCAGTAGCATCAACAGTAGCAGTAGTAGTAATCGGGGGCATATAGTGATTTACCTGTCTGTCCGTCTGTTCGTCCTTTTGTACGAGGTTATTCCAAACGCATCGCTTTTTAATACATAAATATGGCTTGTCTCTAAACATAGACTTGTTTTAATACACGGAGAGTATGCACGACGTCTGTCCCTTCTTGCTTATGAAGCTGGAAATGTTGTTTCTGTTCTAAATAATATACTTGGTGAGAAGAAAGAAAAAGGCTATAATGACACAGACGATGTAACCCAAGGAACAGTTTCTTAGCAATAATACTGTATAATGACTCTCATTTTATGTATCGGTACCCACACGTTACTGTATCATTGATAACGATAAAATAACGAAACAATTGTTAAATTTATATTTTCATTTATAGAAACATATAAATGTTTGAGAATTTGTTTTCTGTTTCAAATAAACGTTATCAATGATATACATTGTGTACATGTAGTTAGTTACCTGCGTTGATACCCATATGGATCCATTAGTTGGATACTATGAACTATTGATGATTTGATATGCACTAGTTGGTTTTGTTACAGGCTATCTCGGATGCTACCAGGAGGTTCATATTGAAGGTTTGACTTACTACTACTTCCATATGACCCTAGAACGGTGCGTCATCTACTGTGGTCACTATACATACGCTGCGGCCCAGGTAATGAGTTATTCTTTATCAACACTTCATGTGCCTCCCTAGCTCAGTGGTTGGCACGCTTGCCATCTAATCTGGCGACCGGGTTCAAACCCGCGTGAAGGCACTCATATATTTGCCGGTCATAGTTCAGCAGAAATCCGACTGGCAAATAAAGGGTTTGCTCCGCACTGCTCTGCATCGAATTATATTGCTTGTATAGTCCAGAGAACCTAACGGATGAACATTTGTTTATAACCGTTCGAGTTTAACTTTGAACGCATGTATTACCTTAATTCTTACCTATATTTGTGTCTTAATGTTTAATCTCATACATTTTCTATCTTATTGTAGAACACATACACATATTATGGAACTTGTTGCTACTGTATGAATACATTGGAAGAACACCTAAACTCGTCCGAACAAATTTGTGACTCACCATGCACAGGAAACCCATCTCAAATATGCGGAGGAAAACATTACAATGACACGATCCATACATACATGTTTTATGCTTCTGTGTACAAACTGCAATACAATTACACATGAAGTGGATAAAAAATGGACAGGGAGGACATACATGTAAATAAAATTGGTAAAGTATAAACAACTATGGACAGTTTATTAATCAACACATTCATCACAAATTTATGAAAACAAGTAAAATGCACAAATTTAAATGATTCACGTCCAGTTGGTTTCGTATGTTAGTTGGTTAAGCTCGGTATTGCTTGTATGATGATGATGTTTCCATTCAGTAATTAAGAAGTAAAAGCAGTTTTTCTAACTATAAGAACATGCTCCATTTGGAGGAGCACGGAGTATGAATTTAGCATGTTCTCCAATGTTGATAATGACGGGGCCTGGGTACTGTTTTATCAAGGGACTTACGGAAATCGGAAACTTTCGTTCAAATTTAAATTCTGTACATTTCTTTAACTACTGCAAATTGAGGACAGATATGGTTTGTAGACGTTCATTAACTGAATATTGATTAGAATGACAGTTCAAATTACCTGATTTTAAAGTTGTAAAAATGCTGCAAAGAATTTAAATATGATCGTAAGTTTAAGATTTCCGTCAATGTTTTGATAAAACAGTACCCTGGAGTCGGTAGCAACAGCTTGTAACATAGCAAGTCATATGCGGGGAAACTTACTAGGTCAACTACAATTGAAAACGTTCGATTTTCTAAACATAATAGACCTAGGTTAATGTATAATTCAAGTGAACATGATCTATGCGACGCTGTCTATGCTCATATAATAGTCTATGGTTAGCATCATTGATAATGCAGGTATAGTTGATTCAAAGATCTCTGTCACAACCGCGTAAACAAACATTCAACCATGTCGATTATTACAGGTTTCTCAGGATTAAATTTTACCATCATAAAAACATTTATATGATTACAACTCTAATGGTCCTTTAGCCTTGTAGTTATACCTACTGCATTTATCTATTCAGAAATAGAACATTCTGGCAGTTTTGACAGACATCTTTGAATCGACAATAGCATTGACACATTATTTCTGTAAAATGACAAACATCAATGCGTGTGTTCAAAGCTAGAAGTTGATTTAATTTATTAGTTTATGTACGCAATTATTTTTTAAATTTCTGACAAATATAAATGTTTAATGATTTAGTGTGTTAATTGTGTATGGGATACATGTATCTATACCAATAAAAGGGAACGTACTAAATAAGACCCTTAGTACGCAGAGACAGTGTACACACCATTCAACCCGCTGCCTAGCATATACAGATGGTATTGTCGATTCAAAGATGTCTGTCAAAACCGCCATGATGTTCCTTTTCTGAATAGCTAATTGCAGCAAGTATAACGACAACGCTATATGACTATTAGCTGTTTAATCATTTAAGCGTATGATGATCCTGACACACAATTAATAATCGACCGGGGTGAATGTTTGTTTACGCGGTTGTGACTCAACTATACATTCATGTACTTAACATATAGCTGTCTGTATACAAGTACAAAATTTGAGTGGAAGTTAGAAATGCATGGTATTTATATACCTTTTGCAGGGTTCGAACAGAACCATTTTACACACTTATTCGCAATTGAAAGAAGTATCAGTACAATAAATATTCAGCAAAATCGTATACTATTCAGGGAGAAATCACGTAAAATGTTTGCGATTTATGAAGAAAGACGCGTTGTTTGAAACTACGCCACATAAAAAGATATTTTTAAACAAAACAGAGTCCTTCTACTTAGACCATAATAATAATAATAATAAAGACTTTATTTTACGAGGAAACTTATTTGACAATATACGAAACAATCAATCTTCCATAAGATCCTCAACAATGAACAATGAACAATGAACTAGAAAAATAACTATGCCAAGAAAACAATGACAAAATGAAATGGGTTTAACGATCTGGAGTACATCATTGCCTTGTGTTACATAAACTATCATACCTGAGAAGTTAACGTGATGAGTTAGTGTTATTCAATAAGCAATACAATTATACAAATGGAATATTGTATGAAAACATATCACTGGCTTAGAATGAGAAGGTCCTAGGTACAAAATCGATATTTTGATAAAACAATAAAAAATTGTCTGAAAACTACTCCTTACTTATGGAAAAAAAACTTTTTGTACTCCAGTTTTGGCGAGTATGGCAAGTTCGTATTGCAGATTTTAGATATGTATTCAAGCCATTCTAAGCCATCAAAATTATCTTCAAAGTAAAAATGCGTGATACTCAGAAACATAAGTTGTACGTCAATTTATTGTTCTTTTATTGCATAAATTATTATGTTTGAGAGTTACGTGGTGAGGTAGTACTATTCAATACAATCCGATTATACCATACAAATGATGAATTTTATGAAAACATAGTGAATACGTTATATAGCCATTGCATAAGTATTATTATATGAAATAATCATTCTCTATTGTGTATTGATAATTTATTATGTTGGTTGTTTGTGTCATTTATATTTAAGAAAACATGAGCTTTTTTTGTAGATTTGCTTGAAAAAAAACTTTCACAACACCAACTAGTTTGTACTCTTTTATTTAATATTGACTCGAGTGGTTATAAATCACTCTTTACACATCTTGATACCGTGGCCGAGTGGTCGAAGGTTCGAATCTCGGCGGAAGCACGTTTGCAACTGATGAGACCGGTTGGTCAGCCGTCAGCTAGTTAAATTAATGGTTACCGTATGCCCATCTTTGCCAGGTGTCCGGCGTTACGAGCAGGGATTCGGAAACAAGGTACTGTACTGTTAAACATGGCAGATAAGTGTCCTACACTTAACAAATCTTATTAGTGTGCATGCTTATAGTAACGATAGCTCATTCAATACCTGATGGATTGTGCTGAAAGTTTCGACATATGTAGCTCGGATATTTGGAATTACAATTCAATTGATTTAAGTATCATCTGATTAAAACAATTACAATCAGAATAAGCAAATGGTGACATCATCAAAAGCTAATGACACAAATTTTTGCAGCGAATTCATCGGTCGATTGTCTGGGTCTTAATGCAGCTATTCGACCGTTTTTCTTTTAACTTTTATTTTCAAGCATAATTATGTGCTTATCATTTGTCTAAAAACAATGTAAACCATGATTCGAATAAAGTACAATTGAGGATTAGAAATACCCACTTTCATCCGAAAAAGGACAATTTTGACAGAGTTACCTCCCTTTGACCATCGAGATAAAAATCATTTTTAAAGTTGATAAATACCATGTTTTTGAGTAAAAAATCTTATTATTTTGTGTTTTTTTAATTTGATGATACAACTTCAATTCAAATTGACCATACTTAAATATAATTTGCACGCATGTGTAAATTTCCCGGTATTTTTGCTTTTTTTTATTTTTCACGGTTCAGTGAACCGCGTCTTTCAATTTTGAAGAAAAGCTTGATTGATTCAATCTTGGTGTACTCATTAGCATATATACAAAATTTCATGCAGAAATGTTCATAAATAAAAAAGTTACATGGTGAAAACACATGCACACTTATAAGATTTGTTAAGTGGTCTTTATAAGTAAGAATTGTCTGGCCCTTTCAATAGGGGTGACACCATAATCAACAAACTTAACCTTTTACCTCTTTATACACGTTCGAAGGCACTTACAAATACATAGTATTGCAGCTACAAGGACACATATAATCCTTTACAAATACAGAAACAGCAATATCTGACCAGAAAGACAGGCTGAGGAAAACCTATGCCAAGCATAGCCTTTATTTGCCAGTCAGCTGTTTGTTAAAATATGGCAGGCATATAAATGTGTGCCTCCACCCGGGTTTGAACCCGGATCACCAGATTAGACGGTAATGCACTTACCACTGCGCTACGGAGGCATAAAGAAATGACGGAGAGAGGGATATTTATGTAATCTCTTCTTGTTTCACATTTTTTAGAATAAGTGACAATTACTTGCCAAACTGATAAGTGCATGTGTACCTAGAGCGAAGTTGTGGCATAATCTTGGTCAGTAGTCCGTATTGATGTAAGGATTTGCAACATACAAATGAAGATACAGTCCAGGGTATTCTGACAGTTACGTTATCGTTAATGTGTATCCAAAAAACTAAAACCATTGCTTAAACCGTACTTGTGGATTGTTCCACTGCGTCACTGTATTTTTATCCTAACTGGACTGTAATTCATAAATAAGCGTAAAGAAATACTATCGACGATTTGTCTTGGTCTAGGTGATCGAGTTATTGTATGCGCGATACTCACTTCAGTGTGGAGAATCACGTGATCATATGATTTGAAATGAATAACGACTGCACTCAAAACATTAGCGATTTCATCCGCTAATGGTAAGTTTTTTTCTTGATTATAGCGATCGTGTACTTTATAGGACTATATTATACTGACTAAAGAAGATCTCATTTATTTATGAACACTAGACAATTACCATTTTTCTCTATATTTAGCTGTTTTTAACTGATGATCGACCAAATTATTACACTCAGTTGAAAACTGCATTTGGCAGAGCGTCAATTCAAAACTCGGTACTTGCCGGGACGAAATCACAATTGTTTTGAGTGTGATTGTTATTCATTTGATCACGTGATTCTCCACATTGCACGTGTGACGTCATAAATTTAGTAATAACTAAATAGACAATTACTGGTTCCAATTATCAGCTAGTTATCACCATGCTGTAGTATTTCCGCTTAAATCAATAGGAGCTTAGAATTAGTTATATCGACGATAACAATATGATTTCCCGTGTCATGATACATGCTATGCCGAGCAAAACTTTTTGCCAATCAGCTTTTTGCTTAAATATGGAAGGCATTTTAATGCTTCCACTGCTAACCACTGAGTTACAGAGTTTCCTCGCCTTCACATACCTTGGTACACAGTATAATCTACAAGTCGGGAGACGTAGTCTGGTGCGGTCTGCCTTATGCTGCAATGACTTAGTGTCAGTGTAGAAACTACACCCCCCGCCGGTGTGTTTATATACTAGGAGTGTAACGGTACGCTCACCTCACGATTTGTTCTAACGGTTCGGTATACTTCGGTATACTTCGGTTACTTCGGTATACTTCGGTATGATACAATATTTTTTTTATCAAAAGGAAAAAATACAATGACAATGAATTAGTTGCTTCTTTAACAGCAATTATGGTGTGCCAATCAACTATTTTAAATGATTTTCGACTATATGAAACGTATCATTATACAATAAAAACGAGTGATGGATAGTAAGTATACATGATTAGTAGGCTGTTAGATAATTTCGTTGTCTGAATGTTATTTTGCTTATAAAAAGGTTATACCGAACTGTACCGAAATGTAGCAGTATTGTACCGTGAACCGTGTGTTGCTGAAGTCCGCGGTGTTCCATGTACCGCGGTATATCGTTACAGCCCTATATAAATATAATACACGTCCTGATATCGAACAGAACGGCATCTGTACACTCTATAATATTAGGGAAATAAATGGATATGTAATCATATACTTTGTATGTACCAATATGAATATTCAAGAGCACACAACATTTTAGTTGTACATATACAACATATTATACAGTATCTTATCAAGGCTTTACTGGGTCAATTCCACGCACCTGCATTATGTTAAGGCACACGAGCACCGTAGTATGTATTCTTATGTAGTTGGTTATCTAGCGCTTTATTAGCTTGTCCTACGAAACAAAATTGATCGTGAGATTTGCATATCTCAAATTCAACATTTACGCTAAATACTTGAGAACGTGTCTTATCTAGAGTAAGTCGATATGCTTTTACTGAAAGCCTTTGAGTTTTTACTTAGTCTTATATACTTGAAGAGGTATTTTCTATAGCAAGCATATTTTTCTCTACTGTCACATAAAATGAGCTAAATGTACAAAGCACTATCAATTATCATAATTTGTCAGAAGAAAATGTGCGCAAATATGTCTTTTTAATGTCAGAAATATAGTTAAATCACCAATAATAATTAATCGCTTCCGGCGATTTATTATTATGTGGTCAAAGGGAAACAACTCGTGACTGTTTCGGTTCGTTACGGAAATATGCTTTCATTGTTTTTTCGGTAATTAGTGGGAAATTTGTGTTGAAAATTTGAGGAGTTTAAGCAATAATGATTTTCCTTTATTGTATAATATTCCTGAATCGATTTAAATGATCAAAGTTATGGGGAATGCCTCTTTAACACCTACTTAACACAGCGCTGAACCCAGTTTTCTCACTCACTAAAACATAAAGCAGTGGAATTTCTGTAGGTGACATTTTTATTTCGTCTTAAACATAAACGACCAAGTAAATGGCAATTATATGGTAGCACCGTATATTGATTTTGTGAGGAATGCAAACGCATGATTTTCAATTATTTCAAATTTTCATTTTGCAAAGAACCTTAAATAGGCCCATTTCAGATAAATGCAAATTATTGATAGTCGACTTAGCACGAGAACACATCAACCGTTTTAATGTATAGATCCAACGACTTGAACATTACTCTGATATTTTAAGAAAATGGTGATTCATAAAAAAGAACTAGCAAAAGTAATATTTCAGAAAACCATGTTAAGCGTTGTAGACTTACGCGAACATGTAATAGCATCAATAATGGACACATGTTACTTGAGATCAATTCAAACAACTATCGCCTGTGCAAATAGAACTGTAAAGCTATAACTCCAATGGTATTAATGACAAGAACTTAACCAAGGAGCCGCCTAATTTGATCGACCGCTGATTCTATACGCGGTGTAATACTTATACTAAAACTAGTATCCGATAACAAATCCATACAAGGAATAAAATCTCGCTATCTCAGTACGTCGGTGACAGGGAAAGTGAATCGTAGGTATAATAGTACTTGTTTGTGAGGATACATATTGGTGTAGAAATATGGACCCAACCGGAAGTAAACGAGTGATATTGGCATATAGTGGGGGACTTGATACCTCGTGTATACTCGTATGGTTGCTGGAGCAAGGGTACGAAGTCGTCGCATTTTTAGTAAGTCAGATTTTGTCAAGTTGTCTGTCTGAGGACCCATTTGAGTAACCACGTTTATTTCACATTTATACATGTAATGACATTGTACAAATCATGGTAATAAACATACAAAATGGTTGTATCAAATTTCTTAGGTCCCACTGAGCCTTTTGGCTTCGGTGATATTCTCCTTATTTTATATACACGTATGAGTACTGGGAGACATCAGGTAAAGTGTCATGGTGGTCTAAGGGCAGCTGCGGGGAAGTCATTTAGACTAATTAACAATTTGTTAAATCTCTGTCCGATCATTCCATTTATTTGACGGCATGTAAATGTAATCTCAGTTGCAATTCAAAGAACCATTTGAAGTTTATTTTGTAAACAAAGATGACTGATTCGCTTATTCAATTATTATTTCAATTATTTTGTTTAAGTCAAAGTTATAAGTGCATTGTTTTCAAAGATATGTGAATACGGCCGTCAAGAGTATTAATTTATAAGATAAGTGTCTACCCTCATAGCAACGTAAGAATGTCAACAATATCCTTTGTGAAGATATATGGAAGGATTAGGTGCATTATAATCTACATTTGTGCGTGGATATAATGCGTCTGTTTGTTGATACGGTTTCAAATAATTGCTGATACAATTACATATTTATGTACCATCACGTATCTTATACAGTTTTAACTGACTTCGGATAAGACCTTGACAATATACATTATTTACTGAATTAAAGACGGGCTATTGACGGATGGTGGTATGGGTTAAGTAAGTTTTGACCGATTTGTACTCCGATTGATTTGAATAAGCTTCGTAAAGCATCGGGAACAGCGATTTGTCGACGTTTTCAATGACTTTCCCGATTCAAGATGTCTTCCGATGCAAACTAGTAGCACATCACCGAAGCAAAAACGCTTGGTGGCACCTTTGTTTCAGACATACAGTAGTTGTACATGCTTGACAGTATATTAGTACCCGTGATTAGCAAACGTTTAATGTTCATCCCAATATGAGCATGCATCTTCATTTGGATCTGTAAGGCATAATACTTATGTTAGCTTTGTTCGATCAAAAAACGTATTACGTCAGCTGCAGTGCGTTCATTAACGAAAACGCTCGCAAACGTTCGCGAACAATACGTGAGTTCGCGTTAATGAACGATAAGTTCGCCACGAACATGTTAGCCAATCGCAAACGACCTTTACACATAGCTCGCCAAGCGTCGCCATGCAAACATAGATGGCGGATAGATAAATATTTGATTTAATTTATCATAATCTTAGCGATTTAAACATTAACAGTAGATTATATGTGTTTTGCATTTGTGATACAGTTTGGATACAAAAGCTGAATAAATAGAACACGAAAGGAGTATTACTGAGTTCCTAATTTTCAATCTACGGCTGAAAATCTAATAGAACAAGTTAGGCCATTAAATCGTGTATCTCCGCCATCTTGAAATTGTTTGCGGCGAACGATTATAACGTTCAATAAGTAGTTCGCGTGATGAACTAATTGTCGCGGCGAACGTTTTCGTTAATGAACGTAAGGCTGTATTTAGTACTACCAATCAAACAAAACATTTTTCGGTTAAAGAGGCATTCCCTATAGCTTAGATCGTTTAAATCGATTCAGTAAAATTATGCATTAAATGAGAATCATTATTGCTTAAACTCCTCAAATATTCAACAAAAATCCCACCAATTACCGCCAAAAAAATGAACATATATTTCCGTTACGAGCCGAAATAGTCACGAGTTGTTTCCCTTTGACCACATAATAATAAATCGCTGGAAGCGATAACTTATTGTTGGTGATTTGAATATAGTTTTGACATATTTGCACACACTTTCTTCTGACAAATTATGATAATTAATAGTGCTTTGTACATTTAGCCCATTAATGTGATAGTAGAGGAAAATATGCTAGTATAGGGAATGCCTCTTTAAGCACGAATACTTTACCTTTTAGATTGATCATGATGAAACATAAATCGAATGTAAAATTCGTATTATAATGTCTTTTAGGCTGATGTTGGACAAGATGAAAACTTTGAGGAAGCGAAGAAGAAGGCAGCTAAACTTGGAGCAACCAAGGTGGGTGGGGTAAAATACCTGATATAACATTCTGGGTTTTTTTTTACATTTTTTTATTTGATTCACGTAATATTGTACACATATTTTATTTAGTGACGCTGTAGAAGATATACTTATTATGTTATTATAATTGCGAGAGGGTGTTGTTTTATTTAGTCGAGGGAGTCGTCCAAAACATGCGAGTGTACGTGTTCGATATATGGCTTGTATCGTGTTATTTTTTAAATTTCTGAAAATTTATTAATCAAATTTTGGTAAAAATTCACAAAGAAACACAATAACTTCATACTTATAATATATAGTCCCATTCCGAATTTCATAATTGTTTATCACGTATTTAAAAAAAAATGTATTATTTATATAAATCATGTGATTATGTGCTCTACCTTTCTATCAGATGATTGTACCCGACGTGCGTAGTGAGTTTGTCGAAGAGTTTATCTGGCCGTCTATACAGGCTAATGGTGTGTATGAAGATCGATACCCGATGGGAACAGCTTTAGCAAGACCCTGTATAGCGAGGTATAGTTTCCTTTGCATGGGATATTGGTATTAATTGTTATTGCTGCCTGTTTTATGACAATTCAAACATGTAGTATTATATGAAATTAAATATTGGAAAGGTCTAAACATATAAAATGTATAATTGGAAATCGTGTTGTGCATAAAATGCCGATAAAACACAGCTATGGCAAATAATGACTTATTCTATAAATCAAATAACTTTCGTAGCTTTTCGATTAAGTAAATTAGACAGCAGTTGCTATGCCTTGATGTGTTCTTAAAAGCGGAATAATAGCTAGGTTTGAATGGAAATGATGAATATGTATTTTTGCATATAACGAAGCACGTATTATTTCTTAATTACAGAGCTATGATTAAGGTGGCCAGAGACGAAGGAGCCCGGTATATATCACATGGCGCCACTGGTAAAGGAAATGATCAGATTAGATTCGAACTCTCCGCATACGCACTGCATTCTGGGATCGAGGTCAGTAAAGAGAATATGAAATACACTTTTGGTTAAAGTAGTTTCCGAAAGGCGACACACAATTAATGTAAAGAAAACCCATGATACCGTCTATCCTTTCTTTATTGGGCACAGGGCTAAAGCTATACCCCTTTGTTTTACACAAACCAAAAAATAATTTTCCAGCAACGCATTTTCCAACTGAGCTGATCATATGAAACGATTATCACCTTAATTTTACATATTAATTTACCAGTTAGTTCACATGAGCAACATTTTAGTTCTGCAAATTGGTGTCTCACATAACAAAGAAGTTTCGGAATTCGCAGTCAAACATCATTTAATTAGAGTTAATAATGTATTTGTATCTGATATCTCAGTGGCCATGATTTGCTGACAAACTTTATTCCATCGACAAAAGCAATCAACATCTGGAAGTTCTGTGACCCAATTTCAACTCCGCTATTTGCGAACCTGCTTAAAGGCCCGGTTGGTATATTCTTTCTGTACGCAGTGCGTATGAACGACAAACGCCAAAATTATATTGAGTGCGCAGAAATGTTTCCTCTGTAACTAACTTCCAGAGTAAGACATCCGTGGTTTCTAGTTGTTGTATTTAAATGTGTATTACTTTTGTATAACTAGTCGATGGCACCGTTTAAAAATGCCGAACCTACCATTTTTGGTATTTCGGGGTTTTCGTCCTATTATAAACATAATTCAGTTTGCCGCCATTCCTGCTAATACCGGACTTAAGAGCCAATAGGAAATTGCCAAAATAGTCACATGAAAAAATACCGAACCTTCAATTGGTTAACTGTAAAAGCTTTTGCAGCTCCGGCATTTTCATTTCGATCTTGAGCAGTGGGATTTTTTACAGTTAACCAATGAATGTTCGGTATTTTTTCATGTGACTGTTTTGGCAATTTCCTATTGGCTAGTAAGTCCGGTATTAGCAGGAAGGCGGCAAACTGCAAAATGTTTATTATAGGACATAAACCCCGAAGTAGCAAAAATGGTAGGTTCGGCATTTTTAAACTTTGCCATCGATATGTTTTTGTGTTTCCTGAAAAAGTACAAAATTGTAGGTTCGGCATTTTTAAACGGTGCTATCGTTAAGTGTTTCAGGATTATTTTATATGTATGTTATTATTTTAAGGTTATTTCGCCATGGCGTCTACCAGAGTTCTACAAGCGGTTTGCTGGCAGGAATGATTTATTTGAATACGCCAAGGTAAAAGTGCTTAATATGATATTTGGTCTTGATTTTATACAGTTTTAGTTATAAGATAGGTACATGTACTATATAGAGTATTTGCATTATAATTTGGTTTTTGCTATGCACGATGTATTTTTTTAATCATTTACAGTTTGAATAAGGTATACTAATTTTGTAAATTCAGTTTCTATCAAATAATTAGTAAAATGAGCAACGTCTGACGTATTTCTTTCTTTTGGCCAGACTAACATTTCCTGTCTAAAAATACCATCATTGTCAGCAAAACGATTAATTGTACTAACCTTAACTAAGACATATATATATAAACGAGGAACGTCCTCTTCTAGCAGAATTGATTCGCGTTTGCTGATTAACGACGAGTACATTGTATGGGCGGGCGTCAATGCTTGACTGTGGCACTTTTCTCTGCCCATATATGGTGTAATTTAAACGTTTCTGTCATATACAGCATTTATGTCTTATTCTGTATTGCTTCTTTAACATTCAGTATAATGACTTTTCGAACTTACACTGCGTAAAAACTATGCAGTACTCGTCTTTAGTCAATAAAGCCCTATTTTCAATTTCAATCTGAGTTCTTATTCCAACATATACTAGCATCACCAGTCACCATGGTCACCACAAGGAATTATACGATATCAATTAAATGATCGTGGTGGTAAATCACTAAATGAACGTACGGGGGACATTTTGAAAATTCCGGGAAAAGTTGCATACAATTAGCTACGTTTTCTAAAACTCACTGATATTTGAGCATATTCGCCATCACATTATAACCCCAGATTTTCCCGGATTTTCGGACGCCTGTACATAGCAGATGTTCGGAATTCTGGCACAATCGATTAATACAGTGTTATTACCTTTGATATAGTGCTGCTAATTTCGATAAATACTTTCACGACTATTTACCAGTCTTGTTCACAAGTCTTAAATAAACATGTCCGATTTCATTAATTGCATGATTCGATTGTATTGTAAACAAATAGACTGTGTGCTATAATAGTTTAAGCATTGGTATTTAATTACAAGTTCTGATTTCACAATCACAATAGACTGACTGAGAGAGTTCATTAAAGAGGCATTCCCTATAAGTTGCATATTTTTCTCTACTATCACATTAAATGATCTAAATGTACCAAGCACTATCAATTATCATATCTTGTCAGAAGAAAGTGTTCGCAAATATGTCTTTATAATGCAAAAAGATATATTCAAATCACAAATGATAATTTATCGCTTCCAGCGATTTATTATTTTGTGATCAAAGGGAAACAACTCGTGACTATTTTGGCTTATTACGGAAATATATTTTCATTTTTTCTCTGTAATTGGTGGGAGCTTTTAGTTGGAAATTTTAGGAGTTTAAGTAATAATGATTCTCATTTAATGTATATATTTCTGAATCGATTTAAACTATCAAAGTTAACTACACGCAGTACATAATATCTAATTGGTAAGAAAAAGTGCTAACTACATGAAGTTAGACCATATTGCATGATAGCATATATATGGCTGACTTAGAATGAGAAGGTCTTACCTTATAAGACTGATACATATTTACAGTCAGCACCACAAGGCTCTTCTTATGAGCTTATTGTCTTGAATAGTTTACCAGCCTGAAGTTGAAACAGCGTGTTTTCCACAAGTTAAGAGTGATTTTCAGACAGTGTTTTCTTGTTTTCTCAAAATATCTTTGTACTTACGACCTTCTCTTTCTAAGGCAGCCGCGCTGACTATCGGAAACTCCTCGGCGTTTATCTAACGAAAGTGCCTCGGACATAATAGGGTAGCCGCCATAATCAACTTTACAACGTTGCTCATGAGAATCAAACAATAGAGCCGAAGGGAACTAAAAGGTTACTTACACCTTTGCCGTTACCGGAATCCGCCAAACAAACATGTGTAACCCTACACTTATGTACGATGCGTATTTCTCAGTTTAGGAAACCTACGTTGGTAGGGCTCCGACAGTCTTGTTGACTCTATAAGGGTTGACACTAATACAACGAGTTACGAGAGAGCTAATTAATTGTAGAAACAGGAATCGACGCAGACATTATACATTGAATTATGTACGAGAATCACGTTTCTCTTATAAATACGACATCAATAAATATTCCTACAGACGGTAATTTGATTCTAAGGGGTTTTGTTTAAAACGTATACAGGATAGGTCCTACCGATTTATTTCTGAGGCCAAACATATTAATGTTGCTGTCCTGGTTACGTGTGCTCGCTTTGAGCATTTTTTTTATTTTACTGATTGTATGCATCTAGGGAAATAAAGCCTATTTCAGCAAAATATCATCGAATGATTATGTTTGGAGGCAACCAAATAGAACATGTGAGGCTTCTCAAACCAGACTTAAGGTTTTGTTTTGGCATGAGCTGTATACTTGCTAGCATGAAAAAAGAACCATATAGCATTAATATCGATATTTTTTATCTATAATAACAATAATAATAATAAAGACTTTATTTTACGAGGAAACTTATTTGACAATATACGAAACAATCAATCTTCCATAAGATCCTCAACAATGAACAATGAACAATGAACTAGAAAAATAACTATGCCAAGAAAACAATGATATTTGATATTTTGATATTTTGGCCCCTATGATGTCTCACAATATAAGTTGAAAAATTCATAAAAGAGTGTCAGTGAAAGGATTTGAAAAAAAGAAGGTATACCTATGCATAATTATAGAAACATTATCAAGACAATATCTACAGCTGTAATTAAACAAAAACGCTTAATCCGATATAGACACACCATAGGAGCCAGCGTATCATTATACATGTGAACGACATAATCAATATACTTAAAGCAATGGCATTTTAAAAACATAATACACAAAGGAATAATTATGCAGACGGATATATAGATTATTATACCTGCAATAGTAATGTTTGCATGAAGTTTGCTAGCCAGTCATTAGGTTGTAGCAATAGCATGGGATGTTTCAAAGTATGATGGCTTCACCCAGCGTAGATATAAAGTTTTAAAATGTTGAATAGAAGTAGAGTTTTTGATGTAAAGAGGGATAGAATTCCATATTGAGGTGCCAGAGAAAACAAAAGTATGGCGAAATAACTCGGTGTTGGGTTTTGGACTGTACAATTGGTATGTAGAAGAAGAACGTAACAGTCGTGAATGAATATCTGTAGTAAATGTAAATGCATTCTGAAGATAATCTGGTGCATCTCCTCTGAGAGTCTTGTACATTTGGATAGCTTTCTGATAAATAACACGCTCATGAAATGTCATCCATTTAAGTTTTGAAAATAGAGAAGTTGAAGGAGTAGAATAATCGCTATCAAGAATTACTCTAGCCGCTCTTTTCTGGAATTTTATAAGTTTATCTTCAAGACTGCTAGTACAATTTCCCCATATAATACAGCAAAAGTCAAAATGGGGAAGAATGTATGCATTATAAAAACGTTTTCTAGTTTCAATCGAAAGAAAGTTTTTAATTCTAGATAAGAGATACAAATAGGAATTACATTTCTTTATCACATTATTGATATGGTCTGCCCAAGATAGGCTATCGTTAATTGTGATACATAATACTTATGTTACTATATATAGTAACAAATTTGCCTTCGAAAAATAGCATTATCGGCCTTTCAAAGTATTATCAGCTTTTTGCCCCGCCGCCACGCGCCCCCGGGGCGATTATCACTGATAATGGCCCTAGGAAAACGTTCACGCGCAACGTTACGTCATTCGCGTCGGCCTCTGAGCGTAGGCATATTTCTACCAGAATCACTTGCAAACACGGTTGGTGGCTTCGGAGAAGCAGAATAGCACATTTAAAAAATATTTTGTTTCAACCTTCGATGAAATATATATGACCTGTGTAGTATAGTAGACGTTTATTTTATGATCAAAACAATGAGTTTCCTAGACGAGATCAATATTTTTATATTCTTCCGAAAATGTGAAAAACACATTTTTTCAGAATTTTGTATTAAACTTAACATCAGCGTGTCGCAAATTTTCTAATTAAGAAAATGAATACCCACATGATAGGCTTCCGTTCAATAATAAAAAAGTTACGAACATTTTAGTGTAAGATCTACAGCTCTTGAAGATGTGCATTGCGCGCCTAGATCCAAGTTTGACAACAATAACTCTCTACAATAGCAAATGATCTACCAATTACTGAACAAGTTGCGTTTTTTTAACTGTACTGTTTTAATGACAAAGCTGCAACATAAATATTATACAGAACAATAGATGGCTGAGCAGTGCCTTTGAGTGATAATCGCCCCGGTAGGTCTGTGATAATTGCCCTCGGGCTAAAGCCCTCGGGCAATTATCAGCCTACCGGGGCGATCATCACTCAAAGGCACTGCTCAGCCATTTATTATTCTAAAACTAATAGCTTTGCTGATGAAGTAGCTTCAATTGAATTACCTTGAAAAGGAATGTTGATATTGGATTCAACAATTTGATGTTTATTTCGTTTACTTGTTATAAATAAAACCTTGGATTTTTTAGAATTAATAGACATTTGATTAAGTTTACACCACTGATCAGCATGCAATAAATCTCTGGTAAGTGAAAATATTACATGATGTAAAGACTTGCTGTAAGTTGATAAGGTGGTATCATCAGCAAATATGTCGGCAATAGAATGTGAAAGTGACAGAGGCAAGTCATTGATATATATCAAAAACAATAGCGGGCCGAGAACTGAGCCCTGTGGAACACCTGCTAAAACATTACCAGGGCCAGAATATTTGCCAGATATAAATGTTTTTTTTAGTTCTAAAATTGAGGTAGGATTTAAACCAATCTAATGTTGAAAACTGAATACCATATAATGAAAGCTTTTGTAGTAAAATATCATGGTTTACTAAGTCAAACGCTTTACTTAAATCAATGAACAGTGTGCCAACTATTTCATCATTGTCTACAGCTGAAATCCAGTCATCAATAATTCTTATTAAAGCAGTTTGACACGAGTGGTCTTTACGGAATCCTGATTGTCTGTCGTAAAGAAGTTTATTTTCAGAAAGATAAGACTTCAAACACTTGCTTACATGTCTTTCAAGTATTGATGAAATGACTGGCAAAATAGAAATTGGTCTATAGTTGGTTTTATCATGTTTATCACCATTCTTGAAGATTGGGATAACTTTTGCTGTTTTGAAGGCTAATGGGAATTTATTTGATTTAATACTACAATTAAATACAGTTGTTAAAGCTGGTGCTATTATTGATGCTGATATTTTTAGGTATTTGACATTGATGTTATCAGTACCTGTCGATTTAGTCGGGTCAAGGGATTTTAATTGGGTTTCAACAAAATCATTAGACACTAGTGGAATGGTAAATTTTTCAGAATTTTTTAACTTAGATTTGTTCAAGGATTTTAAGGAATCAGGTGGCTTGTAAACAATAGATTTGTCAATATGAACAGTTTTATGGATGTTACAAAAATGGTAATTAAATAAGCATGCGACCGAAACTGGATCTGCTATCTTAATCCTAAATATTCGTACACATACTATAAAGTGTCAAATTTGTCTAATTATGTTTTACAGGACAAGGGAATTCCACTTCCGGTGACCCCTAAAAGTCCCTGGAGTATGGATGCTAACTTGATGCATATAAGGTATGCTAATCCCATATTTGTAAGATTTGAGAAAAGGGCTTACTGGCATACATACTCAAGAATGCAATCAAGTAAAAAATATGTAAATTAAGCGTGGTAAAATATAGATGGCAACTGCGGATATGTTTTGTATAAAATAAAAACTAACCAACAACTTAGACAATTATTCAAATGCCCACCAATTAGCTATTAGTGATTGATACGTTTTTCATAGATGCAGTGGACACTTCGAATTGAATACTGTCTTAGAATGAGCAGGTCGTAAGTGTCCGAAAATTACTCTTTACCTATGCAAAAACAAGCTTTTCAACTTCAGTTTGGTCAACATGACAATCTGCGACTAGTAGTACTTATAATTTATATTTATGCGAGCTTCTCATTCCAAGCCAGCGATATGTCCTACAGATTATTGAGCAGTGACTGCACGTTTAGCATTTGACCTTACATGCATACCGTTATTTTTTTAATGTGACAGCTCAGAGGTATGTGTTTAATACGTATTATTTTCTAGTTATGAGTCAGGTATACTAGAAGACCCTCTAACACAAGCACCGGAAGATCTATATCAGATGACGACAAACCCTATAAAGGCACCTGATACTCCAACTATACTGGATATTGAGTTTAAAAATGGTAAGTAAGGCTAGGTGGACACTATTTACTTTGTTTTGGTTATATCAAACCTATTGGTGCGGTAGTTAGTTGTAATTCTGCTCAGCTCAGCAGTAATACTTAGAATAAGAAGGTCGTAAGTACAAAATCAAATATTTTGAGAAGACAAGAAAAAACTGTCCGACAATTGCTCTTTACTTATGGTAAATCAAGCTGCTTCATCTTCAGGTTTGTCAACACGACCAGGTCCAAATTGCATGAGAATATGCTCATAAGAAGCGCCTTGCACCGCGTGTAGCTGATTTTAAAAATATGTTAGTCTTAAAAGCCTTTTCGTTTTCAGCCCGCGAATTGAATGTGTTGAGTTCAGGATGCTCATGTAAGAAAGATGTTGCTAATGTGAGATAAGATTTTCTTCCATTAGCAACGCGCTAATCTTACATTAGCAACGCCGAAGAAAAGTACGTCTTCAACATCAATAATTAAAGCATTGTTGAACTATCTAAAGCAATGTCATTGTATTAGCCGAACAGTATTAGCCAGATTGCATTAATGATACAATATCGGTACCGATGCATGAACATGTATTGTACTAACTGTATTGAACTTTTCAGATATTTCAATAATCCAAAGGAAATAAACTTCTCAAAATGTAATTAAGGCTAATTAATTTAACATGTAATTTATTTAAATCGGGAGTTACATGTAACATCGCCGAGGCCAAAAATGTTCAGTTACCCAAGGTATTAAAAGTTTGCCCTCGTGTATAATTTGCAACCTATAATGAAGTATTGTTTTATTTCAGGATTACCTGTCTCCGTTTTTAACCAAGGAGATAAAACAAAGAAGACGAATGCCTTAGATTTGTTTCTTTACTGTAATGAGATTGGGTAATATTTTTTTTTCTTACCTATTTATTATATTTATCTGCAGCAAATGTTACTTTATCATTAATATATTTTCTTTCTCTTTGTACGTTTTTCGTTTTCTCTTATGCTACGGTCACAACGCTCGTACGATGTCTGCACGGATTTACCAACTCGTACGAGTCTGGTCACAGATCGTACGGATCTCGTACGAGTTGTACAGAATGCATAGTTTTCACCAGATCACCGAATCCTAGATACGAGTTGTGAAAAATCCGTACGATGCTCGTACGAGTCTCGATATCCGCACAGGCTCCGTACGGACGTCGTGCGAGTTCAGAAAATCAACTCGTACGGAGCTCGTACGGAACTCGTAGGGAAAATGGACTAGGGTACTAATAAGGATACGCGGGTTACCTGTGATCTGCACCGCCGGAAAAACATAGTATAAGCTAGCTTATAAAGTCTTTGTAATCTTGAATTTATTGGAATATGTACGTACATTTTCAGCATTCTCTGCCATGACTGTTTTTTCTTGGACAGACTCGAATGCTGTCCCGCGAGCTATATTCATTGTTGAGTATCTTATGGAAGATTGGTTTAGAATATTGTCAAATAAGTTTCCTTGTTAAATAAAGTCTTTATCATTATATCATGTCGGAGGTCGCTTTGTTTACTAGCGCCTATTCCATTCCACCATCGTAACCTGGCAATGCTTAGTTTGAATTACATAATTACGAGCATACTTAGGAGCGATACAGTTTTAAACTGTCATTGTTTCCGTTCGTTTTACGGAACCTGAAGTATGGTAATCATAAAACGACCATCATATTATCACTCAATCGTCACCATGTTAATATTGACTGTAAACATAGATACGTGGGTGCTATTGATCTAGCAAGTAGCTTCTGAAAACTGTGTAACACTTGGTAAACTAGGTCAGATTTTAGCTGAGTTTCTTTTGGTCACTTGGAATCAACGTATTTTGTTATGTCCTGCGATTTTATAACGGGGACGTCGTCGGGTTATGTGTGGCCATTGCGACACGGTTGTGTTGTGTCGTGTCGTTGCTGTCTTTTGCATGTGCTCAGCTGGTATAGTTGAGTGCTGTCTTCCCTGTACGATGTCCGCATATCTTTGTTCTTTATTTTTATTACTCATAGTTGTTGTTCAGCTTTTACATATAATGGGATTTACAATAAATATATGAAATTATTTCAGAGGAAAGAATGGTGTCGGTAGAATCGATATCGTGGAGAACAGATTTATAGGAATGAAGTCACGAGGTTGGTGTGCCTAATCATGATTATAAAGATAGGCAACCCAGTAGATGAATGATTTAGTATCAAGTATTTAGAGTAACTTACCTTGAAAAGGGAGCCATAATCGGCGCGAGCCAAATTCGGTTCAACAATATCGCATTTGTACACGTTTGCATAAAGATAATATGAATTTACCCATTTGAAAGTGACTAGGACCCAGATATTCATAATGTTACATTCTTTGTGTTGTTAGTTTTGTTTAAATGTCTTAAAACTGTTTGTGACCCCTAATACCCTCATGTACCTTTACAGGTATATATGAGACACCTGGTGGTGAGATACTTTTGGCAGCTCATATGGACCTTGAAGTATTTACATTAGACAGGGTAAGATGTGTGTTATAATATTTGATCACATGATGTCGTTATTTCGTCGTACTTTCTACTCATTAAGTCACACTAATGAGTGAACAAGGTTCAACTAACCCATTCCAGCAAAAGCTCAATGGTTAGTACGCTTGGCGTATATTCTGGCGACCTGGGTTCAAATCTGGGTGGAGGCTCATTATATGCCTGTTATAATTTATTAGAAAGCAGACTGGCAAATAAAGACTTTGCTCGGCATTTAAAACAAGTTCATCCTATTACACCCACTGGCAGTTAAACCTAGATAAACATAGTTTACCTGTTGGACGAGCCTATGTTTATAACCGTTCCCGTTTAACGTTGAAGGTACTGTAAAGCGGGAATTAACAACCATGATAAAGAAAGACGGATTCTAACATAAGTATGCCCTATATATTCTAAGTTGACAATTCTTAATTTCATTTCATTTATACATTGGTCGCAAATCTACTCACTCGGACGTTGGAAGATGCCTGTGTGTCTTATGCTTGGGTTTGTCGATATTAAGACATCGTAGGGATGCCAACTGATGAATCGCAATGTATAGTTCTATGGATATTCAAATTAGTTCGGCCGTCACTGGACGCCCGGTTGAAGTCCTTTTTGGCTTCGGCTCAGGTCCGATAAGATCAAAGCGACATGACTGGTTGTAGGTCCACTTGAACATACTAAGTATCCTTATTGTCAGCATGGCCGATTCGATCCTTCCACTCGTGGAATTGTTGTATAGGATTTACAGGAATGAGTAAGGTCATATTTACTAGTACATTGTATCTAAGGTTTTGTTAATATGTTTTTTTTCAGGAAGTAAGAAAAATAAAGCGTGATTTGGATGCTAAGTTTGCTGAGCAAGTATATCGAGGTTAGTACTTACTGTAGGAGTTTTATACCGCAATAATACAGAAGCTATATGTAAGAAATTCGTTATCGTTTCACAACATTTCATAGAACATCAAAAATATATTCAAGTATGTTACTAGTATGTGTGTTGACAAAAAAAACATGTCGGGTCATTCTCTTGGCAGCAGGACTTCCTTATTTTGTCACTCGAATTAACGATTTCGCTGGCTAAGAATGAGAAGGTCGTAAATAAAAAAACCCTATATTTTGAGTAAACACGAAACAAGTGTCTGACAATAACATTTTACCTATTGTAAAACAAACTGTTAACAAATCAGATCGGTCAACATGACAAGTTCCGATTTTCATCAAAATATGCTCACAAGAAGCGCCTAATGAGTAGTTACGACCTTCTAATTCTAAGCCAGCGAGTTCTATTTTGCCTGTTCTCGTTCTTCATTTCTGTTGAATTCATCCTTCGATCCTGCGTTGTCATTGTTTAGGTTTCTGGTTCAGCCCTGAATGTGAATACACACGGAACTGTATCGCTGCTAGTCAAAAGTTTGTAGAGGGAATGGTGACCTTGAAGATATACAAAGGTCGAGTGTACATACTGGGAAGAAAGTCACCGTATTCCCTGTATAACGAGGAACTAGTCAGGTAATACCATTGGTTCGATACTTTAAGACAACTTTTTGTTATCAATTCGGGTTTCAGGCCGACGGCCGAGATTCGTGTCTACCCTTGAAAGTGACCACTTTCGTAAACAAAATAATTTGAATATTAATAATGATCAAATTTCCGTATTTACAACTTCCAATAAACTGTCATGCAGGTTTTGCCATATTTATAACTTTATGACAAAGGATATAGTTTCACTTCGTGAATATATTACAGTATGAATGTACAAGGTGATTACGAGCCGTTAGATGCTGGTGGATTTATAAAGATCAACGCCTTAAGGTAATGTTACATATATTAGTTGTAACTTGTAAGAAAGGTCTTCTCTTGGTATATAGGTTTGCCTCATGTAAGCAATTTCCAAAGACCATTTGCAGTATTATAACGACCATTGGAATTAAAGACTGTAAACCATTTTTTTGCGAATACTAACTTTGAATTCGCGTTTTGCTGAACGTCGGCACATTCGCGCTTTAATGTCTCCGACGGTGTCCATTTAAATGTTTGAACACTTTTGCGGCTACGTCATGTCACGAATTAATACCCATTACCAACTCCGCGAAATTACATGCGGGAAATTTACTTGTTTTGGTTTACAGCATAATACTATTATCATCTGTATTTATTTTTCGCTCTACACTTATAATTGACCCTCTCTGGACAGTTAAGTGTATTGTTAGTATGTCTTGATTTCTAAGGGAAACTACTCTTGTTATTCTATGTTAAGTCAGGCTGAGTCATCTCCCTTATTCGTAGGGGAAGTTACTCTTGAAATGTTTTATTAAGGAACACATAGTTTTCTCCCGTGGTTGTTTCAATCACTAACTGTTGCTTGTTTATTTTCCAGACTGCGAGAATATCAGCGTCTAAGAGCAGAAAATGAATAACAGTGAACAAAATCTGCAAAACCCAGGATTAAGTCTAGCAATACACATTTATTATAGACATCTCAATGATCCGAGAGTCCAACAAGTTGTACCCTGAGGACGACTTGAAATATAGTCAAAACGTCGGAAACTACTGGAGTTTGCTTTGTATTCTTATTTAAATGATCTGAGAGGGGATAGTTAAAGACTAGCTAAAGTTGACTCTGTGTGTGTTCTTTTATCTAAAATATAATGAACATATTTCTGTAAACAATGTCTATGTTCATTACAGCTTGAAAGATAATATAACATAATATAAGATAAAGTTTAATTCCAATCAAGGGTCATATAACATGACATAAGAATCAAAGATCAAACACAATGGGTTGAAAATATAAACATAACAACAAAGAACTTTTAATGAAAAGACAGTAAGATTTGGTGAAATCCAGGTTTCAGATTCGACAGTTAAATCACAGGCCTAAGAAATTGTATCACAAACATATTTTGTGAAATAATTTCTTAGGCCTCACATGTGGTTAAATATCTCTCGGACGAGAGTATCACATATTTATGTTGCAGTTTGATATTTATTATTTGTACTGTACAATAACGTAATGCAATCAGTGACCGTTATGTATTCGCATAGATACATTTGAAATAAAATGTATTTTAATTTCCACCTGTCAACAGTAGTTCTGTTATATATATATAATACCCTGTCACATAGAATAAATTAAGTTACAAGTTGGAAAAAGTAGCGAGTTTTCGAGGGCAGTTTACAGCAGTTCAGTCGACCAGTCATCATTTTAGAAATATTTTAGCTTCCCTCGGCCATTAGGCTTCCTAGTGAAACCTACATTCGAGTCGTCTCTCAGTGGATAATATTTTACTCCTGTGGGTGTGGCAGTCAACACCGATCTGTTGCACCAAGGAATAGACACTGCAGTCAGATGTACCAATTTACACCATGGTGGAGTGGAGCATGTCGGTTATTCTAGCTCAGAGAGAGAGTAACAAGTGGTCGAGACGAAAGAAAGTTGAACCCGGGAACTCTCGACGCCTGCGCCATACCTCTTGGTCCCATTTAAAAGAAAAATAAGAAAAATGTCAAGTTTTCGAGGGCCGTTGGACAGAGGGTGAATTGACCAGCCTTCATTAACAATATTGGCATTATGCAACCCAACGAAACTTTCGTTTGATTCAAATATCTCGGGGAGACTATTTATCTTGACTTGTGTCATTATCGAAATGTATGACCCCAGGAATATCGAACATGTTCAGACGATATTATATCAATTCACACAATGGTCGAGTGGAGCACTATCGGTTATTCGTGCTGAGAGAAATTAGGCAGTTGTGTAGATTTGGATTCAACCCGGAACGCAATGACTACCTCCAGGCCATCGCCACTATTTAACGCCACACCATTCCACTTTGGGCCAAACACCAAGCAAGGGCGATATTTACCAGTACCATTGTTGATATGCCTCAATTTGGACTCAAAGTGCAACAGAAGGCTACTGCTTGATGTGCAGGTATACACTTAGCCGCTTTTCTAATAGGTACTTTTTTAAACTCTAAATACTTATTGTGACCACGTTTTTGATAGAAAGAAATTGGGTTATGACAGTAACTCTTAAAGTCTAGGGATATAATACACGGGTCGGTTCCTTGGTGTTTAATGGCAAGATGCAATTAATTGAAAGAAGATAACTATATCTCGTATTTACTTTGAGTCCTTAAAAGCTCAAGAGACTGTATGATACAAGCTGGGTTCGATTGTTACGTTCTTACAATACTGCGCCAAACTGACTCAACATTAAGACATGCCAACCTATTTCTTATCAATTGACGCTTTAACAGCGCTTCAGAATCCAAGACGGTGTCCACTGTATGACCACTAAGTTTCAAGTTTAAGTTTCAAATTGTATTTCAAAACTAGACCCACATGGGCATCAGCATGAACAATCAACATTTTTAATCAAAGGAACATAACGAACGGACATAATATACAGACCAATAAACAAAACATTTTCATACTGATACAACGGCTGAGCTTTTGAATCTGGCAGACGTCACTTCCGATCGATATTTTGATTCCATTTTATTATAAGCTTCCATGATACTGCGACCTACAAACACAATCCTCTGAATTAGCTGAAAATATTGAATTAGCAAATAAATGACATATGGAAAGTCATGCTTTAATTACATTGTTTTGGACCAACAAGAAATTTACAAATTCTCCGTAAATAAGATATTAAGATAAATAAGAAATTCTAAACACAATCAAATTTGTTCAGTTTATTAAATCTTGGCAACGCGAAAGCGATTATTGACGAAATATTAATTGGATAACAAAATTTACAAAACTATGTGGGTCGAATTTTGAATGATTTTTAAATTAAACATTTTGGTTCGTAACCTCTGCTACGTAAAATCGAATGCATTCAAATATAGTGTATAATAAAAAATTATGTGATATGACATTTTCATGAAACTAATGCATGATCTAGATTGTTATTTTCACAGAACAATTCAGTTTCACTATTGTATATCTTGAATGTTTTGACCAAAGGATTTCTTCAGAGACTTAAAAGTTAGCAGTCACATGATCAATGTCAATATGATGATGTCACGATATAATTTCGTGACGTCATCTGTCTCGTTCTCGACTCTTTCTGACGAAGCTTTTGACCGAAATATAATTGAAGATAGTGAAACTGTACCGCTGAGTTGTCAGTTACATGGCCATCCTTTGACAGTTTGTAGAATCACGTGTTTAAATGAATGCGGTTTTACGCTCAAAACTATTGCGATTTCGTCTGCTAACGGTGAGTTTTTCTTGATTGTAACGATCGTGTATCTAATATGGTTATATTATATAGCCTAAAGCACATTCCGTATATGTAAGAATACCCGACAAGTGCCGAGTTCGCTCTATCTTTAGCTGTTTTTATTTGATGCTCGACCAAATTATTACACTCGGTTGGAAACTGCATTTGATTCTACACACTGTCTTAGATATCCTAAAGTATAACTAAATCTATATCAAATTCCCTCACGATGGTTTACGATTGTGCGTCCATTTATTTTAACACATGTTAAATTTGTGGACATTTATGCTCCGTCATGCCCACTGACTCCATTCATAAAGTGTAAATTATTTCTGTAAATGTACACTTTTGTGAGACATTTTCTCAGAAAATGATTGGTCAATTTAAGCTTCAAACTATTTCACATTTGCATAACCACATACACAGTTGAATAAATGTCACTGCTGATTGCATAAAGACTAAAAAATGTAAAAACACACAACAAGTGATTTACATGACTGTGCTACTATAAACTAAACAAATTTGCAGCATTACATTTTAATTAGTGTCTTTTGTGAAACTTAATAATAAAACAAAGAAATGTAGCGTTAATTTTTATACGCCCGTTGAAAAACGGGATGTATTATGTGAACACCCTTGGCGGGCGGGCGTGCGGGCGTGCGGGCGTGCGGGCGGGCGGGCGGGCGGGCGGCGGCGTCCAATATTTGTCTGTACTCTTACTCAAACAGTTTTTGTCCGATCGTCTTCAAACTTGCTGACAATGCTTATGGGTATAATATCTAGGCCAAGTTCGATTATAGGCCAAATCGATGCAGGCTTTCTTGGGTTATGGTCCTTCTTTTACCAAAAAAATGTGAAATTTGCCTTGTCTGTACTCTAGCTCATTCAGTTTTCATCCGATCGTCTTCAAACTTGCTGACAATGCTTATGGGTGTAATATCTAGGCCAAGTTCGATTATAGGCCAAATCTGTGCAGGCCTTCTTGGGTTATGGTCCTTCTTTTACCAAAATAAATGTGAAATTGGCCTTGTGACCTGTACTCTAGCTCAAACAATTTTCATCCGATCGTCTTCAAACTTGCTGACAATGTTTATGGGTGTAATATCTAGGCCAAGTTCGATTATAGGCCAAATCGGTGCAGGCCTTCTTGGGTTATGGTCCTTCTTTTACCAAAAAAATGTGAAATTTGCCTTGTCTGTACTCTAGCTCATTCAGTTTTCATCAGATCGTCTTCAAACTTGCTGACAATGCTTATGGGTGTAATATCTAGGCCAAGTTCGATTATAGGCCAAATCGGTGCAGGCCTTCTTGGGTTATGGTCCTTCTTTTACCAAAAAAATGTGAAATTGGCCTTGTCTGTACTCTAGCTCAAACAGTTTTCATCCGATCGTCTTCAAACTTGCTGACAATGCTTATGAGTGTAATATCTAGGCCAAGTTCGATTAAAGGCCAAATCGGTGCAGGCCTTCTTGGGTTATGGTCCTTCTTTTACCAAAAAATGTGAAATTGGCCTTGTCTGTACTCTAGCTCAAACAGTTTTCGTCCGATCATCTTAAAACTTGCTGACAATGCTTATGGGTGTAATATCTAGGCAAAGTTTGATTCTATTATAGGCAAAATGGGTGCAGGCCTTCTTGGGTTATGGTCCTTCTCTTAACCAAAAAATGTGAAAGTGGCCTTGTCTGTACTCCAACTCAAACAGTTTTTATCAGATCATCTTCAAACTTGCTGACAATGCTTATGGGTTTAATATCTAGGCCAAGTTCAATTATAGGCCGAATAGGTGCAGGCCTTCTTGGGTTATGGTCCTTCTTTTACCAAAATAAATGTGAAATTGGCCTTGTGACCTGTACTCTAGCTCAAACAATTTTCATCCGATCGTCTTCAAACTTGCTGACAATGCTTATGGGTGTAATATCTAGGCCAAGTTCGATTATAGGCCAAATCGGTGCAGGCCTTCTTCGGTTATGGTCCTTCTTTTACCAAAAAAATGTGAAATTTGCCTTGTCTGTACTCTAGCTCATTCAGTTTTCATCCGATCGTCTTCAAACTTGCTGACAATGCTTATGGGTGTAATATCTAGGCCAAGTTCGATTATAGGCCAAATCGATGCGGGCCTTCTTGGGTTATGGTCCTTCTTTGCTCAAAAAAATGTGAAATTGGCCTTGTCTGTACTCTAGCTCAAACAGTTTTCATCCGATCGTCTTCAAACTTGCTGACAATGCTTATGAGTGTAATATCTAGGCCAAGTTCGATTAAAGGCCAAATCGGTGCAGGCCTTCTTGGGTTATGGTCCTTCTTTTACCAAAAAATGTGAAATTGGCCTTGTTTGTACTCTAGCTCAAACAGTTTTCATCTGATCGTCTTCAAACTTGCTGACAATGCTTATGGGTGTTATATCTAGGCCAAGTTCGATTATAGGCCAAATCGGTGCAGGCCTTCTTGGGTTATGGTCCTTCTTTTACCAAAGAATGTGAAATTGGCCTTGTCTGTACTCTAGCTCAAACAGTTTTCATCCGATCGTCTTCAAACTTGCTGACAATGCTTATGGGTGTTATATGTAGGCCAAGTTCGATTATAGGCCAAATCGGTGCAGGCCTTCTTGGGTTATGGTCCTTCTTTTACCAAAAAATGTGAAATTGGCCTTGTCTAGGCCAAATCGGTGCAGGCCTTCTTGGGTTATGGTCCTTCTTTTACCAAAAAATGTGAAATTGGCCTTGTCTGTACTCTAGCTCAAACAGTTTTCATCCGATCGTCTTCAAACTTGCTGACAATGCTTATGGGTGTTATATGTAGGCCAAGTTCGATTAAAGGCCAAATCGGTGCAGGCCTTCTTGGGTTATGGTCCTTCTTTTACCAAAAAATGTGAAATTGGCCTTGTCTGTACTCTAGCTCAAACAGTTTTCGTCCGATCATCTTAAAACTTGCTGACAATGCTTATGGGTGTAATATCTAGGCAAAGTTTGATTCTATTATAGGCAAAATCGGTGCAGGCCTTCTTGGGTTATGGTCCTTCTTTTAACCAAAAAATGTGAAAGTGGCCTTGTCTGTACTCCAACTCAAACAGTTTTTATCGGATCATCTTCAAACTTGCTGACAATGCTTATGGGTTTAATATCTAGGCCAAGTTCGATTATAGGCCGAATAGGTGCAGGCCTTCTTGGGTTATGGTCCTTCTTTTACCAAAATAAATGTGAAATTGGCCTTGTGACCTGTACTCGAGCTCAAACAATTTTCATCCGATCGTCTTCAAACTTGCTGACCATGCTCATGGGTGTAATATCTAGGCCAAGATAAGTTTCAAGATGATTGTTCAAAAATTTTTTGACATAATATGGGCTTTTATTTCATAATCAATATTTTTTTCACTAGCACAACCAAGACGGGCGTATTTTGTGACATTTTGGCATCTTGTTTGTATTATATTTTTTAGTCTTGGTTGAACTAAATACTAAAACAAAATAATCACAATTTATCTACACGCCAACAATAAAGGGGTAACAGCTAATCCTTTAATATTGCTGTCCACAATGTTGAGAGCAGAATCCATCAAAATTGAATGATTTTACGTTATTGCTTATCAGGAGGAATAAAGCAAACATATAAACAATGTATAAAAAAAAATATACATTGTGCAGCCGATAAGAATCCTGAATTATTATTATACAATGATCGAAAGCAGTTATATAATAACTTTCTACTTGTTTTCATAATCATCAAATTATGTAGCCCAATGAATATGAATGTTTAAAGTAGAACATGTGTCAATTCATTACGGCGCTATTATAATACAAATATGTTTTAATATCTATAAAATAAAACACACTGTCTTAACATCAACTGAGCAGTTTAAGATATATATAAGAATCGCCTAACATGATCCCGTTTGAAAATAAACATTAATTTTATGAATAATTCCATGACAATGACAATCATCTATTTTAAAAAAAACCCAAATGAAGACAAATAATATGCTACATTTATAAC